>CM076688.1:89704859-90904859 GCA_038501925.1 Xenopus petersii | reverse complement strand
GCTGGGTAGCAACCAGGACCATCTAATAACATATGATTTCTATTTATCTTTTAGTGAATTAGGAATGCAGCAACCAGAGATGACTTTTACCAAGATTGTAGTAACAATCTCCTGCATTATGGGTAAGTCACAGCAATAGCATTAAATATATTTATATAGTATAACATCTCCTTCAATATTTTTCATTAATATGACAGTTTTCTTATGTCTAAACCATTACCCCTTAGTTAATAAGGTTTATTTTCATTTTTCAGATGTTGGCATAAAGTATTTGAACTTTAAATTCATCAAGCTGTACCAACCCGAAGTCAGTCTGTGCCGTAATATATTCGTTTTATGCTGCGGACTCGTATCCTGTGTCGGCTTTCTCCTGGCTGCTAATGTTAGGGTAAAAAAAACCTGTTCCTATTTGGCAAATTTTATATTGAAACCAAAAATTCAGGCACTGATTGCTGCGTTTCTATTGTAGGGGACGGAATCGCAAATGGTCCATGCATTAGGAGGAGTTGTGGGATTTGCCATGGGATGTTTTTACAACCTATCGCAATTTTTGGTGTATATGAAGACTCCGGGCCAGAAAAACCGATGGATGGCTTATTACCGGATGTTTGTTTGCATATTCACTATTCTTCAATTAGTAACAAGTATCCTTTCTTAATAACTGCTACAATTGTATGATTTAATTGTGTCCTGTATGAATTCCACATTCACCATCTGGGGGGAGGGGCAGGTTAAAATTCAATCTGGGTCCCTATCGCAATAGTCTCTGGATGGGTGTAAACTCCTGTTCCCTTTCTATAGGGTCTTCCACCTATAGAACCTGGTTAGGAAGATGACAAACAACGGTGCCACCTAATTAGTATGTGGTTTTGTGTAGCCTTCCTGATAACCCCATTATGTTATTTTTTACTTATTATAGATATTGGTCATTTATGTCCCAGTATGTGCCTGTACCCCTAAAGTATTTATACTGTTGCCTGTATATTGGTCATGTGTTTTCCTTAATGCAGACATCTTTCAGTTGCGACAGTATTTATTACTTGTCAGATATTGCACAACTTCAACAAACGTTATCTGGTAAGTCATCATTACACATTTAGATGTTATTTGTATATGCTAGCAGTGATGTGCATTTATTTTTATTACCCAACAAAAACTTTGTCTTTGAACTTGTAAACTTTAAAATGACTAGGGATGGGCAAATTTTTTGCGCCTTGTTTAGCTGCGGAAATTACTCCGATAGACTTGTATGGCGTTGTGCGTCAAAAAAAAAAAGACACACGTCAAAAAAAAAATTCGACGTGCGACCACATTTTTTTGAGGCCCATAAACTTTAATGGGCATCGGCGGCAAATTTTTGGTGAAACGAAACAGGTCAAATTCGCCCATCCCTAAAAATGACCAATAAGACCGCATTCAAGGTAGTCAAGTTTTTTTCCACAATTCTATTCATTCGTCTTTTATATTTGAATTTTTAAATAAATACGGTAACATTCGTGTTTTTTTTTAAATTGTGAGATTGTGTTTATTCGCAATAGTAGAAGAAAACTTAAAATCACACAAATCCGAATATAGATAAATAAGCCATACAGTGATGTCAGCGGTTATCATCTGTGCTTAGTGATGTCATTTGTGACACATCACAGCCTGTTGGTGTGGCTTTGGTTATGGGACTCATATTTTACAATATGGCATTCATTATACATACATTTTATCCCATGTTATGCCTATTTTAGTGTATGATACATGTAGAGGGATATCATTTTATCTTCTGTGTTTTGTTTGGGTGTAAGATTGGGTTCTTTTGGAGGTTTGATTACTAATACATGAACATCAAAAATGTCCCATAAATAATAACCTTTATACATCCTAACCACTAATTAAGCCTTTTTTGTTTTTGTTTAGAAAAATGCACTTTGCACACTGGAGTGGGCAGGAATGTTTGGGCTTCTCTGCTATATGCCTACATATGCCTTGGAAATTAAGGTCAGTAAATATTGATTTATTTTTACTGAAGACAAATAACTGTATGGGTATCATCATTTCTTACTGATGTATTAACACTTTTTACTTGATTGATTTTTTCAACTATTTAGAAACTGACTCTAAAACGCCCACAAAACATAAAAGACGACTGGATATGCAAGCGGGAAGGATCTACATCTGATGAAGAGGCCCCTGAAGAACAAACACCAGTTATCTGCGTGCACAAGATAACGTTGTTACCTTCCAATCAAATCACTGGGTTCAGCGATCCCGTTAATATACAAGGAACTTGTCAAATAACAGTATTAAAATAGCAACTGGAAGAATACTACGGAAACCGATCATTTAATAAAAATTAACTTGAATATTGTATATATGTAGTATTTTAATTTTTAAAAAACTATTATGCTTGCTAGAATTGTCATTTTTATTTTATATATATATATACATCCATCCAAAGAAGATCAGCACTCTCAGGGCTTAAAAATATCAAAAAGGTTTTATTTAAAATAACACAGCATAGGACTAACGTTTCGGCCCTGTCCAGGGCCTTTTTCACCGCCGCGGTTACATGCGGTTGAGACGCCGGCAAATTCATCTGTACTGACTGCTCTGGAGATCCGAAAAACGCGCCAAAGTGTGACAATTTAAATGTATTTTTCTTATATGCGATTTTAAAAGTAACATTGTGAGTGTACTTTTTAACTTTATTGAGAATTAAAAAAATTACGGTTTTACACTATGTCAGCGCATTCTTTTAGAAATGTGGAATCAGAAGCCATCTGGAGAGGTTATTATTAATAACTCCTTTCAACGCCTTTTCTCCTTTTAAACGCTCGTGAGTACCCCACCATAAGAGTGACCACACTGTGTGAATTCGATTAATTCAAGGATTGGCACATAGAGAGCAGTAATAGAATTGGGAAAGGACACTCAGCACCAATTTTTATCTTTATTTTTCTAATTTCACCTGAGGTGTATTAAATCTACATTAAGAGATAATATACTATATTGGAATTATTTCTTTTTTCCCCCTTATTTGTCTAATTCTCCTGCTCATGAGCGCCGGTCCTCCCCACATTACCCCTTAAAAGAGAGACTAGTGTCGGGGTGCAGCCTGGTAACCTCTCTTGGCAAATTCCTAGAGAAATGTTCTCCCATTACACAATTCTACTGGCAAAGGTAGTGTCCATTGGGAATCACGGATTTATTTGTGACATTTATGCATTAAAAGCATTTAATGAAACATGCAGTGTGTGTCCCCCAACACCGTGCTGTTAAACTACAGGCTTAGGCTGAGGAACAACATTTGGAAGGTTACAGAAATATTGTTTCATACAGATTGTTATCCACAATATGCCTTTGTTATCCCTCTGTTTGAGAGCCATGTTATATCTTGTACTCGTTTTCTAAATCCACTACCAATGCTCTTACTAATCTAATGGGTTTCTGTTATCTGAGAAGAAGCAAATGTCAGCTTTTTACCACTAGAGGTTGGCTGGCACAGAGAATCCAGTGTCATAAATGGGGTGTGCAGGCCTATGAGATGGCTGGATGGATGGAACAATAGACCAGGTTGCTGTCTGGGAAGAGAATGAGAGAAGTGCTAGTTGGTTTCTGGGTGTCACGAGTGCCCGGAACGCTCGACGGCGCTCCTGTTTGGTTCTGGTGTGGCGTCCAAGATGGCGGCGCGCCACGTGCCTGTGGCGATGGCGTCATAACGTCGGCACGTAAATGCGTGACATCATGACGCTACACATTGGTGCAAAAATTCTAAATAAAATGTGCTCAGGGCACCAGTTCATTGCCCAATTCTAGGTTTCTGTTCCTGGATTACCTGGGTGTTGTTATTATTGCTGCATCAATTGATTCTTTGACCCCCTGCTTTAACCCTGATAACAATCCTTGCTGCATGCCTTGTGAAATTCTGCCTGTTCCTGACTACATCTTCTGTTTAACCCTTTTGGGTACCACAAACTCAGATTTTGACCGAGCTTCCTCTTTGGTCCTGACTATACCACTGGGAGTGATAGGCCCCATGACATTATAATTGGGCAATGAACTGGTGCCCTGAGCACCTTTTGAATTTTCGTGCCAATGCGCAGCGTCATGCACGCACCGATTATCTGGCCCCTGCATTGTTTAAACGTTGAATTCACACTGTACTCCCCTGTATTGTTCACACATTTAGAGAATGGGAAGGTAACCAGAGAGCAGCTGCCTAACACAAGATAACAGTTGCCTGGCAGATCTAAGAACAGCACTCAATAGTAAAATCCAGGTCCCACTGCGACACATTCAGTTACATTGAATAGGAGAAACAATAGCCTGCTGGAAAGCAGTTCCATCCTAGAGTGCTGGCTCTTTCTGAAAGCACATGACCAGGTAAAATGACCTAAGATGGCTGCCTACACACCAATATTATAACTAAAAATAAAAAAAACTAAAATTACACTTGCTGGTTCAGGGATGAAATTTTATTTGTAGAGTGAATTATTTGCAATGTAAACAGTGTAATTTAGAAATAAAAACGACATCATAAAAATCCGGATTAGGGGTAGGCAGAAGAACAGGCACCTACCCAGTGCCCCAACAGTGTTGCAACCTAGGCAGGTGCCTCTTCTGCCTACCCTTAGTTCCAGCCCTGCAATACAAGGGGCGTGTTAGCAATCATGCTTAGTCAGTTACCTGCCAGCAACTTTATTATGAAATCTATGAACATAGTTATTCCCTTTCACCTGGTTGAAGAACAAAGCAAGCCAACACCTACTCACTTGAATGTCTAATAAATGAGGAATCTGTTGACAGTCTATATATTTTACAAAGTTATTTGTTCTGTTTGCTTTTCTTACATCTCTCACTCTCATTTGACATATGAGCCTTACAGGTAAAGGGTAATAATAGGGTTGTACTAAATCCATTAATTTTTGCATTCTAGTGAATACCAAATGCTGCTCAAACTATGCTGCAGTATACCGAACCAAATCTGAATTTGTCTATTGAAATTTAAAGAAAAAAATCAATATTGGTGTGTTTAATTGACCAGAGTTTCAAAGTCACAACATTTTGTGTTCCACGGAAGAGTGTCCAGATCCTCCAAATAGTGCTTGGAATTAGGTGATTCTGAAACCAAATCCTGCATTCGGTGCATCCATATTATGGCTCTAACGGTATATCTTGAATTCCTGATATAAATCTACGCATGACAATCAAGGGTACCAGGAGATATATATCTCTATTCAATCACAAAAAGGAGACCTTTTTGGGAAGAAGATTTTTGTGTCCAAACTACAACAGTATACATAATAGTAAAACATGTTTTAAAGTAGTACTTTAGATTTTGAGATTATCAGTGGCATAACTACCATAGAGGCTGTGGGTGCAACTGCACCTATGGGGCCCACAGGGGATACCACAGCTGGATGCCTTGGTTAGAGATAGTAGGTCTCTGAGCCACATGGCTGAGTTTAATATCTAAACCAGCATTCAGTTGTATCACAAGGTATGTCATAAGTCTTTCTATGCTTCAGGCAAGTACTTAGACTGTAACCTATGTAGTACCTACACATATAACACTTCTCATTGGAAAAAATCAGTTATTACAGTCACAGCATGGGTTTAAGACACTCATCACATCACATATGGTAGGCATAACACTGGTCATAACACTGAGACACTGGTACAAGTCAGTTATGATTGGCACAATGGAGAAGCACAGGCTAGGAAAACTCAGTGGTCGGGGCAGGCAGAAAGCTGAAACAAGTCCATATTATTAGACGAGAGGCTTAAGCAGGAGGCAAGCAATACAAGTTCATGAAATCAAACCAGAAGTCTTACCCATAAATTCCAGGTAGAGTCCTGCAGCGGGTTGGGTGCCCGCGGGTTACCCGCAAAAACCTGCGGTACCCTACGGGTTGCTGATAGAATTTCCGGGTGCGGGTATAGACGCGGGTCAGCGGTTCTGGGGGTTGCGCGGCAGGTCCTCAATAGCAATATTTACTCCTTTTTTCTGGCCGTCTACTTCCGATGATGTCACCTCCGGTTTACAATGACAGCATTCCTGATTATTGATGGTCAGCGGGTCCGGATAAGGTACATGCGGGTCAGGTAGCGGGTTAGAATGCGGGTTGCTGGTCCAGGTTGTGGATTGCAGGTTGCGGGTATGGGTCGGGTACGGGTCCCAAAAAAATGACCCCGCACAGGACTCTAGTTCCAGGTTTACCAAAATTGAATTAATTCATAAGTAATTGAGAGACCCATGGACAGTAAATACAGTAGCAATAATAATTATAAAAATAAAGATATTTATTAGGACATGTTTAGCCTGATGTGTCCTGTGCCAACTATTATTATTTTTGCTACTGTATTTACTATCCATGGGTCTCCAATTATTTTTAAATTATACAATTGGGGAACAAGCAGGCTAGACAACAGGAAACAGCTCAATGATTCAGCAATGGGTGGCAGGAAGGAACTGCCATAAATATGCCCCTTAATTAGGCAGCCTTTCTTGGTTTTCTAAATGTGTCCCGGAACGTTCAAGTCATCCGGTAACCCAATGTACAGGATCAGACACCCAATTATTTGTGTCTGTGGGACTCATTACACCCAGGGCCCTTATCCTAACATGAAAACATAAATAGTACTGTTGTTGTTTAACGCATGATGCCACAGAACTGATTCTTCTGTGCCCTGTTCCTTTAAAGTGGGAGATTTTCTGTTGCACAGGCTATAATGCTTTGGAACATCGGAGAATGGATCTTTCAGCATTGACCACAGTTTGTGCAGTAGAGGAAGATCCTTCTTCATGACCCATTTCATAGCAGAAAGGATGCACTACAAGGCATGAGCATGTGTTGGAATAAAAAAAAAACAAATAAAAAAAGCAAAATGCAAACACATTGGGGTATTTTTAAAACAGGAACTCAGTACTGCGGTTACTTTAAATGTTTCTGATCACTTACGGCCAACTAGTATAATGATACTCAGTGACAACGTTATTAATAGGGAAATTAATTGGGAAACAGATATGCCATTTTCTTCCCACAAAAGGGATCTCTATCATGTAAGATATATTATCATACTGTACCTTCCATCTAGTATCAGTATGGGATCCGTTATCCGGAAACCTGTTATCAGAAAGATCTGAATTATGGAAAGGCCGTCTCCCATAGACTCCATTATAAACAAATAATAAAATTGTTTTTTCTCTGTAATAATAAAAACAGTGCCTTGCTCAAAACTAATATATAATTAATCCTTGTTGGAGGCAAAACCAGTCTATTGGGGTTATTTCATGCTTACATGATTTTCTAGTAGATCTAATGTATGAAGCTCCAGATTATGGAAAGACCGGTTATCTGGAAAACCTCAGCTCCTGAACATTCTGTATAACAGGTCTCGTACCTGTATTAATGTATATTAAAGTCACCTGGGAACACTGTACAACCGATTAGTGTATAATATATTAAACACAGATTACACAGACATACTGACCAAAATAGGAATAAAAAGAAGAAAACTGTGCTTATTTTATTTGGAAAATAAAAGTCATAGGTTTCCTGTAAGGATGGGAATTTATGGGCAATGATAAGAAGCAGGGGTCATTGGGGTTATTTAATGTTTACATGATTTTCTAGTAGATCTAGTGTATGAAGCTCCAGATTATGGAAAGACCGGTTATCTGGAAAACCTCAGGTCCTGAACATTCTGGATAACAGGTCTCATACCGGTATTAATATGTATTTAAGTCACCTGGAAACACTGTACAACAGATTAGTGTATAATATATTAAACACAGATTACCCAGAAATACTGACAACATATGAATAAAAAGAAAACAGTGTTTATTATATTTAAAAAATAAAAGTCATAGGTGTCCTGTAAGGATGGGAATTTCTGGGCAATGATAAGAAGCAGTGTGTCTGTGGGAGCCAGATATCATTCATCTCTCAGAAGTTTATTCTCTCAGCTGCATCCAGACCTTCCCCCCACTCAGTAAATCACTTTATTATTTATACACACACCCATTCCCCACACCCCAAACATAATGAGTTGCAAACACCCCAGACGGGAGGTGCTGAGTGACCGTGCAGCTTTTTAGGGATGTGTGCAAAATGCATTTCCTGATAATGTTCAAGCTCAGCCTGGCAAGCCTGCCAACCAACAAGATGGAGGAGGCGAGCTTTCGCTTTGGGGGTCGCGTAGGAGGGTTGTCGGGACATCCTGTGTGACGCACGGGCTCTCGCGCGAGGAATTGTGGGATCTGATGGTTTGAGCCGAAGTGGGGCTGAAGTTAGCGGACAATAGGAGGGGTGCATTGTGGGACGGGATATAGCAGCGATCGGTGAGTATGACAACTATATACGCGGGTATTGGGAAACAATTGTGTGTGTAAGGGATACAGTGTAAAATGCCGTACTGTGTTTATTAGGGGTGTCTCCATCCTCCTGTATATCGTATACAGGGCTTCTGTCATGTAGGGCTGGGTGAGTGACATGGTACGGTCCTATGATCAGCCCCTCAACCCCCTTTAGCTCAAGGTATGGGCACAGGTACTATTTATTACACAAATTCAAAATACACATAATAAGCACCCAGCCCTGGCTTTCACCTTCACTTGTTGTTCGACCCCATCATTGACTGCCATGGACCAGCCCAACTAGTTTGTGGAACCTCTGGTTTCAATGAATGCTGTGAATCTGTGCAGAATCCAGTGTAGTCTGCATCAGGCTTCTCCATAAAGACATTATTAAGCCGGGCAGTGTCCTATAATTGTTATTATTTATTATTATTCACATGTATTTATAGAGCGTCAACATATTTCTCAGCGCTGTAAAGTAAATTAATAAAGCACATGCATTACATACGTAGAACATATGAGGTGACATACATCACAACCAATACCGGTACAATAAAGAAGGCCTTGTGCAAAGGAGCTTACAATCTAAAGGGGAGGGAATAAGACACGAGGTATGGTAGTGCACGTATTGAAAGAATAGGATATGAATGCCTGTCCCTAATAGGAATGCTGCCTTGTACGTCCCAAACTACAATTCCCTGCACCCATCAGCATATGGGAGTTATAGTTCAGGGATTACTGAAAAGTGGCAGGCTGGACATGCTTGACATTTAATGTTAGGAGAGGTGTATTTAGCATTATATGTATATTTGGAGGTTACTTTGTATGTATTTGTGTATATATATATATATATATATAGATATATATATATATATATATATATATATAATTATGTATTTGTTTTATTTTAATCGTGCCCCATTTTTATTGTAGGAAGGGTAGGTCACTAGGCAGCAGATGGCAGGACAGAATGGCAGTGACATGTAAAGTCTGTTTCCTGCTGCCACTTTTATGTTTTGTAAAGGAGCTGCCCTGCCAAAGGTTATTTATCCCTGATTAGAGTTGGCAGCACAGAAACCGGTAGAGCCTACAGGATATATCTGAATGAAATGGCAGTTGCTGTTAAGGTAGCAAGCCTGAGTGTGTATTAGTGTAGGGGGTAAGATGATAGTGGGCTAGAAGAAAGGGGAGAGATCCTGGAACAATTGGGGGTGGGGCAGAATGTGGAACAGGCAGTTTTATGATACACATACGTATATGTAGAGCACTGGGGTTCTGCTTGACTGTGTATCCTCTCCCTTCCCATAGGCTCAGCTCTTACTTCTTGATTTCTGCCTGGGTAAATTCAATAGGAAGGAAGGGCGTGACTGCAGAGGGCCTTTGTAATACTGAGCACCCCTCCCGTTTATGGTTTGGAGACAGAGCCAATCACAGTGAGCGGAGGGGGCTTTTCTGGGGAAAGGATACACAAAGGTGCATTATTGTTTTGGGAGGGGCAGGTGCAGATTGTCTGTTGGAAAAGCAGAAGTTATATACTGTAATTGAGGAAGCAATTGCATGCAGCAGTAGCTGCCGGAGACTAAATTCATATTGTCACAGACACACGCAACACATTTCTGTAAATAGCAGCTTTCTATATTAAAGGAACAGTTCAATGTAAACATAAAAACTGGGTAAACAGGCTGTGCAAAATAAAAAATGTTTCTAATGTAGTTAGTTAGCCAAATATATAGGGGGGGGGGCGTTATGTAATAAATGATACTAAGTTTACCCAGGAGCAGTAACCCATAGCAACCAATCAGCAGGTAGAACTTACAGGTCACCTGTATAAAACCAAATCTTTTTTTGGTTTCTATGGGTTACTGCCTCTGGGCAAAGTTTAGTGCCTTTTATTATTATTATTAACATGTATTTATATAGCGCCAACATATTGTGTAGCACTGTAAAGTAAATGTGATTATACAACTACATCACATGAATTACATACATAGATTAAATATGATGGATAATGTACAAAGGCTGAAGTGACTGGATGTCTAATAATAGGCAGAACACTACTTCCTGCTTTTCAGCTCTCTAACTCTGAGTTAGTCAGTGACCTTAAAGTGATACTGACACATTCCTAAAGAAATCATTGGAACGTGTCCATATCAAGGAGGTGCTGCACGCTAAGCCCCGTGAACCTTCACTAAGCCGACCCTCTGACAGTGCTAACTGATCTTCTGCGTTGTTTCAGTGACGCTGGGCTGGGGGCGGAGCAATGGGTTGAGTACAGAGGACCTCTTGTATTTGTCTATGGGGTTTTAGAGGAAACTATTTGGCATGCAGCACCTCCTTGATATGGACACGTTCCTATGATTTTTATAGGAACGTGTCTGTATTGCTTTAAAGCGGGCCACATGGGATATAACTGTTCAGTGAGTTTGCAATTGATCCTCAGCATTCAGCTCAGATTCAAAAGCAACAGTTATGACCCACATGCCCCCCCTCAAGTCTCTGATTGGTTACTGACTGGTAACCAATCAGTGGAAACCAAGAGAGCTGAAAAGCAGGAAGTAGTGTTCTGGCTATTATGTTAGACATCCAGTCACTCCAGCCTTTATACATTACATGTTTGGCTAAATAACTATATTGAAAACATTTTTATTTTGCACAGCCTATCTATTTACCCATTTTTTTTTAATACTGAACAATTCCTTTAAAATACAGGCTGCTAAGTGCACTGATTTCTGTACAGCCATGCAGAATGCATCTAAAGTCATTGATAATTACACTTTTGGCAGGTGAGTCTTGTATTGCAACCCAACATTCATTGTCTTTCCTACACTATGAAAGAGAGAGTGTGCACATTTCATATTTGGAAGTTTGTTTTCCAAAAAAAGGCATGTTTATTCTTGCAGGCCCCATCAAGAACAGGTACAAGCAGCACCTCCCAGTATTCCTTCTTAAAGACGCATAAATAATATGCGTGGGGAAATCTCCATAAGCCCATAATAGGTTATAGTAAATCACATATCATGAGATGTATAAGAAGGGATGCACCTAATATGTTGCTGCAGAGTTTTCAACACATAGTACACAGCCTTACAAGATAGATTTCCCAACAGTACCAAATCTTTGTGTTCTTTTGCCCTCATATTTGTACATCTATGTTATGCACACATTTAGTCTTTAAACTCTACAGGGCAAGAGTCTCCTTCCTACTGTGTCTATTACAACATGGCACTTTATCTCTACACGTTTATACATTATATAGAATCCGCTCTCTGGAAACCTGAATTACAGGAAGGCTGTCTCCCATAGACTCCATTTTATTAAAAAAAAAAGGTTTCTTTTTCTCTGTAATAATAAGCAATACTAAATACTTATCTGGAAACATGTTACCCAAAAAGATCCAAATTATGGAAATGCCATCTCCCACAGACTCCATTTTATCCAAATAATCACATTTTTTTTTAAAACAATTTCCTTTTCTCTGTAATAATAAGACAGTACCCTGTACTTGATCCCAACTAAAATAAAATTGATCATTATTGGAGGTAAATAATCCTATAGGGATTATTTCATGTTTCAAGTGTGTTTTTTTGGGTTTTTTTTTTTAGTAGTTTTATAGTAGTTAAAGTAAAAACGCATTTATCTGTACAAAATATATCTTATAATAAGATCCCTTATCTGGAAAACCCCAGGTCCTGAGCATTCTGGATAACAGATCCCATACCTGCACATACATGTACATGTGTAAAGGGGAAAGTTTGGATAATACACCTTATGCAGGGTGTAGAAATGTTCGCAAAGCCCATCACACAATTTGTATCTTGGCAGGTGGCAAAACACTCAAAATTGCCCTTTCATGTCATTGGCCTATGGTAATAACGTGGGCCCTTCCTGTGCTGTCAGGGTTCTGTCTAAATGGGCACATTGGAAAGGGTACACCTAGCATGTGCACGTTGCTGAAATAGTACATTAATAATTATCTGTATACTCCACACTCTGAATACTATATGGCAATTGTAATGTAAACCATAAAAAAGTGTTTGTGTGGATAATGGGATTTGAACTGATCTATAAAGGAGAACCAAACCCCCAACTAATAAAAAAAACCCTACCCTCCATAGTCCTTCCGCACAAGTGTTAATACCTGCAGCGGAGCTCACGGGGGCCATCTTCATTGCTTCAGGAATCTACAGTAAGTAAGCGCCATATTGGTGCATGTGCAGTTTTTCTGTTCCGAACTGAGCATGCACCAAAGCCACAGACATTGCCGAAAGGACACAAAGATTCCAGAAGCGCCTGAAGATGGCGTCCGTGAGCTCCGCCGCACTGACTGCATCAAGGGTTAATTAAAGACTATGGGGCATTTACAGATATTAACACCTGTGCGGGGGGGGACTACGAAAGGTAGGGGTTTTCATTAGTTGTGGGGTTTGGTTCTCCTTTAATAGCGTGCGATGATCAATTCTTTCCAGCAACTCATAATAAAACTACGCGCCTCAGTAGAAAATGTTATACTTTATTTACCATCCATTTTCTTGTTTGTTTGTTTTACAGAATCCATGAGTGAAAGTCCAGCCACAGCATGCCATATATCCATAAATTTAGAAGAATTTGTGAGGGCAGATACCACTTTAACGTAGATTTTACAAACGTTAAACATGGCAAAAACGATCCAAGGGAAGACGAGAAGCCAAAATCGTCCAATGGAATCAGTGCCAAAAAGAAAGATACATCCAGCATCACTGAAGGTACGGAAGTTGCTGAGGCAGGATGTGCAGAGAAAAGTGAAAAAGAAAATATTCCAGAGCAGGATGTGCATAATAGCTCGACAGGAAGTCCAGATCCACCGGACACCTCCCAGCCTGCGGATTCTTCTACGGATAAAGAGTACGGCTGCCCTGTGTGTCAGAAACTGTTTACGTCACATTCTGAGCTGATTAAACATCAAAAAATCCACAGAAAGAAAGAATGGATTTGCTCTGAATGTCACAAGCAGTTCCCTACTAAAGCTAAACTTGTCAAACATCGGAAAATTCACAGGGGGAAGGGGAAGATATTTCCTTGTCCCCACTGCACAAAACGTTTCATGCGGAAATCGAAGTTCGAGGTTCACCTGAAGGTCCACGAGAAAACATACACCTGCCCCGAGTGTGACAAATGTTTCAACATCAAATCGAATTTCACCAGACACATGTTGGTTCACACCGAGGAGAAAAGATTTGTATGTTCAGAATGCGGGAAGGGTTTCTCCCAGAACACTCATTATCTTAAACATAAGAGGAGCCACAAAAACGACTATCTTGTGCACTGCCCTGAATGTGGCAAAGGCTTTTTCGACAAGTACAGCCTGAAAGCGCACCTCAAGATTCACACCGGAGAGAAACCGTTCTCCTGTTCGGAATGTGGAAAAGGCTTCATCCAAAATTCACACCTGGTTTTACATCTGAGGATTCACACGGGGGAAAAACCGTTTGCGTGCCCTGAATGCGGGAGGCGTTTTAGCGATAAATCAAGTCTTGTGAAACATAAGCGAATTCACACCGGGGAAAAGCCATATAAGTGCTCCGACTGCGGCAGAGGTTTTGGCCAGAATTCATATCTTCTTATACACAAAAGGACTCACACGGAGGAGAAATCGTTTTTCTGTTCTGAGTGCGGAAAGGCTTTTATCGAAGAAGCGAGCCTTCTTAGACATCAGAGGCTTCATACTGGAGAGAAACTCTTTTGTTGCCCGACGTGTGGGAAAGGTTTCACGGAGAAATCGTGTCTGGTAAAGCATCAGAGAATTCACACGGGAGAGAAACCCCACACTTGTTCTGTATGTAAGAAATGTTTTTCTGAAAAATCGCATCTAGTAAAACACCAGAGAATTCACACTGGGGAGAAGCCTTTCTCCTGTTCCGAGTGCGGAAAACAGTTTATTCAAAATGCCCATCTTATCAAGCACCGGAGGACCCACACGGGAGAGAACCCATTTTCCTGTGCTGAATGCGGCAAAAGATTTGTGGATAAATCCAATCTCATGATGCATAATAGAACTCACACGGGAGATAAACCGTTCTCATGTGCTCAGTGTGGGAAAAGTTTCATCCAAAGTTCGCATCTCCTTGCACACCAGAGAGTTCATACGGGGGAGAAGCCGTTCTCCTGTTCTGAATGTGGGAAATTTTTTAGAGACAAGTCAAGCCTTAGCAAGCACAAGCGCGTTCATACCGGGGAGAAACCATTCGCCTGCTCTGAGTGCGGGAAAAGTTTTAGCCAAAATTCCCATCTTCTTACACATCAGCGGACTCACACAGGGTTGAAGCCTTACTCGTGTTCTCAGTGCGGGAAAAGCTTTAGCGATAACTCGAGTCTTGTGAAGCACAGGAGACTTCACACGGGACTGAAACCGTTTAGCTGCAGGGAATGTGGCAAATGTTTCAGTCAAAAATCCTATCTTATTATCCACACGTCGACTCACACAGGGGATCAGGCGATTGCGTGCTCAGAATGTGGGAAACTCTTTAGCAATAAATCGAATATGGTTAAACACAAGAAAATTCACATGCGATAAGCCAATTTTTTGGCAGGTTAAAAGGTTGAACTTGATGGTCGTGTGTCTTTTTTCAACCTAGCTTACTATGTTACTATGTATTTTTAATCTGACACTGTTCAGTTCTTCTATTGCATATGCTACAACGGTGTAGGTAGCAGAACACTGCTGCTTGCAATGACCATTATTTATGCTTGAATGAGCGTCTTTTAATAAGAATTTTCTACTAAGATGGCCTTATCCCTAGCAGGGTAAAAATGACACCAAAATATGTTACAGATAAATATGTGCTAAGGGACCCCTAACCAAATGCTGGACCTTAAAAAGAGCCGTAAATTAAAAATTCAGAAACGGACTGGTCAGTGCTGTAACTCACTGGATGGAATTTGTTACAGTTCTACAGGTCAAGGCCAGAGATTCATGTTTAATAAAGCTAATGTTAGCTGAATGTCAGCCGAGACTGCAAGGAATTCTGGGATTTATGAAAATGACCACAAACTTATGACCGATCATGTTGAACCCATTGATTTGATATTTCTCAAATACAGATGATGCAGAATTACTACTCAATGATAAATGAGCCTCTTTGTTTAACCTGATGGTGTGTTGGTAATGAATAATACCTACACTCCTTGCTTTGTATATTTTCTTTCCTTCAGGGGTGGTTCTGTCAATTTTAGAAGCTGTTTGCCTCAAACGTTCTATCAGTTTGTCTGTGGCTTGTCTGCTGGGGGTAGTACTGTCTCGCTTGCTCCCTGGCAACAAAGTCCGGGCACACAGGACTACTCCAGGTGCTTTAGGCTAGGGTCACATGGGGCCAAAATCAGCCCACTGAACTACGCAGACTGATTTCAGCCCCTACCGTGGGCAGTAGCCTTCTTCTCTTCGCATAGAGAAACATTGTGCTGGCTGCAACGCAAACACACTTGACGTCTCGCGCTTCTTCGCTGAGTGTGTTTGTGCTGGAACCAACACAATAATTACATTTGTGAACCGAAAAGGAGGCTATTGCTTAATGTAGGGGATGAAATTGGCCCGTGTATTTCAGCAGGCTGATTAAAGGTGGCCATAGACGTAACAATTACGATCTTTCTTGGAAAAGATCTTTCCAAGAAAGATCATTTGTTTCCATACACACGTGTAGAGCTGAATCGTCAGATATACAGGTAGAAACAATAGAATTCTACCTGTATCTGACGATTCAGCTCTAAAAATGGCCGATGTTTAAGTGCCTTCAAAGGCACCCAATCAAAATTTTTACGTCCAGTCCGATCAACGAGCCGACTGATATCCGAGTCTTCTGCCGATGTCAGTCAGCTTTTTTTCCACCATACACACACCGAATATTGTACGAAAATTAGTTTCGGACGATATTATCTGTGCGTCTATGGCCACCTTGAGGCCCTAACCATAAGCTCCTTATTTTTATAGGACATGGAAACCCTGATTCTTTGAGATGGATGGTGCCAATATGTTTGGCACCCCAGAGAATCCATTTGTAAGTTTTTGATTAGAATAAACAGCACTAGCCTGGGGTAAAAACTAAGGTAGCACCACTTGGTCATCTTTCCTTATTTCCAGGAATCCTTGTGTTTGTGTAGTAGACTTTCAGATTTTACTGTACTTCACATGTGCGAGTAGAATTCCTCGATAAGAGATGCTCGGAAAAGGGAAATTAAATGGCCACTTAGTATTCGTTTTATTTTTATCCCAGCCTGGGATAAAAACCATTGGAATAAATGGAGGGGTTCCAAATATTTTGGCTCTATCCAATGAATCCACCATTCCTGTCCTTTAAGTAGACAAAGAAATCGGTGAAAAAATGCCCAGATCATGTCCCCATAAGGTTGAATGCAAATCACCTCTCAAGCCATCATATGATTTAACGAATTGGAAATTGTAAGCAATTATTTTTCCATCATATGATAGCAGCCTGAAGTAGTCACGCATGTCATTGTCCTAGCAGTCAAAATGTGTTGCTGTAAGTCACATAATGCCCCACAATATCACATTAGAACCCTCAAATAGTTTAGTGTATAAAAAACCTTCTATACTCTGCATTGCTTATTACTAATCAGGCACCACAATGGTATTAGCTCATTTACTCTCATTTTTCACCCTTATTGGCCAGAACTAGGAATTGTTTTAATTCACATACACCAAGCCAACACGTATATATTTAAAATAGAATTTAATTTCTGTTATGGTTTTATTATTTATTGTATTTAAATGTGTGTCATGGGGAAGCTTTATGTTCCATACATATGTAAGATTTTCTTTACACCTTAATGGGATTTATTTAGTTGATCATTTGTAGTTTGTTTTAAAGACAGAACATTTTGGGTACAAGCATAGGGTTTGTAAGTCATGCCAAATGCATAGGAGTGTTGTAAGATGAGTGGACTTTGTGTTAAAGTGGCAGTACACCCCTATTTTGGGCTGTAGTTCAATGAATAGGGCATGTGCTGTACATCATTTTTAATGAAGAAAAATTGATGGTTTTGTTATTTCATGCACTAAATAGAGCAAAAATTGTTTATTTTGTTTTTATTCCAAGATATTAAGGGATACGTGTGCTGTTAATATGAATGCATTTTCTTACAACAGCACCACCTGCTAGTCAGTTTCGAACCAGTCTGACCACCAAGTATTCAAGGAAGCTGTCAGGAGAGAGAAAGTGACTGCTCTGATGTTCTTACAATTAGAAACTTTTCTCACATCTTTCCTAAGCAGAAGAACATCAGAGCAGCCTCTTTCTTTCTCCTGACAACTTCCTTGACTACTTGGTGGTCAGACTGGTTCGAAACTGACTAGCAGGTGGTGCTGTTGTAAGAAAATGCATTCATATTAACAGCACATGTATCCCTTAAAGGGATATTGTCATCATGATGTTTTTTTCAAAACACATCAGTTAATAGTGCTGCTCCAGCAGAATTCTGCACTGCAATCCATTTCTCAAAAGAGCAAACAGATTTTTTTATATTCAATTTTGAAATCTGACATGGGGCTAGACATATTGTCAATTTCCCAGCTGCCCCCAGTCATGTGACTTGTGCCTGCACTTTAGGAGAGAAATGCTTTCTGGCAGGCTGCTGTTTTTCCTTCTCAATGTAACTGAATGTGTCTCAGTGAGACATGGGTTTTTACTATTGAATATTGTAATTAGATCTACCAGGCAGCTGTTAACTTTTGTTAGGGAGCTGTTATCTGGTTACCTTCCCATTGTTCTTTTGTTTGGCTGCTGGGGGGGGGGGAGGGAGGGGGGTGATATCACTCTAACTTGCAGTACAGCAGTAAAGAGTGTTTGAAGTTTATCAGAGCACAAGTCACATGACTGGGGGCAGCTGGGAAATTGACAAAATGTCTAGCCCATGTCAGATTTCAAAATTGAATATAAAAAAATGTTTGCTCTTTTGAGAAATGGAATTCTGCTGGAGCAGCACTATTAACTGATTTATTTTGAAAAAAAATGTTTTCCCATGACAGTATCCCTTTAATATCTCAGGATAAAAACAAAATAAACAATGAAAGTACATTGCAACATTTCTTAGAATAGCCCTCTCATTTATTTTATAGTCACTTATTTTAAAGGTTAACATCGTTAAAAACAAAAATATGTTCAGCACAATCCCTATACACTGAACCAATTTCTCAAATGCATGGGTGTATGCAAAAAAAAAAAAAATATATATATATATATATATATACTTGAGAAGAATGCTGCTGCACACCAGGATTTATCATGAAAAAAGTTGATAATTTATTCTTGATAAAGGTCCATGCTGAGGACATGAAACGTCGATCAAATAAATTATCAGCTTTTTCCATGATAAATCCTGGTGTGCAGCAGCATTCTTCTTGAGTGGATATTGTATTTCTGTATTGCACCCAGGTGTCTAACTCCTTATGTGTGTGCCCTAGCCCTCCAATGTACGTATATATATATATATATATATATATGTATTCCAAAAAAATAAAACCGCGTGTGCCGAAACGTTGAAATAAACTTTCCACTGTTTTCACTATTTCAAGACCTTGGAGTGCGGTTTTATTTTTTTGGATTATTATACTATGCTATAACCAGCACTCAGGCAGTTGCTTGTATTGCGAGTGCACCACTATAGAGTTTTCAGAGTTTAGTATTAATTGCTAGGATGCGGAGGTACCCTGAAATAAGCCATACATATAATTATCTACTATGTAAACCACAGTGCCTAATGAGCAGTTTCAAATATGGGAAAGTTGGTGACCTGTAGTTCTGGGCAGCAGCCAACCAGTGACTTGAGTTCCATTAGCCTGCTTGCATTTTTGAGTATTTTCTAAGATTACATCACTTTCAGGTAGTTAGTTCTTTGTACATGGAATCATAGGGATTGGTAGAAGGATTCTCTGTATACGATGACAGTTTTCTGATCCAGACTAAAGATGGCCATAAACTGCAAGATCCGCTGGTGGCGATATGGGGTTGATCCGAACATGGGCCCTAGGGCCTAACGATCGGCTCATAATGCTGCCAATATGGCAGCTTATAGGCCAAGTTGGCAGCTTGGCATTCATAACAATTAGCTTGGAAATCAATTCATGCCCAACCAAACAGACTTGAATTGGAAGATTTTCAGTGGCCTGATGTTGCTTAAATCAAGATCATCAAGCCTCTAACTTGGAACTTTTGCTGTAGCGGTCCAAAAGGCAATGCGCTCGGTTTACACAATGCATACTGTGTGTCTCAAGCTTTTACGAATATGCATTCTTCTTTACAAGCAAGTATATATGCCATTGATTGCCTGTTATAATCATACAATATGGACCAATACAAGTTGCCTATATGCTGTACATTTAGTCCAATCTCTTTGTAGAGAGCACTGCAGTGCACACAATTGATGGCTTAAACTGACAGGCATGTCTATTAAAAAAAAAAATATATATATATATATATATATATATTTTTTTTTTTTCCAGACCTATAGGACGCATATACAGCTTGGATTCAGAGGCAGATTTATTAAGGGTCAAATTGAAATGTAGAATTTCAAAAAAAAAAAAAAAAAAATGTATGGCCCAATCTGTCAAATTCGACTAGGGGATTGTTAAAATTTGATTAAATTTTTTTTAAAAAATCTGATTTTCAAAATTTATCATACTCTGGCCCTTTAAGAACTCAATTAGACTATTCGCCAACCTAAAACCTGCTGAATTGCTGTTTTAGTCAATGGGAGATGGGATCAATTTGGAGTTGTTTGCACCCTTCCTGACATCTTCAAAATAAACAAATTCATTTCGAGTTTTTGGGTCGATTCTATTCACCCGAGTTTTACAAATTTACGATTTTTTTCTTCTTTTCAAAATTCGACCGTTGATAAATGTGTCTCTAACTGTAGTTGGACAATAAAAATGATGTTTTGCTGCAGGCATGTTTGCATATTCATTTTGCATATTCAATTTTTCAGGGATCTCCAGTCTTTGGCTTTTGTTGCTGCTGAAATGCATCTTCTAGTATGTTGCTACTTATTCACTCCTACCTTATCAACCAACAGCCATCCTAACCTCTGCACAAAGTGAGCATAAATGGGGAAGAAAGCTACACGGTAGGAGCCAGATTTATCAAGGGTCGAATTTTGAGATGATGGTTGTTTTTTTAAACTCCCATCGCCTAGAAAATTTAAAAAAAAAAACCCGAAATTTTTTTTTTTTTTTTACTTCGGTAAATAGGCTGTATTCAAATATTCGATTTTCCACCAAATGACTCCAAATGGGTTCTAGGATGTCCCCCATAGGCTAAAACAGCAATTCGCCAGGGTTTAAATGGTGAAAAGTCAAGAAACAGTACATGATAAAATTCGATATTCAAATTTTAATTTGGACTATTCCCTAGTCGAAGTACACTAAAATTACCTCGAAATTCGCATTTTCACTTCGACCGTTGATAAATCTGCCCCTAGGTGTGTATGATGTGATTTCTATCCTATCCCTTTTTCTAAGGGGCATGTTGATTATGCTGTGTAAAAATACATTCTTCAAATAAAAAAACTGTGTTAAATAAATGGCAAATTTGTCAAGGTCTGTTTTATTTTACAGTAGAATAAAGATACCGGCACACAAGGCTTTGGTTTGCAGGGAAACCCTTACTTTAATTCAAAGTGCGGAAGTGTAACGTTTCGGGGCCACGGCCCTTTATCGAGCATAAGGAACCCATAATGAATGAGGTGTATATTTAGGAAAAACAATTAAGACATTTGCATACATAATAGAACAAGTAACAAAAGATAAAAAAAAGTGTGACGTTTATTTTTTCCCCGCTAATCTTCCCCATTGTATCTTTGTTCTACTGTCTAACCAGGAGGTTACCGTATCCTCCATTACCGACACCAGGCTGTCATCTGAAGGGGTTGTTGAGGGTGTGCGTCTGCGCTATACTTTCCCCACAGTTTTATTTTACTCCAGATTTGCTGCCGTTATTTACTTTGTGTCAGACCTTTAAGTTCCGCAGAAGTCATTAAAGGGATACTGTCATGGGAAAAAAAAATTTTCCAAACGAATCAGTAAATATTGCTGCTCCAGCAGAATTCTGCACTGAAATCCATTTCTCAAAAGAACAAACAGATTTTTTTATATTCAATTTTGAAATCTGACATTGGGCTAGATATTTTGTCAATTTCCCAGCTGCCCCAAGTCATGTGACTTGTGCTTTGATAAACTTCAATCACTCTTTACTGCTGTACTGCAAGTTGGAGTGGTATCAACTCCCTCCCTTTCCCCCCCAGCAGCCAAACAAAAGAACAATGGGAAGGTAACCAGATAACAGCTCCCAAACACAAGATAACAGCTGTCTGGTAGATCTAAGAACAACACTCAATAGTAAAAACCCATGTCCCACTGAGACACATTCAGTTACATTGAGAAAGAAAAACAGCTGCCTGCCAGAAAGCATTTCTCTCCTAAAGTGCAGGCAAAAGGCACATGACTTGGGGCAGCTGGGAAATTGACAAAATGTCTAGCCCCATGTCAGATTTCAAAATTGAATATAAAAAAAATCTGTTTGCTCTTTTGAGAAATGGATTTCAGTGCAGAATTCTGCTGGATTAGCACTATTAACTGATTCATTTTGGAAAAAAAAATGTTTTCCCATGACAGTATCCCTTTAAGAAAGAGGCTTTTTTGTTACACGGCAAATGATCGAACTGGTTTTTATTAGGGATGCACTGAATGCATATGCAAATTAGAGGCGGGAGGGAAATCAAGGGAGTTTTTGGTCACAAAGCAAGGAAGTAAATGTTTTCCCCCTTCCCACCCCTAATTTGCATATGCAAATTAGGATTCAGCCGAATCCAAAATAGTGGATTCAGCGCATCCCTAGTTTTTACACCACATAATAAATCTGCCCGAAATGTCTCATTCACTTACAAGAGAAGCACCTTGCCTATTAGCACTGGTCTTTGTTTAGTTCTTTAGAAAGTAGGTGACAGGCAGCCTACATAGGTGGTGCTCCATATTTCACTATAACCTCTGTATAGTTACAGGTCTGTGTGCTGTATGGTACAGGGGTGTGTACCCAAACTACTGGAACAATAAAGTCCTTGCAGTTGTGGCCAAGGCTTTAGCAGTTGATAGAGCTGCAGGAGAACAAAACACTATGATCACTCGGTAATAGGCTCTATCCCAGAATGCGTAAACAAATCCTTTGACTGGCCCCCACTATTTTTAGGGTGTAAAAGTTCAGAGCTTTAAAATTTGTTCTAACTCAATCCTTTTGATCGTTGGGATTGCATATAATACACACTAAATAAATTCTTGTTTCTATTCCTGCCTCCTGTTCTTTCTGAAGTTCAGAAGATGTTTGAGATGGCATTTAATTTCCTGTTGGGGGTCTTTCAGTCGGTGTGCATGGCCATAGGTACACATGAAAAACAGAGAATAACAAAGTTCTTGGTCTTCGCTTTATAGGGATTACACTTATTTTTGGTAAAACCATGGAGCCCAATTTGTAACCCCCAGGTTTCAGTGTCATGACAAGTGAAGAACTCTTTTCCTACTAGCACCCCCAGTCACTATAGCTTTACTTGTCCTCTTTCCTTGTATGATTTAGAGCAGTGGACCCTCCTCCTCTGCAACATGTTGCTCTGCAACACTTAGCTCCTGCTTTGAGGCCACTGGGAGAAGTATCCTTATTTTTGAATTCCAGGCTTGGAGGCAATTTTGGTTGTATAAAAACCAAGTGTGATGCCAAACAGTCTCCTGTAGGCTACCGGAGCACATAGGGCCTACCAAATGGGCAATGACTGCACTTATTTGGCACCTCCAGGAACATTATTCATTCTTGTGTTGCTTCTGAACTCCTTTCACATCTTTATGTTGCTCATAGGTAAAAAAAGGTTGGGGACCCCTGACGTAGAGTGATATTCTGAGACAATTATTTGTTGTTTTTGAATTATTCAGCAGATCTGGCCAATTCAGCAATCTGGTTGCCAGGGTTCAAATTACCCTAACAACCATGCACGGATTTGAATAAGAAGAGACTGGAATATGAATAGGAGATGATCTGAATAGAAAGAGGAGTAATAAATGTAGCAACAACAATATATGTGTAGCTTTACAGGGCATTTGTTTTTAGATGGAGTCAGTAACCCCCAGTGAGTAAAAAAAAAGTATATTTTAAATAATAAAAATCTGGCCATTCTATAACTTACGAAAAGTTAATTAAAGGTGAACCGCCCCATAAAGGATTTTTCATAAAGAAGGCCACAATCTTGGAGATACATGATTTAAGAAGACTTATATAAAACACCAATTTGAAGAGCAGTGGTTGGTATCCATTTTCAGTTCATGCCCCACATGAAGGTCCAATATTTGTCCTGGGCCCCCTTGGAGTAAAAATATACATTTAACTGTTGCACCATCCCCAATACTTATTTACCCCCAAATCCCAACCTAACTGATCAAATGGAGCTTTCAGGTTTAACCAAGAGAGCAAATCATCATTATGATCTACATCCATAATATCACTGTTAGCATTCTGTCCCATGGAAAATGACTTCAATTCTAATTTCAGAAAATTTATATTGTTTAAACATCCATTTCTTATGTAATCTTAGAATAGTAAATATCTGAATGAAAAGCATGAAACAGGAGGGTGATTTAGACAAGCTGATTGTTGACTGTCTTTAGATCTACTGATCACCAGCTAAAGGTCTCCTGGTAGATCCCGATATACCTTTTGGGCACCCCTGCTCTAGAGCTATAAATACAAGGAAGACCGTGTTTTGTAACCAAAATATAAATAAAATGCTTTATTGAAGACACAGGTCAAAACTTGTCAATGCAAGTTTATTTAGAAGTAAAAAAAAAAAAAGTGATTTATATCAAGGCTTTTAAATGACAAGGAAGCACATGTACAACAGAAATAAGATGCTATATTTATAGTTGAGGATCTAGGTCTACTGGTGAAAAATAAACTTAACGTGGTTCACAAAACAATCACTTTGCGTCTCCAAGTCCAAAAAAATAAATTTTAAACAATGTGCAAGCAGGTGTCTAGGTCAATTAAGAGACTATCCTGTGTGCTTGCAACAGGACTGACAATGGAAGGACATGTGCACTAATTCACTATAAACATTACAACGGTTTTGAACTCAACTGTATAAATGCAATGCTAACAGCTTTAATTTTTCATTACAGCTTTCTGTCACCTCATTTAAAGAAGGTCTTGAGTTAAGACGACTTGGGCAGGCGGCTCTCTCAGGTATCTGTAGTGCAGCCCTGTAAAGCCAAATTTACAGAAAGCAACCAAATTACTCAGCAGCCATATCACAAGGTGAACATACTGAATACCACACGCTGCTTCTGCCTCTGGGCCCCCTTGTATAAGACTCATGCAATAAGTATCTAGTTAAACCTCAAAATAGAAGATATAATATAAGGGATATATTATATTAACCCCAACAGATATTTTGTGCTGTGAATATGTTTTATCCCATAACTGCCACTATAACTACACGACTGTCATTTTCCTACTGGGTAGGGTAATAAAAAAAAAAAAAAAAAGGACATACCTCTTATTTGCTTGCAATGAGAGTTAATCTATTTGGGTTTATTATCAAAAGAAATCTAAGAATGATCAGCAAACTGCATCTCTACACACAGTTGAAAAAGAATTCCAAACTGTTAAATGGTAATAATAGTAATAAAGCTAAAAAAAAAGTCTGGCAGCTCAGAGGCAACAAAGACAATTAAATGGCAAAAAATATATATATATATATTTTTTTTTATAAACAAACGTTAAGCTCATATCACAGGTAACATCATTCAAACATGGATTTTGGTATAGAAAGGAGTACCTGGCGTGAATACCTGATAAGTTTGCCTGAATCCTTGATTTTTAATTTGGCATTTTCATGGGCGGCTTACAACACCAACGTTGAGTGAGGTATGGCAGACAGGTGCAATTAAACCCTACACTCCATCAATCCAATTCTACAGGTTCTCGAGTTACAGAACAAACTGCATTAGAGTGCATGGCAACAAAGCAAAACTCTACACACATCTGTCACAAAAGCAAACGCTAAGTTTTTTTTTTTCTTGTAAAGATATCCAGGGCTTTAATGTTAATGTGCGTTATCAAATGGATGGGACTGCCATGTGAATTAAAATGGACTTGCATTCAGAATTTTTTTTTACATGTGTAGATAATGATATAAAATACCAAGCAACTCAAAAAAGGAAATTCTCCAGTTGCATAAGTTTGGAGGCATGGCTAATGCTTCCGTGAAGGCACGTTGTGGGGAGAGACATGGGGAGTAGAGACTAAATGATTGTATTTCACTACAAAAAGAAAAACTTTAAAGGCAGAAGAAAACAGTATACCTCCACATTTTTTGCAGGGCTACATTGCATTCTCTCACTGGAGGGTGTTATGTCTTCTAAATCATCTGCCTCATCTTCATCTGTGCATACTTACTCTGCACGGTTACATTCTAGCAAAACAAAAGACCAAGCCAAGAGTAACATGTTGCACTTACCTCTGCCTGATCAGAGGTCAAATCAGATCAGTTTTAATTGGACTGAGTGTCACCTTCAGATTTATTGCCTTCGTTCGCCCCATTGACCTCAACCTGTGCAACGGATTCCCTTGATTCAGTTTTTCTAGATTCACTCGGTTTCTCTCGACTGCTGGATTCTCTGCTTTTTTTGTCATCAGAGCTTCGTTTTTCTATAGAAACAGTATTAATGAGCAACAGCTAAATGCTAGTCACTGGAGGAAACAATGCTGTCCAGGTAATTAATCCCGGGTTGTCTTGATTTTTGTCTTCAGAGACAAATTATGAAAGTAATTCTGGACAATGTCAGAAAAGACATAGGCTTACTAGGATGGTCTTTCCTTTTAAAAGTCAACTATAACTTTGTATTTTCCATGACCAAATAAACATCCAGCATCTTTTTTTTTTTCCTTTTTAGGCAATTTTTTTTGCCAGAGTTCATAGAAATATCCTTATATTCAGGGCCACTCTCTCCAGAGCTTCTGTGCTCCCAAGTTTAAAAAAATATGGAGGCTTATACAAAGCCAAAGGAAGCATAGGTTATCTATACAATTTATGGTTAAATACAAAGTTAAAATGTGAGCTAGACAAACCTTTTTCCTTAGATTTTCTGTCCCGGTCCCTCTCCCTACTTCTGCTTTTGTGTTTGTATGATTTCCGTTCTCTGCTTTTAGACCTCCTCTTTTCCCTGCTTCGGGATCTGTGCTTTCTTTCTGTTCTGTTGTGACTTTGGCTTCTTTGGCGCTCTCTACTCCTACAAACGAAAAATTTAAAATAAATAAATAAAAAAATACGTTTTGAGATGCCCTCTGCTTCTCACTGCATTATGTATTCGTGTCACTGGGATTTTGTTCTTGGAATTAAATGTACCATGTTTTAAAAGTGTATGTATAGCATTTAATATACAAGCTAAATCAGAGTCTGATTGCATATGGGGCAGTTTTTTAACAGAATGGTTTAGCTGGCAGAGAAACTACCTACATTGCATTTATTGATGTTAGCCTGACCATTAATCCAAGGCCAGTCTGAACCAGGCAAAGGGGAGATTCTTTCAATTTGCAGGGCAGCAGTAAAAGTCTGCAGCTTAACAAAGCATAATTCAGGAGACTGAAGGAAATATGAAAGCTCAAATCAATTGTCTTCCCTGTCTAAAAATGTATTTCAGTACAGGATTACTAAGCACTAGAGTACATGAGCAAAATGAAGAGTGCTCATGATGAGGATAATGGAAAGCCTATAAATCCACGTGATAGTAAATTTATTTTTGTAAAGTTTTTTATTTTTTGTAATTTACCTGCTTCTCTTCCGATCTCTACTCCTTGACCTCTTATGGTCACGGGTTCTGCTTCCGCGTCTGTCGGATGTTCTGCTTGAATTTCTGCTACGAGAGCAGCTCCTTTTGCGTTTCTCCCTCTCACGATTTTTCTCCTTTTCTTTAGCTTCCTCCTCTCTCCGTCTTTTTTTCTCTCTCTCTTCTCTTTCCTGTTCCTTTTCTTTCTCACGATCTTTATCATCTCGCTCTCTCTTTGAACACTCATCCCGATCTGGGTCTGAAGATTTTTTTCTCATTTTTTCCTGAAACAGAAAGTGTAAGGTTTATTTTAGGAAGCCTCACCTTTAGTAAATGCCGATGTATAGGTATTTTTAAAATGCTGCATTACAATGGGTTTTACACGCACCTTCCATTATGTTTCCCCTGGCAAACAGGAAAAATTGGATTTTTGTACTTACCGTTAAATCCATTTCTCTTGTACTACATTGGGGGACACAGGCACCATGGGGATAAGGATCCTGTTGCTGGAGGATGGACACTAAACAGTTAACGAAGCTCCTCCTCCGGCACTGGGCTTTATCCCCTGCCTACTTCCTGCAACCTTCAGTTTTCTGGCCGAAGAAGGAAGGACCACCCGGAGAAGTCAACTTGCAAACAGAGGAGAAACCTCGCCCCCTTAAACTTGAACTATAACTACAAAATGATAAAACATCTGATAATACAGGGAGGGAAGGCCTGTGTCCCCCAATGTAGTACAAGAGAAATGGATTTAACGGTAAGTACAAAAATCCAATTTTCTCTTGCCTAGATTGGGGGACACAGGCACCATGGGGACGTCCCAAAGCTACCCATGAGGGCGGGACTTATCATCCCCAGGGCTCAGGAAACAACAGCCTGAAGTACCCTTCTCCCAAAGCTTGCTTCTGCTGAAGCGAAGGAATGTATCTTATAGAATTTGGAGAAGGTGTGAATGGAGGACCACACTGCTGCCCTGCAAACCTGTTCAGCGGAAGCTTGATGGCGAACCGCCCAAGAAGTGCTGAGGGATCTGGTGGAGTGAGCCCGGATTCCGGCAGGCGGAGTTCTACTCTTAGCTGCGTAGGCTCTGATGATGGCTGTTCTGATCCATCTTGAGATAGTAGCCTTAGAAGGGCGGAGGCCTTTTCGAGGACCCTCTGGAATGACAAACAGACTATCCACTCTCCTGATACTCTTGGTCGCGGAGATGTAAACCCTCAAGGTGCGTACCAAATCTAGGGTATGAAGCTTCTTCTCAAGTGCCGACTTAGGATGTGGACAAAAGGACGGCACCACCATATCCTGATTAATATGGAAGTCCGACACCACCTTGGGAAGGAACTCTGGAGTTGGTCGTAGCACCACCTTATCTTCATGGAATACAGTGAAGGGAGGCTTGCAGGATAAGGCTGCCAGTTCCGACACCCGTCTGGCCGAGGTGATTGCTAGCAGGAACACCGTCTTTATGGTTAAGGTAGAGAGAGGGACCTCCCGGAGAGGTTCCAATGGAGGATCTTGCAGAGCAGATAGCACCAAATTGAGATCCCACGGAGAGACAGGATGCCGATATGGAGGGGCCTGTCGAAGGGCGCCTTGAAGGAAAGTCTTAATGTTAGGTCGCAATGCCAACTGATGTTGGAACAAGATGGATAGGGCCGAAACTTGAACCTTCAGAGAACTAAGTGCCAGGCCCTTATTCAAGCCTTCTTGTAGAAAACGCAATATGTTTCGCTCATGTAGGACCTGTGGGTTCTCTGAGTTGTTCTCGCACCAAGCAATGAAGGCCTTCCACACCCTGTGATAGATGCGAGCAGACACCGGCTTCCTGGCCTTCATTAATGTAGGTATGGCCTCCATGGGAACCCCAGAGTTGGAGAGGATGAGGGCTTCAAGAGCCACGCCGTTAAATCCAGCCGTGGAGAATTCGGGTGGAACAGCGGTCCTTGTGACAACAGGTCTTCTCTGACTGGGAGTCGGAAGGGAGCCTCTGCTGCTAGCAACATGAGCTCTGCGAACCAGGGTCTTCGGGGCCAGAAGGGAGCTACCAGGATCGCTTCTACTGCTTGTTCCTTTATCCGTCTGATGACCCTCGGAAGTAGGGCCAGGGGAGGAAACACGTACACCCTTCGAAATGGCCATGGAGCCACGAGCGCGTCCACTGCTATCGCGAACGGGTCCTTGCTTCTTGCCATGTATACTGGCAGTTTGTTGTTGTAGCGAGAGGCCATCAGGTCCACCTCGGGCGGACCCCAGCGTGCCACGATCTCCTGAAACACATCGGGATGAAGGCTCCACTCTCCTTGGTCCACGGTCTCTCGACTGAGGAAGTCTGCTGCCCAGTTGTCCACTCCTGGAATGTGTACCGCCGATATGGCTGGCACGGTGTCTTCTGCCCACAGAAGAATCTCTCGAGCCTCTGCTAGGGCAGCCTGGCTTCTTGTTCCTCCCTGATGATTGATGTAGGTTACTGCCGTCATGTTGTCTGATTGTACACGAATCGGCCGACCCTTCAGGCGGGTTGTCCAATGGGATAGGGAAAGCCGTATGGCCCTGAGTTCTAAGATGTTGATGGGAAGGGAGCTTTCCTCTGTGCTCCACCTGCCCTGAACAGTGAGGCTGTCGAGGACCCCTCCCCAGCCCTGGAGACTGGCATCTGTCGTGACTACCGTCCACGAGTGGTTGGGGAAGAGCTTCCCGGACTGTAGTGTCAGAGGTCGAAGCCACCATGACATGGAATCTCGAACTGGTCCTGTCACCAATATTCTGCGGTCCAGGTTCCCATGAACCCTGTTCTGGTGCTGCAGAATAAATCTCTGCAGCGGTCTTGTGTGGAGTTGAGCATAAGGCACTGCTGGAAAAGAGGCTACCATCGTTCCCAGGGCTCTCATGGCAATCCGTAATGGTATGGACGTGTTTCTCTGAATGGCTAATAGCCGAGTGCGGAAGGAAGCTATCTTGTCTGGGGGAAGGAAGGCCCTTCCCCTGGATGTATCCAAGGTTAGACCAAGGTATTCCGTCCTTTGTGAGGGTGTGAATACTGACTTCTGATGGTTGATGAGCCAACCCAGCTTGGATAGAGTTGTCATCACCCTGTGAAGGTGGATAGAGGTTTGGGACAGAGACGAGGTCTTGATGAGAAGATGTGTATGTAAGTATGGAATGACCCCCACCCCCTGGAGTCGCAGTTCTGTCAGGGCTGCCGCCATCACCTTTGTGAAGACTCGTGGAGCGGAGGAGAGTCCGAAGGGGAGAGCCACAAATTGCCAATGTTCTCCTGCGGCAAAGAAACGAAGGAACCTGTAATGGTTGGGATGAATTGGTATGTGTAGGTAGGCGTCCTTGATGTCGAGAACCGCCATGAACTCCCCTTTGTCTAAGGACAGAAGAACTGATTGCACCGACTCCATCTTGAAATGTTGTTTGCGGACGTATCTGTTCAACCTCTTGAGGTCCAGAACCGGACGATAAGAACCGTCTTTTTTGGGTACAATGAAAAGGTTGGAATAGAAGCCTCGACCTCTGTCGCGGGGAGGAACGTGTTGTATGACCCCCGAGGTTGCAAGGTCGTGAACGACAGACCGATATGCAGAGCGCTTGGGTTCCCTTGGTGGCAGGCGGGACACGAAGAACCGTGGTGGGGGAAACTGAAGAAAGTCTATGAGGTAACCCTGGGCTACAATCTTCCGTACCCAGGGATCCTGTATCTGCTGGTCCCACACCTCCCGAAAGTGTCTTAGGCGGCCGCCTAAGAGAATGCCCTCGGGGGTGGGCACCCCCTCATGCCGAGGAAGACTTGTCTTGAGAGGGCTTGTTGGCATGTCGAGTTGCAGACCAGCTGGAGCTTGGCTTGGACTGAAACCTGGAACGACCCGCCGACTGATGTTTATCTGTCTGTGACCTCTGTCTCTGCCCCTGTCCCTGACGAAAGGGCCGGAGAAATGGCCTCCTCTTGAAAGTGGGACGCTTGGGTCGGTTCTGTGGAAGAAGGGTGCTCTTACCCCCAGTAGCCTGAGATATTATTTTTTCAAGCTCTGCCCCGAAGAGCTGTTTTCCACCGAAGGGAAGACTGACTAGCGATCTCTTTGACGTTATATCAGCTGACCATGTCTTCAGCCATAGAAAACGCCTAGCTGCAATGGACTGAGCTGAGGCTCTAGCAATTAGTTTAGCGGCATCTAGTGCTGCCTCACAGATGTAGGCATTTGCGTCAGCGATCTGGGACAGGATCTGATCAGTAGATGGGTCCTCCGAGCCAATGAGCTGTGCTACTTGCTCGACCCAGACTTCCATTGCTCGTGACACCCATGCAGTTGCGAAGATGGGTTGTAGGGCCGCACCTGCTGCTGAGAAGATGGCTTTGCAGAAACCTTCTAGACGTCTATCAATGGGGTCCTTAAAGGATGCTGCATCCGCCACAGGTATGGTTGTGGTCTTGGACAGCCGGGACACAGGAGGGTCTACAGTAGGAGGAGAGGACCAGAGGTCAATACACTCCTGTGGAAAAGGGTAAGACTGAGTGAAACGCCGGGAGAGTTGAACCTTACGATCTGGCGTCTTCCATTGTGCTTTGATAATGTCTTCCAGCTGTTCATAGGCTGGAAAGACTGTGGACGACTTCTTCTGTCTTTTGAAGAGATTTTTGCTTGGTTCCGCATTAGTCACAGAGTCCTCAATATTTAAAGTCTGAAGAACAGACTGGATAAGGTTTTCTACCTCCTTATGGGAACGAGGGGAATCCTGTTCCTGATCAGATTCGTCCCCTGAAAGAATCTGGCCCTCTTCTCCTGAAAATTCTTCCTGCTCCACAGGGGAGTCCGGTGGGGAAGGAAGCTGTCGCTTGGAAGTGGCAGCCTGGGCCTGCGCTCCTATCTTGGGTGGTTGCCCAGATAGGTGTTCTAGAACCTTGTCTAAGGTCTCCGGTATCCTGGCGAGGTTCTGAAGTCCTGCCAGCGATAAGGTTAGCGCTCGCACCAGCTCAGAATCCGAGCTACCCTGGCTAGCCGAAGCTGCCGCTGAGCCGGATGGTAGGGTGGCATTAGGTTGGGAAATGGTAGGGCTAGAACCCTCCTGGCAAGATACACACAACGATTCAGCAGAAGCGCCTGAAAATTTGGCCTTACACCCAGTGCATGCAAAAAAGGAAACTGCCTGTTTGTGCCTAAGAGTGGATCTAGTGTCCACCTTGTCAGCCATGTTTAATGAATAGTCCCTGACTAATATGACCCTAGAAGTAGGCAGGGAATAAAGGGACCTTTGCTAGCAGCAGTGACTATATCTGCAGAAAAAAGAGAGAAAAATGATAAGCTTCTCACTAACTGAGAGTTAAGGAAGCATTGTAAGTAAAACTTACAGTTTGAAGCAGCCGCAGTCTCTCACAGAGACAGTAAGAACGCTCCGGATCGAGTGGCGCGTGTAACAGGCGCGCAAGATGGCCGCCGAAGACATCGGAGGAAACCGGAAGAGGCTGCCGCATGTGTAGCCCACAAGAAAAATGGCGGACGCGCGCCTCCTCCTAAGGACGCGCAAGGCGCGCAAGATGGCCGCCGATGACGTCGAGGAATCCGGAAGAGGCTGCCGCATGAAGTACACGGCCCTTAGTACTATGGCGGCCGCGCTGAGTGGCGGCCTCGCCGCATGGCGGCCGCACCGCATGGCGGCCGCGCCAGAGCGTGCATCCTTAAGGACTGGGCCGAGCTCTACTCTATGCTAGGAAGGGCCCGCAGTACAAGGTGAAAAATGCCCTTAGGGATTATATAAGGGGGAAAAAGGGGAAGAGCAAGGCTACTTACCCTTCCACGCCAGCCGAATAGTGCCCAATGCTGGTGCCTTGACCCTGAAAACGACCACTGGGGCGGCCTCCGTAGAGCGGGATCCAGTAGTCACAGGGTAATGAGGGGAGCCTCAGCCTGCAGACCTCCGTGGAGCGGAAAGGCTCTAAGGGGCACAAAATAATAAAATCAACCTCAAAAAACAGGGTGATGTCGGCTGGGGGGGTTCTGGAAAAGGTAACTCTGACCCCCATAACTGGCATGGTACATGAATGCCTCTATACCACTGCTCCCTGCCAAAGTATCCGTCCTCCTTCTGAGGACACTAAAGAAAAACTGAAGGTTGCAGGAAGTAGGCAGGGGATAAAGCCCAGTGCCGGAGGAGGAGCTTCGTTAACTGTTTAGTGTCCATCCTCCAGCAACAGGATCCTTATCCCCATGGTGCCTGTGTCCCCCAATCTAGGCAAGAGAAACAAACTTATTTTGTGTAATGGACATTAGTTCAATTAAAATGTACAAAGAAAGAATGTTCTATGCGTACAACCTATACAGTAAAACCTCAGTTTTCCCTCATTTTACATTTTTTTTCCGCAGTCCTACCTATATGTATTGCATGATGTATATCCCTGATTTTACATTTTCTCCAATTTTACATAATTTTATTCTGGTCCCCTGAAAAATGTAAAATTGGGGTTCCATTGTGGTTTCACAAAGGAGTAATAAAGACGTTAATCCCCATCCATGTATGTTGAAAGTACATTTGCCATCAAGAGTATTAGAAAGTTTATGACACACTAATATTGCATGCAGAGCCCAAAAACCAGCCTAGATGGGGAGGTGAGAACTGCAGGGATAGTGGGGAAAGAAATTCAAAAAAATTGAAAAACACAAAATTTACAGCCTTTTGAGGTGACAGAACTACCTGCCAAAAAGGTGTACCATATTATCATAAATTCTGGAATAGAAAAGGGTAAATTACGAAGAAACTTAAAAACATACCTTTAATTCTTCTACTGTACTTTTAATTTTGGCATAGCCCATGTGCTGTTTTCCCATAAGGTGATCGTCTACTCTAGACTGAGCATCTCCAACAATTAAAAAGGCACCACAAACTTCACAGACTTCCATTTGTTTCTCTTGGGCTGCAAAACTTTCAATTGTCTGGAGAAAAAAAGAACTGTATTTAATAAGACTTACCCAAATCAAACACCAATACACAGTGCCAGAAGTATGGCTTTCTCTAGACAAAAAAAAATGTTGGAAGGACTGCACCAGAGACACTGGTTGGACAGCAGCAATCTATTTTAAAGTAAACATTATCTACCATTAATTTCTTCTATATACTATACTTTATGGGCAAAATATTATCAGGTGCATACCTTCTCTGGTGATACAGCCTACCAGATAATACCTCTGTAAAGTTAGCAATAGCATTTTTTTAAATCAGTACGGTATATGTAAAAATTTCAAGCAAAACTATTGTTTGTGCTGCACATGAATAAGTACAGTACTAGTACTGATTAGATTTATCAGAAGGAATATCTTGTGATTTACCGATGTTGTAGAGTTAAGCAGTTCCCTCTCTTCTTTTAGCTGTTCAACAAGCTTCATCATCCCTTGAGCTTCCTCTACCTTTCCTTCAGAACCAAGCTCCTCAATCTATTTAGAAATTATTAAAAAGCCAGAGAATGAGACGGTGTTTAGAAATAATTCAAATAATTATGAATGGCGTCCACAAGCTAGTTCTCGGGTGCCATTCTGCATAAAACACTTTCATGCCTAAAAAAATATGCAAATAACTAACTCTTTAGTTAGCTAAAAATCTGATAATGACCATTCCTATCATTTTTAGGGAATTTATTAGGTCTAGTGGGAAAGCACCACAAAGCCAAGTGGTACTGTATTTGTCTGAAAAATGAAACATGAAAGACACTTTTGCTGGTCACTGGGCTGGTGGGGGTTGTATATAAAAATATAAGCCAGTGTTGCCCTGCACTAGTAAAACTGGTGTTTGCTTCAGAAACACTACTATTGTCTATATAAATTAGGGATGCAACGAATCCACAATTTTGGATTCGGAGGAACCCCCGAATCCTTGTGAAAGATTTGGCTGAATACCGAACCCTAATTTGCATATGCTAATTAGGGGTGGGAATGGGAAAACATTTTTACTTCCTTGTTTTGTGACAAAAAGTCACGTGATGTCCCTCCCTGCCCCTAATTTGCATATGTAAGTTAGGAGTCGGATTTGGCTGGGCAGAAGGATTTGGCTGAATCTGAATCCTGCTGAAAAAGGCCGAATCTCGGGTTTGGTGCATCCCGAATTTAAATAAGCTGCTGTGTTGGCAATGGGGGCAGCTATTCAAAGGAGAAAAGGCTCAAGTTACACAGCAGATAAGCTCTGTAGAACATAATGGTGTTATCTCTTATCCATTATTCCGCCTGTGCCATATAGCTTTTTTTCCCATTTTCTGCCATTGCTACTAAGCAGCTTGTTTATATGAACTATAGTAGTGTTTCTGAAGCAAACACATCGGTTTTACCAGTGCAGGGCAACACTACATGATATTTTATTTACTTTCCTTTTTTACTGTTACTGTTCCTTTAACAGACATGTAAATAGTACTTTGATGCAGTGAAGGATTGTACCACAACCAGTCCAGGGAGTGAATGACCAAATGCCAGGCAAGTTAAACCTGGTTGGATAATCTGGAGGCATAATAACCACTAGGTTGGATAGCTTAGGGGCTTTCATATTTAAAAATAAAAACGATTTAATTGCTTCTTTGCATCTTTCTCAGCATCACTTTAAAAGGTGTCATTCACCTTCCAAAACTTTTCAGTTCAGTTGCTTTCATAAAGATGGTAATTGAAAAAAAGTCTGTTGATCTATTTTTTTATTCATGACCATTGTTCCTGATATTTTAGTTAAATTTTTCACCTTATGTCTTGCTAAAGCTCTAGGACGTTTCTTATCTGTGGCCCTGCTGTGCAGAATCCCGGTTTCATTAAAGGCAGTGGTTATAATTAATACAATAGTTGCTAATATTTCACAGATGCTGTGAGAAATGTATCAACTAATGTAGCAAATTGTAGCAGTTCAGTATCTGAATTATGCTGCCAAACACCAGCAACAGGAACAAGCTTCAATTCTAGAAACGGTAATAAATACAAAATGGAAAGCAACTGGAAACATTTCTGGTGAACAAACTGATGGCGGACAACCCCTTTCAGAGTATAAATGCCCTCTACGAAATTTAGGCAGATATTGTCAGTTCTACAGAGAGAGAGAGAACAAAAAGAAAAAAAAAAGAAAAATTTACCTGCTCCAATAACACTTCAATTTTATCTGTTAATACTTGAACCTTCTCTTCATTTTTTCCAGCTGGACCAACAGACTATGAAAAGAATGTAAAAAAAATTAAAAATTATCCATCAACAATAACAGAGCTGCCCTGTAGAATTGTTCTTAGTACTGGAGAAAACTTATTCAGACTGTTTTATAGTATCTATGTGCAGGCTATGGTCCTACTTAGGGGACTGCTCCTGCGGAACTGTGCTTAAAACAAGGGATTACCTAGGCTGGCATAGTTTTCTGGCATTAAAGGAGAAGGAAAGGTTAAAACTAAGTAAGCCTTATCAGAAAGGCCCATCTAAATATACCAGTAAACCCCAAAGTAATGCTGCTCCGAGTCCCCTGTCAAAAGAAACACAGCATTTCTTTCCTTCTATTGTGTACACATGGGCTTCTGTATCAGACTTCTTGCCTTCACCCTCATTGCCCTGGGCAAGAGCATGCTCAGTTTGCTCCTCCCCCCCCCCCCCCTTCTCTGCTGTAATCTGAGCCCAGAGCAGGGAGAGACTCAGGCAGGAAGTGATGTCACACCATGTTAATACTGCAGCTCCTATCCTAAAGATACAGAGAGTTTCTAGAGCTTTTTACTCCGGTATGGTAAAACATTCTACAGAATAAAATATAGCATTCTAGCTTGCACTATTGCAACTTATCTATTGGCAATACAATGCCTCCGTAGCTTTCCTTCTCCTTTAAACAAACATGGAAGCCCATTCCTGATACTAGGAGACAATGCTACTACACAAATTGCCTTTTTCTAGAGGCTGTACAGCAGTAAGACAAGGGGGAGAATAAACTGTCTGGTTAGAAAGAATATGAGGAATAAAAGCTTGACTGTGCTTAAAAAAAAAAAAAAAAAAAAAAAAAAAAAAAAATAGTTGGAAATTTAGTGGATAGAATATAAAGTATAGAATAGGGATTACAATCACAAAGATACCAATGGAGTTGGATATGGAGACTTACTCCAGAAGCCTGTTGAGACTGAGAAAGAGCCAGTCGCGCGTGACCTCTACGTATCCGGCGTTCCACTTCAGCCAGCAAGCTTTGCAAATAACGCAAAAAGTCCTTCTCGTAGCCACACTTCAGGTAACGGGAGCTCTTCTCGTACCTAAAAAAAAAAATCAGGTATCTTTATTACCTTTCTACCTACATGTTCAGTATAAAGGTGAAAAGTGAGCTAAGTAATCAGAAGGGTATTCATTTTCAGGCAAACTTACTGTTTTCGTAGATTTTCATCATGGATCTTTTCACATGGACCTAAAAGAAAAAAAATTAACTACATTCAAACATCTATGAGAACTAACCATATAGAAAGACAAAATAATCAAGTTCTGGCCTAATCTTTCTCCATCAGGCAAACACCTATGTATAGGTATATTTAATTTACTATGGGCTTTAGACATTAGATAAAGGCACAGGCAGACACATAATTACCATAACAACCCCAAAATTCTATAAATTTGTAATTGACCCCATCATAATATTTAACAAAAAAAAAAAAAAAAAAACACAGAAGGCAAAAATGTTAAAAAAAGGTCTCACGGTTTACTGGACTATCACATGTCGGAGACAAACACAACGTAAACTATAAAAAGCATCCTCGGACAACTGGAGCCATTTCCATATTTTACATTCGCATATGCTCTTCCAAAGAAACGTCTCACATTGCTTTGGTCTTTTCACAATCACTTCACTTACCCAAATCTGAACGTGTATTGGTGAACAATTCTGCTGGACAAAATTCACAAAGATAGTATTTGCACACCTGAAGAAAGAGAAAAACATTCATCACTACACAAGTGTCAATACCTTTCCATATGTATTTATACAAAGGAAAGGAAGGAATGTTCTGGGCACACAATAAGGCACCTCCTACCCATTTGTATAAATACAAATATACAGAGAAGGAATGTTCTGGGCATACAATAAGCCATACCCTCATACTGTACTGTCTAAAGAGCACAGTATAGGAGCTCTTACTAATAAGTAGAGCAACAAATGTATAGGCTGCATGTTCCAGCCCCAGGTCAATTAGATTGCACATAAAATTGCAGAGCCTTTGCCCAGCAAAATGCAGCAACCAAAGTTCCCATAACCAGAGTGGAGCTGCAACAATACAAAGAGTAATATAACAGGTGATCTACAATATTAGTTGTCAACAGAATACAGGTACAGCTCATTTGAACAATCACAGGACTGTGCTGCAAGACAGTGTCCTATTTTGATACGTATATGTTTAAGTTTAGCTCTACAACATAAACATTGGAATAATCATATTCTGTATACAAAAACATGTGTGAATGTTACCTATGGAGCAAAGATCCTAGAGAAATAAGGTTTGTGGGACACCTGGCCACATATGAAATCTATTGTTAAAGGGGAACTATAGCGAAAATGAAAAAAATATGCTTCATCATACTGAAATAAGAAACTTTCTAAATACAATCAATTACAAATTTTGTACTGTTTTTGAAATAATTAAGTTTATCTTCACTATTCCACTCTTAGCATCTGTTTCTCTTCATTCTGTCTTCATGCAGCAGTTGGGTGTCAGATATTCATAGACAATTAGATCCAATATATCTAATAGGGGGGGCTCCTTTTGTCTAGAAGATGTATTAGAGCTCACTGTTAAAATCACCAGAAACCATGTATCTCTACAGACAGGATTTGTGCGGTTACTTTGTTAGATTTTGTACAGGAATCAGTTATTTGAATAAGCTCAAATTAATTTGCTAGGAATGGAAGCCCATAAGATATATTGGATCTAACTGTCAATGAATATCTGACACCAAACTGCTGCATGAAGACAGAATGAAGAGAAACAGATGCTGAGAGAGGAATATTGAACATAATTATTTCAGCAACAATGCAGACTAATTGATTTATTTAAAAATGTTCTTATGTCAGTATGTTTAAAGTGATACTGACACTAAAAATATTTTCAAAATATTAATCTACATCAAAAGTTACCAGTAGTTCATGTTTATCGCTGATAGTTCTGCCTTTGTAAGTAATTATTACTTGCAGTTCCCAAACCAGACTGTTTTGCCAACCTGACTGTCCCTTCTCAACCTGTCAGAGTTAACTGCTGCACAAATATGGCAGCCCCCTCATAGAGGAACAGGGTAGTAAGAAAGGTAATTTAAAAGCATCAGGCAAATACTTTTATGGCAAAATTATATATAGCATTCAAAGACAATGTTAGACAATGATAGATATTAAAAAAACGGTTATTTTCTGATGTTAGTATCTCTTAAAGCGTATATTTAAATTTTAGTATATTAAATAAACTCAACGGGGTGTTTTTGCCTCCAATAAGGATCAATTATATCTTAGTTTGGATCAAGTAAAAGTTATGGTCTTATTGTTACAGAGAAAAGGGAAATCTATTTTTTTTTCAACCCCCATTTGAAAGCTTGAAAGTCAGAAGGCAAATAATTAAAAAAAAAAAAAAAAAAAAAAAAAATAATGACCTATTGAAAAGTTGCATAGAAGTGACCATTCTCTAACATACTAAAAGTTAACTTAAAGGTGAACCACCATGAGTGATCCACGTCAAAGCAAACAGACATAGAAACACAAAGCAAACCATAACCAGTGTTTGCCACATCATGAAAGTACTTGCATGCCATTACTAAGCAACAACTTTAGTAAAACATCCCTCTCAGACACGACAGCACAACAGTTTTCTTTTATACCCTGAAAGAATGCCAGCTTTTCATGCATTTTAATTGCATGGATCTCCTAGTACATTTGTTGAGATGATCACAAGTTTCTCATTTAATTCAATTCCAACTAAACTGCAGACGCTACTACATTCCAGCGAACCAACTAATTGGCTTCTTGTACTGTATCAGAAGCGTGTTATCAACTATCTTGGGAAATTGTGTAATATAGGGATTTCGCAAGTACAGAAACTTGGTCCATGCGTGCTCAGCATAACTAACTGTCCCATGTGCTGAGATGTGATATATATTGGCATAGAGAATAGTGTACCCCCTACTCCTATTATAAGGATATTAGAAGTCTATGAGGAGCTATGTGACCATATAAAGGTGCAATACTTCAGGCTGAATTATACAGGGAACTCTGAGTATCACCATTGTATTATAAGAAAAAATGTATCCCCTACTGTAAATTCTAAGGAGATCATAAGTCAATGAGGGGTTCTGTGACCATATAAAGGCACAAGGCTACAGGCTGAGTTATACAGGGAACTCTGAGTATCACTCATGTATTATAAGGGATAATTTACCCCCTACTGTAAATAATAAGGATATTAGAAGTCAGTGAGGGGTTCTGTGACCATATAAAGGCACAAGGCTGAGTTATACAGTGAACTCTCGAGTATCACTCGTGTATTATAAGGGATAATGTACCCCCTACTGTTAATGATAAGGATATTAGAAGTCACTGAGGGGTTGTTCTGTGACCATATAAAGCACAAGGCTGCAGGCTGAGTTATACAGGGAACTCCGAGTATCACTCATGTATTATAAGTGTTAATGTACCCCCTACTGTAAATTATAAGGATATTAGAAGTCACTGAGGGGTTCTATGACCATATAAAGGCACAAGGCTGCAGGCTGAGTTATACAGGGTGAGTATCACTCATGTATTATAAGGGTTAATGTACCCCCTACTGTAAATGATAAGGATATTAGAAGTCACTGAGGGGTTCTATGACCATATAAAGGCACAAGGCTGAGTTATACAGGGAACTCAAGAGTATCAGTCATGTATTATACAAGATAATGTATCCCCTAATGTAAATAAGGATAATACATCACTGAGGAGCTGTTTGGCCATATAAAAGCACAATATATATATGTGTAGCCCTTGTGTATTAAGTACACACAAATACATACAGTGGGGTGTTGGGGGTTAAATAATTCATCTATGTCCAGCCTGTTTGCCTCCACCTGTGACAGAACGTCACTACAACTCCCAGACTCCCTGACAGACTTCGCCCTCGTGGCTGATTCGGACACATTCGGCGCAGGTGCGGAGAGACCAGAGCAACAGGTATCTATGAGAGGTAATGGGGGGACTCACTTTTGTACAATGAAAATACAGGTATGGGACCTGTTATCCAGAATGCTCGGGACCTGGGGTTTTTTACGGATAATGGATCTTTCCGTAATTTGCGTCTTCGTGCCTTAAGTCTACTAGAAATTCATGGAAACATTAAATAAACCCAAGCAACTTACTAATAGAAATCCATTCCTCCTTGTTATTGGATTTCTAGTCCCGAGTAAGTGGAATTGCTACAGAAAGCTGGGTGGGTCTGTTCCCTTTATGTGACTACAGAAACAATGTGGCAGAACGCGTGTCTCCTCCAGGCTGCTTCAGGAGTCACAACCGGCAGTGCACAACATAAACACACAGAAAATGCTACTGAAATTACATTTAGACAGAACTTGCTAAAAACAACAGTTCATTTAATTGTATTGAAAGGTTGATTCTATAGAAAGAGGTTTTGGGGGGAGGCAAACTGCCCATTAAAGGTGAAGATATTTGTATTAAACACACACACTGCATTATTAGCTATACAAATATAAAGATTTCCCAGACAGGTAGAAAGCCAGGAACAGAGTCTCTTAGAGGCAGGAGGGTTGCACAAAGAAGCTCCGGCCCGGTCTCAGCACTCAGCACACACAGACACAAGGAAGACTTACATTCTCATGGTCCCAATGCACGTTTGTCCGCTTCTCGTCCGGAGCCAAATTCCGGTCCCTTCCCATCAGCTCATCCAAGAGCTGAGCTGCCGAAAGCATCGTTACTGGCTCCCGCGCGCCTCTTCTCACTCAACCACGTTACCTCAAAGCTTGTGATAAAAAAACAAAATGGCCGCAGCAACAAGGACTTTTCCCCACAATGCACCTGGGCATCTCCCAGTCAGAGGGCGCCCACGCCTAGAATGTGGGCGGTCCCAACCGAGAGCTTCCTTTAAGTCACGCCCCCATTCCTTGTTTCTCGCTGGCTTCGCGCTTTGGTTTTGTGATCAGTGGCGGGAATGGTTCCTGCAGGGCAAAGGGCAATGTCGGACTGGGACGTCACCAGGGTCCCACCCAAAAACCTTAGACCAGGGGCCACGCTCAGTACTATTATTCTTTATCTCGTCAATCAACCTCTATTCTCCTAGTCTGTTTTCTTTACATACTATCAATTGTTCCATCTATTTAGCCTCTTTATTCTCATAGAAATAGGGAATGACCATGAAATAGGGCAAAAGTTTAGCTGCATGAGGGACCACTGACACCTGGGCCCACTTGGAGTTTTCCTGGTATCCCGGTGGGCCAGTCCGACACTGGGCAAGGGTAAAGTCGTGGTAGAGTAGAGGAATCTCCAGACTTTACTGTGCAAGGAAATAATCTGCCCCACGAATTTCTTCATGTATAAAACATACCTCCCAACATTTTGGATGTAAAAAAAGAGAAAAAGCTTTTACGCACGTAGTGCAGCGAATGTTTTGACCACGCCGCTTTCTGTGGCCACACCCCCTAATTACCATGTTTATTTTTGAAAATGTGGCAGTTTATGCAAGTTTGACAATATCTCTCCTTATCTAAACTGTTTTTTTGTGTCTCAAAATTGTTACAAAGGATCTTATTTGCACCTGTTACCAGTTCTGGGCTCTCTGCTAAAAGCCAATTAAGTGAGAAACTTTGTTTCATTTTCTGGCTGTTCCGTGCAGAGAAAATAGGGACTTTCCAGTACAAACGAGGGACTGCTGGTTGAGCTGTCAAAAGAGGGACTGTCCCTCTGAAATAGGGTATAGTTGGGAGGTATGATAAAGCTGGCCATAGATATAAAGATTTTTAAAAGATCCAATTGATTATCTCGAAATGATCGTTTTTGACCATCAACTAAAAAAAAACGTTTCAGGCGACATTGCCGGGAAAACTGAGGGTAGCTGCTTTCTTTAACCTGCCCGATCAATTTTCTGACCGATGTCGGACGAAAAATCGTAAGATGTATGATTGTTCGATTCCCACTAACTTCACGATAATTTGACGGAGTGGTCGGATTTTGCTAAAATCGGTCGTCCGGCAAAGTAAAATCTTTGCGTCTATGGGGACCTTTAGAGTGGAGTCTTGCATGGTGACATGACCAAAAGGCTGTCCATACAAGTGACTGGTCTATCCATACAAGTGACTGGTCTATAGTTACTTTTTGCTTTGATGACAAAAACATAACTGTTCAGGTGGTACTCCTAGATACAGATAGGGATGGGCCACCTACAAATGGGATCAGCTGAGACCATGGGTACTGGTAACCGATCTTCACCACTTAATCCTACCCATTGACCCATTAGGGTCATGGTTTTTCTCTTGTGATAGACCTGGCACTAGCAATGTACACATGTATTAGACCCACTATGGTGCCCCAGCAACATTTTGCCTCTGGTTGCAATTCAATGCAAGAGTTTTCCTGGTGGTGCCTCTATCAGTGACAGTGGTACATCAGCATTCAACCCGTGGAATGTCAACCTACTTCTCATTTTTACATACTCATAACGGGAAGCAGCTTTTGGTGATGAAGGGTGTTGTGATCGCCAGAATTCTCCCTGAGAACACTTCGGTGATCAAGATGGCCTGTATTTAGGGTTGCCACTTTTTCTGGAAAAAAGGCACCCTATATTTTATCTTTCTTCCCTATTGAGAACATTGCATCAAACAAAAATTTTTTTAACAGCCAGATGGCAACTCTATATATTGGGTTGCCACCTTTTCTGGAAAAAAATAAAAAATATCAAGCCCAGGAGCTGCTAAATTAGGGCCCAGGAATGTAGAGACAGGGGGTGGCCTTAGGAAAGTTAGACCTATTTGGCCTGTGTCCATGGGGGGCCCCACACAGTGGCATACCTCCCAGCCTGGTTTCGACTGAGATTCAAAAGGCACTAGTGTTTCAAGTACACAGAGGCCCAATAAATGGTGACTGTCTATGGCATCTTTTTGGCATTTGCCAGAATTAGGCATGCAGCGAATCCATATTTTTGGGATTCAGCCAAACCCTGAATATTTCAGGAAGGATTCAGGCTTATTAGGGAAAAATTATGCAACAACAGGGGGGAAGAAAGTCTGCACACATCAGCGTGGTTTAATCCCCTTAATCACTTGACCTAAAGTCATTTGATTTTTGGAGTTTGGATTCAATTAGGTCAGGGTGTTATATTTGGCCAAATCCTGCTAAAAAAGGTTCAGATTCAGGCGATTCCCAAACCGAATCCAGGATTTGTGCTTCCCTAGCCAGGCTGGGCCTGTTCCCAGTGGCGTAACCAGATGTCACTGGCCCAACAAAAAATAATTTTAGGGCCCCCAACATATCCAGAGATTGTCCTGGTTTACTAAAAGATGTTGAAACTGAGCATGATTTGAGCCTCCTGTGGCCCCTAGACTTCCTGGGGCTCCCTGCAGCTACAGGGTCTGCCAGGCCCGGACTGGCAATCTGTGGGTTCTGGCAAATGCCAGAGGGGTTGCTATAAGTTGCCATAGAAAGTTAGTATTTAGTGGGCTGGTTAGGGTTGCCACCTGGCAGGTAAAAACTATGGTTGATCCCAATGTTATTAATAGGGAAAAAAGATAGAAATATAGGAAGGCCGGTATTTTTTTCCAGAAAAGGTGGCAACCCTAGGGCTGGTGGGGGCTGTTTGGGCCTCTATGTGGGCTGATTGGGCCTCTGTGTACCTGAAATGCCAGGGCCTATTTCAGTGGTGCAACTAGATATTACTGGGCCCCACAGCAGATTATTTTTCAGGCCCCCATGTTGACTAGTTTTACCAAAATTTATTTAAATTGTATATGAATTAGGACCTCATGGTGCCCCTATACCTCCTGCCCCCCCCCCCCCTCTGCAGCTGCAGGGTCTGCTTCTTCTGTAGTTACGCCCCTGGCCTATTTTAATTCTCAGTCCAGACCTGGGTCTGCTTCTTCTATAAGTATGCCCCTGCCTGTTCCCATTTCACAAGATGAGACTGTGCTGTCACTCCCCGCATTATACAAATCACCACACAGCTGCCTTAGGGTCCCACTCCCTGATGATAAAAAGTCTGGTGGTGGTGGTGGTGATGGTGGGGGCAGTTAAACAAGGGAGAGAGATGAATGAACAGCCTATATCAAAGGGGCAGAAAGCAGCAGGAGAGAGGGGTGTGGGATTTGTTCAGTTATTTAAGCATAGCTTTTTGTGTGCTCATTCCCATTTAGTGCAGGGATTGACCAAGCCCATCCCCTGAATTGCATTTTAAGATTCGTACACTGAATCAGCTTCATTGATAGTTCAGTAGGGGGAACCTCATTATAACATACAACATAATGGAAGGATTGTCTCAAAGAAATATGGCCAGGGCCATATTATTCCAGGGCCCCAGCAAAAGATAAAATCGGGGGGCACCCCCATGATCTTGCGCGATTTTTCATCTACATGCAAGGCAAGCCACTGAGGCCTTTCTGCAACCCGGAACTAAAGTGCTGCGCTTGCGGTGTCCCACGGATTCCCGTCCCCCAGCAAAGAGTTTTGGAGAGATGCATCCATCCGGGAGGGCGGATTATCACAATTTTTACGTTAAATCGGATTCGTAGAGGCGTTCCAGAGGGGCTCGGGGTAGTTATATAGGGGATTTTACAAAATGGTGATTCGTTTTTGAATGGGAGTGACCTTTATACACCATATGGGATATACATCTATTGCTTTTGGCTCGGGGGTAAGGAGCGTCTGTGCCAGTTTATTTAACCCTCTGGACTGTATCATTTTCGCAATACCCAAATAATATAATTGTTGTACTTTTTTTTTTCCATGGAAATATTTTAGATCTCAGTATATAACCAGAAAGTAGCATATTTATTGTGCCTAAAATCTCAATGTTTGACTGCAGCCAGATGAAGATTTTTCTAGATTAAATACAAGGTCCCAGTTTTATTTTTGGAACCCACCTACATGGAAGAAGGATTGAGGGAGGCTGCTGCTTTGGGGGATTTGGAAGAGGTGCAGAAGCTGCTAAGATGTGGGGCCAATGTTAATTCACAAAATGAGATAAATGGCTGGTAAGTTACACCACTCCTCCTCTCCCTTTATCTTGTTGTTTATATGGGGGTGGGGAACGGTTTCATTAATACTTCTTAAAGGGCAAGTTCTCCCTGCATGGTCATTTAATGCTGTTAATATGGCTATATAGCAGATTATAACTCAACATTTGGGGCTCACACAGAGACCTTAAAGGAGACATTTTGTGTAAAAAATAAGAATGTACCAGTGCATTATACTCATTTAGATATAGAATAATTGTGCTTAAAAAGTGTTTCAGGCTGGTCTTTTGAATATTTATTCAAAAACCCTAATAATCCCTCCCTTCTCTTCCACTTCTTGCTCCCTGAATTCCCAAGCTGTGCAGGGGAGCTGGCGGCTCTCATCTGACTGCAGTGTAGGACAGGAACCAATCAGCAGCTAGCATGACCTGATAGGGAACTGAAGTCTGTCTGTGCTTGTGTGACTGCAGGGCTGTGATTGGCTGTCCCTCTCCTAATGTGCTTCTGGCAGGGACCGTTAGGACACGCCCACCCCTCATTTGAAACACAGACCGGGACCAGTGAACATATATAGGGAGCTCCAATAAAGGGGCTATTTTTAAAGATAATAATTTTTAGCACCATGTAAAAGCAACACCATATATTACTTATAATTGCCTACAGAATTAGGGTTTTTTTCATTTATCCTATATGTCTCCTTTAATCTGGCATGAAAAACACTCCAGGTGAAGTCCTCTGTGTGAGACCGAAATGACAAGTAATACACCTTTGTGTCAAGGCAGTGTCCATGCGTCCGTCCTATCCTAAGTGAAAAAAAATGAATTGTTACCTTTGGGGGGAGACAGACCATATCTGCTTTTCTCTTTAGTTAGCATGATCTCTGTTTCATTATATCTCTACAAGGACTTGCCTGCATTGGGCGTGCAAGCGGAACCACCTGCATATTGTATCATTCCTATTAGAAGCCGGAGCCGATGAAGATATTCTTACCAGCAAAGGAGAGAGGCCAGTGCAACTGACATCCAAGAAAGATATCAAGAGGCTTTTGGGAGGTGAGACTTTATATGGAGACCCAATGCTTACTCTCTTCTCATTGGACCCCTAACATATCATTCCCCAGTTATACCTATCCATGCCTCTGATCTGCCTGAAACTCTGTCCAGCCAGGCTCTGTCACTGTATCAAAGTTTGAACTGTGTGTAGATGAAGTCGCGCACACCCTTAACCCTTCCTCCACTGCGTAGCCTGGTGCCCTGTATAGGAGGATACGGCAGCATCCAATATTGAGGTACAAGTAGAAAACACAGGCACTCAAGGCAAAGAAATAGCAGGGTTCCCCCCTTGCTGTTTATTAGTGCGAACGTGCAATGTTTCGGGGCAAGCCCCTTTCTCAAGAATACCAAAAAACCAATGTGCAGACAATAAAAAGAGTGACCAATTAACACAATTTGCATATTAAATTAGCGTAGGACAACCCACATAATTTTCTGTGTAAATTCCAATTAGACAATTCCACCGTCTCATAATAAGAAGTCCAGTTGCTGAGTTAATCCTCAGAAAAAAGTTCAAACAAGAGTCCAAAAAGTGAATAAAGCCTCAAATGTGCTAAGAAAAATTGGTGTATCTAAAAAGGAAAAAATAAAATTGATACATAATACCAAGACACTGCCTGTTATCTCAAAGAAGTTACACTTAACATATTTGGCATTTCCAAAATAACAAACTAACCCATTTCCAAGATAAGGTAATTTGCCTGTCACAGAGAAATAATATAAAGGGGTTTCTTATCTGTAGATAAATAGGAAGAAAGGGTAAGTACAACTTGCTGAGAATATTAACAAGAAATTATTTATAAAAAGCAGGACAAATTGTATTCCTCATTGAGACCCTTATGACTCCTGGATTGGAGTAACCAAATCCAGAAGCATTCCCTCTGGCGTAACACACGTTTTTTATCTTGACCTGGGTTGGCTCTCACTTTTTCTAAAATCTGCCGACGAAGTTGTGCCACCCGGTGGCCTTGTGAGTGAATATGCTTCGCTAATAAAGTTTCCCTTTTTGCTTTCACAGAATCTTTATCATTTTATTTTGTTACTTGGAGTTTGTGGAGGTAGTGATTTGTAATTACGTATCGTGCTTTTATGTTCATTAAGCCTGATTTTTATCGATCTTGAAGTTTGGCCAATATATACCAGGCCACAAGGGCATTTAATGCAAAATATCACATCACTGCTGTCACATGTAAAACACCCCTTGATGGTATGCTTTGAGCCCTGCTGAGGATGGGTTACAAAATTGCCTAATATAATGCCATTGCAATCGCCGCAATTCCTGCAGGGGAAGGTGCCATTGTAATTTGGATTAGAGAGTAAGGGCCCACCCTGTTGTCCACTAGGCCTAAGTTTGATGAGGTCACCAATATTCCTTCCTCGTCTATATGAAAATAGTGGTGGTTGCTGAAACAGATGACCATATTTAGTAGCAGTGCTCAAAATACCCCAATATTTCAAAATAATGTTACGACATACTTTTGAATTACTATTATAAGCTGATACAAACGGTATTCTCTGTACCATATTTGGGTTAACCGATTTCCTAGAAAGTAGTTCCTTCCTAGGTATACTTCTTACCTCATCCCTATAGGACTCTAGGCTGGTTTTTACATATCCTTTCTCCAAAAATACTCTTATTGGATTCATTTTCAAACAATTCATCATTAGATGTGATGCGTCTTACTCGCAGGAGCTGTCTTTTTGGCAAACCCCTAATGAGCCCTGGAGGGTGATGGGATGTGGGTCTCAATAAATTATTTTGGTCAGTGGGTTTAGTGTAAAAATAGTTTACAAACCTTCCTTCAGTATAAGTCACGTTAACATCCAAAAAGTGTATTACAGTGGCATTAACCTCCATAGTGAATTGTATAGTATGTACACTATTAAGGCATTTGAGGAACTCCTTCAATTCCTCAATGGTGCCTGTTCAAAGAAAAAATCTACATACTGCATGTATGCATGGATATTTTGTGAAAATTGATTATTAGGGAAAATAAAGGTTTCTTCAGAAAAATATTTGCATAAGCAGGTGCCATGTTGGCACCCATTTGCATGTAATTGCAAATAAAAATAATTTTCGAATTGAAAGTGATTTTTTAGCAAGACACTTTCTAATAGATCACAAACTAAATTAATCATATGGTTAGGCAGAGTCCCCTTGGTCAAATACATACGGATACACTCGATACCTTCATCCTGCGGTATTGATGTAAAAAGATCTTTTACATCAAGTGAACATAGTACAAAGTCAGCTGCAGGTATATTTATATTCTCAAGCCTATTCAAGAATTCTGTAGTGTGTAACAGGTTTCAAAGTAGGTCACACCTCCTGCAGATACATGTCATATATGTGGCTAAAGGTTGCCATAGGAACCCAACATTAGACATTATCGGTCGTCCAGGTGGATAAGTGGGATGCTTGTGTATCTTGGGCAAAAAGTAAATCTTGGGAGTTCTAGGTTGTGTGGTAACCAATAATTGGTGAATTTCATCACTAATTATCCCCTCCATCACAGCAGAGTTTAGAAAAATGTTAACTTCACTTTTTAACTTCTGGGTGGAGTCACTATTGAGTTGGCTGTATCAAAGTTTGCCACAATTCTCATAATAACACACAGAAACCACTCGGCAAGCACATTTACTGGTCTATTGTGTGAAAGCAGAAACCTGATTGATAGCTATGGGTTCCTAGACATCCTAGGTTCCCACTGATATGAATAAATAGAACTTCATGCCAGTATGTTTCACTGAATATTTATGGGAACATTAAATATAAATTGTAATAGTTGAGTAAATAATGAGTGTTTTTTTTTTCTTCAAGAGAAAAGGAAAATACAGCTCAGTCAGTTAATAAAATGAAATCATCTGTTACAAAGTTCTTTATCTTGTAAAAGAGCAGTTTCTGTATTGCATCACATGCTGACAATAAACACCATTTTATAACATAGTCTTAATTAGCTGAGCGCTCAGATGAGCTAGTCTCACTGTTACACCTATGTGACATAATTCTGGGCAGGCTCATTTATTTTGTGTGTTTGTTTAGGTCCCATATTGAACCTTGCCGTCACTGTGTAATGTAAGCCTTGTGCTGCCTAAAGCCACCATGCCCGTGCTATCACCTTCAGATTCGATGGCAGGTACTCAAAAAAAAAAAATGCTAATTTTTTTGAGTAGTTTACTCTTGCCCCCATGATTGGTCATGGCAAGAAAACCTACCTTGTGTAATGCTTTTAAATAGACAATATTATTTAAAAAAAAAAAAAAAGCATTTGCAATATTTAGTCAAGTAGATTTGTTTTGGGTGAAAATTTGTTTTCGCTACATAAAATTTAATAATATGACAAACTCTCCTTCCAATTCTGCCACAAGGAAGTAGTCCTGCCCTGCTTTATGGCTGAGATTTGAGCTATCTTTATAACAGAGCATTATGTCACAGTAACACAGAGCCTGACTCATTGTAAGCAGCAGTCCTGCCCTGCTTTATGGCTGAGATTCTAGCTATAGAGTTAATAATGGATGGAGGGCACACCAAAATTTTCAAAAAATAGTTAGAGGTGCAGAAACAAATGTTACCCCTACTGTAGGTAACCTGTATCAATATCAAGTATCTGTATGTTCGCACACTCAGCAAGAAATGCAATTTAAAGAAGAGTGGTTTGAAAAAAAGTTTTTTACTTTACTTTTATACAGAAAAAAACATTTTACATCGATAACACCATACAAGGCAAAGTTTATACAATATTAAAAAATCGTATAGAATATAACCCACTCATTAGTAATGTATAGCAAGCAAGGAACAAGCAAGGAGCGGATACACCTACCAGAAAAATGAGAATGGCCCCAACGTTTCGGCACCAAGGCCTTAGTGAATCCCCTTGACAAAGGCCTTGGTGCCGAAACGTTGGGGCCATTCTCATTTTTCTGGTAGGTGTATCCGCTCCTTGCTTGTTCCTTGCTTGCTATACATTACTAATGAGTGGGTTATATTCTATACGATTTTTTAATATTGTATAAACTTTGCCTTGTATGGTGTTATCGATGTAAAATGTTTTTTTCTGTATAAAAGTAAAGTAAAAAACTTTTTTTCAAACCACTCTTCTTTAAATTGCATTTCTTGCTGAGTGTGCGAACATACAGATACTTGAGATTCTAGCTATCTTTATAACAGAGCATTCTGTCACAGTTCAGTTCCAGAGTCTTGCAATGCTTGAAGCTTATACTTGACACTTTTAACTGACCCCTATTATTATTTTTTTTCTCTCTCTCTCTTTCTTTTTTTATTTTTTTAATAACAGTGGAAGAGCCAGAAACAGAAGAAGCAAAAGCAGATTCTGAGTTACCCTTTGTCCCAAATTATTTAGCAAATCCCCCTTTTCCATACAGCTTCTCTAGGGAAAATACTGACAAAGAAGAACCTACTGCAGCCCCTCACTCTGAAAATGGCGCCTCATGCAACCCACCTCATCTTGCCATAACTCATCCCTCCTTATCGAATGGCATGGAAAATGTCTGTATATCTACCTCTTCAACGAGCGATGATCCCCTCCCAGCATTATTCTTTAACAGAGATGTGCATGTTACCCCAGATTGTGCACTATCCCCAGTACAGAGTGGCCCTGTCTGCTCACCTGCCGTACCTCCAAACTGCAGTCTTTTCTCCCCAGTTTCTAACAGCCATCATCATGGAAGTGTTAATGCTGGACCTATGCAAGTATTTCAGCCGTTCTTTTTCACCGGTGCATTTCCATCCAACATGAAAGGTACAAACAGATCACCTAAGTCTTTGATTTTTAGTTAATATTCCAGTGCTAGACCTATCAAAGGGGAGCTTTGCTTTTTAAATCAGATCATGGTTACATGCTTTCTTAAGGGGGTCAGAATAAGGGAGAATTGCCAGACAGAGTTGGATGTACAGAAGCAGGGGTACCTGGGAAATGAAGGGCAAGATTATGTTAACATATCCCCAAATCATAAATGAAGTGAGTGGGAGGTGGAGGGTGCATTGAGAATGTATTGAGATCACAGAAGAAACAAGAGGTGGAGAGGTGTAAACTGTCTAAGAAGTGTGGCAAGAGATCAGGTAAAATGATTCAAGTGAAGTTGGGAGAGTATCCTTAGGGTTCAGAGAAGGCATAAGGAGTAAGGGGATATAAGAGACGAGGTTACAGGGAGAAAGAACAGATAGGGGAAGTAACTGGGAGCATATGGAGACTTGATATTTTTATAGAAAGATACATTCTGCATTGTAAGTTCTTTTGATTCCATCAGTTTATTTCTTACTGTTCCCAGAACTGGTCCTTAAAGTGAGAATTCAGAGTGCTGCTCCAGGAGACAATGATTTCATTGAAGTTGAAATGGACCGTCAAGAGCTTACTTACAGAGAGCTGCTGAGAGTGTGTTGTATGGAGTTGAAAGTCAGTCCAGAGAATGTGGAGAAAATTAGGAAACTACCCAACACTATGCTTAGGATGGTAAGTCTTCTCAGAATGCCTTGTGTTCAGTACTAAAGCCAAATAACATGCAGTTGCTGTTTCAACAGCTTTTGTGTAATTCCTCTACAGAAATGAATAATGCATCTTCTAAAACATCATCTGTGGGCTGTTAGAATATAAGCCTCATTGCAGAGGGCAAGTTTAAAATGTCTTGAGCCGTATAATTTTGAAGTGTTATGTTGATGTGGATTTGCATAGATTGTTTAACTGGGTGGAGTTATTTGTGGGCCAAAGAATCCTAAATTCTAAATGTCCCACCAAGCAGCTAACTGTCAAAACCTGTTGACGTGATGTTATGGGCTGGCGAAATGCTATTATGACAAAAATTGGGCAGTTGTCGATGGGGCAGGTTTGATTTCCTGTTTGAACAAGGGCCACATATGCTTGTTGATGTGATGTGACAGCTGGTATAGCGGCAATTATAATCTAATCGTTGGCCCGAGGGCCAAACAATTGAAGTGCACAGAATAGGGCCAATCCAAAGTGGACATATCATTGTAAAAAATCTGCTTGTTTGGTGACCTCTCCAAATGAAGGGATCTTAATATGATCTTAATATGTAAGCTTTAGGAAAGAGACATTGTTTGTATGATAGTCACAGCAGGGAAGCCATTAATATGACGGTCACAGGAAACAGCTGATGTGGCAGTCAAGCTATGGTTATCTTTGCCTGCGAAGAAATGCAAGCCATACACACCAAGTCCCCTTTGGTATGTGCAGCCACCAGTCTTGTACAGAGATTTTGTGAATGGGCCCAGTATTTTACAGCTATGCACTGTGCCCAGCGGCTGGAGGCTACCCATTTGAAATCACCCTGGTCCCCGATATAAATTTAAAGGCAATGACAAACGGGGCTGCTTCAGGCTTTACGTGGCTTCAAACCACCTTAAATAAATCCATTTGACTTCAGTGTAAATCATTCGATTAGATAGAGCTTAAATATCACTAAATGTGCTAACTGTGACTTGTGCATTACTTTCCTTGCTACACACAGGCTGCTTCCTCTGCTGCAAAAAAACACCACAAAAATGCCACTGCTTGCAGCTGCAACTATTTTTTCTGGCCAGTAGAGGAAGCCACTGCTTCACTATTGTTTTCTGACTATAAATACCCTCTTAGATAAAAAAAACTACTTTGTGAAAGACCCAAATTGCTCAAACACAATTACCCCTATACCCCACACAGGCACTAAAGCTGGCCATAGATGCAAAGATCCGATCGTTCGAATCCTCGAACGATTGGACTTCCCCCATCTCCCGACCTGCCACTAACCATTCAGATCAAATAAAGTAGTAAAAGAACAGATCAGCCGATGTTCTGCCCCTGACTGCAATCGTACGAAATTATGTCCGACAAAAAAATCGATTGGCAATCGTACGATTGGCAATACATGCAGAGAAATTATCGTCAGCCGACCGAAATCTTTTAACCTGTCAGATCGACCAAACGACCGATCTCCGCCGGACGAAAAATGCCGGGACTCTCCACACACGGTCTGAAATCAGATCTTTGAGTCTATGGCCAGCTTAACTGAATCAGCATTGCCTTACCAGATGTAGGAGGTAGTTCAAGCAGGCAGAGATGAGTAATTGCTGATAGGTCAGTCCCAATGACATCACTGCCTTTTTGATTTTTTGTTTTATTTTGTGCCCCTGAGGAAGACCCTTAAGGTCTCACCTTTTCATTTTTAATCATGTTTTGTATATTATTTTTGCTTATTTTTTTTTCTTCTTTTTTGTAATAAACTAATTTTGCCTTTCAAATCGGGTGTGCTATCCATTATCTTTTATATTTCCAATGACATCACAGCTGATAACATAGGCAGGGTCATTGTCATTGGTTACACACAGCTATATAACATATTTTTATATTGTATGTTTAACCAGCAGTAGTTACCGATAGCTGATAACAGCAGCTGTTGTTGTAGACTCCTGCCTGCAGCGAGCATTTCATTTGGCACTTGCTCAATGGCTACAGTCATATATTTTTTTAAAAATAGCTTTTTTGACAAAATTAAACAATAAACAAGGAAAGAATAATATATAGCTGGCCATAGATGCAAAGATCCGATTGTACGAATCTCCGTTTCGTACGATTTTTGGGCCGTGTGTGGAGTGTCCTGACATTTTCCATGCCATGGCGATCGGTCGTTCAGATGATCGAACAGGTTCGAACGTTTCTGTTGGCTGCCGATAATATCTCTGCATGTATTGCGGATCTGATGATCCTTAGTGGGAGTCTGTCACTAGCTTTTGTCGAACATAAACTTTCATACGATTGCTGTCAGGGGCAGAACATTGTTTGATCTGTTATTTTACTACTTTATTTGATCTGAATGGTTAGTGGCAGGTCGGGAGATGGCATGCATGTCTATGGCCACCTTTAGACCATAAGAAATAAAATGTTGGGTATTCATACAGTTTCCACTTTGTCTATTAATTGCAGAATTTGTGCTGGTATAGTCCATGTCCTGCCTGGCATATCAGGGTGCAAACTTAGTGGTCAGTGTTCTAAAACTGCAGAATTTTTAGGAACATTCCTTAGAGTCTGGTCCAGGGATGCCATATTAGTTCAAATTTGTCCATATTGCCCCTCTGTGAATACACCAGGCGGGCTATAGTAGTGTGTTCCCTTAGTAAACTTTTCCATATGTTAATACTGGTGGAGTCACCCGAAATTCATTTCAGAGTTACACATTTTGTGCTAAAATCATTAGGGATGCACCGCATCCACTTTTTTTGGATTCGGCCGAACCCCCGAATCCTTCACAAAGGATTCGGCCGCATACCGAACCGAGTCCGGTGGGAAGGGGAAAACATTTTTTACTTCCTTGTTTTCTGACAAAAAGTCACGCAATTTCCCTCCCTGCCCCTAATTTGCGTATGCAAATTAGGATTCGGATTCGGTTCGGCTGGGCAGAAGGATTCGGCCGAATCCGAATCCTGCTGAAAAAGGCCGAATCCCGAACCGAATCCTGGATTCGGTGCATCCCTAAAAATCATTTCTTCTCTAATCATTACAAGAAGATCACTAAATCACACTAACAACCATGTTTTAGGGCAGGGATCCTCAACCTTTTGAACCCGTGAGCAACATTCAGAAGTAAAAGGATATGGGGAGCAAAACTAGCATGAAAAATGTTCTTGGGGTGCCACTTAAGTGCTGTGATAGGTCATTTGGTGGATTGTCAACCTACATTGAGGCTCTGTTTGGCAGTACACCTGGTTTTTATACAACTAAAACTTGAATTCAAAAATCAACTCCTGCTTTGAGGTCACTGGGAGTAACATCCAACGGGTTGGAGAGCAACATGTTGCTCGCGAGCTACTGGTTGGGGATCACTGCCTTAGTGGAAGCAGTAACCTGCAGCATAGTGACTCTGGTAAGCACTTCACAGATGTTTGCCCAGAATGTTGCAACTGTAGGACATAACTACATTATGTGAAAAAAGTCTGTGGCAGGCATTTGACATTTCGGGCAGCAATTATCAGGCTTTAATTTTGCCTTCGAATAGGGGTAATGTAAGCTTGGCGTAGTATAAGCATTTGTGAAAATCTACTCCTGACATTGAAGGACACTAGGCTAAGGGGTTTGACAGCCTCCTCCCACTCCTCATCTTCCAAGTCTGTGACGTTAAGCTCCCATTTACCTCTGACATTTCCAATAATCTGCTTCCTGTTTTTAAGCAAAATAGAGTAAATATATTTACCAAATATTCTAGTATATTTTCCACTGGTGATTTGGCAATTGGAACAGTAAGTGTTGGCCATTGCGCCTTTGACGCATTTTTAAGTTGGTAATAGTGCAGCCATGCTTTGGCGTTTACATCAAAATCAGCCTTTACTTGGTGGAAGGATTTAAATACTCCATCAATAAACAGGTTGTCTATTGTCTGAATCCCCTGTGGATGCCAGTATTTAAGAAGTTCAACATTTTTGAACTGGGGTGTTGGGTGAGGTTCCCTGATACTGAATAAACACTGATGTAGCGCTCCATACCTTCAATAAGGTTTTTAAAGGAATGGCTCATCTTCAGACAACTGGTTGTTTTCCCGATAGATCACTAGAAATAACAACTTTTTCCAATTACTCTCTATTTTCGATGTGTTGAGTTTTTCTAATATTGAATTGTAAAGTGTCTTTTTTTACCTTCTATAGCAGCTCTGGAAGGGGGGGGTCGCCGACCCTGTAAATTGATACATTTAGTTGATACATTTCTTATCTTTGGCCCTGCTGAGCTGAATCTCTGAGTTTCATTACAGGCAGCTGTTAGAATTGATACAATCGTTGCAGTGAGAGATGTATCCCCTAAATGTTGCAGAATTGGAACAGTTTAAAGCCTGAACCGGAATTACTGAGCTGCCAGACTGAAACACCAGAGACAGGAACTTTAAACTTAGATTTTGGAAAAACAGTAAAAAATAAATAATGGAAAGTAACTGAAACAAGTCTTTATTTCTGGGGAACAATCTGAAAACAACTGAACTGAAAAAAAGTGTTTGGAAGGTGAACAACCCCTTTAAAAGGAAGCGGTAGTGCAAAATTTCCTATTGCTTCCAGAAATATCAGAGGTAGTATGGTCTCCCTGCCCCAGCGAGTACCGAGTATATTGTAGGAAGCATCTTTTTGGCCAACCCTAATCCATGGCAAAAAATGTTGTAGTTGTGAAGCCAAATAGTATGATCTCCACTCAGGGAGAGACAGTCCCCCTTGTTGAGTTGGGAGCTAACCTGCTGCATTTTCCTGCCCATGTAAACGTTTTGCTGTCAAGAGTCTAGGCGAGTAAATACTTTTTGTTGGGTATATAAATAAGGGAGTTTGTAAATGCATACAATAATTCTACCTGGTGGTGTCAAAGGGAGAGTTCTCCATGCCTTGATTTGATTGTTCACTTTAGAAAGTGTAGGGTCTAAGTTAGCTTTCAGGTTATGACAGGGCTTCCTAGTAAAGCATATCCCCAGGTACTGGAAATGATCTACCCACTGCAAGGGCTGATTGAGCATTTGTTAACGGGGAGCTGAAATGTCCAGAGGGTATATATGAGATTTTCCCCAATTTATCAGCAGCCCAGAGAATCTACTAAATGTGTTTACTGTGTAAAGAAGCTGTGTTAGTGAGTCTGCTGCGTCTGCCAAGAATAATAACATGTCGTCGGTGTATACGGAATTTTGTCTTCCATAATATTACATCACTACAGGGCACAGCAACTTTCTTCTTGTACATTAAACCAAACCTTAAAAATATATTTTTTTCCTTCTTTGCACTTTACAGGATAAAGATGTCGCCCGATTGCAAGACTTCCAGGAACTGGAGCTGGTCCTGAGAAACAACAGCGACCGATTTCGGACAACAACATCATTGACCGAGAGGCCTTGCTTCAACCAGAAAGCCTCGCAACTAACCTACTGACAGAGTGGCAGTGCTGTGGCTCAGCTGAGTGTATTCTAACCCAGATCAAGTAGATATCAATAAATAAACTTATCACATTGCCGTGACACTAACACACACTCTACAGATACTTCTTAGAAGCACAGAACAAAGAAGAAACTTTTTTTTTTCTTTTACTAAACCATCTCTGTATTTCTCTCCAGTGGAATTGTAGGCTTGTTTTTATAAATGAAATGTGTCTGATAGAGCAACTATAGTTTACCTGCCACCTTCCAGCTGGAATTCTAAGAGACGTATACTCAAAGGGGAACTATCGCGAAAATGAAAATGTAATATTAGCTTCAGCATACTGAAATAATAATTAATAAAGGTAATGTGGCATTCATGGAAAGAGAAACTTTAACTGGTCTGGATCACACCTTAAACCCCAAAGGTCCCTTTGAGGATAACAAATAATTAGAAGTTTAATTAAAGGTGTGTTTGGAGAAACAAGAAACTTTATAAACACAATCAATTAAAAATTCTTTCCCGCTTCTGACATAATTAAGTTTATCTTCACTATCCCTCTCTCAGCATCTGTTTCTCCTCATTCTGTCTTCATGCAGGAGTTGGGTGTCAGATCAATGATCAATATATCTTATAGGGGGGCTCTTTTTACCTAAAATAGATATTAGAGCTCACCAGAAATTCTGTCTCTCTACATGCAGAATTTGTGCAAAAGGCAGTTATTTTTTTAGATTTTGTTTGTATTAGAGTAAGTTATTTGAGTGAGCTCTAATTCACCCGCTAGGAAAGGAAGCCCCACCCCCCCACACGATTTATTGGATCATTTAGCGGACACTGAAATTTTCATATTCGCGATAGTTCCCCTAACTAGTTCCCCTAACTCCTATGTGAGCCAGACTGAATGGCAAAAGCTTAACTGAGCAGAGAAGCGTCAGGAGATGCTTCCTACATCACCTTTGGCTCCTGTCACATTGAAATTTTAAAAAACTATTTAAAATGCAGAAGTGTTTAGAACAGCAATTTTATACTAAGGTATAAAGGTGGGTATGTGTCCATATAAGAGCAGCTGGAGGGCTGCAGATATGTTGTGGCTAAGGGAAATAGAGCATAAGATTGATCTCAGGTCCTTTAGCCACTAACTCCCATATGTAATGAAAGGCACAAAGTTTGTCCAAGGAGCAGTAACCCATAGCAACCAAAAAGACGTTTGCTGTTAAACATGTGACCATGAAATTCTACCTGCTGATTGGTTGCTATAGGTTACTGCCCCTAGGAAAATTAAGTGTTTTTAATTCCATAACCACCCAAGTATTTTATTTAGTATAACAAGTAGCAAAGGACCCTAGATTGTGCCATATGTGATTGACCAAGTGAACGAATGCCAATATATGCAGTATTAATATAATGTTTGAATTTGCCTTGCCAAACCTGAAGTGTTGCTGACACAAGCTAATATAGGTATTGTGCTGGTGTGGACTAAATCACTGCTATGCCTCCTTCCTCATCCTGCTATTGGCTTATCACTATGGAGGTGCCCTATGGTTCCGCTTCACAGAATCTACAGGTTATCTCACATTCTCAGCATGAAGCTGGTGCAGCTCCTATGTTAGATATCACTTTAAAAAGTGGTTTGCCTTCTTATATGAAAGAGATATTTTGTGTGTATGTGTGGGAGGGGTTATTCCAACTGATTACTCTTTGATTAATATACCCCATAGACTGTGGTGCCCTTCTGTTGTAAAGATATGTCCCCTAACAAAGCAGGTAGGAGATGGTATTGCACCCTAATGGCCTATTGATCTACAAAGCTACTTTTTTGCTCACTATTTTCCCCATAAAGTCACCTCTTCTGAATGGGGCAGCTCCCAAATTAGCAGCCTCTGTACAGGTAATAGCGAATGGGGCATTTTGTCTGCAACTGTCATGCAACAAAAAACAATAGCAGTCTCCCGTGGACAAATCACCCCTTGTGTGCCTGTCCCTAATCCTAATAGTGAACACCCTGGTTTCCCCTTATAATGGAGCACATTTTAATTCCCAGCAGGGCTAAGAAGATCCCTGATTTTTTTTTAATTCCTTATCCGAGTTGCTGATAGCTGACAGAAAATTGAGTGAATACTATTTCCTCCCTTTCTTTATTAATATGAGTTTTACATATCTGTATCTGTGATTGTAGGAGCTAGTCCACAATATAAAACTTATGGGTGTTCTCTTTCCCTCCTCACTTCTCAGATACAGTTAAAGGAATAGAATTAACTGTTAGAATGCTGTACACTGTATATGAGATTGTTTGCAGTTGGCCTTTGTTTTTTATGGGGGTTTTTTCCGGGCTGTTTTTTAAATGATTTTATTCTTTATTGCTGAGTTTTTCAAATCATTGAGAGGGGATACAGAAAGGCTTTTTGTTCAATGGCTCTCTTCTGCATGGAAATTATTGTGGGTGCTAGTGTCCTATTTACCTTAGTAAGAAGATGAAAATGAGAGGCCTAAATAGAAAGATAAGTAATGAAAAGTAATAACCATAACAGTGTAGCTTCACAGAGCAACAGATTATTGGCTGCTGCGACCAGCGACCCGTTTTTAAAGGCAGCAAAGGGGCAGAAGAGGAAGGCAATACATTATTATAAAAAATGAAGACTAATTGAAAAGCTGCTAACAGTTGGACAGTCTATAATATACTACAAGTTAACCCCCTTTAAAAGCAGATTTCAGAAGAAATGAAATAAAACCTGATTAGGAGTTAGAGGAATTCTTTGTATTGGAGGATTATTAACATAACAACAGCCCTGGGATGAGAATGTTGCACCCCTCAGGTGACTACGGACTGTAAAGCCCCACCATTCTTGGCTGGCTGAGTATTGTGGGAGATGCAGTCTGCAGTGGCTGGAGAGCTGCCATTTTACTCCCCCCTGTCCTAATACATTAAAGTGGGTGTGTGGATCGGTGACAAGCTGCTCTCTCTGAATCTGTACAATTTCATGTCATTTAGTTACTGTTTACAAATAAACAACTGCAATATTAATATGATTGGTGGCAGAGTGTTCCTCATTAGTGACTGGCAGAAAGCTATCTCCGGGCCCAGGTTTGGGCTGTTGTTGACTCAAATGTAAAATAAGGCCTCAAAGTAAGACAAATTGCTGGTCCCAGTGTATAAATTCAAAAAATGTGTATCGCTGTGAATTCCTAGGAGCCTGTGTCACACTCCCAAAAGGTACAAGATACTGTAATAAAGTTGGAATAAACAGCTTCAAAGCAGTATTTTCAAACTGCATGTGTTTCTTTTATTAGCAGTGCAAAACACTACATGTTTTGGGTACAACCCTTTTTCAAGTGTATGATATAAAATAAGGCCTCTCCTGTTTTGTTATGCATTCATACAAACCCTCTTCTACCCAGGCGCAGACTAGTCAAATTTACAGCATATTATCTGGGGACAGAGTGCTACTAGTATGGCACCTACAACCCTCCACTGAGCTTTTTTAATGGAACAGTGTTCTAGCTGGAACCAGTGCCTGTAGTAATTACTAATATCCAGCTCCAACCCCTTGCCCTTTGGCTGTTTATTGGCTGAAGCTTGATAAACAGGTTGTGTACTTCCACCAACAATAAAGGGAAGTATTGCTACTGTCTCCATCTTGCTCTACTGTTTTAATGATGTCCAACAGTCACCTCTTTTCTTCTACTGCCTCCAGCATTTACTGCAATCTCCAACTTGCCCTGTTTCACATAAATCCCATTTATACATAGTGTGCTGGCTGGTTTTAACATGGTGCACCAAGGGTATTTGTAATTGGCTTTCAGGGGCCCAATATGAGGTAAATATAAATACAAAGGGTGTATTGCCTTGGTTCCTGCATTACCACCATTTTCCGTTCCACCCTTCTCTCTGTAACAGTATCTGCACAGGTGGTGGCAGGGAGATGCAGTCGCACAGCAGTTGGAACACTGAAGGGTGCCTGTCGCTGAGCTAGAGGAGCTAACAGAACATGTGAGAGGATATCTGCATTCCTGGCATTTATGGCCACAGTGAAACCTGATCCGGACACAGGTTGCTTGAACTCTCAGCTGCTGCTTCAGCTTCTCAAATAGGCAGCACAGTGACAGCCTGGGACAGAACAGAGTGCAGGTGCCTCTTCTGACCTGTATTTCTCTCTCCAACTTCCTATGTTTTGAAAACAAATTTAAAGGCCCACTATGCTCTTGATATTTTCCTGCTGAATTGTACAGGGGAATACCTATACTGCCATAATTTTATGGTATCTCTCTGTACAGGCTATGAGCAAACTTAAGGGTCTGTTCCTGCTGAATTATGCTTAGTACAGGGGAATACCTATACTGCCATAATTTTATGGTATCTCTCTGTACAGGCTATGAGCAAACTTAAGGGTCTGTTCCTGCTGAATTATGCTTAGTACAGAGGAATACCTATACTGCCATCATTTTATGGTATCTCTCTGTATAGGCTATGAGCAAACTTAAGGGTCTGTTCCTGCTGAATTGTGCTTAGTACAGAGGAATACCTATACTGCCATCATTTTATGGTATCTCTGTACAGGCTATGAGCAAACTTAGGGATCTGTTCCTGCTGAATTGTGCTTCGTACAGAGGAATACCTATGCTGCTGTTATTTTATTAACATGTATTTTTAGAGCGCCAACATATTGCGCATAGTTTTATGGTATTTCTCTGTACAGGCTACAATCTAAGTTAGGAGGCTGTTCATTAGGAATTGTGTTTAGTATAGTGAGATACCTATACTGCCATAGTTTATGGCATCTCTCTGTACAGACTATGAGCAAATGTAGGGGCTGTTCCTGCTGAATTGTGCTTAGTACAGGGACATACTTAAGCTATTATTATAATTATTATTAATAATGTATTTTTAGAGCACCAACATATTGGGCATAGTTTAATGGTATCTCTCTGTACAGGCTACAATCAAACTTGGGGGCTGTTCCTGCTGAATTGTGCTTAGTACAGAGGAGTACCTATGCTGCCATAGTTTATGGCATCTCTCTGTACAGACTATGGGCAAATGTAGGGGGCTGTTCCTGCTGAATTGTGCTTCGAACAGGGAATACCTATGCTGCCATAGTTTTATGGTATCTCTCTGTACAGGCTACAATCAAACTTAGTGGGTTGGTGCTGCTGAATTGTGCTTAGTACAGAGTAATACCTATGCTGCCATGTTTTTATGGAATCTCTCTGTACAGGCTATGAGCAAACTAAGGGGCTGTTCCTGCTGCTTCTGTGGCTTGAGATACCCACTGCTAGGCACCTTTAGATGTTCACAACCCTAAACATAGCTAACCTCACTGTTGTGCCACTGAATTATGAAGAACAGGGCTACAAGAGGTAATTAGGCAAGTTTATGGATAGTTGGCCTGAAACAAACGGATGCTTATTCCAGACTAAAATAACTAATATGTGTGTAGGAGCTACCTCATTGTTTTGCTTTGTACTTTATGAGGTTATAGTTTAATGTGCAGTAAGCCATATACCATGGAATGAAGGTAGGACAGGTTGCTGTGTATGGCAAAGTCCATAGTACCCAGCTATAGTATGCAGTAGTACTGATGAGGGAAGGGGGTGATTGAAGTTTGCTCTTTCACTGATGTTTTTTTTTTCATGTATCATTTGTGCAACCCCCAGTCACAGCCCCAAGTCACGTGTCATGCTTTTAGCTCCTCCCCATTTAATTGCTTATACAAAGAATAGCAGAATAAGAATAATAAGAGAATAATGGAGATGGAAAGCTACAGAGGCATTTTATTGACAATAGATTAGCTGCAATAGTGCAAGCTAGAATGCTATATTTACTCTGTAGAATGATTTACAATACCTGAGTAAAAAGCTCTAGAAGCTCTCTCTGCTTGTAAAGCAGCTGCAGTATTAGCTTGGTCTGACATCACTTCCTGCCTGAGTCTCTCCCTGCTCACATATAGCTCTGGGCTCAAATTACAGCAGAGAAGAGAGGGGGGGGGAGAGAGGAGCAAACGGAGTATGCTCATGCCCGGGGCAATGAGGTTTAAGCTGAAGGCATGAAGTCTCATACAGAAGCCCATGTGTACACAATAGAAGGAAAGAAATGCTGTGTTTCTTTTGACACTCAGAGCAGCACTAAATTGAGGGTTTACTGGTATATTTAGGTGTAACTTTCTTATGTCTTTCCTTTTCCTTTAAAGGGTTTGTTCACCTTTAAAATAACAACTTGCAATTGGTTTTCATTTTTTGTTATTTATGATTTTTGAGTCAATTAGCTTTTTATTCAGCAGCTCTCCAGTTTGCAATTTCAGCAGTCTGGTTGCTATGGCATTGATTTGAACAAGAGGCTGGAATATGAATAGGAGAGGACTTGAATAGAAAGACGAGTAATAAAAAGTAGCCTTATAGATCATTTGTTTTTACATGGGGTCAGTGACCCCCATTTGAAAACTGGAAAGAGTCAGGCAAATAAATAAAAAAACTATAAAAAAAATTAAGACCAGTTGAAAAGGTGCTTAGCTTAGATTAGTCATGCTATGACATACTAAAAGTTAAAGGGATACTGTCATGGGGAAACATTTTTTTTTACAAAATGCATCAGTTAATAGTGCTACTCCAGCAGAATTCTGCACTGAAATACAATTCTCAAAAGAGCAAATTTTTTTATATTTAATTTTGAAATCTGACATGGGGCTAGATAAATTGTCAGTTTCCCAGCTGCCCCCAGTCATGTGACTTGTGCCTGCACTTTAGGATGGAACAACTTTCAGGCAGGCTGTTATTTCTCCTGCTTAATGTAACTGAATCAGTCTCAGTGGGACTTGGCTTTTACTATTGAGTGTTGTTTTTAGATCTACCAGGGAGCTGTCATCTTGTGTTAGGGAGCTGCTATCTGGTTACCTTCCCATGGTTCTGTTGTTAGGCTGCGGGAGGGGGGGTATCACTCCAACTTGCAGTACAGCAGTAAAGAGTGACTAAAGTTTATCAGAGCACAAGTCACATGACTTGGGGCAGCTGCGAATCTGACACTGTCTAGCCCCATGTCACATTTCAAAATTGAATATAAAAAAATGTTTTGCTCTTTTGAAAAATGGATTTCAGTGCAGAATTCAGCTGGAGAAGTACTATTAACTGATTTAAAAAAAACATGTTTTCTCATGACAGTATCCCTTTAACTTAAAGGTGAACCCCACCTTTAAAAAGACAGCTGACTTACAGGCTAATAGGGTAATTTATAGAGCCCAGTGAGGCTCCTGAATATGGGACTTTCCAAGTACGTATGCCAAAAAGGTCATTTCAAAGGATTTGGAGAATGGTGTCCCCTTAAAAGGGGAATCAGAAATTGTGCTATATGGGGCCCCCACATTTCTCAGCTTAATTCAGTACTCCGCTCTCTCGCTAAAGTACCTGTCGGCTCCTACAACATTATAATGCTCTCAAAAACCCCTTTGCCTGCTCCCGTCGTCACGTGACTAGCATCAAATTAACTATTTTTCCCCAGCCTGTAACTGACACCTGCTATCTCCTTAGAAACAGAAAGATAGGTAGTGTTAATGTTGGGTTAATGTTGCTGCCTTGCAGCACTGGGGTCCAGATAGGGTTGCCACCTGCCTGGTATTTTACCGGGCTGGCTGGTAAAAATTAAGCTTAACCCAATGTTATTAATAGGGGAAATGCGTAAAAATATAGGCAGGCCGGTATTTTTTTCAAGAAAGGGGGGGCAACTGTAGGTCCAGAGTTTTTTCTGACCTTGGTATAATCTACAAGGACTATTCCCCTGTGCCCAGTATGCACAGTATATTAAACTCAACAAACGTGCCGCACTGCTTATTGGACTGAGTAGAATGCATACCAAATTTTTTTTTTCCAAAACATTTTTAGGGAGTGGGATACAAAAAATGCATCCAAATGGAATACATATCAATTTATTTTTATGAACAATGCACACCAGCAAAGGGTAAAATAGTGATATGTAACTGGGGTTGCCCAGCATTTTGCTCTGTTGTTTAACCTTTACTTCCCCTTTAATCAATGTATGTGGTTGACCAGTAGTTCTGTGTAATTTACATGACAAGCCTGACCTTACCAGTGCTGCAGTATTAAAGGGCCTCTTCGCCCCAGGCCCGGACTGGCAATCTGTGGGTTCTGGCAAATGCCAGAGGGGCTGCTATAAGGTCCCATAGAAAGTCAGAATTTAGTGGGCCTCTATGTGGGCTGATTGGGCCTCTGTGTACCTGAAATGCCAGGGCCTATTTTAATTCTCAGTCCAGAATCTGCTTCACCCAATAACTATTTATGTTGGTAGGGGGTAGGTAGCAGAAGTAAGCTGATTAACAGACATGGAGGAGAATGGACTTCTGTTAAGTTGCTTCAAGAGTCAGAACCAGAGAAGAAACAGAAAAGGACTTTTTGCGTGGAGTTTCCCTTTAAGATGCACAGTGGCATTGTATGGAAATGGAACAGATGCCGCATTCTGGGGGCTGGGCAGGAACATAGATTACGGATCCCCCCTCCTCCGCCCACTGATGGAAATCTCAATAGGTAGAATATACACACAGGGATTTCCTTGGGCATGTCTCTACTTGCCCCTGTTATGCTGCTCATTTCAATAAAAAACATAAAAACTCTCCAAGGGAGGGTACAGGTATTTATTGTACCTGACGCACATTTAGAGTTGCCACCTTTTCTGAAAAAAAAAATACCGGCCTTCCTATATATTTCTCTTTTTTCCCTACTAATAACATTTTGATCAACCAACATTTTTACCAGCTAGGCCAGTAAAATACCGGCCAAGTGGCAACCCTACTCACATTCTGTACATTACATTGCTCTTACTGTTGTGACTGATGATTCATACACATTTTGGAGAAGAGAAAGTGTGTGTGTGTGTGTGTGTGGTTTTGTATTATGGTGTAAGCAGAGAAATTTGCCTTTATTTATATAGTTATTTGTTCCTCTGTTTTTTACCTATTCCAGATTTTGTTTTCTTTGTCTGGTTAAGCTGTCTGGTTGCTATGCGCCCTGCCCCTAGCAAATTCAAGCTGATATTTTATTGTCTAAATAAAAACAGTTTGTATTGATATCATGGCCAAGGGGCCATTCTTTTAAATGAGTTGTACACCTATGAGTTAACTTTTAGTATGATGAAGACCGTGATATTCCAAAACAATTTGCAATTCATTTTTTATTATTTGTGGTTTTTGAGTTTTAGCTTTTTACTCAACAGCTCTCCAGTTTCAACCATCTGGTTGCTAGGGTCCAAATTACCTTCGTAACCATGCATTGATTTTAATTGGAAACATGAATATAAATTGGAGAGGCCTGAATAGAAAGATGAGTAATAAAAAGTAGCAAAAACAATACATTTGTAGCCTTAGGGCGGATACGGGAGATTTAGTCACCTGGCGACTAATCGCCTCTTCTTCAGGGCAACAATCTCCCATGAACTGCCTTCCCCCTGCTAAAATGAAAAATCGCCTGCACCAATGCACTCGCAATGCTTCGATTTCCGAAGTGAGGCAACTTCAGGCGACTTCGGAAATCTAAGTGCCGCCAGTGCCATTGCGCTGCATTTTCTCATTATAGCAGGTGGAAGGCTGTTTGGGGAGATTGTCACCCTGCAGAAGAGGGAATTAGTCGCCACTCGCCAAGCGACTAAATCTCTCCGAATCTGCCTGTGTGCCCCTGCCCTTACAGAGCATTTGTTTTTAGATGGCGTCAGTGACCCCCATTTGAATCTCAGAGGAGATTGATGACTTTGTGGCTCTTCTGTAAGGCTCATTCTGACTCTGACTGTCCCTACTCTCATTTGTGCGGTCACATTTTGCTTTATAGATTGTAGGGATTATAAATAGTGATTCAGAATCAGAGCAAACAATCTCCCAACCAAAGTGGCAGGATTAGTTAGTCTGAAAGTCTTGTTCCCCCTCCCCCCACAGTACTGCTGTCTGGAGAGGACTGGGACTTAAGCTGGCCATAGACGCAAAGATCTGATCGTATGAATCGAGGATTTGTACGATTTTCGGACCATGTGTGGAGAGTCCCGACATTTTTCGTCCGGCGAAGATCGGTCGTTTGGTCGATCGGACAGGTTAGAAAATTTCTGTTGGCTACCGATAATATCTCTGCGTGTATTGCCGATCGTACGATTTTCAGTGGGAGACTGTCACTAGCTTTGGTTGGACATAGATATCGTACGATTGCTGTCAGGGGCAGAACATTGGCTGATCTGTTCTTTTACAAATCTGACTGGTAAGACTTTGATCTGAATGGTTAGTGGCGGGTCGGGAGATGGGAAAGTCCGATCGTACGATGATTTGTACGATCGGATCTTTGCATCTATAGTCAGCTTAACAGAGCTGACAGAAGAGTTAAGAAAACAGAGCAAATAAAAGCATGTGTCAAATACACAAATCTAAACCTCTATTGAGTCTGGAAATGAACCTGGTGAGAAATAAATAGAAAGGTATTGTTAAAGGGGTGGTTCACTTTTAAAGGAGAAGTAAAGTCATCCTGCACTTGGAGGTGCCAAATGTTAGGCACACCTAAGTGATTGTTTTGACTTACCTGAAACCCCGGGCCGCTGCTCCTATCAGCATAAAACTGCACCGACCCGGGGTTATACCAGTGAGCAACAGTGATCGCTTCTCTTCCGGCTTCTTCTTTCTTCGAATTTCCCGGGGCAAACGCATGCACAGTTTTTTTGTTCTACTGCGCATATGCAACTGTGCAAAGAAAGAGGATCTCTCCATGGTGTTCACTGGTATAACCCCGGTCAGTGCAGTTTTCTGCTGATAGGGGGATTCAGGTAAGTCAATACAATCACTTGGGGTGCCCCCAAGTGCAGGATGACTTTCCTTCTTCTTTAAGGTAACTTTTAATGTGTTATAGAACGGCCAATTCTAAGCAACTTTTTTTGGTTTTCATTATTTATTTTTTATGGTTTTATAGTTTTTTGCCTTTTTCTTCTGACTCTATGCAGCTTTCAAATTGGCTTCGCTGACTCCCTTCTAAAAAGCAAATGCTCTGTAAGGCTACAAATGTATTCTTATTGTTACTTTTTATTATTGATCCTGCTATTCAGGCCTCTCCTATTCATATTCCAGTCTCTTATTCAAATCAATGCATGGTTGCTAGGGTAATTTGGACCCTAGTTACCAGATTGCTTCAGATGCAAATTGAAGAGCTGCTGAATAAAAACCTTTAATACTAAAAAATGAAAACAAATTGCAAATTGTCTCAGAATATCACATCTACATCATACTAAAAGTTATCTCAAAGGTGAACAACCCCTTTAAAAGAAGAGGGGGCAGACACCTAAAGACAGATGCTATAGAAACTCCAGAACACTGTTTTCATCCATGCTGAACATTATATAAATAGGCCTAATGCTCTAAGAGTAGGTACGATATCTGTAGCGCTATGAACTCAATATAGGACTGAAAATAGGTACAGTCGGGAGTGAATCTCGAAATAGGCACTAGGTTTGCTTTCTGGGAGTGGAGTCGGCATGTTCAACCTCTGACTCATAGCATTTCTAATCATATAAGTTGTAAAATATATCTATATACAGTGTATATATAAAGAGAAAGTTTAAAGGGTGTTGCTTTTAATTGTCTGTTGTGCTAATAATCCATTACAATGGGTCACATGCTGAATGGAATGAAATTAAGGTTAATATTTACACACACACCACCGTTTTGTTAAGCCCAAACTACTGTTACTGATATACAGCAGTTTCATACTTGCCTAAGACTCCATTGTTTTGGGGTGTCTGGCTCGGACCTGATCTCTGTATATAAAATCATTATTGTGTAATAGTCCAATTAAAAGAACCAAGCAAGGGGCATAGACTAGCAGACAGTAGATTTTTACTGATGGCATGGGGGGGAATGGCCAGTTGAAAAATAATGGAATACTCCAGGGCTCCATTAATAGTAGAAACAGAGCTAAGATTTGGCTATTCCCCTGTACTATGCAAAGTTCAGCAGGAACACCCCCATATGTTTGCTCTTAGGCTGTACAGAGAGATACCATAAAAAATACTAGCACAGGTATTTCCTTGTATTAGTTGCTGTTCTGCTGAATTATGCCTGACAGCATACATATTGCATCGTATAAAATGCACTTCAGCAGGAACGGCCTCCTATGTTTTCCTATACTATCTAGGGTAAAGTATATGGTACATTGTGCCCATATAGTTGAATGCAAATATACAAAAAGGGAATGACTGGGTAAATATGAGCTGTATATATAAATAGGTTATATTTTGTCTTTCATTAGATAGCAACTTGCATCTAAGCATTATTACCCAAGAGTACATTCAGAGAGAGACATTGCCAGGCCATCAATCAAGCGCTGAAACTAGAAAGTGACAGGCTATCTAAGGATGAGCTCTCTTGCACGAGTGCAATTCTACTACATGGAATAGGCACCCAGGAGCAGAGATATAAATAGCAGGAGAATTCAAACATATGCCGAAGAGCTATAGAGCTGCCCCTGAAAAATAGAGAGTTCAGCTGGTCTTTAGAATGCTGTCTGGGCAGGGTGGCTGTGCAAGGTGGGCCTGCTATGTGCTGCCCTTGTCTACTATTTATATGGCTGCTACCCTAATAATGTGCAGCACCACAGTACCGTCATTCTGCATGAAATAGAAAATTGGATTCTGATACAATCTATTAATTGCATTCATTCACTTTAAAGACATGTAGGATAAATAAAAAATGTAGGATAGGACATGTAGGATAAATTAAAAAAAAACACCTAATTTTGTAGCCAATTATGTATACTAAGTGGAACAGATGGGCAGAACTAGTAGGGTTTTTGCAGAAGTTTTCATCACAATATTTTAAAGCACATTCCTTCTATAGCTAAAAGAGTTTAATACACTGGCACATTCTTGTTTGTTACATTATATGTCTCCTTTAACTCATTTATTTATTTTTATGCATTTTTCTGGCTTGCAAATTTTATATAGTAACCTAGTTCTTTGGGACCCAGAAACCGGGAAGTGAAGTACATCGGATCCCTGGAAAAGTTTAGGAAAGGAAGGACAAGTGGTTCTCAGGCTGGTTGCTATAGAGGGGCCCAAAGCAGTTGAAAGGTGGGTGGGGGGGGGACATTTTAGGCAATGATACATGGTATGATTCTGGCCATCTTGTCACCTGGGTGATTAGGTTGTCAGCTCTGTGCACATGTGGTCAGGTGCTGATTACCTTGTTTCAAAGCAGCAATAACCTGACCCCCACTGAAATTAATTAGGAGCAAATAACACTTCAACATTTTCAGGGGGTGGGGCATAAAACTGTATTTAATGTATTGTATATATATTAGGAACTATAGCAAGGTGAACATTGTTTATTTTTAGTTTAATATATATAAGCCAAATAAATGTTGGGCAACATAAAGGCACCTGAACCCCAAATACTATTAACTAGACTAACAATCTGCTTTCTAGTTACCAAGATCGCTCAACCTATCAACAATCATAGAAAATGAATGACAGCAAATACCCATAGCAGTCAGCACTGTTTCCTATGCTAGAAAGGTATTCAGGAGTTTGCATGGAGTAACCCTATATGATAGCAAACACAGAATCTAGGGCATGGAGAAAAAATAACCACTGAGCCATCATAGTAGCTTCTGCAGTTCCAGTTTGCCTTTTAATCTAAGCCAGTATACCTGTTGCCAATAACGTAGTTCAATAATCAACCTAGAACCATAAAATACAATGGCATTGTGGAGGTGTGGCAACACTTAGCATGGCAATTTCAAAGTCTTATTATTAATGGTTAATCTGTCTGTACTTTATGCATCTTTTTTTAAATTGCATGATGATCAGATTATATATAAAGTCCTTGTTTGGACCCTGCCTTTACTTTCTTTAATGATAACCTAATAGACAAAGGATTTAACACAGGGGTGTCCAAACTTTTGGCTTTTCTGGTCCACATTGGTAAAAGAAAAAATGTCTGGGGCCACACGTGAAATACACAAACACTTTTGATTTGTAAAATTAAAGAAAATACACAGAAAATAACTACAATACCAGTTAGATAACCAGATGGAGCTGTACATTGGAATATTGGACCTGGATATTAAACAGACTTATTATTATTATTATTATATTATTATTACTTACTGGGCAATGGGCAGAGTCCCCCATCCTCCCTACTCCACAGGTCACCACATTGTTACAACCTGTCATAGTAAGCCTGTTCCTAACAAGACGAAAGAATGAGGTAGTTAATGTGTCTGGACTTAGAGATCACAAAGTGTTATTTCACTCTCGTATTCTCAGTATTTCCATACATTTATTTCTTAATTTCTTTCTTTTTTTCCCTTCTCTTCCTTTTTGGTCTCCTTCAAGCTGGGTCGCATTCATATCCATCCTGGGCCGCAGGTTGGACACCCCTGATTTAACAGAAGCAGTTATTACAGTAACCTTCTGTTAGTTCATTGACCCCTACAACTAGAAAGCAGATTATTTGTCAGGTTTTACCAGGTCTGGACTGAGAATGAAAACAGGCTCTATCATTTCAAGAACACAGAGGCCCAAACAGCTCACATAGAGGGCCAAAAAGCACCCCACCAGCCCAATAAATATGGCAACTTACAGCAGCCCCTCTGGTATTTGCTAGAATCCACAGATTGCCAGTCCGGGCCTGGGTTTTACTGTGTATTTTTATATCCAGGCCCTTCCTGTCAATCTTCCAGTCTGTCCAATGCTGGCATAGTGTTATATCTTGCAAGCTGTGAGCTTAGTGCAGGGTATGACAATTTTGGCCCTAACAGTTTCCTGGAACTTTGGGGGAAAGTACAATTACAAATAATCTTGCAATGCTACATTACACTAAAAGTTAACTTTAACCTCCACTTTTATAGATTATTTTGTTGGGAGTGTTGGATTAACTGGTCATACATGTAAAGCAGGAAATGTAACTTGAAGGAATATGAGTGGAACGTGCACATGCTTTATTCAGGTCTGTATGTGTTTATCCCTATGACAGCGGACGTAACAATACCAGAGGGAACTTAAAATACAAAACACAGAGTCCCTGTCCCTTTGAGCTGCAATCTGTGTGTTTCTGGCACGTAAGGTGCCCAGACATGGCAACCAACTCTGTAAAAAACTGTATTGCAGGCTTAGATCTGTATGTTGTGGCAAATGCCAGAGGACTGGTGTTTGGGCCTCTGTGTACCTGATATGCCTGGGCCAATTCTGAATCTCAGTCCAGATCTGCTGTACTGGGGAGTGTTGATAATGAGGTCCAAGAGAGGAACTGTATAATATATATATATAGGAAAATAATGGCATTAAGCATCATATTAAATGATCTTTGGAAAAGGTTCACAATGCTGTAAGTAAACCTGAGGGAGGGATAGGGATTACATTACTGAGACATGTCCCACAACTATGTGCAGATGCAGTGAGAGACCTTCTTTTAGTACTCCACCCCCAAACCTGGCCCTAGCCTGCCTCCCTGCTCAAAAGACTGTGCTTATAGCTGACAGTCACCTCACAGGCCAGGCACTAACTTGCTCTGTGTTTATGTCAAAGTACAACCATCAGCCCTTTATCCCACCCACTGCAGCTGGCAGCTCCCCCTATAAATAGCGCTGACTGACAGCTTTTACGTCCAATAAAGCATCACAAACAGAAGCACATCGGAATAACCTACGCACTGATTGGCCAGTTGTTGTGAGGTGCCCAATCTGCCCGTCGACGTCAGAGCGCACTCCGTGAAATCTGACAGAAGCTTCAGCCATTCGCTGATCGACTTGAACTCAGAGGCGATCCTCCATTGGTTCTATATCCGCCCTTTGCCCGCCCCATTGCCCTTAGAATGGCGGAGGCTAAGTATAAATAAATGTAACTGACAAGCAGAGGGACGTAGAGAAGTCTGTGAAAGGGGTACGGCATCATTAGCAAGGAGGGATCAGGCCTCTCGCACACGGTGAGTTGGGTTGTGCAGGATTGTGGCAGGGAACTGAATACTGGGCTTGGGCGACGTGTCAAAGCGATCCCCGGAGTCACAGGCAGACGGACACTGTATAGATCGGGTCACTGTACAAGCGGGGATCCGTACGAAGATGGCATGAAGGGGACCCTTTGGGCACCGCCTCTTCTCTGTACTGACCCACCCTTATAACTACTCATTGAGCTGAGCTCTGTCGGGTTTTGTTATTGCTTGGCCTTTAGCTAGTCGCCCTTTAACTCTTTATAGACTGCTCTTTCCCACTTCTCCTCTTTACCACAGTAATTCTCTATAGGCCGGCCCTCCTGACTTTATCTTATGTGTACCCCCTTGTTTTACAGCCTTTATGCCTTGCCCCGGTAACCCCTTGTAGCCTGGCAGCTTTTATGCCTTACCCCTGTAACCCCTTGTAGTCTGGCAGCCTTTTGCCTTGCCCCGGTAACCCCTTGTAGCCTGGCAGCCTTTTGCCTTGTCCCGGTAACCCCTTGTAGTCTGGCAGCCTTTTGCCTTGCCCCGGTAACCCCTTGTAGCCTGGCAGCCTTTTGCCTTGCCCCGGTAACCCCTTGTAGCCTGGCAGCCTTTTTGCCTTGCCCCTGTAACCCTTTGTAGCCTGGCAGCCTTTATGCCTTGCCCCTGTAACTCTTTGTAGCCTGGCAGCCTTTATGCCTTGCCCCTGTAACCCTTTGTAGCCTGGCAGCCTTTATGCTGTAACCCTTTGTAGCCTGGCAGCCTTTATGCTGTAACCCTTTGTAGCCTGGCAGCCTTTATGCCTTGCCCCTGTAACCCTTTGTAGCCTGGCAGCCTTTATGCCTTGCCCCTGTAACCCTTTGTAGCCTGGCAGCCTTTATGCCTTGCCCCTGTAACCCTTTGTAGCCTGGCAACCTTTATGCCTTGCCCCTGTAACCCTTTGTAGCCTGGCAGCTTTTATGCCTTACCCCTGTAACCCCTTGTAGCCTGGCAGCCTTTATGACTTAACCCTTTTTATCCTGTACTCCTTTAAGTCTTGCCCATTTATTGTCTGTTTGCCTTGTCCCTTAACCTTTTATAGTCTGTCAGCCTTTATATCTGGCATCATTAAACCTTTATTGCATGTCAGCCTCTCTAATCAGCCCTCTTATAGCCTGGCAGCCCCTTTACAATACTGTCTTATAGTATGTCACTTTTTATAATTTAACCCTTACGAGCTAGCCCTCTGACTTTCCCCCTTGTATAGTTTTTAACTGGCTTCAGGGTATACAGAAGAAAATAACCCTGGGCCCATCATATCACAGGGGGCATGATGTAACTATTCTTTTAAAAGATACATTGACTGAAACAAATCAGGGGTGTCCTACCAGCAAGAATACTCCATTGCAGCTTGGGAATCCACAGGCTTCTACTTTTTTCCCCCCTGCAGTTTGGGGCTGCAGCGTTCAAGGCCTCTTATAGCCAAACGTCTTATAGCCAAACGTCTTATAGCCAAACGTCTTATAGCCAAACGTCTTATAGCCAAACGTCTTATAGCCAGCTACCTCAACCCACAGTAGACTTCCCAATAGCCTATGTCCAGGTCCATTTATAGAGATATGTTCTGTATATAGTACATTATTGGATATAATAAACCCTTAAGGCAGTAATATTCTCTGTTCGGCTTGCCATCTGTTGTTCCGCTACAGCTTACGTCTTGGCTGTAGTGGGGGGATGCTTGGAGATGTAATTTTTGTTTTTAACGTTTTTTATTTTTAATTCCGCAGTATAATATAGCTCCAGTTTGCTGCTAAAGTTAACATTGAGCACCATGTAAAAATGAATGTTTGTATTAAAAGAGCAGTAACATTTATTTTTATTATTGTTCATTACCCTATTTTTAGCAGTAAAGTTTAAATTCCAGAATAAAATGTCTAGCGTGGATCATCATGAATTCATGGGATGCGCTGAATTCAGGCAAATTCCTAGCACTTTCTTGCAGAGAATTCTAATTCAGCTGAATTCTTAGTCATGTGACTAAAGCTCTCGATGCACATTTTTATTTATTTTTTTTGTAATTTTTAAAATTGAATATCCAAATTTGAGTTGGCAGCATTCTTCCGAATATAAAGTTAATGTTTAATTGGAGGGTGGTGAAAGGGTTGAGTGAAGTTTCAGGCGTTTCTTGGAACAGTTACAGCTTCAGTTCCATGCAGTGTTTTCATTTCACCTGTGCTACAGCGAAAGTGCTAGAGCCGGAGCAACACAAGGGAGGTTACACACAGCAGCTTTTCTAAATTGCCATGTCTGGTAAATTTTAATTATTGCCTCTGGTTGTCTCTCGATCTTTAGTCCGTACCCCACCCTTGCTGAACTAGCAAATGTTTAAAGGTCGCCTTACATAGGCTCACAGATTGTGTTTCAGTAGGAGGGATAGTAATGCGGAGAGCCATTTGGTGAGATTAATAGAAATCTACGATTTTCTCGATTTTTATGTAACATTCCTTCTACTGACTGGTGTTCTATAAAGGGTGTAGCTAAGCGGAATCCTGTGTACAAATCTTAAATATGACTTGTATTTAAAGTAATGTTAGTACCATATGAGACACTTTGTAACCTAAATATGTGCTATTAATGTGATAAGTATTGGTGAGTTGACCTTATTACAGTATGAAGTATAGCCCGTTGTCTGCCTAGAATTATTCTATACAGGTATAGGATCAGTTATCTGGGAACACGTTATCCGAATTATGGAAAGGTCATTTCCCATAGACTCCATTTTATCACCATTTTTAAAAATGATTACCCTTTTCTCTGTAATAATCAAACCATACCTTGTACTTGATCCAAACTAAGATAAAACTAATCCTTATTGGAAGTAAAACCAGCCTATTGGGTTAATTTAATGTTAACCTGACTTTCTAGGAGACTTAAGGTATGAAGATCCATTATCTGAAAAACCCCAGGTCCCGAGCATTCTGGATAACGGGTCCCATGCCTGTATCTTTTTATTTGTATATGTTGAGGGCTGCCTTTTTTTTTTTTTTTTTTTTTTTTTTGTAATTAAAGGTACAGAATGTGTAATCAGTACTTGCCTTTTTAGTAATTCACGATGCACAGAATCCAGAGTTCAAGGCTTCTGCTGAATTCGAAACCAAAGTCATATTCTCTGGACAATTGAAATTTTTTTTTTTTTTTTTTTTTTTAAGATGAAATATATTAGAATGTCAATTTTTTTTGTGGAACATTTATTTGATAAATATCAAATTGAACCTGCTCGTTTTGGATTTGGAATCCAAGAAACCAAGTTCATCCCAGGTGGGGAAGAAACTTGTTTTCCAGGTGGCGGAGAAAAAATTTAAAAAATGAATGCCTTTCCACCCCTCCCCCGCTCTAAATTAATTGTTTTTACAGACCCCGATAGGGCTTTACACTTCAGCAAACACGGTCCTCCTGGCTTCTATATGAAAAATTTTCTTCTGTGCACGATAATGGGGGCAGAGCCGGACAATGTGCCCAGTTAAAATTGCCTGGGGCAAGAAGGGATTTGGTGCATCCATACTTATTCATATTGGAATTTAAACATCCCTAAGTGATAACCATTGTCTGTAAACTAAAAGGGGTTTGTATTTTTCTTGTCTTGCAGGAGGAAGAATTGTGAAGTAACTTGAATGAAATTACATTCCCGTTTCCAGTCCTGCCTTTGTATTTTTGGAGACCAGTAAACGGCACTTGTTTTGCAGCTATGCAGCTTGAGATTAAAGTAGCATTGAATTTTATCATTTCATACTTGTACAACAAACTGCCCCGGCGGCGTGTCAACATATTTGGAGAAGAACTGGAGAAGCTCCTGAAGAAAAAGTATGAAGGTCACTGGTACCCCGACAGGCCTTACAAAGGGTCAGGTTTTCGCTGTATACACGTAGGTGAAAAGGTGGAGCCCGTCATCCAGCAGGCCGCCAATGAAAGCGGCTTGGAGATTGAGGACGTTCGCCGAAACCTCCCTCAAGACCTCAGCGTCTGGATCGATCCTTCTGAAGTGTCCTATCAGATTGGCGAGAAGGGTCAGATCAAGGTTTTGTATGTTGATGATCATTCGGAGAACGGAACTGAACTGGATAAAGAGATCAAGAACAGCTTTAACCCTGAGGCACAGGTGTTTATGCCGATCAATGACCAATCTTCTTCTGTATCAAGCTCCCCGTCACCCCTTTTTAACGACTCTGCTGCTGTAAGTCCGACGTTCATGCCAAGAGTTAATCAGTCACTCACCTTCACTACTGCTATGTTTGCTGCCACCAAGTTTGGTTCCACCAAAATGAAGAATAACCGCAACAAGATGGCGAGCTCCTCTCCCACACAGTTTGGCTTGAACGTCAATCTGTTACAGCAGAGTGCTTTGTCTTCCTCCGGGCACCCTCTGTACGGCATTGGCCTTCCCAATCTTCAACAGAAACCTTCCGCCCTCTCTCCCAGCGCACAGGAGTTTAGCTTCCCAAGTATACCGGATCCAGGCAGAACCCCCATAGGCTGCCCCAACGACGGCACTCTCAACCTTGGAACTCTTCCCTACAGCAATGCCTTTGATATGTTTGCGGCCTATGGCAGTCTGAATGATAAATCGCTTGTGGATGGGTTGAATTACAGTCTAAGCAATGTGCAGTACACCAACCAGCAATTCCAACCAGTCATGGCTAATTAGCAGAGGTAGATGTGCATCCAAATAAAAGTATTGAACAAGCTGCATGAGCCCAAGGTTATTACTATTTTTTTTTTTATTTATTTTTTTTTTTTAAGATCTCTTCAGCTTGTTGTCCTTGTACATTCAATACATTTACAGTTGGTTGCATAAGCACATAGACCCTCTTTGTTTTTTGTTTTTTTAGTTTTTTTTTGCCAGTTAAGTGCAAATCTTTTGTGTTCACTACATTTTAAGGAGCATTGCTCCTTACAGTATTTAGAAGCTACAAATACATATTATATATTTTTTTATATAATAGGCCTTGAGATTTTTTTTCTAAATTGGGATATGTTGATTATTTATATTTACAAATGCATACAGGACTGGAGGTCTCTTCCCTTTATCCCCCCCCCCCCAACTCTGGAACGAGTCAGAATGAAGAGGGCTAAACGAAAATTATTACGTCTATTAAATTGTAAATAGCGTAACGCACGGATCAACCCTTTTTTTTTTTTTTTTTTTTTTTTTTAACGTTTCCATGAGTGGTTATTTTGTTTTCCAGCCCTGTATGTATATATTTACATAAAGCATTTCAGAATTTTTTTATGGATCTGTGATTCCAGCAAAAAAAAGTCCTTTACTTTTTTTTTTTTCTTTATTTCTGATTGTAAATTTTTTTTTTTTTTTTTTTTTTTGACACCAGTTTATTAGAGTATTCCTTGCTGTAAACCTAAAAATACCGAGGATATATGTTTTTTTTCAGAGTTGTATTTTCTGTTACAAATTTAAAAATTTTTGCTATATAAGATGGAGATGTTGTAATTTTTGTATCTAAATTGTGCAATACTTGACAATGTTAAAGTATATTAAAGTCAGTGTCTTACATGTTAAGAACTGAGAGTTTATAGTTAGTTTGTATTAAAATTATTTTAAATGAATTTCTTTTGGAACTTTTTTATTGGATAGATAAATTGTGAATGTGGCCATTTCCCAGTGTCCTGGTTAATATTCGTGGTGTGCTGAATATTTGATACTTGCTGAATATTTGATATGCAGGAAGCGCCCAGTAAACACAATGAGACTTGCTGCTTTTGTGGTTTGAATGGAATTTGCAATCGCGGAGAGGTCAGAGACCAAACACATCAGCACTCTCTCCCAGTATTGGGGATTAATAGTAGAGCATGTGTACTCAATAAAAGTGCTGATTGAATTTTTAGAGAAAGAAGTTTATTTAAGGATCCGGTTGCATGGCAGTATTAATGTAAACATGGGTGTTTGTATAAAGGAAAACAAATTAGGGTTGTACCATGTATGGGGGCAGTTCACTTCCATTCTACTTACTTACTCCCCTGAATATAGAAAACATATTTAATTCTTTTGACTGTAACTTTAATAGCATGTCTTGCGTCATCTAGTAAAGCTCACTGAGTGTATTATGTGATCAAGTGAAACTTAAGATTAATGGCATAAGTAGTGGTTTGCATTTTTTTTCGAGTTGCATGAACTGCAGGTGCTGGTGATTCGCTGAACTCATGAAACATTTTTGGGGGAAAAAAAACTTTAATAGCCTTGCGTGCCTTAACTTGACCTTTTTCTTTTTAAGGGGAGCTATTGTGAAAACAAAAATTAATATAAGCTTTGTTTAACTGAAATAAGAAACTTTCTAAATACAATCAATTAAATTCTGTACCGTTTATGAAATAAAACTTATATTCACTATTCCTCTCTCGGCATCTGTTTTGTCTTCATTCAGCCGTTGGATGTCTGATGAATGATCCAATATATCTTATAAGGGGACTCCCTTTCCTAGCAGATGCTATAAAGCTCCCTCAAATAACCAGTTCCAGTACAAACAAAATAACTGCCTTTAGCACATTCTGCATGTAGAGAGACAGGATTTCTGGTGAGCTCAAATACATCTTCTAGGCAAAAGGATCCCCCCCTATAAGATACATTGGATCTAACTGTCAATGAATATCTGACACCCAACTCTTGAATGAGGAATAGTGACGATAAACTTGATTATTTCAGAAACTGTACAGAATTTTTGATTGTATTTGGAAAGTTTTTTATTTTAGTATGCTGAAGGTAATATAAAATTTTTCATTTTCACGATAGTTCCCCTTTAAGTACTAAAGATACTGGTGCTAGAAATGAAGCCTTTTTACATCTATAATAACATATTGCATTCTATTTGTAATTTGGTCATAAAAGTATCTGTCTGATGGCTGAACGAATCCACTATGTTCCTGTATGCGGGGCTGCCATAACTGATTATGCAACTGTCATCCGTTAGCGTTAGACGCTATGACAGGTTGAGACGGGACAGTCGGTTCAGGAACTTCAAGTAGCAATTACTTATAGACACAGCCCTATCTATGATGATCATGACCTATAGGTAACTCTTTATGAATGTTAATATTTTAAAGAGGTGTTTATTTTTTTTTTTTGTCTATCACAATGGCGTGTCTTGTCGCCCAAGGAATTTACTTATTTTTTTTTTTTTTTTGCAAGTGACAGCCCAAAAAAATAAAATTACATTTTTGCGGACTGTACAAAGAGAAATCATTATCAGAAGACTGGGAACTGTCCTCTACCATATATGATAGCAGCTGTGAGATGATAATCTCAAAATCTTTAATATCAATTTAAATTAGTGTTCCCGCATCAAGCAGTGTTAAGATGGCTATATCAGGCACATTTTTAAAGGCACATTTTTAAAGGAACAGTAATCTCAAAAAAAAAAAAAAAAAAAAAAAAAAAAGTGTTTTAAAGTAATGCAAATATAATGCAATGTTGCCCTGCACTGGTGAAACGGCCGTGTGTGCGCTACGGAAACATGACTATTATTTCGAAGAATTTTTAAGATCGTACTTCGAATCGTACGATTTTACAAAAAAATCCTTTGACTTCTCAAAACTTAGCCAAATACTGGCTATACGTTCTAGGAGGTCCCCATAGGCTAACATAGCAATTCGGCAGGTTTAAGGTGGCGAAGTGTCAAAGTTTTTTAAAGAGACATTACTTCGATTTTGGAATGGTCAAATTTGTGAAGTATTTTCAATTTCGAGTCTAAGTCGAATTTGGCCTATTCGATGGTCGAAGTAGCCAAAAATTACTTCGAAATTCAACATTTTTTTAATTCGAAAATTCACTTCAACCCTTTGTAAATGGGCCCCTAAAAGGTGATTTTCTGTTTTTTTTAAACTGGAAATTCAGTTTTACTAGTCTGAGTGCATGTTATTGCGCTCTCTGTACTGTGTTGTGGCCTCGCTTTTCCCCCCCCCCGACCCCTGGACTGGTAAATGGACAGCATTGGCAAAGAAACAGCTCTCTATGTAGCAATGGGGGCAGCCATTCAAAGGAGAAAAGGCTCAGGTTACACAGCAGATAAGATCTGTAGAACATAATGTTATCTGTTATCCGTTAGTTAACCTTGTTTTTTTTTTTTTTCCAATTCCCGCCATTGCTACACAGCAGCTTGTTTATATGAACTATAGTAGTGTTTCTGAAGCAAACAGATCCGTTTTACCAGAGTACTGCAACAGTACATGAACATTTTCATTACTTTAAAACACTTTTTTTTGGTGTTGCTGTTCCTTTAAGGTGTTGACTAGGTCCTCTTCTGACATTGTTGGCTGCCTCACTGCAGTCCCTGAAATGTGGCCAGATTAAAAATCCCTTTGCATGTGAAGCGCATTGATGAGGTTATCTTCCAAATAGACTACATAGGTGTCCTGAGAGATCCCATATAACTGGAATTCTTCTGCACTAAGCACAGTTCACCAGAAAAACACCTGAAATGTAGAGTTAGACAAACGAGACCATAACCAACTGTACATGAAGCCCATTCTCTATACTAGTTGTGACTAGTGAAGCGAACCTGATTCCTTGCCCTTTTCGGCAGTGCAGCTTTACCTTGCTACCAGAAATATTCAGCTTGTCGTGGCTTGATCGGAAGGCTGACCGCACGGAATCCCTTCCAGGCGGCTGGGACGGGCATTATGAAATATCCTAATAATATCTTTATATGGAGCTGCTAATATTAACACAGCCATTTGCATGGCTGCCCCACAGAGCTTACTTCTAAATTACATCTAAATTTGGTACCTGAGGTAGGAGGAGATAAGGTGACTTCAGCAGGATCAGAAGAAGGCAACTCTGGAACTGAATATGTTATGCCTGGCTGTTTAGGATTAAAGGGAAACTAGGAATTCTGTCAACATAACTTTGCTACAAACTGACAGCAGAGGCAGTTGGTTGCCCCATGTGAAAACTGTGTCCAGCTGTGATTTCTCTGGTCAAACAAACAGTCACAGTGTAAGTGATGTGGCAGAGAGCAGTGACAGGCTGGGTATTTTGTAGGGCTGCACCGAATCCACTATTTTGGATCTGGCCGAATCCTTCGCAAAAGATTTGGCCGAATACCAAACCGAATCCAAACCCTAATTTACTTCCTTGTTTTGTGACAAAAAGTAATGCAATTTCTCTCCCTGCACCTAATTTGCATATGCAAATTATAGGGATGCACTAAATCCACTTTTTTGGATTCGCCGAACCCCCGAACCCCTCGTGAAAGATTCGGCCGAGAACTGAATCCGAACCCTAATTTGCATATGCAAATTAGGGGCAGGAAGGGGAAAACATTTTTCACTTCCTTGTTCTCTGACAAAAAGTCACGCAATTTCCCTCCCCGCTCCTAATTTGCATATGCAAATTAGGATTCGGTTCGGCCGGGTAGAAGGATTCAGCCGAATCCTGCTGAAAAAGGCCGAATCCCGAACCGAATCCTGGATTCGGTGCATCCCTAGCAAATTAGGATTTGGATTCAGTTCGGCCAGGCAGAAGGATTCGGCCGAATCCTGCTGAAGAAGGCCGAATCCCGAACCGAATTCTGGATTCGGTGCATCCCTAGTATTTTGATACACAGCCAAGCGGAGAAGGAGAACTAAACCCTCCTCCTACCATAAGCCCCCCTAAACTTCATGCTGTTGCCCCCTCTGCCATGTGCCTTAGTGTAAAAAAAAGCCCTTTAAAAAATTCTGACCCTTAAAGGAACAGTTCAGTGTAAAAATAAATACTGGATAAATAAATAGTATGTGCACAATAAAACATGCTTCTAATATAGTTAGAAGTAGAAAGTAGAGCTTCGGAGTTGTGGAGTCTGAGTCGGGAGCAATTTTGGGTATCTGGAGTCGGCGTCGCCCAAAATAACTCCAACTCCTAATAACTTTAAATACAAGCAATGAAAATAATCAGATCTAAGAGCTTCTATGAAGGAGGATATGGCAGAAGCAATTCTGTTTCTAAAAACAATAGTTCATTTTGGATTCTACAGCTATATGCTTAGCTTCAATTAATATAGAAGTTGTTTTCCAATATGTAGTTTAACTTGGATTTTGGTTTAGAATTACCAAAGGATGTGGCTTATATTCTTTAGTATGGGCAGTGATAAAATGCCTTGTATGTGCACTTAACTTCTTTCAATCAACATGGAAATTACATTAGGAACAGGAACACCAAAAAATGAAAGCGGTTTAAAGTAATTAACATACACTATACTTTTAGCATGCACTGGTGTGTGTTTTCTTCAGAAAGACTACAGAGATCTGTTATCCATTAACCCGTTATCCAGAAGGCTCTGAAGTACGAAAAGGCCTTCTCCCATATTTTAATAAAATAATCCATAGTTTTAAAAATGATTTCCTTTTTCTCTGTAATAATAAAACAATAACTTATACTTGATCCCAACTAAGATATAATTAATCGTTAATGGAAGCAAAACCAGCCTATTGGGTTTATTTAATGTTTACATGATTTTCTAGTAGACTTAAGGCATGAAGATCCAGATTACAGAAAGGTCCATTGTCCGGGAAGCCCCAGGTCCAAAGCATTCTGGATAACAGGTCCCATAACTGTATTATAGTTGATATAAACAAGCTGCTGTTTTGCCATGGGGGAAGCCATTCAAGCTGGAAAAAAGGCACAGGTTACACAGCACATAACAGAAAAGCCCTGTACAATACAATGGTGTTTTATTCATTATGTGCTAAATAACCTGTGCCTTTTATCCAGCTTGAATGGCTGCCCCAATGGCTATACAGCTGCTTATTTATTTAAACTAAAGTCCTCTTTCTGAAGCACACAAACTGCTTTTTACAGTGCAGAGCAACAGTACATTATATGTTAATTACTTGTGATACACTTTTCACAGTTTTCATTTTTTTGGGGTTAAACTTTTTTGGTGTTACTGTTCCTTTAAAAACAGAGGAGCGGGTGGTACCATAAACTGAGGTGTATCGACTCCACAGCGCTGGTAGTAAGCGGATTAAGTTACAATCTATCTTTCTATTCATGCCCTATTGCAACCATTTTACAATGCTTGGTTGCTCGAGTATGTTGTACCGTAGCAACAGATTAACAGTAACATTTTAAAGTGCTGAACCCCAAAAAAAAATTGCATAGAATAAAAAAAAAAAAAAAAAAGGACCAACTGCCATGGTCTACAACACTTGTCCAGAATGGCTCTCTTCTAGCCATAGATTTAGCAAGGGAAATGTGTATAGTAGCTGATAATTACCTTGTCTTTGTTTACATTTTGTTTTCCCCTTTAAGGCCTGGCACTTGCTTTGGTTTGGCTGGAATGTGCCCTGGGCGGCTGCTGCTGTGTATATGATGCAGTGTGGGTGTATGGATACAGGCAGCAATGTTCTGTGTGACAGGCAATTATTTACATTCTTAAGCAAATAATCAGCGCTGCTAAGGAATACACATGGAATACTATGTACAGAACCCTCATTTGTCCTGCCCAACACCTTCTTAGTCTTACACTGGGCTCCAACCCAAAAGGCCCATTATTTCTTATCATTTCTCTTAATATTAAGATCATATATTTCTTTTCACTTCTGCAGTTATAGGAATTGGTCAGTGTAAATATAAAAACTGGGTAAATAGTAGTGATGTGCGGATCAAGTTTTTCTTCTTGACCCTCATCCGCCCTCCCACCACCCGCGTCCGACTTCTGGGTTCCTTTTACAGGCCCGCCCCACCTATGATGTCACAAAAGGGGCAGGGCGAGCAGGTGCGTGACTATATAACCGGAAGCCGGCAGTGTAAGGTGGCGGGCAGGGAGAGCAGGAAGAAGAGCTTGAACCGGACCCGCCCGTAATCAGTATGGGTACGGCAGCTTATAATAAAAAAATTGTTTTCCCCATTGGAGTTTTAAAAGAACTGTACATGCACTCTGGCTGAGAATTTTTGTGAAAAAAAACTCCAACCCTGAGGGGTCAGGCCCCAGGTTGGGGTACATACATGCACATAATAGGTGCCCCCTTGTGCCCCAATATGGTCACCTATAGTAGGAGCCTTCCAGTGTGGGCGACATATCACTCCAAGTGGAGTGAGGCCTTTATTAGTTCACATCTTTGGTTCAGGAAACATTTTTGCTTGATAGGTGCCCTTTAAGTTTTTAGCAGTCTTTGTTACTGACTCCGCTGGTAATCTCCCATATACTCAGGGTGTCTTCTTACAAATTGCCTTATCTCTCTTCATAGCCCTTCTGTACTGAGCACAATTCAGCAGGAACAGTTTCCTGAAGTTCACAGCCTGTACAGAGAGATAACATGAGACTATGTCAGCAGAAGTATTCCCTTGTACTAAGCACAATTCAGCAAGATCAGCCCCCTGAAGGGTGGCCACACATACAGAGATAAAAGCTACCGTTAGACTGGGTGTATTGGGCCCTCTCCAAAAATCAGCCAGATATCAGTTAGAACCCTACCCGTGGGTGTGGTGGGTTTCGGCCAACCTCGCTGCATCATTTGTGTGTCTTTCTTCTTCCTGCACTTCCGCCTTGGACCTTAGACTGCCAGCTAGAGTCCTGCAGCGGGTCGGGTACCTGCAGGTTACTTGAAAAAAAACGGGCACCCTGCGGAATGAGTCGAGGTACGGGTATACCTGCAGGTCAGGTTGCGGGTCTCATCTAAATTTCTTATCTTATGTAATATGGTCTATATTTTACTTCTTTTAAAGTTTTACAAAAAGTGTTTCTGTCCCCGCCCACTTTTGATGACGTCACTTCCCGGCACCATTACTTCCTGTTTGATGGTGGTCGGCGGGTTGTGGATAAGGCAGTTGTGGGTCCGGTTCGGAGATCAAAGTTGGTAAATATGTGGGTTGCGGGCTAGGGTTCGGGTCAGGTCCAGGTCTTAGAAATTGGTTCCGCGCAGAATTCTACCGCCAGAATCCGACTTCTGGTTGTTTAGGCATGCGTCTGCCCGCCCGGCCCCATTTGTGACATCATCGTCATGGCGGATTTGCACGGGTCTATAAAAGGAGGAGGAAAGCTGGGTGCAGGCAGCACGTGTTGGATGGGTGCAGGTCAAGCTGTTCTCAACCTGCACATCACTAATAGATACCATTAAACTATAGCAGGAACTGTAACAGCTGCTGAAAGATGATAATAAAATTAACCTTAATAAAAGATGAAATGAATGCTCCCCTATCTGGCTCTGTTTCTCAGAGGCAATCCTGAGAATGCATGGCCTGTTTTGTTGGAGTATTACACACACTCACACACTCAGTGTGCACTCACAGAACAGAGAAAACACTATTTACATGTCCATAACATCCAGACCGTTCCAGGCACAGAATGAGCACCAGTATTCTAAGCTCTCGGACACTGTAGCATTTGTGTCACAACAGCAGCCAACAGCAGCCCCACAGCAGCCAACTCCTTTATGCACGACATGAACAGTTCTGCACTACACAAGCGCTGAAATACTTAGTGCAGTTAAATATGTCCAAGTGCAACTGCAACTTTATGGGGAAAAAACATCATGGTTAGATTTAAATCCCTTGGCCCCAGGGGTCCCCAGCATTTTTTTTTTACCCAAAAGCCACTTTCAAATGTAAAAATAAGCAGGGAACAACACAATCATGAAAAAAATTCCTGTGGGTGCCAAATAAGGAATGTGATTGGCTGTTTGATAGCCCCTATGTGGACTAGCAGGCTACATTAGGCTCTGTTTGGCAGTACACCTGGTTATGCAACCAAAACTTGCCTCCAAGCCAGGAATTCAAAACAATAAATGTGTAGCTTTACAGAGCATTGGTTTTTAGATGTGATCCCCATTTGAAAGCTGGAAACAGTCACGGCAGATTATTAAAAAACTATAACAACAAATATTGAAGACCAATTGAAAGCCATTCTATAACATACTAAAAGTTAACTAAGATGGGCCACAAAAAACATTATTTAAAGGCCATTCTAACATTGTTACCATATCTTAGTATAGGAATTAACGTATTCCCTTATTTCATGTATGTAAGGATATTAGAAGCCACTGAGGCGTTCTGTGTCCATAAGCGTTCAATTTGAACGTGGCGGTGTAAAATTCCAACGCGTGCTGTCAAATCCGGACTCGCACGCATCAAATTCGGTGGCCAGGGACTCCTGTTATAAATGGTGCGTTCTGACGTCAGAACGCGCCACTTTTGAGAAAATAATTTACAGTCTGGTTCCATAGGGAAATGACCAGACTGTAGATTATAAGGATATCAGAATTCACTGAGGAGCTCTGTGTCCATACAAAGGCACAAGGCTGCAGGCTGAGTTATAGTGGAACTCTAGTATCAGTCATGTATTATAAGGGATAATGTACCCCCTACTGTAAATTATAAGGATATTAGAAGTCACTGAGGGGTTCTGTGAATATATAAATATTCACAAGACTGCAGACTAAGTTATACAGGGAACTCTGAGTATCACTCATGTATTATAAAGGATAATTTACCCCATACTGTATATTATATAGTGGTTAATGTACCCCCTACTGTAGTTTATAAAGATATTATGTCACCGAGGAGTTATGTGACCTCGAGGCCGAATGCCGAGTGCTTTTATACAGGTCACATACTGTAACTCCGAGGTGACTTCTAATATCTTTATAAATTTCAGTAGGCGGTACATTATGCATTATAATCTACATTTTGTGTGAAATGTTGGGAGGGGGGTCGGAGGGGTTGGCGTCCAATTCTGGTCGGCGGCGTCCAAATCAGCACGATGGCATCCAATTTGGGCGCACCAGCGTTCAATTTGAACGTGGCGGTGTAAAATTCCGACGCGTGCTGTCAAATCCGGACTCGCACGCCATCAAATTCGGTGGCCGGGGACTCCTGTTATAAATGGTGCGTTCTGACGTCAGAACGCGCCACTTTTAAGAAAATAATTTACAGTCTGGTTCCATAGGGAAATGACCAGACTGTAGATTATAAGGATATCAGAATTCACTGAGGGGTTCTGTGACCATATAAAGGCACAAGGCTGCAGACTTATACAGTTATACAGGCAACAGTAATTCTTAAAAAACACAAGTCACAATGAGCCATGTGACACAAGTGACATCAGCACATCCATATAAATAAATACATGAAGGATTTTCTCTTCCCAAGCCTACAAACACAATGGTTGGGTATGCGTGTGCCTTAAAGTATTCTATGCTTGCTGCTATTCATTACGCTCTGTGTAACCCGGATCATTGATCTTAAAAGCCCTTCCCAGTTTATTTAATGCCCATAAACAGGAACTGGCATCTGCTCTCCCAGATAATCCCCTACATGATTTTCAGCACAAACTTAAAGTGGCAGCTACATAAAACGATGAAAACGAGTGATGCCACTCCCATATATTGATATGATGTATTTAAGGGGACCCCATTGTGCCCTTTATATTCCTGGACTCTGAGCCCTGATGTTGTTTTGGTCCTTTTTTTCCCCCTTCTCTTTCCTTGTCTCAAATTGTAGTAGCTGCTACTACAATTCTTTCACTGTGGTAGATAGTTGGGGCATACAGTCACATCACCTCCCATTGCTTATTCACACCATGGCTAATCAATAGTGATCTCTTCTTCGTGACATAACACTTGTTATTGTATAGTGCCTCCTTCCTATGCAGCTAGATTGGAGTGCTAGATTATTACATAACAAATAGGCATTATACGCTTATTACAATGTTTTGTTTGTATAATTCAAAGTCGCCCTATAAAAATTTCCCATACTGGCTGATCATGAGATGACCAATAACCAAGGCTTTTGAAATGCAAAGGCCTATTTTGAATCACAGTCCAGATTGAATATCATAATTTAAGGGTGGCAGATCCAACAATAACAGCAGTAGGACCTATCACCTGCCTGAACCCACTTTGTGACTCAGACCCAAGTGCCTAACTACCATCTAAAATTTGGTTCTAATGTCAGTCAAAAAAAAACATGAATCAGATTTAATGTGTGTAATATTTTAAAATTCTGAGATATCAGTCCATCATCCCTTAGCCACTCCCCGCTGTCACCTGCACTTCTTCCCAATTAATGAGAGCCAATTAAAACTGCCCTTGAGCTTATTACAGGAAAGTGAGTAACCATTAATGAACCTCCGTGTGATGTCAAGCTAGAATGACTGGATTGTGAGTCTCTTTAATTCAATTCAACCTCGGGCTCACGTGACAACCATTCAGTTGTGAAGTTATGCTAACGAGCTGATTCATTAAGCAGAATTAAAGGAAATTCAGGATTTAGAAATGACTAGCAGACCTATAAGAGCAATGGCACTCGAGGGATTTCCCTTATCTCACTTGCTGTGCACAGGGAATTAGATGGCTTCAGTGCACCAGCAACAGTTAAAACCTGCCCCTTTGCATTCTACTAAGATGTATGGCAACTTCCACTCATGTGTAAATGTAAAAACCCTACAATATACTTGTACTGTTTAAGGCCAATGGCACAGCCTTTTGACTGCCTCTGTCCTCAGGGGGAAAACAACTGCCTAGGCAGTAGGGTTGTCACCTAGCTGGTATTGTACTGGCCTGGAAAGTAAAAATGATGACTGATCCCAATGTCATTAATAGGGAAAAAAGATAAATATATATGAAGGCCGGTATTTTTTTCCAGAAAAGGTGGCAACCCTACTAGGAAGTCATGGTGGTGACAGTCAGACTACTGCTCACAAATACTTGTTTTTCAAGGAATAATCTTTACCATCATACAGCATAGGACTATTCTGGTAACTGGTCTGGCAGAGAACCTTATATCTGCAGTTATGAGGATATACATCATTCCTTAAAACCTATGATGTTTCATTTTCGTATGCATGGAATATTTACTAATATTATCATCACAACTACACTCCACAAATGCTTTCCTCCTTATAGATTTCTAGTCATTGAATAAATCACCTTTTGGAAGGGACTGTGGCTGTGGGATAGCAGGTATAGTAGGGAAAGATGGTGCCTATAGTAGCAGTGGGATAATAGTCTCTGGGAAGGGACTGTGACTGTGGGATAGCAGGTATAGTAGGGAAAGATGGTGCCTATAGTAGCAGTGGGATAATAGTCTCTGGGAAGGGACTGAGGCTGTGGGATAGCAGGTATAGTAGGGAGAGATGGTGCCTATAGTAGGAGTGGGGATATTAGTATCTGGGAAGGGACTGTGGGATAGCAGGTATAGTAGGGAGAGATGGTGCCTATAGTAGGAGTGGGGATAATAGTCTCTGGGAAGGGACTGTAAATGTGGCATAGTAGGGAGAGATGGTGCCAATAGTAGGAGTGGGAATAATAGTATCTGGGAAGGGACTGTGGCTGTGGGATAGCAGGTATAGTAGGGATAGATGGTGCCTATAGTAGGAGTAAGATAATAACCTCTGGGAAGGGACTGTGGGATAACAGGTATAGTAGGGACAGGGCTATAGTAGCAATGGGGATTATTTTGCAGAGGACCAGCTGCCTCTTCAGAGAAACATATCTCTTTTTCCATGATCATGTAACTTCATCTCTGATAAGTTTATTTTCCCTGTTATTCTGAGTATTTTCTAATTTATTTACATCTACAATGTTAGACAGAATAGTTTTGAGAAACCTCAGCAGGTGCAAATACCTCTGTGCATTATGGGATGGAAGTTATTCTGGTGCATTACGTCCCCTGTCTTATTTGTCAATAGCGCACACCAATTGCCAAACTGAGATTGGGATCAGGTTTTGTATCGGAGGAGACTGAAACTCTACTCCTGGATTACTCCAACAGCCAGATGCATTGGTTTCTATTCAGCGGATTGGGGGGGGGAGGTCTCATGACTTCCTGTTGTTAGATTGTGAGATAGTTTAGAACACCCAGAACAGGAAGCGAGTTGTGCAGAGGATATCGGCCCCCTCCCAATGCAGCACAATGCATATTACAACTCCTATGAAATAGCTTCTATGCAGGTTTTTTTCATTCCTAAATGCCAGCTCCCCCTAGAGGAGCTGGTGCAGTAGGGATGAATAGAATGTAGAAATCCAGAATGAAATATACATAAAGTTGTGAACTCAAACACTGTGCAGGAAGTACAATTAAAGGGGAACTCCACCCACAACCTGATATTTTTGTGTGCTTTTCAGGGCTCAAATGAGCAAATCCCTTGAGAAATGTGGGTGCAGGGTAATATCGGCATAGGCAGGACTCTCACAGTTTAACCCAGACCTTAAAGTTACTACACAACCATAAAGCACCCAGCAGAATATAGTAGCAGGGAATGCTGCCTGGAATTGATAGACCATATGTCATCCCTCAGACAAGGATAGTGCTGTGTCTATTCAGAGCCTGCCTGGTAGAAGTGACAGGGGTGTTCTACAGCTGTTCTTGTTAGTGTTATCAATTCCCAGTATCCCCCAAGAGCCAAACACACATATCAACAGCAGCAGGACAGTAGACCTATAATGGTAGTGAGGGGTACAGCAGGAGTGTTGTGTGGGCCACCCCAAAACCCGTAGGACCCACTGGTCTGTGCACAAATAATCTGTCCCCAGAGAGTAGGACATCTCCTACCCATATGTATAAATACAAATATACAGAGATGGAATGCTTTGGGCACACAATAAGTTATACCCTCAAATTGAACTGTCTAAGGGAAACAATATGGCACCTTCCACTCATATTTATATATACAAATATACAGAGAGATGTTCTCTGCACACAATAGACTATAATAAGAATGCCTCTTTTAGCTGGGTTACACACAGGGTGCCTATTCTAATCTGGATAAAGATAAGGGTGTTTAAAGCACGGTACAGTTCTGCCTGCTCACGTGAATAATTACAGATATATTCTGGCAGTCTAATCTCCCTCATATCAATCATGGCTGCATAGTTAAGTGACATGTCATGTGACCCCCCCTACAGTTACTGCAGAATGTTGTTTACCATAGGTTGTGATGGGGAGAAGTCACATAGGCGGTGCAAGAGCAGATGAAGGAAGAGATTATGCAAAATAAGAAAGAGGCGTGGGCTATGGGAGAAAAAGGTGGTTATATAGGAGGAGCTGGCACTGGTATTGGAGACACTAGATCTGAGAAACGCGTAAGGGGTATGCATAAAGCTGATGTGCAGGAGCAGAAGGAGATGCCCCAGATAGGCTACCTGCAGAAAATCAATAGAACATCATAAACAGTTGCCCCAGTTAAGGAGCCGAGAAGACATTAAAGAGAGGCCCAATAAAGTAAATATCACTTACAGTATAATGTCTAGAACAGCGGTCCCCAACCAAAGGCAGGGCCTCAGTGGCTGCACTGCATGGGGTGTGTGTGAAGCCTTAAAGTGGACCTGTCACCCAAACATAAAAAGTTGTATAATAAAAGTCCTTTTCAAATTAAACATGAAATTCTTTTTTTTTCTTATTAAAGCGTTTATAGCTGTTGTAAACACATTTAAAAATCTCATCTGTCAAATATCAAATATTGCCTACCCTCCTCTATGCCTTAGGCATAGAAGCAGAGAAATCATTTACTTTCACTTTCCATTCAGCACTTCCTAAATGCCACTGCTCTCCCTACATTCCGCCGTTCTCTTAAACATTTACTGTAATTGTGTAGCCAGGGCATGGGGATGGACATCAGGTCCCCCATTCTCGAGCACAAACAAGATTCTAAGATGATGCAAGGCTTGTCTTAATAACAGTGTCCACAAAATGGCTCCTGTCTGATTGCTATTATTATGAATTCCCAGACTGAAGGAAACAAGATTCAAATAATTTATACAGTGTAATTAAAGTTTATTTTGTTTGACTAACATGATAAAATAGGATTTTGAATAATTATTTTGGGTGACGGGTCCCCTTTGATGTCTGAAACCCACTGAAACTCAGAAGGTGACTTTGGTGAGCTCTAAAGACACACTATAGAATGGTATGGCAATAGAAGGTGAGGTAGAATATAAGGAGGAGAGGGACAGTATAATACAAAAGGGGCAGCAAATATGAGTAGGAACAATGGAAAATAAGAAAAAGAAAGGACAGTGGAACATGAGACATTGAAGGGGACAAGGAGTTGAGGAAGAGAGGGGACAGTAGAAGAAGAGGAAGAAAAGGGACAGTAGAAGATGAGGATGAGAAGGGGCAGTAGAAGATGAGAAAAGAGAAGGGGCAGTAGAAGATGAGAAAGAGAAGGGCCAGTAGAAGATGAGGATGAGAAGGGGCAGTAGAAGATGAGAAGGGGCAGTAGAAGATGAGGATGAGAAGGGACAGTAGAAGATGAGGATAAGAAGGAGCAGTAGAAGTTGAGGAAGAGAGGGGACAGTAGAAGACGAGGAAGAGAAGGGACAGTAGAAGATGAGAAAGAGAAGGGGCAGTAGAAGATGAGAAGGGGCAGTAGAAGATGAGGATGAGAAGGGACAGTAGAAGATGAGGATAAGAAGGAGCAGTAGAAGTTGAGGAAGAGAGGGGACAGTAGAAGACGAGGAAGAGAAGGGACAGTAGAAGATGAGAAAGAGAAGGGGCAGTAGAAGATGAGGATGAGAAGGGGCAGTAGAAGATGAGGATGAGAAGGGGCAGTAGAAGTTGAGGAAGAGAGGGGACAGTAGAAAACGAGGAAGAGAAGGTGCAGTAGAAGATGAGGAAAGAAGGGACAGTAGAACATGAGGATGAGAAAGGACATTAGCAGATGAGAAAGAGAAGGGACAGACAGTAGAAGATGAGAAAGAGAAGGGACAGTAGAAGATGAGGGTATTAGAGACAGGGCATAGGAGTAACAATAGCAGATAAGGAGGACAAAGGACAGCAGAACATGAGTGGGTGAAGGGGCAGAAGAAGATGATGAGGAAGAGTAGGCACAGTAGAGATAAGGGGTATTAAAGGGGCAGAAGAAGATGACCTGGAGAATGAGCAGCAGAAGATGAGTGGAAGGGGCAGAAGAAAACAGTGGGGAGAAGGGGTAGCAAAGGAGGAGGAATGGACAGTAGAAGATGGGGGCAGTGAAAGAGAAGGGGCAGCGGCAGACAAGGGGTTGTGACAGTAGAGGATAAGAAAGAGCAGTGGAAGAAAAGCGACAGTGGCAGGTATTAGACTAGGGCTTGTGGCAGAGGAGATGGGGCAGTAGAGGAGGAAGGGGCGGCAGGGGCACTGAGACAAATTGGTTTGGGATGGGGGTGGGTCGGTAGAGGATGAGGGGGGAGATGGGGAAGGAGGAGACGGAGGCCAGGAAGGATAAGGGGCATAACGTGAAGGTGCAGGGAGTGGAAGCAGTAGCTGAGCAGTAACCGGGCGAGGCCGGGGATTCCAGTCAGCTGATGATGTCACAGCCCATGAGGCGGAGCTGAGACAGGCGGGAAGGGCTATAGGCGGAGATGCTACTGGGGGAGGAGCCACAGGCAGGCTTAAGATGTAGGCGTCGCTAGGAGGCAGAGTCTAGTCGAGGGGCCGCACACCAAGTGAAAGATGAGAAAAAAGAGGCGGGCGCGAAGGAGGGACTTAAGACAGCATAAACAAGTAGGCGCATCCTACAGGGGGTGAAACTGGCAGAAGTGTTCCCCGGTGGGCGGGGGTAAGGCTGGGAGGGCGGTGCTGAGACTAGGGGAGGGCTCCAGAGGGGCAGGCCGAAGCCTTGGCGGATGGAGGGGCCTTCTCCTTAGAGTCAGAACAAGCGCCCAACCCGGGGCCCCGGGGTCGCAGACATGGAGCTGGAGGACGGCATGGTGTACCAGGAGGACCCGGGCAGCTCCACTATTATGTCTGAACGAGTGTCGGGTCTGGCGGGTTCCATATACCGCGAGTTCGAGCGGCTGATCGGCCGATATGATGAGGATGCGGTGAAGGAGCTGATGCCCCTGGTCGTGGCGGTGCTGGAGAACCTGGACTCGGTATTCAGCCAGAACCAGGAACACGAGGTGGAGCTGGAGCTGCTCAGGGAGGATAACGAGCAACTCATCACCCAGTACGAGCGAGAGAAGGCGCTCCGCAAGCACGCAGAGGAGGTACTGGGGCCACACCATTCACTCTGCCACGACTGCGCCCTCACCCCCTCAATTCTCTCTACCCTATAGTCTTCTACTCGTCTCCTCCTTAACTCCCTGTTGTACACTTCACTACCCCTCTCTCACATCCCTCCCCTAACCCACTACTCTACTACACTCTTATGTACCCCACTCCCTCATTTAACCCTCTACTGTACCGCAATGTCTCCTTTAACCCTCTACTGTACCCCACTCCCTCATTTAACCCTCTATTTACCCCAATGTCTCCTTTAACCCTCTACTGTACCCCAATGTCTCCTTTAACCTTCTATTGTACCCCACTCCCTCATTTAACCCTCTACTGTACCCCAATGTCTCCTTTAACCCTCTACTGTACCCCAATGTCTCCTATAACCCTCTACTGTACCCATAACACCCAGCTACCTCCTTCTGTACCCCAATCTCTCCTCTACTGTACCATAACACCCACATGCACCCCCTTATCTCCCCTTTAATCCTTTTGACCTGACCTATAACATGTACTTACACGTACTTACACCCAACTGTACTTGCAAAACCAAATAACCCACTGCTGTACACCTGATCTCCTCCTACCCTTCTACTGTACCCATTAAACTGAACTACTGTATTTATCTTTCACTATCAGTCTACTGAACTCATAACTACAACCCTGTCAATATCAACAGACCTCCTAACTACAGCTCTTGTTTTTTTTTTTTTTTGAAATCCTAAACTTTTCCCTAACCCCTCGCTCACACTGCTTAAACGTTACCTAGAACTTTGCACAGTCTAGTAACCCATAGCAACCAATCAGATATTTGCTTTCACACAGTTGACCAGTAATCACATGCAGTAAGACTGCTTTGGAATAAAATACTAGGATGCATGCAGTTGGAATTACATTGCACTAACCCACAGGACTCCCTAAACCCTCCAGTATTAAAGGAAAACTATACCCCTCAAACAATGTATGTCTCTATAAAAATATATTGCATAAACAGCTCATGTGTAAAACCCTGCTTCATGTAAATAAACCATTTTCATAATAATATACTTTGTTAGTAGTATGTGCCATTGGGTAATAATAAATAGAAAATTGTCATTTTAAAAAATAAGGGCCGCCCCCTGGAATTGTAGGATTCACGGTGCACACAAACATACCAAACAAACCATACATGTTAGGTCACATGAGCCAATTAACAGACAAAACTCTGTCTTTTGCTTCCACATTTCTTCATGTTACAGTTAGAGCTGCAGTAATTCTGGTCAGGTGATCTCTGAGGCAACACACAGACCATCACGGAATGGTGGTAGAGATGTAAAAGGGCAATATTTACTTAAATATATATTCCAGTTTGATAAGATTCTTTAATTTAACACTTAACATGATATAAACTATCTGTTGCTTAAGTATTCATTTTGGGGGTATAGTTTTCCTTTAAACTGTTGTACACATTTAATACATCTCCATACCCTTTCCTACCCATATACCGATATCCTCCCCACTAACTCTTATCTACCAGTGCATATAATCTCCATAATCACATTTTATGTGTGTGCAGTTATAGTGATGTAAAGTGAAATCGGTAAAAACTGTCTTCTTCTGCCTTGGCAACTATGCAGCCCCTTAGAGGACTTCTACAGTAGCCAGACAAAGGAAGACCAGGAGCAGCTATGTATTCTGCAGGACATAATGTGAAGTGCCATTGCTTTTTTTTCCCCAGGAAGACTGGGCCTAATAAATAAAGCCCAGAGCTGTAATCTTTGACTGCAAAGTATTTTTATTGAAGAGGTGTTATCCACCTCCACAATAAAACACTTTGCAGTAAAAGATGATTTTTTCCTGCATTTTGCACTACAAATTGATTGATTCCTTTGGAGATCGGTTGATTCCTTTGGAGATCAGCACAGGATACCCTGTGGGTAAAACCGAAGCTTCTTCAACTAGAGTGCTACAGTCGACCACAGCTGTTTGTCCGAATAACCTCACACTCTCCTTATGTTGTCATCAGTCACCCCCTGAACTAAATCAACATATGTAGTTCTTTGGTGTTTTTAACTATAAGCATAGAAGTTCACTCTGTAAGTGTACCCTGTGACCAATTAAGAGCACCAAAGCTCTCTCCCTGCAGTTATGGTTATGGTCTGCTTTTGGCCCTGGCGTTTCAAGTGCACAGAGGCCCAGAGCCTCCCACCAGCCCACCAAATAGCGACTGTCTGTGGCATCTCACAGCAGCTCTTAACAGATTGCCATTCAGGGTCTGGTACCACCAATCAGCTGCCTTTCTTGCCTCAGTTGTGGCCTTTTCTTGGTGAGGTTGGGCATCTGATAACACTGATTGCTCCCAGGCCTCAATAAAGAATTGCTGCATCTGGGGTGGCCCTTTGCTGTAATCCCTTACTAAAGAACCAATGTATTTTTAGTAGTCATGGCCAATTTAATCCAGCATGCCTTCAAGGGTACCCATAGACCAGCATATCATGGCCCTAAGGATAATCTGGGACTATCACAATTGAGCTATTGCAATGTTTTCATTTGTAGATTTTGATTGGTTAGATTGTTGCATGTTGGACAGCCTGGACTAGCATGCATTGCCAGCTCAACAACGGAAAGAGAAACAGGCTGCAGTAGTTCAGTAGTGGGAGCAATAATAGAGTCCTCCGCGCAACCAATTTCTAAGACCCGAACCCGCATTTTTACCTACTTTGATCCGCTACCCGACCTGGACCCGCAACTGCCTAATCCGCAACCCGCTGACCTCCATCAAACAGGAAATAATGGAACAACGCGACCCGCAGACCCACGGGTATACCCGCACCTGAAAATTCTCCCCTTGTACCGCAGGGTGCCTGGTTTTTTTTTTTGCGGGTAACCAACGGATTACCTGACCTGCTGCAGGACTCTAAGCCTGGTTAAAGCTCTTCGATTTTTTTAGTGATCGATTTTTTTAGTGACCTTTTAAAATGCCTACTGTAGATTAAACCTCCTTCCCACTATATCACTATCTTGAGTTCATATGCAGCCTCTCTATCCCAGGAGACACAGCTGGTGAGTCACAGCAAGTTCATAAAAAGGTGGAGGCTGCTGGTTAAAAATAGTTTTCAGGGAGTGCTGGGAGGAGTAGTTCAACAATTAAAGGCTGTGTTGCTCTACTTCATCCTGACACCACTTGAACACACCCGAGTACTTGTGGCATAGCAGCTTGCAGTTGGACACTGTTATAAAAATTAATGGAGGCTTTTAGAAGTACCCCCACCACCATGTTAGTTGCTTAATTTAGTCGTGTCATTGTCCAAACAGATTTGTGGATCAGGCGGTTTAAAAAAATACACTAAATTTACTTGTTGTTATAGCCCTTTGAAATGTATCATAATTTAACCATCAGGCCAGGGACCAATAACAGCCAATCAGCATGCAGCTTTGAACATTTCATTGGTTGCTTTGGGTTACTGCCAAATGACACATGTCAATTTCTACCTCTTGCATAAGGAAATTTGTTTCACTGTGTTCAATACTGATAGGTGCCCCAAATATATTAAAATACAGCATTTTCATTGGCACATTCCCTATACTACTGGAAGTTAACTCCTGTGAATAGTTTCCTTCTCTTGCCAGCCTGACTCAGTACATGCTGCCCAGTCACTAAACTATTAAACTTAAGGAGTGGCTGAATTTCCTCTGCTGGTTTCCTCTTCCTACAAGTGACTCCTTCATGCACTTCTTTCTTTCCCTACACAACTGGCCTTTCCTAATATAACATATTGGGTTGCAGCTTCTTTCCTTGGCATTTGAGTTCGTCCCCAACTCTGTTCACGATGATAAAAATTGGCACATATTTTTTTTTTTTTTACTAGGACTAAGTATTTCACTTGGCTCGTTCTGTTTAGAAGCCTTGGTTTTTCTTAATTTATTTTTTTTTCCCCAAAATTTTGCAGCCTGTAGGACTGTACCGCATTCAAAGTGATTACATATTCAAAGTGATTACAGTTGATTATTTTGCCTAAAAGGCTTTGAGTCCCCTTTAAAGGAACGTAGAACACTTTTTGCAACAAAAAATAACCGAAGTTGAAACAAGACACGTCCATCAGGCTCAACCTTTCTGCAATGAGATCTGCTGGCTGTATCATCGATATTCGATTCTTGCTGTGCTCGGCCATTGCTGGTAACTGTGGGAGCACAATTAAAGGAACACCAAAAAATGTATGTATTTTAAAGGAATGACAATATAATGTACTGTTGCCCGCCACTAGTAAAACTGATGTGTTTGCTATAGAAGCACATCTATAGTTCAGAAACTCTGCAATAGTTTATATAAACAGGCTGCGGTGTAGCCAAGGGGGAAGCCATTGATGCACAGGATATACAGTAGATAACATCAATTCTGAAGAATCCCATTGGATACTACAGAGCTTATCTGTTATCTGCTGTGTATCCTGTGCCTTTTCTCCTTTTTCAGCTTAGAATGACTGCCCCCATGGATACACAGCTGCTTGTTTATATAAACTATAGTAGTATAGAAGCAAACACCAGTTGTACCAGTGTAGTACAACAGTACATTATATTCTTATTACTTTAAAACACTTTAGTTTATGGTGTTCTTGTTCCTTTAATCTACCCCAGCCATTTGTGTGGCCTTCTTCCCTGAATTCTGTTAGTCCACCCAGATCGGGAGGTTCCTTGCTGGTAGCTTACATGGGAACCATCCTGATACTGGTATTGTTATCTGCAATGGGGCAAAGGTTTTCTTTCAGCCAATGCACTGATTTATGAACTTTATTGGGGTGGGGGAGGAATCTCCTCCTCTGTTCTGTTGGTTGGAAAGATAAAGGATTGGGACAAACCATACAAAGTGTGATTTCTGGGCACTCTAGAAAGCTGTGCATTTTGTACCTTGTGCTGTGATGCCAAACTTGAGAACCTTATTTTGCTTGCCTGCCTTACATTGTAGGGGAAGCACAACATAATTGCCTTGCTGGGCGGACAAGCAACTCCTTCCTAATCCACCTACAGCCTTGCTAATTCTTAAAGCTACTCCTATATGGGCCCATAAACTTCTTGGCCTGTATATGGATCTGGTAGCTAGGGTCCAAATTACCCTAGCAACCATTCATCGAGTTGAATAAGAGACTGGAATATGATTAGGAGAGGACCTTAATAGAAAGATGAAAGATAAAAAGTAGCAATAGCAATAAATGTGTAGCCTTACAGAGCATTTGCTTTTTAGATGGGGTCAGCGACGCCCATTTGAAAGCTGGAAAAAGGCAAATAATTGTAAAACTATAAAAAATAAATAATGAAAACCAATTGAACAGTTGCTTAGAGTTGGCCATTGTATAATATACTAAAAGTTAACTTAAAGGACCAGTAACATCAAATTTTAGTATTAAACGAAAAAAACACAAAGACAAAGGAAACTTTGAAATCGCTAAGCCTTTATTAAGAGACAACTTGCGCTTTTCTTTAGCTAAGACGATCCATCGTGATGTGCTCGATTTCTCCTCCCTGCCTTCCTTATAGGAGATAGCCAGGGAGAAGAAATCGAGCGCTGCGAGAATGGATTGTCGCCCTTGTGCCTTTTCTGAAGAAGAGTTTTGGTAAGTTATTTCTTAATAATACTTGCCGATTTCAAAGTTTCATTTGTCTTTGTGTTTTAAAAAAAAAAAAGGTTACTGGTCCTTTAAAGGTGAACCCCCCCTTTAAAGTAAAGGGATCCAAATTATGGAAAGACCTCTTATCCAGAAAACCCCAGGTTTTGTGGATAGTAGGTCCCATACCTGTACAAGTTAGCATCCGGGCTAGTGAAATACATTTTTGCAATTCTATTAAATATTTGATCTAAGGTCACATGATATTTAGAGTTCTGATTAGGTTAGGGCAGGCACTTGGATTCAGCTGAAAATGAATCCTGCTGAAAAATAATAATTCTGAACGTAATCCTGGATTCAGTGCATGATCTCTACTCCAGACCGAATCGCCAGCTTATTGGCCAGTGTATATGGTGCTGCGTGACCCATATAGGGCAAATTTAAAAATTGTATAAGAATGACAATGTTGGTCCTTGTCTGATGGGTCTCAGTAGGCCCGCTGTATGACTAATGCTGTATATGTTTTAGTGACTTGTATAGAGGTAAACATTCCAGAATACATACATTTAATTGACGGAGCTGCCATGCTGGTTGCTTGTGACCAGGAACATGCGCTTATTAATAAAGGTTATGCCAACATTTAAAAGCCAGCTTGATCCGTACTTGTGCCGGGGGCTGCGTGTGAGAGTCATAAGGTTTATATCTTGTGATACGGACTTGTGTGCAGCCTTGCCTGAAGCCAGTAACTTCTCTAGCCTTATATAAACCATGCTGAATTCCACTTCTGTGATTAGTGGGGGTGAGATTCGTCCATAATTTTACATTTTGATTCCATTGTGAATGCTTTTTTTTTAAAAAAAGCTGCAAGTATGATCAAGTTCGCCTGCTTGGGCAGTTTGGGCAATTTAGGCCAATACTGCCCAACTATTGGCTCGCTTATCAGGTCCAGGTGATGTTTCAAGAGCCTGTTGTGAAGGGGGCCATACACTTGTACTGTATAGTATACCATATTTAAACAGAATCACGTGGTACTTGTTTCTTTAAGGGCTGTTCCATTGCAACTGTATTGACTTGCCTCTCATTGCCTTGCATGGAAATATCATGATTGCGAGGAATTCCCAGTATTCTTGACAATCCAAAATTTCACTATAAATGCATAGTGATTATGCACTGAATATCAGAGTGAGTAGGTGTGTATTTATTGTATAAAATACTGTAGGTACAGAAACACTCCATTTAAATAGAATGACTATTCTATTTATACATATGTGTAAGAGCTGCCATGTTGTTTCCCTTATACAGTACAGTATGAGGCTATAGCTTATTGTGTGCCCAGAACATTCATTCTCTGAATATTTGTATTTATACATATGGGTAGGAGGTGCCATATTGTTTCCATTAGACAGTACAGTATGAGGGTATACCTTACTGTGTGCCCAGAACATTCATTCTCTGAATATTTGTATTTATACATATGGGTAGGAGGTGCCATATTGTTTCCCTTAGACAGTACAGTATGAAGGTATAGCTTATTGTGTGCCCAGAACATTCCTTCTCTGTATATTTGTATTTATACATATGAGTAGGAGGTGCCATATTGTTTTCCTTAGACAGTACAGTATGAGGGTATAGCTTATTGTGTGCCCAGAACATTCATTCTCTGAATATTTGTATTTATACATATGGGTAGGAGGTGCCATATTGTTTCCATTAGACAGTACAGTATGAGGGTATACCTTACTGTGTGCCCAGAACATTCATTCTCTGAATATTTGTATTTATACATATGGGTAGGAGGTGCCATATTGTTTCCCTTAGACAGTACAGTATGAAGGTATAGCTTATTGTGTGCCCAGAACATTCCTTCTCTGTATATTTGTATTTATACATATGAGTAGGAGGTGCCATATTGTTTTCCTTAGACAGTACAGTATGAAGTTAAAGCTTATTGTGTGCCCAGAACATCCTTTCTCTGTATATTTGTATTTATACATATGGGTAGGAGGTGCCATATTGTTTCCCTTAGATAGTACAGTATGAGGGTATAGCTTATTGTGTGCCCAGAACATTCCTTTTAACTTATTATTTTTGTGTTCTTTTTACTTACAGAAATTTATAGAATTTGAAGACTCTCAAGAGCAGGACAAGAAAGATCTTCAGACCCGAGTGGAAAATCTGGAGTCACTGACCCGGCAGCTGGAGCTCAAAGCGAAAAACTATGCAGATCAAAGTAAGTGAAGGTTAATTGTCCCTTAGGCTAGGGCCAGGTTGGGCAGAAATCAACCTGCTGAATCTGCAGGATGATTTCAGCCCCTCACAGCTAGCAGAACCCTTTTCTGATTTTTGCAAAGAAACTAGAGGCTTTGCATTTCAAGCTGAAATTCGCTGAGTGTGTTCTCGCTGGAGCCAACACAAGGCTTCTGGACACCAACAGAGAAGAGGATTCTGCTAACTGCAAGGGGCTGATGTCGGCCTACGGATTTCAACAGGGTGATCTTTGCCATGTCTGGCCCAAGCCTTATCCTTCGAGCCATGTTGCCAGCAATTATACAGGCGCATGAAATTGGACTAATTGCAGTTGGTCTTTTTTGTGGTATTTGTTCTGCTGCTCTCTGGTTGCTAGGGTCCATGCTATGCTAGACCACAAATAGAAATACAGTGCACCCAACCTTTGTGGGCACTACTGGAGTCAATACAATTTTAAAAATCGAATATAAGTTAGGAGGACATGCTCACAGTTCACCCCAGTCTAAGGGTGCATGTACATAGAAACCAGAATCAAAAATGTGAGTTCCTCCAAAAAACTGCAGCAAATAAAAAAAAAAAAAAAAAATACAAAAGTTTATTGGAACATATTTGGACATGGCCTGAAGCGTTTCGTGCCTGTTGGGGCACTTACTCGTAGGCTATGAGAGAGAGAGATGTAGAGAGGAGTGATATTCCGAGACAATTTGCAATTGGTTTTCATTTTTTATTATTTGTGTTTAGCTTTTCTTTTATCTCAATTATTTTTATGTACCTTTGGAAAAAAAAAAAAAGACTATGTAGGGTAGGTGAGTAGGGCTTTTTTTAACTTTTGGGTTGAATTCTCCTTTAAGGTGAGCCACCCCTTTAAAGGAGTTGTTCACCTTCCAGATTTTTCAGATCAATTGGTTTCAGATAGATCACCAGAAATAAAGACTTTTTGCAATTACTTTCTATTTTCTATGTGTGACCGTTCTTCCAATATTGGTGTAAATCGAATTTTCCTTCTAAATCACCTTCTAAGGCAGCTCTGGTTGGGGGGTCGCCTATAAACTGTTCTAAATGATACATTACATTTCTTATCTTTGTCCCTGCTGATCTGAATCCCTGAGTTTCATTACAGGCAGCTGTTAGACTTGATGCAGTAGCTGCTAATATTCCAGAGATGCTGCTGAGAAATTGATCAACTAAGGGCTCTTACAGACGAGCGTTTGAAGCTGCGCTCCCCTGTGTTCCGTTTTTATGCGCGGGGGTAGATGCATTCAGTTTTTTTCAATGAGGCTGTACTCACACAAAAAAAAGTCTTTATTTCTGGAGAACAATTTGAAAGTTTGAAGTTGAAAAAGTGTTTGGAAGGTGAATAACCCCTTTAAGAGAAGATCCTATTAGCTTTGGTTGCCGCCTGCAGTGGCGGAACTACCAGGGTCGCAAACAGTGCAGTTGCACCAGGGCCCCTGCCCCTACACCCTTTATGGGGCCCGGGGCCCGGGGTCTGCCGCGTCCCAGGAAAATATTTGTAAATCAGATTCCTTTTTCCTGCAGTCCCCAGTGGCCCAGCCTACCTACAATCCCGATTGGCCCAGCCCATCCACCATTCCGATTTGGCCCATCCACCATTCCGATTGGCCCATCCCGCCTTCAAACCTAATTGGCTCCGCCTTCTTCTGAACCCGATTGGCCCGCCCATCCCCAATTCCGATTGGCCCAGCCCACAGCTGAACCCTATTGGCTTATCCCCAAGTGGGCGGCCGTTAATCCAGCCTCCAGGAGAGAGAGACTACTGCTGCTGCTGTGCTGCCCCACAGCACAACACCCCCCTCCATTCGCTGACTGGGGACTATGTGTGCTTGTGTTGGTTGGAGACATCACAGTTCTCACAGTGCCCGCTGCTCTGCTGCGCCTCCCTCTATGTGGTAAAGTTTACCTCACTCACTAACTGCTCAGTGCTCACTCAAGTCAACTCTCACTGAGTGTGTCTGTGAGTGTGTGTCTGTCTGAATTGTCTGTCTGAATGTGTGTCTGTGAGTGTGTGTGTCTGTGAGTGTGCGTGTCTGTGAGTGTGTGTGTCTGTGAGTATGTGTCTGTCTGAGTGTGTCTGTGAGTGAGTGTGTCTGTGAGTGTGTGTCTGTCTGAGTGTGTGTCTATGAGTGTGTTTCTGTGAGTGTGTGTGTCTGTGTGTGTCTGTGAGTGTGTTTCTGTTTGAGTGTGTGTCTGTGAGTGTGTGTCTGTGTGTGTCTATGAGTGTGTTTCTGTGAGTGTGTGTGTCTGAGTGTGTGTCTGTGAGTGTGTGTCTGTCTGAGTGTGTGTGTCTGTGAGTGTGTGTGTCTGTGAGTGTGTATGTGTCTGTGAGTGTGTGTCTGTAAGTGTGTGTCAGTGTGTGAGTGTATGTGTCTGTCTGTGCCTGTGAGTGTGTGTCTGTCTGTGTGTGTGGAGGATTTGATACCCTTATTGTATTACTTTATTTTGTTAAGATTTTTCTGTTTACGAATTTGGCTAGTTTTGGGCTACTTCTAAAATGGCTTTTGGCAAATTTTTGCCTAGTTTTTTGATAGTCTTTGGCTGGTTTTGAAATGAAAACCTGGCAACCCTGAGAGAGCAGAAGAGGAGGGCGAAACAGAATGTAGGAAGAATGTAGGGTGGACAATATAAGTGTAAATACTTGGTGGTTGGGGAGAAAATAAGATTCCTTATAATACATGTGTGATACTCAAGAGTTCCCTCTATAACTCAGCCTGCAGCCTTGTGCCTTTATATGGTCACAGAACAACCCCTCAGTGACTTCTAATATCCTTATCATTTACAGTAGGGGGTACATTATCCCTTATAATACATGAGTGATACTCAGAGTTCCCTCTATAACTCAGCCTGCAGCCTTGTGCCTTTATATGGTCACAGAACAACCCCTCAGTGACTTCTAATATCCTTATCATTTACAGTAGGGGGTACATTATCCCTTATAATACATGAGTGATACTCAGAGTTCCCTGTATAACTCAGCCTGCAGCCTTGTGCCTTTATATGGTCACAGAACAACCCCTCAGTGACTTCTAATATCCTTATCATTTACAGTAGGGGGTACATTATCCCTTATAATACATGAGTGATACTCAGAGTTCCCTGTATAACTCAGCCTGCAGCCTTGTGCCTTTATATGGTCACAGAACAAATGACTTCTAATATCCTTATCATTTACAGTAGGGGGTACATTATCCCTTATAATACATGAGTGATACTCAAGAGTTCCCTCTATAACTCAGCCTGCAGCCTTGTGCCTTTATATGGTCACAGAACAACCCCTCAGTGACTTCTAATATCCTTATCATTTACAGTAGGGGGTACATTATCCCTTATAATACATGAGTGATACTCAGAGTTCCCTCTATAACTCAGCCTGCAGCCTTGTGCCTTTATATGGTCACAGAACAACCCCTCAGTGACTTCTAATATCCTTATCATTTACAGTAGGGGGTACATTATCCCTTATAATACATGAGTGATACTCAGAGTTCCCTGTATAACTCAGCCTGCAGCCTTGTGCCTTTATATGGTCACAGAACAACCCCTCAGTGACTTCTAATATCCTTATCATTTACAGTAGGGGGTACATTATCCCTTATAATACATGAGTGATACTCAGAGTTCCCTGTATAACTCAGCCTGCAGCCTTGTGCCTTTATATGATCACAGAACAACCCCTCAGTGACTTCTAATATCCTTATCATTTACAGTAGGGGGTACATTATCCCTTACAATACATGAGTGATACTTAGAGTTCCCTGTATAACTCAGCCTGCAGCCTTGTGCCTTTATATGGTCACAGAACAACCCCTCAGTGGCTTCTAATATCCTTATCATTTACAGTAGTGGGTGCATAATGCCTTATATCATTAAAATACAGTGAAACCTCCATTTTACATGTCCTTTTTACATGTAACGTTTGGATTAACTTTTAGTATGTTATATAATGGCTAATTCTAAGTAACGTTTCAATTGGTCTTCATTATTTATTTTTTATTGTGAATGATTTTCCTTCCTCTTCTACATCTTTCCAACATTTAAATGGGGGTTATCGACTGCATCTAAAAACAAATGCTTTGTAAAGAAGATACACTTTTACTGTTGCTACTTTTTAATAACTAATTTATGTATATAGACCCTCTTCTATTCATATTTCAGTCTCTTATTCAAATCAATGCATGGTTGCTAGGGGAATTTGGACACTAGCAATCTGACTGCTGAAATTGCAACTGAAGAGCTGCTGAATAAAAAGCTAAATAAGTAAAAAATCACAAATAATAAAAAATGAAAACCAATTGCAAATTGTCTCAGAATATTCCTCTCTACATCATACTAAAAGTTAACTGATAGGTGAACAACACCTTTCGGGGGGCCCAGTTGTAAATTTCTGTACCGGGGCCCTTAGGGGTCTAGTTACCCCACTGGCCGCCTGCCATGTAGCCGTTATACAAGTATACAGCAGTACTATGAAAACTGATTATCTTCTTGGCGGATACTTCCACTTGACATGTTGAACCTCTGGTCTATAATGAGCTGTTGTGTAAGCAACACATGTAGGACATCCAAACCCAGAGAGGATTTTTTTTTTTTATTGTTAGGATGGTGGTGTAAATCCAGACTCGTAATAACGGCTCTAGGATATGAGCCAAAGTACTGTCATTATTCATGCAGGGCCCTAACCAAAGGGCAGGAGTACTTTGGACCCTTATCACGTAGTGTGACCCTGACCTTAAATTCACCAACCTGTAAATAGATGTGATGTGGCTATATGTACTGACTTAGGGACACGCTGTACTGCTGTATGCAGCTGGTACTGTTTGTTGGCACATCGAATATGGTTCTAAATAGCCTGTTAAAGGAGCAGTAACATAAATTTAAAAAAAAATTCATTAGTATAGAACGAAATAAAAACACCAAGACAAATTAAACTTTAAAATAGAAAAGCGTTTATTAAGAAATAACTTACAGAAACTCAGCTTCCTGTCTTCTACAGAAAAGGCGACAGGGCGACGAGGATCCATCGCTCTGCGCTCGATTTCTTTTCCCATATTCTATTGGCAGCGTGTGTGTTCATGTAGTAACAACTACCACAGAGGAAGGCGATGTCAGTGGGCTCCCCATTAGCTCCCACACTGAAATGCTCCTCAAATCCGACCACCGCAACCTTCACCTCGGGGTCCGTCTCCACCGAAGCCCAGTCCTTGGGGGTGCCGGTCAGGAGGTCAGCTCCGCAGCCAAAGTGAGGTATCCCCACAGCCCAAACTCCTCACTCAGTGCCCGACCCCCAATTAAACTTTGCCCTGGAGTCAGGCACAGGGGGTACGGCTGTACTCTTAGTTGCCAAAATAGAACCTGCTGATTCCTCTGAGGCGGAATCCCCTATGTATTTGCCTTGGGCTGGAGCACCTGAGGGCAGGACCCGCCTGTTTTGCGTTGTTCTCAGTGCTGTGCCCCCAGTGCTGACCTGCTGTATGTGTGCGGAGAAGCTGGGGCGGCCGGGCTTCAAGGCTGAGCTGGGGGAAGTGTTCGGCACCGCTTACTGTACGGCGATCTATCTGCGACTGGGTGAGTCGGGCTGCCCTTTGGCCCCATGACAGGCAATTCAAGTAATGCCCCTCTAAGTGACTGACAGGCCCCCCTTTTCAAAGGCTGTACTGCTGCCACTGTGAATAGGAGAAATGTGAAGCATCCCCAGGCTCCCATGTCCTCAGAAGCAGATTGTTTGCGGAGAGATGTGAGACGCATTTCAGGGACAGTCGGATGAAGCAACACCGTCCTGCGTCCTCATTTGGCTGGATGCGATTGTCGGAAAGTTGAGTGACACGGCTGTAGGGGGCACAATGCACAAGGGGGTACAAAGTTCCTGGACCCGGCCAGCGTGTAGTTTCCTCAAGGCAGAGACCATGGCAGATAGATCGCCGTACAGTAATCGGTGCCGAACACTTCCCACGGCTCAGCCTTGAAGCCCAGCCGTCCCAGCTTCTCCGAATACATGCAGCTGGTCAGCACTGAGGGCACAGCACTTAGAACAGCGCCGAGATCACCAGCTTCGCTGAAACAGGTGGGTCCTGCCCTTGGGTGCTCCAGCCCGGGGCAAATACACGGGATTCCGCCTCTGGGGAATCAGCAGGTTCTTTTTTGGCAACTGAGAGAACAGCGTACCCTCTATGCCCGACTCCAGGGAAAAGTTATGTAATTGGGGGTCAGGCGCTGAGCGAGGAGTTCGGGACGCAGAAATCCCTCACTTTGGCTGCGGAGCTGACCGGCACCCCCAAGGACTGGGCTTCAGTGGAGACGGACCCCGAGGTGAAGACTGTGGTGGTTGAATTCAATGAGCATTTCAGTGTGGGAGCTAATGGGGAGCCTGCTGACATCGCCTTCCTCTGTGGTAGTTGTTACTACATGAACACACACGCTGTCAGTAGAATATGGGAGAAGAAATCAAGCGCAGTGAGATGGATCCTCGTCGCCTTTTCTGTAGAGGACAGGAAGCAGAGTTTCTGTAAGTTATTTCTTTATAAAGGCTTTTCTATTCTAAAGTTTAATTTGTCTTGGTGTATTATTTCGTTCTATACTAGTTTTTTTTTTTAAAAAATTGATGTTACTGGTCCTTTAATGCAAGCACAAGAGAATGGCATAACTTAAGCTGACAGCTGGTGATGCTGCTGGGAGTTGCAGTCGCAAGTAACTGTTCCTAATATCAGATATGGCTCTAAATGGCCTGTTAACACAAGCACAAATAAATGGGACACCTTAAAGGGGTTGTTCACCTTCCAAATACTTTTTTCAGTTCAGTTGTTTTCAGATTGTTCCCCAGAAATAAAGACTTTTTTCAATTACTTTACATTATTTTTTTTTTTTTTACTGTTTTTCTAAAATCTAAGTGTAAAGTTGAATGTTCGTGTCTCTGGTGTTTGAGTCTGGCAGCTCAGTAATTCCGGTGCAGACTCTGAACTGTTACAATTTTGCAACATTTGGTTGATTCATTTCTCAGCAGCATCTCTGGAGTATGAGCAACAATTGTATCAATTCTAACAGCTGCCTGTAATGAAACCCAGAGATTCTGCTCAGCAGGGACAGAGATAAGAAATGTATCAACTAAATGTATCCATTTAGAACAGTTGACAGGGTCGGCGACCCCCCTTTCAGAGTTGCTTCAGAAGGTGAAAAATGACACTTTACACTTCAATATTAGAAAAACGGTCACACATAGCACATAGAAAGTCATTGGAAAAAGTGATTATTTCTGGTGATCTATCTGAAAACAACTAGTTGTTTGAAGGTGAACCACTCCTTTAAGCTGTAGGCTGGTGAGGCTGCTAGGAGTAGTAATTGTAAGATTCTGTTCATAATATCAGTTATAGCTCTAAATTGCCTCTTGATACAAGCACAAGAGAAACGCATAACTTAAGCTGATGGCTGGTGAGGTGGGAGTTATAGTTGTAAGTAACTGTTCCTAATATACGATATGGCGATAAATCATGTGTGCAGGGAATTTTGGAACACACACAAACAGATACACACACACAGACAGACGCACGCACACAGACAGACGCGCGCACACACAGACAGACGCGCACACACACACAGACAGACAGACGCACAGGCGGACAGACGCGCGCGCAGACGGGCAGGCGCGCAGGCAGACAGACAGACAGACAGACAGGCACGCAGGCAGACAGACAGACAGGCAGACACGCAGACACACAGACACAGGCAGACACACACACACACACACACAGACAGACAGGCAGACACACACACACAGACAGACAGGCAGACACACAGACCCACACACACAGACCCACACACACAGACCCACACACACAGACCCACACACACAGACCCACACACACAGACCCACACACACAGACCCACACACACAGACCCACACACACAGACCCACACACACAGACCCACACACACAGACCCACAGACAGACACACAGACACACAGACAGACAGACACACACACACAGACACACACACACACACACAGACACACACACACACAGACAGACAGACAAACACACACAGACAAACACACACACACAGACAAACACACACACACAGACAGACAGACAAACACACACACACAGAAACACACACACACACAGAGACACACACACACACACACAGACAGACACACACACAGACAGACAGACAGACAAACACACAGACAGACAGACAAACACACACAGACACACAGACAAACACACACAGACACACACACACACAGACACACACACACACACAGACACACACACACACAGACACACACACACACAGACAGACAGACAGACACACACAGACAGACACACACAGACAGACAAACACACACACAGACAAACACACACACACAGACACACACACACACACACACACACACAGACACACACACACACAGACAGACACACACAGACAGACACACACAGACAGACACACACAGACAGACACACACAGACAGACACACACAGACAGACACACACAGACAGACACACACAGACAGACACACACAGACAGACACACACAGACAGACACACACAGACAGACACACACAGACAGACAGACACACAGACAGACAGACACACAGACAGACAGACACACAGACAGACAGACACACAGACAGACAGACACACAGACAGACAGACACACAGACAGACAGACACACAGACAGACAGACACACAGACAGACAGACACACAGACAGACAGACACACAGACAGACAGACACACAGACACACAGACACACAGACAGACAGACACACAGACAGACAGACACACAGACAGACAGACACACAGACAGACAGACACACAGACAGACAGACACACAGACAGACAGACACACAGACAGACACACAGACAGACAGACACACAGACAGACAGACACACAGACAGACAGACACACAGACAGACAGACACACAGACAGACAGACACACACAGACAGACAGACACACACAGACAGACAGACACACACAGACAGACAGACACACACAGACAGACAGACACACACAGACAGACAGACACACACAGACAGACAGACACACAGACAGACAGACACACACAGACAGACAGACACACAGACAGACACACAGACAGACAGACACACACACAGACACACACACACAGACACACACACACAGACACACACACACAGACACACACACAGACACACACACAGACACACACACAGACACACACACAGACACACACACAGACACACACACAGACAAACACACACAGACAAACACACACAGACAAACACACACAGACAAACACACACAGACAAACACACACAGACAAACACACACACAGACAGACACACACAGACACACAGACAAACAGACAGACACACACAGACACACAGACAAACACACACACACACACAGACAAACACACACAGACAAACACACACAGACAAACACACACAGACAAACAAACGCACACAGACAAACACACACACACACAGACAAACACACACACACACAGACAAACACACACACACACAGACAAACACACACACACACAGACAAACACACACACACACAGACAAACACACACACAGACAAACACACACACAGACAAACACACACACAGACAAACACACACACACACACACACACACACACAGACAAACACACACACACACACACAGACACACACAGACACACACACACACACACAGACACACACACACACACACACACACACACAGACAAACACACACACACACACAGACAAACACACACACACACACAGACACACACACACACAGACAAACACACACACACACACACACAGACACACACACAGACAGACTTCTGTTCTCCAACATAAAACATTATATTTTTATTAGTCTTGAAGTGAATATAGGTCATACAGTGGATTTCACCTTAATTCCAACATGATTGCATCTGCACTGTGAGTTGCGACTGCCACAATTGCACCCAGTGTGTTAAAAATGGATTCCAATCAGGTGCTGTTTGCATCTAGTATCTTCAGAGCTGCAGTGCATCAGAATTAACTAATAAGCTTTAAAGGGTGGTTCATCTTTAAGTTAACTTTTCGTATGTTAAAGAATAGCTAATTCTAAGCAACTTTTCAATTGGTCTTCATTTTTAATGTTTAATAGTTAACGATTTACCTTCTTCTTCTGACTCTTTCCAGCTTTCAAATAGGGGTCACTGACCCCATCTAAAACATCTAAAAACCAAATGCTCTTTAAGGTGGCAAATATATTATTATTGCTACTGTACTATATTATTACTCATCTTTCTATTCAGGCTGCTTTCCTATTCATATCCCAGTCTTTTATTCAAATCAATGCATGGTTGCTAGGGTAATTTGGACCCTAGCAACTACACTGCTGAATAAAAAGCTAAATCACTTAAAAACCACAAAATAATACACAATGAAAACCAATTGCTCAGAATATCACGCTCTACATTATACTAAAAGTTAATTTAAAGGGGATGTATAGTAATCCCCCTTTGACTTTGGGAAGTGAATAGAAGGATTTTTCAAATTATATTTTTTTGCAGTTTTTAGCTGCTCGAAACACAATCATATCCCCTACATACCTGCTCATACTGCAGCTGTGCAGAAAACCTTCACGACCCGTTGCCATCTCTTCTTGGCCCACCTACCAATGAATAACGAGTGCATCCCCCTTTAAAGATGAACAACCGCTTTAAAGGGAACTCCACAAAAAAACACTTTTTACCAACTTCCCACTTCATTTATTCCTCATTTCTGTGGTTTTATAATTATGTATAAATGTTATTGTTATTAAAAAGCTGTATTTGTACATCCATTTGTGTTCTCTGGTTTTGGTTTTAACTCTTAAAACAGTGTAGCAGAAGTCCGTTTTTCGGGTCTGTTAATGAGCTGGGTTCTGCTACATTGTTTCAGGAGTCAGAACAAGCAGTGCAGAGACCATCTATGGCCAGCCAGATGCTTCTTCCGATGCTAATTAGAGTACAATTTTCTTTCATTCCATTCTTTCATATTGTAATAACAGGGTTTGTGATTTTGGGTTTGACCAATATTTATTTATTTTCCCTTTACATTTCAGTCAGTCGGTTGGAGGAGAGAGAGGCAGAGCTAAAGAAGGAATACAATGCTCTCCATCAGAGGCACTCAGAGGTAGGACATGAACTTTTACACTCGCACCCCTGCTGCCTACATGTCTTATTCTTCCACCATAATACACTGTTTAATTTCACTCTCCATGCCATACATCTGTAGCTTCTTATCACTAATGGGGAAAGCGTACAGGCTGCATGAAGCAGTTTTCTATAGGTGGAGAAAGTTAAGCTGGCCATACTCTTAAAGGAACAGTAACACCAAAAAATGTATGTGTTGTAAAGGTACTGTTCCCCCGAATGGGTAGAACTGGTGCATTCGACTCAGAAACACTATTATAGTTTATATAAACAAGCTGCTGTGTAGCCATACTGCTGTGCATATTGATGTGCTTTGAGTACTTTAGTTCATTAGGCAAACATATTAATGTATTCACATCCCCTTTAGCCTTTCTAACAATCACATGCTCGTCCTCAGTGCTTACAACATTGGGCTCGCATCACATGCTCCTTAGCGATATTTCAGCAATATTTCACTCTGTCCATTGCTTGGCAACTGCTCGTGTGTTGCTCATATGTCAATTATACTGTTTAGAGCAATGCTCTCTCTACTTCCTTGTTTCACTTTTTTAATTAAAGGATTTTATTTTTCCAAAGTAAGGGCTCTTGAGCTCGGAGTTCCAGCACAGGGGAACACAAGACGAAACACAACAGATTCTTCATTATTGGCTTGTACTGACACTGGTGCATCCAAGTGCCAAACGGAGGTGGTGCGCAACGTGATGCAAGTACAAAAACAGGTGGAATGCAACTTGATGGGTTCTATCTGCGTTTGGATGCACCTGTGTCTGTCCAGGCTGAAGTGGAAGAACAGGCTGTGTTTCGTTTTGTGCTCCTCTGCAGTGGAATTCAGTTAAATCTAACGCAGAAAAAAGTAGGGGCAAAACACTCGTGAAAGAGCAGGCAGTTATTAACCAGGCAGGTCAATTTTCCATCCTTAGCTTTATAGGAGAACTAAACCCCCCACAATGTTAAGTCCCCACTGGCCCCCATCCCTGCCTCCCCCCTGCATAGACATACCCCAGAATTCTGTCCCTCTTGAAATAGGGACCACACATGCAGAATAAGCAGAGCGGAGCTCACGGGCGCCATCTTCTTCTCTTCGGTAATGGGGACTTAACATTGTGGGGGGTTGAGTTCTCTTCTCCTTTAAAGCTAAAGATCGAAAATTGACCTGCCCGAATGTGCAGAGGGGGGGTCAACGGAGGGGGGCCAGTGGGGACTTAACATCTCAGGGGGGTTTAGTTCTCCTTTAATAATGTGTGATTTGACACCTCACAAACAATATTGGTGCTCTTTCCTTTACAGTGGGAAAATTTGCACCTGGGTATTAACAAAAATGGCAAAAACGGCAGTTATTTATTTTCCATAAAGCAGGGCAGAACTGCTGCTTACAATGGGGATCAGATAAGCTCTTTGTCACTGTGACAGAATGTTCAGTTATAAAGATAGCTAGAATGTCAGCCATAAAGCAGGGCAGGACTGCTGTTTACAATGGGGATCAGATAGGATTTTTCTCACTGTGACAGAATGTTCAGTTATAAAGATAGCTAGAATCTCAGCCATAAAGCAGGGCAGAACTGCTGTTTACAATGGGGATCAGATAGGATCTTTGTCACTGTGACAGAATGTTCAGTTATAAAGATAGCTAGAATCTCAGCCATAAAGCAGGACAGGACTGCTGTTTACAATGGGGATCAGATAGGATCTTTGTCACTGTGACAGAATGTTCAGTTATAAAGATAGCTAGAATCTCAGCCATAAAGCAGGGCAGGACTGCTGTTTACAATGGGGATCAGATAGGCTCTTTGTCACTGTGACAGAATGTTCAGTTATAAAGATAGCTAGAATCTCAGCCATAAAGCAGGACAGGACTGCTGTTTACAATGGGGATCAGATAGGATCTGTGTCACTGTGACAGAATGCTCTGTTATAAAGATAGCTAGAATCTCAGCCATAAAGCAGGACAGGACTGCTGTTTACAATGGGGATCAGATAGGATCTGTGTCACTGTGACAGAATGCTCTGTTATAAAGATAGCTAGCTACCTGACCTTAATCTATACTTTTAATACATTATAATATTTAGTGGACATATGGCTGTGGCTATATTCTCTCTTGATGGCCATGGGTGAATTCATGTTGGTGACAAATCTAATGAGAAACCATCCTGTTTGTTGTCTGTCTATTTACTATGGTTTTATTTATGTGCCTGGTTTGAAGTGACTTGATTCCCTGTAGCCTAGGTCAGTGCGGGTTCTGAAGCCCCTTCTCAGTCAAGTACTAGATTCTCAACCTGCACATTATTAATTATATGGCAAAAAGGTTAACTTCCCCTTTAATTTTTATTTCACAGATGATCCATAATTACATGGAACACTTGGAACGAACCAAACAGCATCAGCAGCTACTAGGTGGCGACCAATTGGAATCTACCTTGCACAGCAAAATTCGGTATATTTTTTTTTTTGTCTTTTCGCATTTACATAGGAGCGAGAAAAAAAAAAAAAAGATCTCTCCCACACTCTCTCTTTGTGCCACAGAGATAATGTAGCCTTTGTATTGAAATCCTCCAACAATCATCTGCTGATTCAATAAAAGGTTGATGAATGATTGGAATTTTGTAGGAGAAGAGATCTGTAATGTGCTGGAACTAAACACATTAAAGCAAGCAAACGTTACTCTGCAACTTCATTGTGCCTTTGGCCTTCTAATCCAGGGTGACTGGAAAAAAAATTACATTTTGTAAAAATGTATCTTAATGTAGTCTAGTAGCAGTTAATCAGTTTGTATTGATATTACATCTATTAGAATTGTCATGCTTGGTTGCCCACCTTCCAAACACCTTTTTTGTTTTCAGATTGTTCCCGAGAAATAAAGACTTTTTTCAACTACTTTTCATTATTTCTTTTTTACTGTTTTTTGCAAAATCTAAATTTAAAGTTGAATATTCGTGTCTCAGGTTTCTGAGTCTGACGGCTCAGTAATTCAGGTGCAGACTCTTAAGGGCTTTAGCACACGGGCAGATTCGGGGAGATTTAGTCACCTGGCGACTAATCGCCTCTTCTTCGGGGCGACAATCTCCCAGAACTGCCTTCCGCCTGTTAAATGAAAAATCGTTTGTGGTAATGCACTCGCGGCACTTTCCGAAGTCGACCGAAGTTGCCTCACAATGAAATTCGGGCGACTTCGGAAATCGAAGCGCTGCGAGTGCATTGCAGCAGGCGATTTTTCATTTTAGCAGGAGGAAGGCAGTTCGGGGAGATTGTCGCCCCAAAGAAGAGCCGATTAGTCGCCAAGCGACTAAATCTCCCGAATCTGCCCGTGTGCTAAAGCCCTAAACTGTTACACTTTTGCAACATTTAGTTGATACATTCCTCAGGCAGCATCTCTGGAGTATTAGCAACTATTGTATCAATTGTAACAGCTGCCTGTAATGAAACCCAGAGATTCTGTTCAGCAGGGACAAAGATAAGAAATGTATCAAATAAATGTATCAATTTAGAACAGTTTCGGGGGGGTCGGTGACCCCCTTGTAAGAGCTGCTTTAGAAGGTGAAAAATGACTCTTTACACTTCAATATTAGAAAAACGGTCATAAATAGATAATAGAAAGTAATTGGAAAAAGTCATTATTTCCGGTGATCGATCTGAGAACAACTAGTCGTTTGAAGGTGAGCAACCTCTTTAAACCTTTGTTTTAATTTTTGTTTAATTATTAATTGTATATTGTCAGAATGAACAAACTCCCAGCATCCTTCTGATGATGATGTGCTACAACTTCCAGCACCCTCTTGATAGGCTGGTGGGATGCTGTTTGTTGTAGTTCAAACCATCCTGTTTTTTTTATTTATTTTTTTATTATATTATATACTATATATTTTGTATTTCTTTTTTAATTTATTTTCCAGTTTATTACTATATTATTATAAAATATATATATATATATATATATATATATATATATATATATATATATATATATATATATATATATATATATATATATATATATATAATCTCATTGGTAAGGCTAGAGCACACACCTATCGAAGATATCAGCTGCCTGGGTGCTGGTTATATAATAGTATAAACAAATAGAAAAAGAACCGCACTCACAGGCCTTATATTGTGCTAAAAAATGGTGGTTTATTCCGACGTTTCAAGCTCACTTCTTGAAGACGGCTCGAGTGTAGGAGCCGAAATGTCGGAATAAACCATAATTTTTTTGCACAACATACGGCTTGTGAGTGCGTTTTTTTTACTATTTGTTTATATGTATGGGACCTCTTATCCAGAATGCTCGGGACCTGGGGTTTTCTAGAAAAAGTACTTTTTTGCAATTTGGATTTTATTACCTAGTCTACTAAAAAATCATGTAAACATTAAATAAACCCAATAGGCTGTATTTGCTTCCAGCAAAAATTAATTATATCTTAGTTTGGATCAAGTACAAACCGTTTTTTGTAAAAAATTTGGATTTTTGGAAAAAACGAAGTCTATGGGAGAAGGCCTTCCCATAATTCGGAGCTTACTGGATAACAGGTGTGATATATATTTAGTTTGAAATTATATATTTTTTTCTGTTTGAAATTATGTATTTTTTGTTTAATTTCAAACAGAAACAAAAAAAATATATAAAAAAAAATATCATGACATATTTGTCACTTGGCACCCAGGTCAAAGACTCTGTATGTGGAGTGCATCTATATAACTGTATAAAAAAATGTGTGTATGTATATATTTTTTGTATCTTTTTTTTAAAAAAAAAACAAAAAAACAAAAATATATATATATTTTTTCAGATTAACTATTTATTATGGAGTATATGCTAAACACAGCCTGTGACACTTTTACATTTTATTTATTTGTAAAAGAAACGAAAATAAATTTCCCAAGATGCACAGGGCCTCTTTAGAGAATGAGATGTATTTTGTTTCCCCTTTAACGCGGGGAAGCCAGTTGATTGTTAATGAAGGAGGGTTGGAGGTTTGCCAGGGAAAACGAGCAGGTCCCTGGTTATTTATTTATTTGGAGAGAATGAGCGGGGAGAGAGGAGGGTGATGTCATTGCTGTGAAGCTCCTGCAGTACTGGATGAAGCTGGAGCCCATGGAATTGTTATTGTGGCAGTGTCTGAATGACAGAGTCTCAGCCTTCCCGAGAGTCACCCTTGTTCGTCGCGTAGCTTTCCTTCTACCGGCGGCCCACCATGCCAGCGCAGCGTCATGAGTCCCAGATGCATGCTTCTGTTTGTGTTTGGCTTTGTTGGCGGGGCGGTGGTCATTAATTCGGCGATTTTAGTCTCCCTCTCCGTTTTGCTGCTCGTCCACTTTTCCTTCTCCAGTGGATTGCCAGCCCTGACGGAGAATCTGCCCAGGATACTCAGGTACCCCAGCCTTGCTCAGCTTTGTCGCACTAAGGCATCACTGCTGTCTGTCTCCTTAATCTGTCTTTTCTTTAACTCCTCTCTCTCCACACATTTCAGACATTCTCCCTCACAAGGTGCCTGACTCTCCTGATATTCAACCCCTGCCTGTGCCTGGGGCACTTATTTGTATTCTTGGTGCAGATTTGTGGTGTATTAAGTGTTGCATTATTGGGATATGTGAGTCAGTGAAACCAGAGGGGGGCTTGTATTTAGGATGAGACTGTTTAGCGGCCCTCCTATGAAGTCATTGGTCAGCTCAGCTGGTTCTTAAATTAATCAAATTGTTTACACTTCTTTGTGCAATTAATGAGACTGGCGCCCCTTGTTATTTCTGATTCTTCATAAATAAGTGTATTCAGTGAGAGATAAAGAGGGAGGAATAGAGTGATTATTATAATCATTTTATAAACCTGTATTTATATATTCCATGGGGCTGTACTGCAGTCACTAGAATTTATCAATGCAAACAATGAATGATGCATATAATTCTACTCATTTCCTAGTTTATTAGTTTATTTATATTACACACACAAAACCATTGACAGTTCTCTCCCCCCTCTATCTCTAGCTTTCTTGATCTGCTGTGGGCCAGTGAGATTTTTTTTTTTATTTTACATTGTGGATCTTCTAGTTACACTACTGACCTATGTGTTTTGTTTCCCCTTATATTTTATTTTTTAGCATCCATATTGTTTAAGCATAGGCAAATCAATATGGATTTGTGTCCTGAATTTGTCGTTCAGATTCCAGTTAGTTTTATTCCGTGTCCCTGATGATATTATCTGTGTATACATATCAGTAATTTTCCCATCCAATTGGGATGTACCTGTGGCACACTGCAGCTGAATTCGTGAGTGTGCGTGCTGTGGCAAACAACTTTGTAATTAGCCGGGTTCCCTGTAAATCCCCATGGCCGAGACTCAGCAGATCTGCTACAGTTGGCACGGGCTGCTATGTACCGGCTACTGTTCAGGAGGAAGAAGATGCAGGCGAATATGTAGCACAGTTGGGATTAAAAATGTGGCATCATTTATGGGTTTAAAACTTAAGACTTGAATATAGTTCAGTATTAAGACAGCTCTTTTGTTAAGGTTAAATTTGACTAAATCTGATGATTCCATGCAATCCTACGTTATCAAAAATAATTAAATTCTAAGCTTATATTTGTGCCTAGTCTGTGCAGAAGTACAAGATGGCTGCCAGCTGGGCAAAACTGGTATAGAGTATATTAAATGCGGTTTTTATTCCGAACAGGAAAGATCGTCCAATCTCACTCGGAATCTTTCCACTGAACCCTGGCGACTCTTTGCTCTTACCTGATAGTCAGGGTGCTGAGACAACAGGGAACGGGCCATGGAAACACCCAGATCCAAACCAACCTCGCTGCAATACCAGTTTGAAGGTAAGACTGATACAGGTTTGGGAAGAACATATATAGTATATTAGTGTGGAGGGTGAACCTTGCCCCATCCACCTAATGATCATATTATTGACTGTGGAGCTAAAGGAATAGGATCAGCCAGATCTGCTTGCAAAGATACTCTTGTTTGCTGATAGACAGTGATGTGTGGCTCTGTTCTTGGAACAAAAAAAAAAAAGAATGTTCTAAATTATAAAGTGGTCTCTTACCAGGGTAACCCCCAGTCCAAGGGTTTGCCAATCATTTTTTGCATTATATAGAGAATTCAAACATAGGAAGAGACCATCTACTAGTAAAGCAGTAGCCAAAGTATTTATAAAATTAAAAAGACTTTCAGGACATACATAAGCCTAACGCGTTTCCTGCCTGAAGTGGGCACTTGCTCATAGGCTGCCTATGAGTAAGTGCCCACTTCAGGACCAAAACGCATTTGGCTTATGTATGTCCTCATAATGTATTTTTAATTGTATAAATACTTTGGCTACTGCTTTACTTGTAGATGGTCTCTTCGTATGGTTGAATTCTCTATGCCCTCAACGAACAAGTAGATGTGCTCATTTACGATCAGCTGTGGCTTCAATCAATCAGCAGGTTCATCTTGTCCTTGCCTGAAACAATTGTCTAACCTGTCCTATGTATATGTTATGTATAGGCCAAAAACCTTCAACTTTGTTTGGAGGAGCCAATTCTTCAGTGCATATTGGTCCATGTATGGCCAACTTTACCATCTTGTACACTTGCAACATATTTCCATTTCCCACCCCCCTCCAGGATGAAATCTTAAATATCAGCCAAGCAGGTGCCAAAACTGGTGGTGCAGACACTGACAATATGGTGCACTCTTCCTCAAAGCCACACAAGGACGACATAAGTATGAGGTCCAAGTCGCATAAAGATGATGTCTTAAAGGCAAACCTGGCCAACAACAATGTCCAGAACAACAACAAGGGTGATGGTGCTCCGGAAGCCACAGCGCCAACCACTGGTAGGTGGCATTGTACAACTGTGGTTGCTTTCTTTGATGAGTTTTATTTCCTTCTTTCTTTTTTTTCTTTCTTTTTTTTACCTTTTTATCCTGAATTTTGAACACATATCTGGTTGCAAGGGATACTGATGCCCTATATATTTTTTTTAAAAAGTTTTATTGTTTTAAACACTTAAAACAAGACCTAACCGCACATCTCGTCTGCAATACATGAAATTAGACATGAATTACCAGTCGACATAGAGTATTGTAACAGTAAGAACCCTGTATTGGGGTCAATTGGACACTCGTAGAAGTATTCTTTATGAACTATTTTTGAGCCACCATTTGCTCCAAACTAAATTGTGAAGTTGCTAAATTGTCTTATGTAGGGGTACACCTAGGTAGTGATGCCCTATATTTTTAGATAAAAAATGTATGGAGCTGTTAAAAAATGGGGGGCCTGGTCCTAGAACATTAATAATGAAAAGTTAATTTTACGATTGATCCAATGTAATTAAACATGTAGGAGGTTCCATCTGTTGTTTAGAGTGCCATGTGCTTCTTTCTTCAGTCAAGGTCAGGAGCTGCCATTGTGATCCCTAGCTCTTGAAACTCTTGTAAGGGTTAAACCCAATGTATTTAGCAACATTATGTCATGCCCAGAGCCATTATCTGAGATGATGCTGTAAGGAATATAAAGAGCTATTGATTGGCTCTGCGTCTAATGTAACTAATATCCCAAGGGCATAAGCTTTGTGGCTAAATGCAGACAAAGAGATTCCTGTGCAAGGATTACTGTCTGCGCTGACCCTGCGCTTTCTCTGCCTATTGTTTTAAGGTTGTAAAAGAACTTTGTTGTTGGACTACAACTCACAGCTCCCCCCGACAGCCAAAGTGATATAAAAACGTAACTGTTACTGGCTTCTCCTGATGTAGCTATCTTGCTCTATTATTGCTTGGAGACAGCTCGCAAGCATTATTACATTTTAGTGTATGAGCATTAGCTCAATGAAAGCTCTGTTGAGGTTTATGGTTTATATTTGTTTCACCTTGACAGAGATATCTGCATGGCTGCTCCAGGTAACAATAAGTAGATATATACCCATATCCACATAGCTTCTTCACAACTCCCAGCATCCTACTTTCATCCTGTACCAGGAGGGTTTGCTTGCCCCCAACAGGGTGCATATAATAGTGTCTAATAATTGGATCTAGGGGCTGTACCTCTTCGGCACCAGCTACAACCACACTGTAGAGCAGGGATCCCCAACCTTATTTACCCGTGAGCCACATTCAAATGTAAAATAAGTTGTAAAATAAGTTGGAGAGCAACACACGCATGCAAAAAACTCCTGAGAGTTACAGTTATGGGCTGTGATTGGCTATTTGGTAAATCCTATGTGGACTTGCAGCCTACAAGAGGCTCTGATTGGCAGTACACCTGTATTTATGCAACCAAAACTTGCCTGCAAACCCAAAATTCAAAAATAAGCACCTGCTTTGGTGCCACTATGAGCAACATCCAAGGGGTAAGCTCAGGAGCTATTGGTTGGGGATCACTGCTTTTGAGGAATAGAGTTGTTGTACTTCTCAGCAAAAGCGCTTAATGATCAGACATGTTCTTTTTGTGTCAAATTAAGATACTCTTAATTCAAGTTAAATAAGTGTACATTTCCTATTTAAACAATGTCACATTATCAACAAGTTTTTTTTTTCTGTAGTTTCTGAAGGTACCAATGACAACAAGGAAAAATCAGAGGTTCAGTCAATCATTGAGTCGACCCCTGAGCTGGATATGGACAGAGACCCCAAAGGATATCAGTTAACTAGGTAGGTTATTGAGTTGCACTGTGTTTTTGGTTTTCTATTCTTGTTACCACCCCAAGTAATTTTACTTAAAGAGATACTGACACCAAAAATTAAACTTTTTTTTTACATCTATCATAATATTGCCTTTGAAAGCAACTTATAACTTTTGCCATAAAGTATTTGCACAATGCTTTTACATTACCTGTCTGATGCCCCATGTTCCTGTATGAGGGGGCAGCCATATTTGTGCAGCAGGAGTCCGTTAGCATTAGAATCTGCTGAGATGGGACAGTCAGGTTGGCAAAACAGTCAGGTTTATGAATGTTAAGGCACCCACCCCTCCAAGCAGGGCAGCCATCAGGGGGGGACAGGGGGGAGAGTTGTAGGGGGCCCCAAGGGTAAGGGGGGCCTGGCCACGCCGCACTTTCTTGATTAGCCAGGCCCCCCTGCTTTCTGAGAGCTGTCGACTTCGGGAAGGCAATGCGGGAGAATAAGGGGAGGTATCTTCTGTCCATTACTTCCCCTTATTGGTCACTGAGTTTAAGTCCCAGGATTGGATAGCCGAGGTTTGAACTTCTCCTCCAGCTCATCCAATCACCATGCAACTTTACGAGGACTTGAAATTCTGTGACCAATAAGGGAAGAAAATGCTGTCACTGGAAGAAGATGCAGCCACCTGTGCTCCCATACTCCCTTCTGTAGTTGGCAGCTCACTGACAGCAGGTGGGCCACCCTAATGAAGTAAGTGTAAAAAAAGTGTAAGTAAAAGTGTCTAAAGGAAATCCATTGTGGTCCCTGTTGTGTGGTGGGGCCCTGGGCACCAAATTTTTTTTAAACTTCTGGGGGGGCAAGTTTTTTTACATGGACATTTAAGGGGGGCCCTGGCCACCAATTTTCTTATAACGTGTGTGTGTGTGTGGGGGGGGGGCTGGCCACCAATTTTTTCCCCATGTGGTGTCCTAGCCATGAATATTTTTTAATGGGGGCCCTGACCACAAATGTTTTTTTTCAATGGGGGGGCCCCGACCACCAATATTTTTTTATTGACATGAGGGAACCATAGCCATCAATGTTTTTTTTTTTGTTTTTTTTAGTGTGTGGTGTGGACCTGTGGGGTGGGGAGGGCGGACCTGTAGGTGGGGCTTGTGGTGGGCGCAGCCCAGGGGGCACAGGATATTTTTTCGTATGGGGCCCTGCAATTTCTGATGGCAGCCCTGCCTCCAAGGATTGCAATGACTTACCTGATACCCTGGGTCAGTGCTCCTGTTAGCAGAAAACTGTACCAGCCCAGGGTGTGAGCAAGCAATCCTTTCCCTCTCTACTTCCTTCTTCAAATCCAGTGGCCAACACATGTACAGTAGAGCAAAAAAGCTGTTTTTTTTTTTTTTTTTTTTTTGTTAAAGCCCAGCTTTAACTCTACTGCACATTCATGACCGGTGCTGTTTTCTAGTAACAGGGCACTGGCCCAGGGTATCGGGGAAGTCATTATAATCCTTGGGGGGGGGGGTTATTTGGCATCCTTGGGGGGGTTATTTGGCATCCCCCATCGATTGGAGCTTTCATTCTCCTTTAAAATGTTGTGGGTGGATCTTAAAGTCACAATGAATCATGGGAGAAAGCACATTCTTATCATCGTACAATAGGACTGTATTTGGACTAGGCCCAGGGACTAATTGTTCCTCCTTTCCCCCAGCACCCCAACGAAAGGCATAGAAAATAAAGCATTTGACCGCAACACAGAATCGTTATTCGAGGAGCTGTCGTCTGCCGGGACTGACCTCATCGCCGATGTTGATGAAGGAGCAGACTTGCTAGGTATAAATTCAATTCATTAGCCTTTATTTGTGCAGTGCGTATGGGATAGAATCAGAATAAAATGCAAAATAATGCATGGATTGCAATAACTCTGCTGTAGTCATCAGAATTTCATCCCATTTCCCATAAAAATACTTTTTATGGGAAATTTATCCAACCGATAATTTATATGCTAATAATTGACTTATTTAAAAGTGTATCAAATTGCCATATACATATCGGTAAATAATGCCGATTAATAATGCCATTTTACATCTATTACCTTGAACTGCCATTTTGTGATGTTTAGTGTGCTCACTCACTGATCACCTGACAGGAAATAATGCAGCTTTAGGAAGTAAAGGACACACCTCTGTCCATTCATTGGCTGATGGAGCCTAGCTTGTATGATTGCCTTTGGTTTGTGTGTGAGCACAAGCCTGAGAGAGAGTACTTAAAAATGACAGTTTGTCATTATTCTTTTCAGTACATAAAATAAGTTTCTGCTAGGCTACTTGTTTCCTTTGTTCCTTTGATTTCCATTATTCCTTTCTGATTTTATCAGCTAATCTTTTTCTGGTACTCTCCTCTGTTTAAGCCTGTAGGGAGTGCGAGGGTGTTCATATTTCATTGGTGAATCTTATGATAGGACAGATGAATGGCAAATGCTTAAAGGCAATATTTGGTTCAGCTGAAGTCTGTTCACGCTCTCGAACTTTAGACTGATTGTTCAACTACAAAGACTTCTAAAAGTAGACGGGGAACATAAAGTTTGGCGTTATTTTTATGAGACTAAAATAGTCAGTACACAGGACTGTACAAGCTGGGGTGGTGTTCATCTTAAAGGAAACACTATGTTGTGAAAAATAACTTTGTCATCAAATCAAGGGTTGAATTGGGAGGTGATTTGGTGAGTAGGGAAGGGAGATTAAGATATGAGGCTGGTCAGGGGCGGATGGCCTAGTTTTTAGCTTTTTTTTATTTATTTTTTAAGTATAAAAGGTTTTATTAATTTATTGCACCCAAAAACAATTGGGTCAGAGATACATTGGTTGTATAGATAATATCTCAATTTTTCATAGGGGTTACCAAAACAACCGGATCAGCCCTCAAAATTTTAGGGTAAATAATAAGGTATACATAAAAAGAAAGAAAGGAAAGGGATGATATTTGAGCACCAGTCCGATATAGTGAAAAAACATTTGATTTATTCGTGCCTCAAGCTAGGCGACGGTTTTGAGCTTAACCAGCCCTAATTCTAAGCAACTTTTCAATATACATTTATTAAACAATGTCAATGCTTTTAAGATTATTTGTAAAAACAATTGCTATTGAAAGCAGCATTTGCTTAGGTCCTGGTTATTACTTTTTAAGCAATGTTGCAAAGGTCTTTCCCGGCAAAGACAGGTCTATTCATCGGTTAGCTTGTTTTACATTGTATCAACAGTCTGATCCACCAGGGCAGAGAATAGACAGGTTGCACAAATTATATCAAAAAGATATATGTCCCAAGGCTTTTTTTTTGTAGTAAAAATTAATTATTTATTAATAATCACATTAAGTTTTCGGTACATACTGACCCCACATGGCCCACCTTATGCGTTTCATACTCTCCGGCACTTAGTCATAGGTGTCACACCTATGACTAAGTGCCGGAGGGTACAAAACGTGTTATATGAAGCAGTATTTTAAACATGGGCTGTTTAAAGAGATACTGTCATGGGAAAACATGTTTTTTTCAAAACACATCAGTTAATAGTGCTGCTCCAGCAAACTTCTGCACCGAAATCCATTTTTCAAAAGAGCAAACAGATTTTGTTATATTTAAATTTGAAATCTGACATGGGGCTAGACATATTGTCAGTTTCTCAGCTGCCCCAGTCATGTGACTTGTGCGCTGATAAACTTCAATCACACTTTACTGCTGTACTGCACGTTGGAGTGATATCACCCCTTCCCCCCCCCCCTCAGAACAATGGGAAAGTAACCAGATAGCAGCTCTCTAACACAAGATAACAGCTCCCTGGAAGATCTATGAACAGTAAAAACCATGTCCCTCTGAGACTGATTCAGTTACATTAAGTAGGAGAAATAACAGCCTGCCAGAAAGTAATTCCATCCTAAAGTTCAGGCACAAGTCACATGACTGGGGAAGCTGGGAAATTGACAAAATGTCTAGCCCCATGTCAGATTTCAAAATTGAATATAAAAAAAATCTGTTTGCTCTTTTGAGAAATGGATTTCTGTGCAGAAGTCTACTGCACTATTAACTGATGTGTTTTGGAAAAAACATGTTTTTGTATGACAGTATCCCTTTAAAGGAACAGTAACACCAAAAAATGTAAGTGTTTTAAAATAATGAAAATAGCATGTAGTGTTGCCCTGCACTGGTAAAACTGATGTGTTTGCTTCAGAAACACTACTATAGTTCATATAAACAAGCTGCTGTGGAGCAATGGTGGAAATTGAAAAATGGCTATATGGCACAGGTTAACTAATGGATAACAGATAACACCATTAGACAGACAGAGCTTATTTGCTATCTGCTGTGTAACTTGAGCTTTTTCTCCTTTGAATGGCTGCCCCATTGCTACACAGCAGCTTATTTATATAAACAATAGTAGTGTTTCTGAAGCAAACACAGCAGTTTTACCAGTGCAGGGCAACACTGCATTATATTTTCATTACTTAATTAAATACTTTTATTTTTTGACGTTACTGTTCCTTTAATGGGATATATTTTATCCTTTGATCCAGTTGTTTGTTCAGATAATCCATTGCATGTACCTGCTTCAGTGACATAATGCAGTCAACTTGATTGCCCTTTATAGTGATGCGCCAAAGCAGGCAAGCAGAAAGTCACTGAAATATGTCTACAAATCCGTGGGCTCCTCTCACACCTTGACCTGGTCTCCATAGGGGTTCCACTCTTTGTATGGTATGTCTGTCACAAGTGCACTGGGACACTGAACGAGCACTAATAATAATCTAGAAGTATAATCGTGTTCTCTCCATATAGCTCAGTGTTAAAGTCTACTGAATTCATAAAAGGAAATCGCAGTAGTCCCACGACAACCAGGAAATGGATTCCCCTTACAAACATATAAAATGACACCATATTGCAGGTTGGGTTGCAGGCAAAAGTAAATAATTATAATACAGGTATAGGATCCCTTATCCAGAAACCCGATATCCAGAAAGCTCGAATTACGGAATGGCTGTCTCCCATAGACTCCATTTTATCCAAATAATTCACATTTTTAAAAATGATTTCCTTTTTCTTTGTAATGATAAAACAGTAGCTTGTACTTGATCCCAACTAAGATATAATTAATCCATATTGGAAGCAAAACCAGCCTATTGGATTTATTTAATGTTTAAATGAATTTCTAGTAGACTTAAGGCATGAAGGCCCAAATTACGGAAAGATCCGTTATCTGGAAAACCCCAGGTCCCGAGCATTCTGGATACCTGTACTTATAAAAATATGGCCAGACGCTGACAGAAGGGCATTTATGTGGGTGATGCTACCATCAATGTGGATTAAGCATTGTCTGTTGGTTGCAAGGACTAGCACACACATAGGAGACAATACACATCTGGTTGGTTGTGCATCTAGTCCGGCCAGAAAAAAAACAAACAAAGAACCTTTGTGCAGCCATATTGTCTGGTTCATGATCACATGTTCCTTCCACCCTTATTTCCTTCCCACAGTTCCGGGGGATGTGTGCATTGTTCTGCTTGGGGATGGGGCCAAGGATTCATAAACATGAAGCCATTTTCTACTTTAAGAAACATTGGCACATAAAAATTTCATGGAATGTGAAGCTCTGTGGATCTAGACAGAGAGAATTGTCCAGAGTGGACATGGCTGAGAATGCGGAGAGTTGACGTTTTCTCTGGGGTCCCCAACCATGAGCCACATTTAGGGTAGTGGCAGTGCCCAGCGACAAATCGTCTCTTCTTTGGGCGACTTATCTCCCAGAAATGCCTTCTCACCTGCAAGAATTAAAATCTCTGGTGGGATGGCATATGAATCGATTCGGATTTCTAAAGTTTCCTCATGAGGCATTTTCGGGTGACTTCGGAAATGTATGCCATCCCGCCGGCATTTCATATTCTTGCCGGCAGGGAGGCATTTGGGGAGATTAGTTGCTGGGCGACTAATCTTCCTGTCTGCCACTACCCTTAATTGTAAAAAGAGCTGGGGAGCAACAAAAACATGAAATTTGGTAGCACCTATGTGGACTGGCAGGCTAAATGAGCCTCTGCTTGGCAGGGTGACTGGTTTTATGCAACTAAAACTTGCCTGCAAATCAACAATTCAAAAATAATCACCTGCTTTGAGGCTCCTGAGAGCAACATCTAAGGGGTTGGTGAGCAACATGTTGCACAGGAGCCACTGGTTGGGGATCACTGACAGATATCCGTTCTTTTCATGTTTATAATTCCTTTCAGGGTCAGATCAGGTTTTATCTTAAATATCAGTTTTCCGAATAGGAAAATAAAGGTTAGCTCTTGCAGCTGTTCCCCTCCCAAATATTGGAAAACAGCTTGAATGGAAAAAAGGGAAGAGGGAGGGGCAGTTGATCCCTGTGACCTGTTCCACTAGCACACCTGTGGCCCTGCTTAACAAAATGGCCTGTCTCTATGTCTTGCTCAGCATCTGACCAATGATGAGTATCATTTGATGCTACAGATGGCACAGATCTTCAACTCCCACAATTCTTTCTGAATTTATAGTCCCTCCAGATCAGGGGCTGGGATTTGGTCAGTGCCAATCACTGACAAATCCACTTTGAACCTGAACACAAATATTTGTATTCCGTTGCCTTTTTCACTAGTGCATAGTCTGGGATTATTTGTCACTTGTTAATAATTTACTTTTTCACCCTTGCTTGGGTTTACCTTGTTACCCAATTTGTTTAGGGTGTTATAGGTCAGTGTAATATAAATAAGTACTCAGCTGCTGTTTAAATGTGTGTGTGTGTGTGTATATATATATATATATATATATATATATATATATATATATATATATATATATATATATATATATATATATATATATATATATATATATATATATATATATATATATATGTATATGTGTTTCTGTTTACAGGCATGGGCCGTGAAGTGGAAAACCTTATCTTAGAAAACACCCAGCTTCTAGAGACAAAGTATGTTGTTTTTATACTCCCTCTTACTGTCCCATACTCTATTTACACATGTGGGCAGGAGGTGCCATATTAATTTCCATATTGCCATATTAATTAGACAGTACAGTATGAGGGTATAGCTTATTGTGTGCCCAGAACATTCACTCTCTGTATATTTGTATTTATACATATGGGTAGGAGGTGCCATATTGTTTCCCTTAAACAGTACAGTATGACGGTATAGCTTATTGTGTGCCCAGAACATTCCTTCTCTGTATATTTATACCTTTTGAAGGAAGGTGCCATATTGTTTCCATTAGACAGTACATTATGAGGGTATAGCTTATTGTGTGTTGTCTCTACTTAATTTTTTTTTTGTGTGAGTTATATTAAGATTTTTTTCTGAAAACACTTGCAGAAATGCTCTAAACGTTGTCAAAAATGACTTGATAGCCAGAGTGGATGAGCTGGTGTGCGAGAGGGATGTTCTGCAAGGGGAACTAGCAGCTGTGAAGTTGGCCAAACAGAAGGTGGAGGAGAAGAACAAGGAACTGGAAGAGGAGCTGAGGAAGTACGAGGCGTTATTACCCTTTCTGCAGTGGATATTCCGTGCACGAGGGAGATGCATAGACGGCGCATTCCAAGGCCCCTGGCTCCTTTAAATATGTTAGAATTAGGGATTCAACCTTTTTCAGCAGGATTCGGATTCGGCTGAATCCTTCTGCCCGGCCATACCAAATCCTAATTTGCATATGTAAATTAGGGTCGGGGAGGGAATTGCGTCACAAAACCAGGAAGTAAAAAATGTTGAACCCCTTCCCACCTCTAATTTGCATATGCAAATTAGTTTTCGGTATTCGGCCGAATGTCTTGCGAAGGATTCGGGGGTTCGGCCGAATCCAAAATAGTGGATTCGGTGCATCCCTAGTCTATTAATTAGACTAATAATTAATATAAATAGGGATATAATACATTTTAAAAAAAAAAAAAGTAGAATCTGTGCCTAATCTTTTGTGGACTTTTGGGAATTTAAAATCAGAATACATCTAAATGATCTGATTTTATACCAAAGTATCTGTTTTATTTCCTGTCCATTACTGTCCATTCACTCTTCTAGTTAAGTCCACCCGAGGTATCTCCAGGCAGCAATGCAATTATATTAAAAAAGCCTTTCACATAATGGCCATTTAATCCTGCCATGTGTTTGTATTTAGAATCCCCACCGTAAAGCCATACAGCACTGCTGTGTTTTGCTAGAAAGCAATTAGAGGCAGTCATTCTCTTGCTATTACTATTGTATATTACATATGCTATTACCATAATGACAAGGGACAGTGGAGAATGGAGGGCAATAAGCTTCTTTTTTTTTATTTAAATGTAATTATAGCATGTCCCTTGCTCGTGGCAGTATGGCAGAGTCTGCAGAATCCTGGCACAAGGCACACTTATTCATGCTTTCATAAAAAGGGGAAAAAATATTTCTATTAATCCTGCTCCGGATTTTTAAATGAAAAAAAAAAATAGAAATTGCCTGAAGGAAACAAAAAATGAAGTTTCTCAAAATAAGTATTCTATTGTTTTTCAATTGGGGGATGGGAGGGGGATAGCTCAGGATACACTTAAAGAGACACTGTCATGCAATGTATAAAAATGGTGGTCCACTTCGGGGAGAAGCAGAGTCAGGTATAAGTATAGGGACTGCATATGCCTCCCCCTGGCCTTTTCTTGAGACAACTGCTGTTGTGGATATCAAGGTGTGCCCCTACAGCTAGCTTCAATAATACCTAACTTACAACATTTTACAGAACCCTCCATCTTCTTTCTATTTGTTGGCTGAGAGGATTCTTGGTGTGAGCCTATAGCAGTGCTTCAGTATAGAAAATGCAAGTGGGATGCTAAAAAGGCCCATTATATCACAGCAACAACTAATCACTACAGTTCCAGTGTGTTTATGTGCCTATAGGGTGAGGGTGGCTGGATCCATGAAGTCCGTGAGCTGCAGGTATTACATAGAGGTTGCATAATGTACCTTGTCATGTTATTCGCTTTGTGGTTTCACATGTGTCCCAGTGACATGAGTAATATTTACTCAAGGAGTTGTATTAAACCTTTACAATGCTATGGAGGGTCTATAGAACTGGTGGAGGAAAGGGCATTATGGAAGAATACAGGAGTTTGGAGACTTTAGTCAGTTACTATTTCAAAAAAGATGTGAGGACCTCCAATAATAAAGAAGCAATTCATTAAAAAAATTAGACAATTTATTAGGACATGAAGACCTAACGCGTTTCGTGCCTATTGGGGGCACTTACTCATAGACTTTAGTCAGTTATCTTGTGTTTTTTGATTTTGTATGTTTGTATTCTTTTAAAGAGCCAGAGCGGAAGTGGAAGAAGCTCAACAGAAGGGAAAAGATGAAGAAGATGTAAGTGCTTGTCTTGGTTTTACTTTTTTATGTCCCATTGTTCTATTACATTGAATTGGCTACTATTTTATCAATGTGATCACCCCCCATAATCGTCACCCCCCATCTACTTTCTGCAATACAGAGTGACGTCCCTACGGCACAGAGGAAGAGGTTCACCCGCGTTGAGATGGCCCGGGTGCTGATGGAGAGAAACCAGTATAAAGAGAGGCTGATGGAGCTGCAGGAGGCCGTTCGATGGACTGAAATGATTAGGTATAGAAGTGAATGTGTGTATTTTGCTTAGGGTCAGACTGACTTATCAAAGTAATTAAGGGTCTCCAGGTGGGCTCAGGTCCTAGTACACCCCTGCTCAGGACATTTTCTTACTGCCACTGTAGGCCTATACTAAATTTGGCATGGCTCTATTCACATCTGATTTTTGGTAGTGGCCCGAGGGTGTCAGATTATATGGCAGACCCTATGAGACCCGGTGTGACCATGATTTCACTAGGCCTCAACATCCTCGGAAAAGGGCAAGCTAAATTATAGCAAATCAGAACATTGGCCCAGATTAATTAAGGTCCTCACCAAGCAATATGAGCACCAGAAAGTTCAGTGGATTGGGGGTTATTATCCCAAAGAATGTAATCTTTACTGCTCATTAGTGACTCTGGACCCTTTATATTTTATATAACAGCATTATTTTTCATTTAGATACCATGTTTAAAAATGTTTGTGTGTGATTATATTGGATAATTTTGAAATTGAAGACATTGTCTATTTTACTAACCATTCTGGGTTTTACTTAAAAATGCAGAGCATCTCGAGAGAATCCAGCCATTCAGGAAAAGAAGAGATCAAGCCTTTGGCAGTTGTAAGTATGTGCGCTGATATTGTCCATTACTCTTGTTAGGACCAGGAGTCTTTTTAACAGTCTGGATCTTTTTCTGTGTTGTTGGCATATTTGGGGCTTGAGGTTGTTGTGAAAGCTCAGAACCATGTAAAAAGTGCAAACAATATGACTTCCCCAGGATTCAGAAAGAGAATTGTGTAGTATATCCTGTATGTTTTTTCAGTAGATCAGTGAAGGGTTGCTGTATGCGCTTGCAAGCTAGGCACGCTCACTTAAGGTGGCCATACACGGGCCGATAAAAGCTGCCGACAGACCGTGTCGGCAGCTTATTGGCCCGTGTATGGGGCCCCCCCGACGGGCTTCACCGATCGAGATCTGGCCGAAAGTCGGCCAGATCTCGATCGGATGGGACAGAAAATCCCGTCGGATCGCGGCCGCATCTATTCGTTGATGCGGTCCCGCGATCCGACCGCCCGTTAAGGCCTCGTTAGGATCCGATCGTTGGGCCCTAGGGCCCACGATCGGATCGGCCCGATATTGCCCACCTCAAGGTGGGCATATCGGAGGGAGATCCGCTCGTTTGGTGACATCGCCAAACGAGCGGATCTATCAGTGTATGGCCACCTTAAGACTTCATATTGATCATACTGATCGCTGTTATTATGGGCTCTCACTGGATGATGCTTGAGGGGGCAGTAGAACAGATGAAACATTGCAGTTTGGATACCCCCTCAATTACATGCTTCTTTCAGTTTCAGCCGACTGTTCAGCCCTTCAGCCACAGTGTCTAAAAAGCCAGACACTCCTGTGAACCTCAAGTACAATGCACCAACCTCGCATATCACGCCATCCGTCAAGAAGAAGAGCAGCGCTGTCTCCAAACTTCCTTCCGATAAATCCAAAGCCTTTGACTTCCTCAGTGAGGAGTAGGTGCCACTGAAAAATTCCTTTGCTTCATTTGTCTATGTAACTTTGGGAATCCCTGCTGCTCTCCCTGCACTCCGTCTACCTCCTGCCATTAACCGTGTGCACTGCTTGTTTTTTTATTTTATACTTGTGTTCAGTTTCTTTAAATGTATGTGAATACAGATTATTCTGTTCTAATTTGCAGCCAGTCTAGTGGGAATGAAACTGCTCTGGCATCACGGCGAGAACAGAAGCGTGAGCAGTACAGGCAGGTGAAGGCACATGTACAGAAGGAAGATGGGCGGGTGCAGGCGTTCGGCTGGAGTCTTCCACAAAAATATAAGCCGGTAATATGTCACACTGTGATACAAATGTTCCCACATTTTGATGCGAAGCCCATAAGCAGACAAAGCTGGGCTAGATATATGTTAACATTTAGTGTTTCATTAACTTGGTAGCATTAAACAGCAAGTTGATTCAGCTGCTTTCATATGAAGCAATTGGTATTATTCTAATACTCCAGGTGGCAAGTGAAGTACAGAATGAAAGCAAAATGAGGAATCTTCCCGTCCCTGTTTATCTGAGGCCTTTGGATGAGAAAGATACTTCCATGAAGGTAACATCTGCCACTCTCCTTTTTTTGGGAGGAATAATTCATAGCCCTTCTCACCTGGGCTTTTCATAATATGTCCCCGGGGGTTGAACTGTCCATCTTTGGCCCATAAAACCTGTTTTTTTTTACTTTTTATTAAGAAGGAAGTTATAATTTTTGGTACGTTGAAGAGAATGAGAGACTGGCATGGGAATGTTAGTGCCCAATTAAGTATAATAATGTAGTAGCAGAACTTATTCTCCCATGTAAATCTGTTATGTACTCTTAGGGGCAGATTTATCAAGGGTCGAATTTCGAAGTGTAAAATACTTCAAAATTCGACCATCGAATTAAAAAAATTCGAATATCGAAGTCGAAGTATTTTTCACTGAATTTGCCCATCAAACGATCGAAGTAAAATAGTTCGATCGTACGATTAAATCGTTTGAATCGAACGATTTTACTTCGATGTGTGAAGACTTAGAAAAATGGTCTAGAAGGTCCCCATAGGCTAACATAGCACTTCGGCAGGTTTGATTTGGAGAAGTATTGAAGTTTGAAGTTTTTTTTAAAAAAAACAGTACTTCGATTATCGAATGGTTGATTATTTGACCGCTTTTTACTTCGAATTGAAGTCAAAGTAAATTCAAAGTCGTAGTATCCTATTCGATGGTCGAAGTATCTAAAAAATCACTACGAATTTACTTCGACCCATGATAAATCTGCCCCTTTGTATCCGTTTTATATTTATACAGCTGTGGTGCGCTGTGGGAGTCAATCTGTCTGGTGGAAAGACAAGAGATGGAGGTTCAATTATTGGCGCCAGCGTTTTCTATAGTGACGCTCCTGGGGTGGAACTAGACCACCAAAAACCCCGAAGTGACTCTCAGAACAGCTTGGATAAACTTGAGCAGGAACTTACGGTAGGCGTCCTAGACTTAACCTCTTTCCTCGGTGCACCCAAAAGGCTTAGTGCTGTCTGGCCTCATTCCATCTCCTGTTTAATACCTAGGTACAACAGAAGGAACTGCGGCATCAGGATGAGCTATCAAGCCTTGTGTGGATTTGCACCAGTACTCATTCCTCCACTAAAGTCATCATTGTGGATGCTAATGACCCAGGGAACATGCTGGATAGTTTCATTGTCTGTAACTCTCACGTCCTCTGTATTGCAAGTGTTCCAGGTAAGGTACAGTGAGCTGTATATTAACTCACAAGATGTATGGCATAATCAAATACACCTTATATGAAAAGCACAGTTTAATTGCAGCCCTGCTGCCTGGAGATGCCTATGACTGATTTAACTAGGATAGTGAGAGATAAAGCTTAAATACATACATATATTAAGTTCAAGCCTGTTGGCTAAGCTGCGGAGTAATTATTATTATTAGCATCCTTTATATTGTGAATACATAGCATCAGCCAAATGGAAAAGTCATTTTGTAAATGTTTGCATGTTTTGAATCGTAATTTAATTACATGTTTGTAATGACATTTTCACTGATTTCAGGGGCTATGGAAACCGATTACCCCACAGGAGAATCATCAAAGCCGGAATCGGAAACAGGCCAGACAGATAAAACGTCATTGTCAGAAAGTCTGCTGAGCAGCGGGTCCTCGGGGGCGGAGAATATTGCAGTGGGAGTCAAAGTGGGAGGGGCATCTCCAGAGGATATAGAGCCTTGTGCTGTTCAAACACCAAGTGTCCTACCAGCTGAAGAGGAAATCAGTCAAGGTATTAATACTTAGTTTCTGCACCTAAAACAATGCAACTTTTTTTGGAAAAGTCAAATTAAGTTCTCCCTTCCTACTAGGATGGAATTCCAGAGCAAAATTTGGGCTTATTCCCTGGCGTTTTCTAGTTTTAACTTTAAATTGCAGACTAGTTGCTATGGTCTCTAAGGGCAAGATATATTCTATTGCTTGGCAACTAAGATATCTTTGAATCTCTCATGCGTCACTGTGACTCCCCTTGGGTTGTTAACCCCCAGTGCTTCAGGATTTGTGAGGCTCCTTGATCCTAAACCAAAAAATGTCACTGTTTTTGTGTTTCCAGATCCCGATTCCGCAAGCCAGCAACTGGACGACAACGTGGCAACAGCCGAAGAAGCAACAGAGGACACTGAAGTCGGAACTGGCTCCAATGATGACCTGGCTGACATTTCCCAAACAGGAGTTTATACAGAGCATGTGTTTACTGATCCCCTGGGTGCACAGAACACAACAGAGGACACATCAGGCTACCAGCCTAGGTAAGGAATGAATATAGCCAGCCCACATGTTCTGACCTAAATGCAGGACCGGACTGAGAATTAAAGGAGGCCCTGGCGTTTCAGGTACACAGAGGCCCAATCAGTCCACATAGAGGCCCAAACAGCCCCCACCAGCCCACTAAATACTGACTTTCTATGGAACCTTATAGCAGCCCCTCTGGCATTTGTCAGAACCCACAGATTGCCAGTCCGGGCCTGCCTAAATGTGCCTACCATCTATTTCTAACCAAAGTGTATAAGGTTGAACTTGATGGACATTCACCATAATTATGTCAGTGGTATTAGGATTGTGCAGCTCTTTGTACTTTTCCTTCTAACCTCTATGTACCATTGCTCCCCCCAGCAATGATTCTGACCTGTATAAAGATGGTGTCGCCACATTACCAACCGAGCAAGACCTGATGAGGGAGGAAGCCCAAAAAATGAACAGCTTGTTGCCTACAATGTGGCTTGGAGCCCAAAATGGATAGTAAGTAAAATGATGCTCCCTCTCTAAATCACTCACCTGTTCTGCACTTATACATTTGTAATTGCTTCACAAAGTCCTCCTGAATGTTTACAAGTGGAGTTATGCAGCTGATATACAGAAAGTGTGGCTGAAACATCGGCCAACAAAATATATCAGGCTGTGGTTCTTATGTGGGATTCAGAGCACTTTTGCAGGACTTGCAAGTCTGACACTGCTTTAATTTAGAGTCAAGTTGTTTGGGATGATACAATAGAATCTTCTAGCTAATTTTGTGGACAGGATAGATTTGTTTAATTGTAATTCAGAATCGCCAAGACCTAGCAGGTCATGGATTTGGATATAGTTTATACTGTATGTATTTAGGAAAGATTATATTGCAATATTTTTTTAAGCCAATAACACACAGGACCTTTTTTTCTAGCTTATACGTTCATTCTTCTGTTGCTCAGTGGAAGAAATGCCTTCTGAATATCAAGTTAAAAGATTCCATACTCAGCATTGTGTAAGTTTCATTTTCATCTCAGCTACCCCAATAAATGGAAATTGTTTAGGTCTCTTTTGATGCTAACCCCTTCCCCATACAGTCACAGAGATATTATTTTCTAAGGGACATGACAAAATATATATTCATAGCTCACACCATACAGATTCTAGAAAATAACATATGAATTAATTTAGACAGGGATAAACAAATAACCCCGCATTTCTTAGGGTTCAGCCTGACTAGTCACTGTGACAAGCTCAAACCGACTTCTCTATTCTTTCTTTCTAGACATGTTAAAGGAATAGTATTGGTTGCTCTAGCTGACGGGACGCTGGCAATCTTCCATCGAGGAGTTGGTAGGTATGAACTGCAGGTGGATGTTGCCTTCGGTGTTAAAATAAAATCTGTTTGAAAGTTGGGTTTAATTTTTTATGTTAAATTTAAACAGTACCCGGAACATCCCTTCACTGTATATTTGTATTTATACATATGGGAGGTGCCATATTTGATTCAGTACAGTATCATTGTGTGCCCAGAACATTCCTTCTCTGTATATTTGTATTCCTGCATATAGGAGGGAGCTGTGCTACTGCTGCCATGAGACAGAAGTATACCTTGTTGTGTACTTAGTAAATTCTGTAAATTCTGTAACAAAATTAGTTCATATTATCATTGAAATGTTAGTGACATCAGAACGCAACTCTATGCCATGCCCCCCCCCCCTCCCCATCTTCTTTACAGCGAAAACATAAGGAAGGCAGTGGGAAGTTTAAATTAAGATTTTTATTCATTTTCTTTGACATAACAACATTTCAAGAATAAATTAGAATGACATATAATTGGCTGCATATCTGTCTCCAGTTGGGACGTCGTCTGTTTTAAGACAATGGAAGATTATAGTAGCTGAGTCACTTATTACCTTAGTAGAGGAATAATACAGTTGAGGAGGGGGGAATAGACCTTCCTCTCCCAATAGACCGCATGGGTGGCCTTTTCAAGCCATCAGACCGCAGATTCCTTGGTGCTTACGAAGTCCGGTCTGTGTTTATTTGCATGTCTTCTATTTCATTGAGTCTTGTGGTTTATTTACTTACAGATGGCCAGTGGGACCTCTCAAACTATCACCTGCTTGATTTTGGTCGACCTCACCATTCCATTCGCTGCATGAGCGTGGTGCATGAGAAGGTGTGGTGTGGGTACAGGAACAAGATTTATATTGTGCAGCCAAAAACCATGAAAATAGAGGTACGGCCATTGTGCCAGGAATTTCCAGCTTGTACATCATAATAAAATTCATTTTATGGATATGTCCCCTTTAAAACGAACTGTTGGCAAAGTGCACATTGCTGGGAAGTGTGAGGCCTCTTTAGACGCCCACTGTTTTGCTGTGGCAGAGAACAGTGACGGAATAAATTCCCCTCTCAGCCTGTCATAGCTCTACTAGTGACCAGCACAATATCCAATTTACACAGAGCAATTGCAGGGCACTTGTTATTCACTAGAATAAGGGAAACCACGCTGACAGTATATCCCATGGACAAGGTTCGATTTTATCAACTCCTGGTCTGAGGGCTGGGGCAAAACTTCCAGTCGTTATACTTGGCAAACACATGTTATATGTCTTTAACAGCGAATTCTTTGATTTCTGTTCCCTCAGAAATCATTTGACGCCCATCCAAGGAAAGAGAGCCAAGTTCGGCAGTTAGCATGGGTTGGAGATGGCGTATGGGTTTCGATCAGGTTGGATTCAACTCTGCGGCTGTACCATGCGCACACGTACCAACATCTGCAAGACGTGGACATAGAACCGTATGTCAGTAAGATGCTTGGTAAGCTGGTTATACTGGGATGGCGGATGCTGACCTACCGAAAATGTTACTTTACGGGCAATGCACTGGATGCTGAATACAAGTATCTTGACTTTTAGGTACAGGAAAGCTTGGCTTCTCCTTTGTACGGATAACTGCACTAATGGTGTCGTGCAATCGCCTATGGGTAGGCACTGGCAACGGTGTGATCATATCCATTCCATTAACAGAAAGTAAGTACCTTTTATGCATTCACATCAGTTGCACTTACAGAGACACTCCTTTGTTTTGCATGATACTATTTAGTTACCTTAATCTTTGCGTAAAGTTTAATCCTAGCCATTACCTCTAAATATTAAGGAATAGACTCTACCACTAGGTGGAGCATGCATTTAAAATAACAGCGAAGAAATCTTCTCTGATAAAATCCTTGACATATGGCATTGCTGCAAAGGTTCCAGACATCATTTGAAACCAACCCTCTGCATTTTTCTCTCTCTCTCTGCTAGCTAGGACACATGACCTTGTAGTAGATTGTCTCTGCCTCTACTGACTTCCTTAAGTCCAAACTTTAGAGTTTGGATCTACCATGTTGCTTGTGCCCAGCTGAGTAATCGATGGGTAAAAGAAAAGTGCAGTATAACATCCCTATAATTTAATCCAAGGGATTTTCTTAAATTGCTGTATACAGGAGAGAAAGCAGTGTTGTAAATATTCTGAATATGGTATTGAATATGTAAAGTGATCGTGTTATGTTCCATTAATCAAACATTAGGTTTTGAATATGTAAAATGATACGAAGTTCCTTTAATCAAATATATTCGTAAAAGAAAAAAAAAAGTCAAAGAGATAGAGGATCTTGGGTCAGTCACACTGGGTCATTCATAGGCTGGAGTACAAATTTAAACCGTACTCCAGCCAATGGGAGGATTGTACCATCCCTTACCCAGCAAAGTGACAGAACCAACTCTGTAGAGCAAACCGCTTATTGGTAGGGGTAAGTACCACGGTGCTGGGGAGCAGTTTAGGGTTAAAAGATGGTTTTATTAAAAAAACAAAAAGATTAGGGTTCTTTTAACAAGTAGCAACACTTTTTTTTTATTATTATAAGAAGGTGTCTCTGGACCAATTGCAAACTTAGCATATAGATGTTCTCAGGGCAAGGCCAGACGTGGCGATTTTATGTTGCATTTTTAAAAAAGCTCCGTCAGGCGTAAATACGCCACTGAAACCACACGCGTCCGTTAACAGCGCGTAGGTTTCTTTACTCGACATGCACTTCTTATTGTTCTTGTTCCCCATAGATCCCTTGGCTGGAAATAGAAAATAGAAAAGCTATTTAGAAATAGAAAAGCTATTTACATGCAAAATGGAGCAGGAATGATCCTCAATACACAACGTAATTACGTCACCGGCCTATTACGCCGTAAAACGTATATTCTGCATTTATCTCACAAGAATTTGGACACCATATTTAAAACACGCTGCGTTTCAAACTTGCAGATCCCATAGAGTCTATTGATTTGGTAGTTTCTTGACGTATTGGTGTTTCTGCTGAAAAATGCCAATACTGGCGTCCTGTGGCGGACTTGGCTTCAAGCGCCCTGTGAGAATCGCCATAGTGTGTTTTCCATTCTTTTCAGTGGTAGTGCAGTTTATGCGTATTTACACCCGGAAAAAAAAAACGCAACGTAAAAATGCTAAGTCTGGCCTTGCCCTTACAATACAATGTTAATGTTGCATCAGGAGATTAGTAGCCGCTACTTGTAGTTGTTCAACATAGGTTTATACTGGAGAGACCATTGTACATTGTTTAGCCCCTCGCAGCCCACCCAACTCCCCCTGCAAAGTGCCTATAGTACACCTGCATAGTCGGGAGATATGGGCCTTTCCACCCAAATCCCAGCTGCTGTGCAGGTAATTCTGTAGGTACCTGACCCAGTCCAAGACAACTTGCCCAAAGAAACGAATGAGACACAGGTAGAAAATAATCTTTGTTGTAAGCACATGTAGAGGTAAGTGGTTTAGGTAGGTTCTACCAGTGGGAGGTTTACTTTGGAATGGACATTATCTTGTAGATGGAGGTTATCAACCAACTTTGCTATTGGTACTGCCAAAGAATAAAAAGCCCGCTCTGTCCAATCCGGAATGTAAAAGGTCATCTTGTTGCTAGGATCAGTGACCCCAGCAGCCAACACGCCATTTCATCATGTTTCTTTATATTTATTATTGCACGTCTTGGTGTTGCAGTGCAACAATAACCAGAGGGGTTATGCTGTATTTCCCATTGCCTTCTCCTAAATGTAATGGAGAGAGAGGGATGCGGAAATGTCATAAAATATATTTATATATTGGTAAAGTTATAAGAAATGAATCTTTATTTACTCTCTTCTTTACTGTTACACCTGCCTACCCCTCTCCCCTTACTTTCTCACTGTAGCTGTAATACTGCACCAGGGACGGTTACTTGGGTTAAGGGGTAAGTTCAGCTGTGCAACCAGACCAGGCTTATAATAGCCACTTTCTGGCTGTGTAGTCTCATCCCCACCTTGTTTGCTCCCAAACTCCTCTGCCTATAGGTCCCTACTTGCAATAGTTGTATACTAAATGTCACCGATTCTGCTGGGCAGTTCAGCATCTTTTTCCCTTGACTTGCAGCTAATCTCTTCTAGTAATAATAATCTCTTGCTCCACTAGTCACAGTATCAAACCCACCCCAGCTCCGGCTTATGTTCCTTGCACACGACTCTCCTGTGTTTCCCTAGATCTCTCCTCCTGTTACTGCCCCTTCTTTTCCAATGGATGTGTCTTGTAAATCTAGCAGTGCTCTACTACTCCCAGGCAAGGAATATATAGGATTGTAGAGTAACACTGTCATTACTTGATAAGCTGACACAAACATGCATAGGACTGCTAATTTGCATCACACCTAAGGTTGACTTTTTCTGCATTTATGGATTTGAAGTTGTTTTGTTTGCTCTGCCTTAGCTTAACCTTCTTCTCTCTCCTAGCTAAACCAGAACAAGCCTTTCCAGGCAGCAGTGCTGTAATCATTTATGAAACAGAAAGTAGCTGCCATGTTACTTTGATTTAGAATTTACTTAGAACGGAGGACTTTTGTTTTGTTTGCTCATTTAATTGTGCCTCCCTAACAGTATAGCTGATTATTAGTATATACTCGAGGAAAATCGAATAACATGGTAGCATTTGGGACAAGGTGCTAGATTAGTATAAGGCACACACCATTCCTTTCTGTTTCTTCAGACACTAAGCATGCTGAACTTATTCTACTTATTTAATACAAGCTGTGCCTTAAACCCAGCCACTGACTCCCCAACTGGCTTTGGCTTTTAGATGAGACCAAGATGCATGGCTACCGCGCTGTTTATGAGCCACTGAACTGATTGTTCTTTTTTTCCCTCCCTCTTAAAGCCAATAAGGCATTAACTGGCTCGGGAAACCGGCCAGGCAGTGTGATACGCGTCTACGGAGATGAGAACAGCGACAAAGTCACGCCCGGCACATTCATTCCGTATTGTTCAATGGCGCATGCCCAGCTGTGTTTCCATGGACATCGCGATGCCGTGAAATTCTTTGTTGCTGTTCCAGGTATGTGTAATTGTAATGTATAAAGTCCCTTCTACTAGGCTCAGCTAAAGGAATAAAGTCACACTTTTTGGGAGTCACAGGGACCAAACATCTAAAGTCCCTTCACATTTTTTGTTTTCCACTGAGAGGTTCCCATTTCATTAGTCTTTAAACTAAGGCAGCAGTGCTGTAAAAAAATATATATATATATTTAAGGGTAAGTTGATCCTTTTCTCCCCAATCCCCAGATCTAAGGGCTCTTACACATGAGCGTTTTTACCTGCACTCTGCTGCGTTCCGTTTTTCGGCGTTCAGCCGCAGGGGAGCAGGTTGAGACGCAACATGTTGCATTTTTCCTGCGTTCGGTGCCTACATGCGCTTGTGTGAGTACAGCCCCATTTGAAAAAATGAAATGCGTCTATTCCTGCTGAACGCCGAAAAACGGAGCGCAGGTAAAAACGCTCATGAGTAAGAGCCCTTAGAGATAATTATTCCTCCCGGCAACACCTTAGTCAATCAACAGGCAAGGCGGGAAAATAAAAAAAAACTCTGTTTCTGGTAGTTACTTCCTCATTTAGCTCAAAGAGTGAGAGTGCCGCCATCATGGTGACAAACCATTGCTATCGGCCACCATTCCATCATTATCACCATCTCAATAAAAATAGTATACATTTTCAATTTCAAGGTCTAATTTGCTATTTCTGTGCTTTCTGATCTGTAACATACCCCTAAGCCTGTTTATAAGCCATCTCCCGACCTGCCACTAACCATTCCGATCAAATAAAGTACAAAAGAACAGATCAGCCGATGTTCTGCCCCTGACAGCAATCGTACGAAAGTTATGTCCGACAAAAGCTGGTGACAGTCTCCCACTGAAAATCGTACGATCGGCAATACACGCAGAGATATTACCCGCAGCCGACAAATCTTTTAACCTGTCCGATCGACCAAACGACCGATCTCTGCCGGACGAAAAATGTCGGGACTCCGAAAACCGTACGAATCCTTGATTCGCATGATCAGATCTTTGCGTCTATGGCCCCAATAATTTGTGGTGCATTTTGTCATGAGAATTTTCCTCGGTAAACATCTGTGTGCCTTATAAGAGGGGAAAGAAAAGGGGGAAATAACGGTAGGCATTTAGCTTTGCCTTGGCAATGCAGAGATTTTAGTGTCACGTCATGTCACTGATGTCTTGTGCGTGTCCAACAGGTCAGGTCCATGGTTTCGACAGCAGTGGAACGTCTGAAATGGCAGCAGAAAAGATGGGAGGATCACAACAAGAATTGTCCAGCCCAAATCAACCAAAGTCCATGTTGGTGATGAGCGGAGGGGAGGGGTATATTGACTTCAGGATGGGTAAGTGTGTGCTCCTGTTTGTGTACAGTGCTTTGTAGTTTCTTAAAGGAGAACTAAAGCTTAACTAAAGAAGTAGCTAGAAATGTTGTACATTATGTTTTGTGCAAGGCAACCATAGTCCTTTAGCAGTAAAGATCTGTGTCTCCAAAGATGCCCCAGTAGCTCCCCATCTTCTTTTCTGCTGATTCACTGCACATGCTCTGTGTTGCTGTCACTTACTGAGCTTAGGAACCCACTCACAATATACAGTACACATAGAATATAAATGTCACAATATAAGGCTGATTAGTAATTAATACAGATAATTACTACATGGCAGCACATAAACCAGTGCAATTCGCATCAGAATTTAATAATCAGCCCTGTAGCATCAGCTTATATTACAGACCATCCACATTGTCTGCTGGATAATTAGTGATGACCCCTAAGCTTAGCTTCTCAACAGCTGCTCAGAGCCCACTGAGCATGTGAGAGTCGCAGACACTTTCCAAGATGGTGACCCCATGTGACAAGTTTGAAGTCCTGGATCATTGCTGCTATTGACAAGCTGAAACTTTAGGCTGGTGCATTAAATTCAGTATATAAACTATGGCATTTGTACCCATATTCATTTTTAGGGTTTAGTTATCCTTTAAAGGAAAACTATACCCCCAGAACAATGTAGGTGACTATAAAAAGATATTGCTTAAAACAGCTCATATGTAAAACCCTGGTTCATGTAAATGAAATACTTTCATAATAATATACTACTACTTTAGTAGTATGTGCCATTGAGTAATCCAAAATAGAAAATTGCCATTCTAAAAAATAAGGTCCATCCCTTGGGATCCTACATGTTAGGTCACATGAGCCAATTAACAGACAAGGTTCTGTATTTTACTCCCACTCTTGTTCCTGTGACCGTTAGAGCTGGAGTATTTCTCGTCAGGTGATCTCTGATAAAATCATGAAATGTTGGCTCAAGGGAAAAGAAGTAAAAGGGCAATATTTCCTTAAAGGAGTATTCATGCCCTTCGGCGCTAAAATCCCTCCCCCCGGGTAAATGCCCCTAACTTGTTACAGTCATGTACTGTGCATGCACCGAAAGTCACAAAGTTTCGGAAACCTCGTGACTTTCAGGCGCATGCGCAGTAGATCCTTACCGGTAAAACCCTCTACTGCGCATGCGCCACCAAATGCCGGCGAGTACAGGAAGAAGAGCGCATGGGCGAACATGACTGGAGGGATCGGTAACAAGTTAGGGGCATTTGCCCAGGGGGGAGGAGCGCTGAAGGGGTTGAATTCTCCTTTAAAGCCACGAAAATTGCCGGAACGCCGGTCTCATTCCAATGATTACCGATGCGGCTGAAGATGGCGCCAGTGAACTCTGCTGGATAGAATCTGCAAGGAGGGGTATGTAAAGACTTCGGGGCATTTGCCCAGGGTAACACTTAGGCTGGGGGGAGGAGGGAGGGAGGTCTATGTAGGGTAGGGTTTTTTAACTTTAGGGTTTAGTTCTCCTTTAAATATATATTGCAGTTTGGTAAGATTCTTTGATATGCCACATAATATGATGTAAATCTGTTGTTTAAGTATTCATTTTGGGGTAAAGTTTTCCTTTGAAGGAGAAATAAACCTTTAAAATGAACATGGATAGAAATTTAGCGTTTTTTTTTACACTAAACTGCACCAGCCTAATGGTTCTGCATCTCTGTGCCAACAGTAATGATCCAGGCCTTCAAAGTTGTGCACAGGGGTCACCATCTTGGATTCGCTTAGGAGTGTCAGTGACATGCTCAGTGTGCTCTTTACTGCTGTTGAGAAGCTAAATTCAGGGTTCTTCACAAATCAGCAAGCAGAAAACGATGAAAACTGACGCTGCAGGGCTGATTATTCAATTCTGATGCAAATTGCACTGGTTTCAGAGCTGCCATGTAATTTGAATCTGAATGAATTACTCACCAGCCTTGTATCACAGCATTTATTTTAGTAGTCTTTCTAAAGTCTTTTACCAGTATATTCTTATTCCTTTAAAATGCATTTATTTATTATTTTTATGGTGTTATGGGTCCTTTTAGCTTTAGTTCTCCTTTAAATTGGAGAAATACCAATGAGCCCTGGCTTTTCTTGTGCGCACAGCACATTCCTGGCCTATATTCATAAAACAATATGGCAGCTCCCAGCCTCATCATTAAATCCACTCCTACTTTTCGTTTCATTTTCAGGGGATGACGGGGAAAACTCTGAACTAGACGATTCGCTACAATTCGAGCCTTCTGTGGCCAAAGTAGAAAGGAGTCACCTAATAGTCTGGCAAGTCATGTGCAGCAGTGAATGACCAGCAGGACGGACAAACACTATATATGTATTTTTTTTTTTGCATGTTTTTTTTTTCCTTACCTCCTTTTATCAGATATTTTAACAGTTGATATCTGTATAAAAAAAAAACACAAACCATAATGGTATTAACATTGAAAGTCTCGCTGTAACAGCTGGGGCTCATTTATCAACACTGGGCAAATTTGCCATGGGCAGTTACCTATAGCAACCAATCAGTGATTAGCTTTTTGAAGCCAGCTGCAAGTAGAACAATGATTGCAGCAATTTGATTGGCTGCCATGGGTTACTGCCCATGGGCAAATTTGCCCAGTGTTGATAAATGACCCCCACTTTTTCCACTGAATTTTCCCAAGCATCCCTTGTGGTTGCAGAGGGCATATCCGTAGTCTTTTTGCACAGTGTTTTTGTCAGTGATTGGCCGGGTGCTGCAGAACTATCACTCCCGTTGGGATTTGGGGTGTTCTTAGTTCAGCAAAGCTGGGCGGGGACACATTCAGAAGATCACCAGACATGGGTTTATTTCTGATTGACAACTCCCAGCGTAGCTGATAGGGGCAATGGGAGTTTTTTTTCATTAGCAGGATTGGATGTACTTTTTTTTTTATTTTTACGGTTTCCTGACAGCGACACTTTCTGTTGTCAACATATCTGCACTTTGGGGTAAGTCACAAATAAAGTCACAAACAGTATCACTTTCGGCTTATAAAGCATAAACCTAATTTAATAGGCCCGTTAGGGCTCTTACACATGAGCGTTTTTACCTGCGCTCCCCTGCGTTCCGTTTTTCGGCGTTCATTATTTCAAATGGGGCTGTACTCACACAGGCGCATGTAGGCGCCGAACGCAGGTTGAGACGCAACATGCTGCATTTTTCCTGCGTTCGGCGCCTACACGCGCCTGTGTGAGTACAGCCCCATTTGAAATAATGAAATGTGTCTATTCCTGCACTCCCCTGCGGCTGAACGCCGAAAAACGGAACGCAGGGGAGCGCAGGTAAAAACGCTCATGTGTAAGAGCCCTTATAGCACAGGTTTTATTTTTTTTCAGCCAAACTAGCAGGAAGGATTTACAAAGCAGAACATGGTCTGAAACAGCGGCCCTGGAGTTGGCCTTAGTTGCCGTTTTAGCCCATTGGGTCTTAGTAGTTAATTCATTTTCTATATTTATAGGTTTCAGGCTTTATATAATAAGGCTATCTGCTACAAACAATGTCAATCTGGCAGACCATGTGTTCTCTCTTAAGACCCAAGGGCCACACCCCCCCAGAGTTTTTACCTACTTTGTATTTATATATATATTATATGGGAGGAAGGTGTCCTATTGTTTCCCTTAGACAGGACAGTATGAGGATATAGCTTATTGTCTGTCCATCTGTGTATATTTGTATTTATATAGATGAATGGCCGCTGCCTCATTGTTTCCTTTTATCAATCTTGATAAACATCAGATGTTTTGTAATCAAAATGGCAAGATTCTTCTGTGCACAAACTAGGGATGTTACACCTGCATGCCTAATAAACTATAACCTCATACTGAGAACCAATATGGCATCTCCCACCCACATATAAATAAACACAGGACTGCTATTTGCATCCAATAGGTTTTACCATCATAGACAGTATAGGATCCTTTCTAAGGGAGCAAACATAGATACACCATTGTTTTAAATAGGGTATTTTATTTTTTAACATCTAACTGACTAATGATGAGGACACTACGGGCAACTCTTAAGTGCAGGGAGTTATTGACAAGTGACTTTACCCTTTGATACACTATAAATCAAGTTATTTCTGATTTCATTACTATATATAGGAATTGGCAGCTTTAAAGGAAATGTAAACCCTAAAATAGGGATGTACCAAATTCAGGATTCAGCCTTTTTCAGCAGGATTCGGCCAAATCCTTCTGCCCGGCCAAACCAAATCGTAATGTGCATATGGAAACAAAACAAGGAAGTAAAAAATGTTTTCCCCTTCCCACCCCTAATTTGCATGTGCAAATTAGAATTTGGTTCGGACAAATCTTCCGTGAAGGATTTGGTGGTACAGCCGTCTCCAAAATAGTGGATTCGGTGCATCCCCTACCCTAAAAACAAACGAATGTCAAATTTGCTTATTTTTTCTCTCTAGTTTTCAAGATATTAGCCACTTACTGTTTGAAATAACAGCGGCACCTGCTGTTTAGCGATGTGTGGGCCATCCCGACCTAGCACTGCTGGCTTCCAGCCCCTAAATTTATAGACTCACCTGCCCTGCCCCTTTTGTGACATTACTGTGGGGCAGGGGCCTATAAATATAGGGGGAACGGCGGGTTTAAGGTCAGGTGAGGGTAGGGAATTTCTTGACCCGCACACCACTACTGCTGTTCATTTCAGCTGGCAGAAAATTAAGTTGAAATTGAAAAGAAGGTGAAAAAGAAGGAAGTTGCTCTGTTGAGAATTGACCTGGGACACAGCAGGTGACTTCTCTCTGCTCGTCATTTTCTGAGCTTTTAAATTAATTTATGTTCCCTTTATGCTGCACTGTTTCAATGTAAGGCTGACTCTTAGAATCATAGACAATATTTTGACAGTATTATGCCTTTTTCAGTAGCTTCCAGTAAAACGGGATGTAAACCCAAAACGTTTGCCTAATGAAAGAAAATGTCATTTTAAGCAACTTTCCTCTATGCATTCATGCTAAAAACGTTCCGTGCTTTTGAAGACAAGTGTAAACATAACTGGTAATGAAAACAGTATCGGCCTGTCCGGTGCTGTTCTCTGCACTGCTGGTTCTGACTATTGAAAACAATGTAGCAGAGTTAAAATAGTCATTTTGGGTTCATATCGCCTTATTCACACTGTAAGGCCAACAACTTTTTTCGTAGGGGAGGGGGGGAGCCTTTTGCAGTTTGTATATAACACGTGACAGTTGAAGGAGGAGTGTATGGAGCATTCTGTGGTGTAATTAAGCTAATGATTTGCTTATCAAGTTTACCGGCACTTTATGTAAACAAATCTTTCTGGATAGATCGCGTGATTTACATTTCACTTTTGTACCATCCACGGAAACCACTCAAGTGCACTAAATCATAAATCTGCCTCCAAAGGGGGCAGAATTTGGGAGAGGTCAGACATGGAGTATATTCCAGTCTAAGTTACCCTTTAATAAGGGCACCTCCACAACTTCATTTTCTTTTTTTTGGGACTGCTTTTATATATATATATATGTTGTGATGCTTATAAAGCAGCGCAGTAGCTACACACGAGTTGTTCTGGCGTATGGAGTTCTGATGATTAGCATAAAAGTGTAAATATATCTCTGTTTACAAGTTGCCTTTATTTTTTTCCCACCCATTGAGGGACTGCAGAATATATGGGGATTGTTTGTGTGCATAGTAATCTATCTATAGAAGTGGGAGCTGCCATATTGCTTGAAATTGGGCCAGAATGATCATAAATATGTGTTTCTGACTTCAGTTCCAGGTTTTCCATTGCAACTTCTATGGTGTTTTCATAAAGCTGCCAATTTGATCCCTACTGACCGAGTTGGCAGCTTATTGGCTCATGTAGGGGCCACCAGACATCATTCAGGTAGGGTTGAAAAACCTGTCGGATGAGGAGCACATTGATGAATTGATGTGTCTGACATGTCTCCATCGGTCCCTCTGTATGATCTGATTATTGCTCCTGAGCCCATCATATTAATATCAACCTCACCAGATAAGTCCGGGGTATTGGCAAATAAAATAGAACAAGCGACCTTCAGTTACGAATGTTTGTCCTTTCGATTTTTGCAGGAACTTTAATCCGACAAACATATGTCTTCTGAGCACTTTTGCAATATCATTTTTTTTTCTCCCTATTTTCAAGACATTAGCAGTTTTTACACCGCTGATCTAATGAATTTGAAACGGCGCCACCTGCTGCTCATTTCGGCTGATCTGACGGAATCGGTAGAAAATGAAGTTAGTGAGAGAAGTAACATCTTGTGGTCTTGCTCTGAAAATGAAGTTAGTGAGCAGAGAGGAGTCATCGGATTCTCCGGTCAGTCTTAAGCAGAGCATCATCATGAGACTTTCCTTTTCTCTCTGACATAAAATTCTACCAACTGTTTCCACTCTGGCCAATATCTAGAAAAAAAAGTGAAATGCAGGAGTGCTAAGAAGCAATCCACTTCTTTGTATCCTAGCAACCAGTAAGCTGCTGAAATTCCAACCTGGAGGGCTGCTGAACAAAAAACTAAATAATTCACAAAAAATAAAAGGAAAACGGCTCCGAATATCACTGTTTGTCATATACTAAAAGTAATTTCATAGTGAACTTCCCCTTTAAGCAAATAGTATGGCTGCTCTACCAGTGTTCTTGCACACAATACCCTATACCCCCATTTATTATGTATATATCAAAGATAATAAATGCGACTTGTACTTATGATATATTTTCCCTTTTTCTTTTTTTTGAACTGACAAGAAAGAAGAACTCCATGCAATGGCAGAACTGTGTTTTCAATGTCTTTTTTTTTTTTTTTTTTTTTTTTTTTTTTAGGGATGCACCGAATCTAGGATTCGGCCTTTTTCAGCAGGATTTGGATTCGGCCGAATCCTTCTGCCCAGCCGAACCAAATCCTAATTTGCGTAGGGGAGGGGAAATCTCGTGACTTTTTGTCACAAAACAAAATTAGGATTTGGTTCGGTATTTGGCCAAATGTTTCTCCCAAGTATTCGGGGGTCGACCGAATCCAAAATAGTGGATTCGGTGCATCATTACTTTTTTTTTTTCTATGCTTCTGATCTATATAGAAATATATATATATATATATATATATATATATATATATATATAGAAATATATATATATATATATATAGAAATATATATATATATATATATATATATATATATATATATATATATATACATATAAATAGGAACACTAACTATGGTTTATACCAGTCACTGGTTTATGAAGTTACTTATTCACTTTATCGGGTTGGGGGTGGGGCAAGTTCTTAACGAGAGAGACGCCACATCGGTGTAAAGATCTTTCCATCCACACAATGGGTTTTCATGTCAAATTAGATATTAATTTCACTGTAAAACATACACGGATGTACCAAAGTTCTGGATAAAGCTAATCTGCTGCTTTTTTTTTTTTACCATTAACCCCCTCTTTATCCCAACCTGGTTACCCTTTTATTAAAATGTTCTATTTGATCTAATTTTTTTTAAAAAAATCCTCTAATCCCGATTAATATGTTTTTGTTCTATTTTAATGCATTTGTTGTCATTTTTTTTTTTTGCGCTTGAATATTTTTGCCGATGACGAGGGCTCGCTAGAATTTTCAGAGCGTTCAATTGCTGCCTGTTGAAATTGTTAAGACCTAACTTCTGTGCGCAGAAGAGAGCGTATTTTTTGTCATAGGTCAGTATTTATTTCCAACAATAACCCCGACCACAGGGGTTTAGTATGTAGCTTTGTACATGATATACATGTGTGTAAATATATATATAAATATGTATATGAAACTTCTCCAGTGTCGTGTATTTTTTTTTATACAATTTTTTATGGTGTTTGCACTGGGACATTTTTTAAAGGAAAACTATACTGCTGATCAATGTAGGTCTCTATTAAAAGATATTGCATAAAACAGCTCATATGTAAAATCCTGCGTCATGTAAATAAACCATTTTCATAATAATATACTTTTTTTAGTAGTATATGCCATTGGATAATCCTAGATTGAAAACTGCCATTTTAAAAAATAATGGCCACCCCCCCTGGGATCCTACGATTCACGGTGCACACAAACAAACCATTCATGTTAGGTCACATGAGCCAATGAAGGGACAAATTTCTTTTGCTTCTCCACTTCTTCCTGTTACAGTTAGTGTTGTAGTATTTCTGGTCAGGTGATCTCTGAGGCAGCACACAGACCATCACAAGATGTAAAAGGGCAATATTTACTAAGTGTGTATATATATATATATATATATATATATATATATATATATATATATAAACTATCTGATGCTTAGGAGGGTCTATGGGGGTATAGGTTTCCTTTAAATAGTCATATGAAAGCAAACAACCAATCACCCGTTCGCTTGGATCATTTTATTTCAGGCACACTGCTGATTGGTTGTCTGGGTTTACGTAAAGAAATTGGTTCCATTGCGTTACTGCAGAAATGCAAATAAGCCCCAAACTGTCTAAAGCTAGCCATACAATAACCGATCTGCTCATGGACAAAGCTGTCTTCATCCAGCTTGAGTTGAATCTGGACTTATTTTGCCCTTTGGGCCAACAATTTGATCAAAATGGGGTTCTAGTTCAACCTGTCATAAGGCTGGGATTTTATAATGTACCAGACAGATATCGGCCAGTGTACTGCCACAATGGGCAAATATCTCTCTAATCAGAACACACTTGTCTCCGGAAGAAAAACACAGATTTCCATCAAGTTTAGGAGTTTGCTCGACATACAGTATGTAGCAAAATTGGGCTGGATATTTATCAAGCAGGCAAGAACTCTTCACACAGGTGTGCATAGACCTGCATTATGATCAGCTTTTGGCACAATGATTGGATCAACCTAATTGAGCCCAGCACCTGGGTGGTCAAATCTGGCAAAGATCAGTTCCTTTTGTGACCTAGTTCATGCCCAGCTTTACTTGTGTAGTCTCTCGTGTCTGTAGCCGTCTCTGAATTACAATGAAGTCAGGAAATGCATGGCAGCTTTTCATTGGTTTCCTGGTCATAATGAAACAATTACTATCCCCTAAAACTGCCCATACATGGGCCAATCAGGTAAGCTCTCATAGTCATCAGCATACATGGGAACATTGTAGATCTCTCCAGCCAGTAGCCAAACATGGGCTAATTGAGTATGCTCCAGTACCTATCGGCTAACAAGCCATACAGGCCTTTTACAAAAAAGTAAGCATTTCTGCTAAAGAAATATATTTGAAGATTTTATTATTTCCACCTCAACTATCCATTCAGAGAATTTTATTTTCGCGATAGATCCCCTTTAAGGGCAGAGACACACACCCAGATTCATGGAGATTATTCGCCCATCGACAAATCTCCTCTTCTTCAGGGAGACCAATCTCCCCAAACTGCCTCCTGCTGGCTAGAATGTAAATCGGTGCACTTCGTTTTCCGAAGTTGCCTCACTAGGAAACTTCGGCGACTTCGGAAAACGAAGCGTTCAGAGTGCCATCCTGCCGGCGATTTACATTCTAGCCAGCAGGAGGCAGTTTGGGGATATTAGTCGACCCAAATAAGAGACAATAAATCTCACCAAATCTAAGCATCTCTGCCGTTGTTCAGAAGGTGAAAAGTACTTTCACGTCTGCAGATGCCCTGGCCGAAATGTGGATCAAGCAGCTTTGAAAGATTTTAAAAGGAGCTGGATCCTCAAGTCTATATTCATATAGTATAGTGCCCCGGCTGATACGTACGGATGAGCAGAGACAGCGAAACCTGAGGCCCAGTATGCTCGCTTGTCATTAGTTATATCTTTAAACTCAATATCTGCCCCTGTTTGCGTCTCAAATGGGAGGGGACCTACTGATAAAGTTGTCTAAAGTACTTTTTTATCAATGGAATAATCCATTACAAAGAGCTCAACCTTAAAAAAAAAAAAAAGTGTTTTATTGTACACAAGATTAATGATTAAAATGAAAGGAAATGTCCTTTTCTGGGTACCTTTTTTCTAGCTTGCAGTCAACTGGACACAGTGAAAAATTTCAGGTTAGTAAGAAAAAAACCACTACTGTCTAATACATGCCTGGGACATATGGGAAGTTAAGCTTTTTTTTTTTACATATTCCCAGCAGTATATTCAGAAGAAGGTTCAACCACTGCTGTGGCTAGATTATTGAAAACTGGATTTTAGCAGAAAAACAAAGACTTTCCATCATTCTATAGAGCCATTGGATTTCAAACGTCAGTATTATGGTTCGTCTAATCACTTGACAGCATGGTAGGCAGGGGTGTAACACAAGTGCCCCCCCACCAGAAAGTTTTTTGGAGGGCCTTGTATGCATAGCTGCTCCCACTCGTACCTGTCCGCAACAGAGGTGGAGTTGAACACTATAGAGAAACCGGCCCCCCCAGGCTTCCTCTATAGTTACACCTGACAGTCGGGAGCAGAACATTAATGATGTGTGGGTCACACAAACTATCGCCGTAACTTTCCCCAGGAAGCCCGTACCCAGCTGCGCCTTCACTTTGAACACGTCAATTGAGCATGTTTGCTGCCTCCTGCTCCAATGGAATTCAGGTGTGTGCTATAAATGCCTCTGTGAAAATGCGAAAATGTATACGAAAGGGAACGGAGCTTCACTCGTCAACTACGGGGCTCAGCTTCACTGTAGGGAGAAGTATATCCTTGTGGGGGCTGTCTAGTCTTTTTAGTGACTAATTATCCTTTAAAAAAAAAAAGGTTAAAATTAACTAAGCTTAATCAGAAAGGTCTATATAAATACATCAGTAAACCATCAAAGTAATGCTGATCTGAGTAACACAGCATTTCTTTCCTTCTATTGTGTACACATGGGCTTCTGTATCAGCCTTACTGTTTTCAGCTTAAATCTCTTTGCCCTGGGCTTGAGCATGCTCAGTTTTCTCTTCTTCCCCTCCCTCCTCCCTGCTGTAATCTGAGCCCAGAGAGATTCAAGCAGGAAGTGCTGTCACACCAAGCTAGTATGGCAGTTGATATCCTAAAGAAACAGAGAGCTTCTAGAGCTGTTTAATGGTAAAGCATTCTGCAGAATAAATATAGTGTTATAGTTTGCACTATTGTGGCTAATCTTGGCAATTATCTGCTTCGGTAGCTTTCCTTCTCTCTTAATGTGGCAGGTCTGACAATTCCCAAAGTCGGACCGGCCTCCTGCCCGAACTCACACCAGCAACTGCAATTTGTTGACCCAAAGTCAGAGTAGCAAGGCAGGCAGCAAGTTTAATGTCATCAATATGTCTTATGCCAAGTCCTAGAATGGTAGACAACTACGACAACCAATGTTACTTTTTACCAGTTGGATAAATATACATATTTTGTTATAGGCATGAACAGAGTTGTAGCCCCCTCACTTCCAGATCTATAGGTGCCACATCCACACCGGCCGATGTCTAAGACTATGAATGGCTAACAGCTGCTGGAAACTGGCCCCCAAGGCCTATTAACACAATGATGGCTGGCCCAGTCATATTCAAGCACACTGCTGTATTGGAACAGAACTCATTCTGATTTATACAACATTTTTAATACTCAAATTGTTTTTTTAACAGAAAATAGATTCATAAAACGACTCCTGCCACCTTATAACTTAGCAATGTGCCAACAAGAAAGCTTTAACATCTACAGTGGCAACAAAGACGAAAGTTCACACCCAAAGTACAAATCTCTATAAAAGTAAAAACAAAGTTGTTAATACGGCTCCCGTTCTATCCATGCCTCTCCGCATTACATGCAGTCATTGACAACTGTCGTGGCCAGTCCCGTATGTTGCCATCAACTGTTTTTATGGACTTTCAGGTGTTTAAAGAGCGCTGCTTTGTATGTGAAACACTTGCTGCACTGCGGGCAAGACACAGTCTCTCGGTCATGAATTTTTACATGTTTATTTAACTTGGCCTTTGCCTCAAACTGCCTGCCGCATTTGCCGCATGTAAAACGCGCTTCTCCGGTGTGTTTTTTCTGATGTATGACAAGGCTGCATTTGTGACCAAATTGGGCACCACATTCTTTACACTGGTAAGGCCTCTCCCCGGTGTGCACCCTTCGATGGATAAGAAACTGAGAGCGATAAAAGAAGCGTCTCCCGCAATCCTCGCATTTGATGGATTTTCGCTTGATGTGCTTTTTTTTGTGTTTTCGGAGTTCAGCTTTGCGAGTGAATGATTTGCCGCACTCCTCGCAATCGTGGGTGTTCTTTTTCTCTGGAAGGACTTCAGGTTTCTCGTCCTCATCTTCAGGTCCGACAAACATTAAACATTCGGGAGACAATGTCAGATGCAGGTCAAGCTGACTTTTATTAGGAAAGGTAATCTCACAGCCGTTGCACTTGCGAGGCTCAGTGTCAGGCGGTTCTTGGGTGTCTGCTGGAAGAGGGTTACTGCTTTTTGAATGGTCGGAGGATGTTTCATTGTCTGAGTCACTTTCACTCCGGCTCTTTTTGATGGAACGTCTTTTGGACTTTGGAGCACTGCTTTCTTCATCGGAGGATGAAGATGCGTCTGTTTTGGGTCGATAATTTTGATCTGGGTGCCAATCAGACATGCTGCTGTCATCATCATCATCTTCTTGATCCTCAGACAAAGGGGGGTCAACATAGGGATCATCCAACATATCCTGGTTTGTGGTTTCCTCTGGTGGGGAAAAGAAGTTATGAAAAATTCACCAGCCTTTCAATCTATGTTTCATTGCTTTCCAACATTTGTTCAGGCCACTCTTTGCTCAACAGATTATGGGAATAGAGTAACATTGGGGTAACAGTCACCCTGCTATAGTTCCAGGGGTACCCAGGGCACAAATAAGCACTACCCCAAATCTCACCCAAACTGGCCTTCAGGCTGTGCCCCCTTAGCTCATAACAAGGTTACAGATATATAGAAACATTGGGGTAACAGTCACCCTGCTATAGTTCCAGGGGTACCCAGGGCACAAATAAGCACTACCCCAAATCTCACCCAAACTGGCCTTCAGGCTGTGCCCCCTTAGCTCATAACAAGGTTACAGATATATAGAAACATTGGGGTAACAGTCACCCTGCTATAGTTCCAGGGGTACCCAGGGCACAAATAAGCACTCACCCCAAATCTCACCCAAACTGGCCTTCAGGCTGGGCCCCTTAGCTCATAACAAGGTTACAGATATATAGAAACATTGGGGTAACAGTCACCCTGCTATAGTTCCAGGGGTACCCAGGGCACAAGTAAGCACTCACCCCAAATTTCAGTCTAATTGACCTTTGGTCTGAACCTCCTTAGATAATAATTTTCCACATGGTTCAATATGAAATATTGTCAAACCAGTCCACCTGCAATCGCGTGTATCGAGGACAACTATAGGAAGTAAGGTAACAGGGACTTCTGTGTATTAAACACTTGCATATTTATTCTCACTGTGGTTTAATTTATACTATACCCTTCTTGGTGCGTATTCCTTGTAAATAAGTGTTGTGTATATTGATAGTGCTGTATAAATTCAATACAAATCACATTATTATTCAGCCAAAATCTGGGGGATTTGATGTGTTTGTGTTGCCTTACCTTCTCCCCAATCTTCAGGGATTTTAAACTGAGTGAAGGGAAGATGCTCATCCGTCAGTAAATTAAGGTAGCAGTCCCTGTGTTCATCTAAATATTCCCACTCATCCATTGAGAAATAAACAGCTACATCCCCGCGTTTGATAGGAATCTGAAGTAGAAGAACACAGGTTAATCCATATAGGACATTCCTAAGAGTCAGCTCTACATTATGGACATGATAAAAGGAAAAGGAAGTATAGGAAACTGGTTATACAGTATAAACAGGTGGATTAAAGGAGAACTAAACCCTAAAAATGAATTTGACTATAAATGCCATATTTTATATACTGAACTTATTGCACCAGCCTAAAGTTTCAGCTTGTCAATAGCAGCAATGATCCAGGACTTCAAACTTGTCACAGGGGGTCCATCTTGGAAAGTGTCTGTGACACTCACATGCTCAGTGGGCTCTGAGCAGCTGTTGAGAAGCTAAGCTTAGGGGTCATAGTAAATTCTCAAGCAGATAATGAGGTTGGTCTGTAATATAAGCGGATGCAACAAGGCTGATTATTAAAATCTGATGCTAGCGGCACTGGTTTCTGTGCTGCCATGTAGTAAATATCTGTATTAATTACTAATTAGACTTATATTGTGACATTTATATTCTATGTGTACTGTATATTGTGGGTCCCTAAGCTCAATAAGTGACAGCAGCACAGAGCATGTGCAGTGAATCAGCAGAAAAGAAGATGGGGAGCTACTGGGGCATCTTTGGGGGCACAGATCTTTACTGCTAAAAGGCCGAGGTTCCCTTGGGCTGGTACAGAAACCCGAAACATAATGTACAACATTTCTACCCTACTTTTTTTTTTTTTAAAGTCTTTATTTTTGCATTTAACAATAAACCAAATAATATTGGAAAGAATATAAAAAAGAAGTGTGGAGTGGTTGGTTTGTGGGGGTAGGGGGTTTGGTGGTTGGGCCACCTATTGGCCAGTCCGGTGTTTTATGCTATACCGGGTAAGTTAGTCCATATCTGTGGTGGTTTTTTGACACAAAGTCCATGCGTCCCAAATTTTAGCAAATTTTTCTGGACATCCTCTAGACTTTTTTCCATATCGCTACTGTAGGAGGGTCACGGAGTTTCCACTTAAGTGCAATAGCTTTCCTTGTATAAAAAAAATAGTAACCAAAACATTTGTCGTTTACATTGTTGTGGAATTAACTGGTCTATATGACCCAGCAAAAAAATTTCTGGTGATTTGACCGGAGGAAAGTCCAAGTAGGTTTGCAAATACAAAGCCACATTCTCCCAATAGGCAGTGATCACCGTACAGGACCAAAAAAAAAAAAGCATAAAAGGTACCTGGGTCTAGTCTACATTTATAACACAAATTATCTGGGGTCAATCCCATATGATGCAAATGCACTGGTGTGTATTACAATCTATGTATCATCTTATGCTGTATAAGCCTATCCCCACTACGAATTACTGTATGAACAAAGGTTTCTGTTATGTTATCCCAGTCATCTAGATCCAAAGTAGGGTTGTCTTGCATCCATTTACTATAGCACTTTGTGCACGGGTTACCTCTTTGAGAGTTTAGCAGGTTATATACTTTGGACAATATTTTTTTCTTCTCAGGTATCTTAAGCAGAGTCTCCAAAGCTGGTGTTTCCATTAAAGGTACACATGGGAACTGGGCATTCAGGGCATGCCGGACCTGGAGGTACCGATAAAACATGGTGTGCGGAAATTGAAACTCCTGACATAATTCTGCAAATGACTTCAATGTCTGGTTTTTGTATAGCTGGCCCTAATATTTGATTTTATATGTTTGCCCATATCTGTGGGTCCGGTATTGTTTGTAAATGTGTCAGGAATGGGTTTAGCCGCAGTGGTATGTTGGGCGATAATTGGGGAGTGCTAGGTTTGTTTAAAGCCGAAGCTTTTTTCAGGCAACTATACCTGTACGAAAGGTGGAGAGTGACCACCCATTCTGGGTGATGCCACGAAATGGCAAATTAGCTAGTCATTCAAAAGATCCCACCACCGCGGCAGCAGTTATGCTGGCAGTGTCCTCTGAATCATATACAACAGTTTAGGCAAAACAATCATTTTTACCATATTAACTCTGCCTATTAGGTTGAGTGGAAGTGGGGACCACAGTGAAAACTTATTACAGATGTCAGCTTTTACTGGATCTATATTTAAGGCTGTAAATTGGGGAGATATCAGGGTGAATGACTATTCCCAGGTACTTGAATTGATCCACCTGCGAGAGTGCCTGTCTTGCAGAAGTGTGGATTTGGACCAATTAACTTTAAAACCCGATGCTTTCCCAAATAGATTGACAACCTGCAGCATTTTATTAAGTGACTGGTGTGTTACCCTACTTCTTTAGTTAGGCTTTAGTTCTCCTTTAAAGGGACAGCTCTAGCGTAAAGGCGTACCTCTCCATTCATCTGGTTAATACCCCTCTGGATGGAATCTTTCTTCACCACTGTCCATTCCTACAGAATAAAGCACACAACATCAGACCAAAGACCAAACTAAAAACTCAAAACTAAATTTCTTTTGTAGGGAGCATAACCGCCTTCAGTGGGAATTGTAAGTCAGAAGGCCAGTGGCAGAGGGGCCTGAGATGATAAAGAACATTTCACAGATTGGGAATAGGGTGGGGCCTGCTCATGAAAGGGTGGACCTTAAGTAAGTTTTTGTCATGAAGAGGAACTGGTCAATGAAGACCAGGGGCATGGTGGTGACTATGTGGCCCCATTTTATTTGGCAGGTTTCACTACACAAGGTGACCAGGCATCTTAGTGCAGAGTCCTATAATTACTAATGGTGAACTGTAATAGTGGCAAACATCTGTTTCTGTGATGGCCCACTGCAAATTTGAGAAGATTTAGACAAACCAAACTAAATTTAGCAATTTATGGGGACATCAGGCTGCCATAACACTCAGGCTTGCACACTGTGCAACATAAAGCCAAACCGAGAATCCCATCTACCAGGCCAGCCATGGCAAGCACAGTGAGTGAGCCAAGCCAATCTGCCATAAATGTAGCTGGCTCCCCCTGTACCAGGTAGATCCCAATGCAAGTGACTGGCTGCATGGGATTTAATTGTAAAAAGAATAGTAACATCAAAAAAGTGTTTTAAAGTAATATATAATGCAGTGTTGCCCTGCACTGGTAAAACTGCTGTATTTGCTCCAGAAACACTACTATTGTTTATATAAATAAGCTGCTGTATAGCAATGGGGGCAGCCATTCAAAGGAGAAAAGGCGCAGATTACACAGCAGATAAGCTCTGTAGAACATAATGTTATCTGTTATCCACTATTTATCCTGTGCCATATATTTCCACCATTGCTACACAGCAGCTTATTTATATGAACTATAGTAGTGTTTCTAAAACAAAACACATCAGTTTTACCAGTGCAGGGCAACAGGACATGATATTTTCATTACTTTAAAACATTTAAAATTGTTGGTGTTACTGTTCCTTAAAGAAGCCATCGGTTCTCTGGCAGAAGTTACGATTATCTCTATGGCCTGTTCCTCCCCAGCCTCTTTCACCTGTCCAGTCAGCAGGTAGATAACCTCCAGCGCTTCATTCACGATCCTCTCCGTCATTGGTTTGTTGTCTAGGATCCTTTGATACACGGGAGAGTTATTCAGATGCTGCAACAATAGAACCTAGTGGAACAGGTGAGACGGGAAAGTAGAACATATTTGTTTTTATTATGTGGAGGAGCAAGAAGCTGATTTTTTGCTAACTAGTATACAGTACACATTTACTTCTGTGGCAGCTGCCTGGCATTGAGCTCTACAGCACAGACAAAAGGTAGAACAATATTTAACAGGTTGATAATATGGCCAAAACAGGACTATACTGAATGCAGATGTCTCTGTCAGTTTATATACAGTACTTGCACCACCCTGTGTATAAATAATGCCGCCTCGCTGTGTGAGGCTGGGTGAAAGCGGCATAGAGTCCGGAGCAAGTTAAAGGGGTTGTTCACCTTTGAGTTAACTTTTATTATGACCTAGAGAGTGCAGCGAGACAATTTGCAATTGGTTTTCATTTTTTATTATTTCTGTTTTTTTCTTTAGTTATTTAGATTTCCAGCTCTCCAGTTTGCAGGTTCAGCAATCTGGCTGCTAGGGTCCCTATTACCCTAGCAACCATGCGTTGATTTGAATAAGAGACAGGAATATGAATAGGAGAGGGCCTGCCCAGAAAGGGGAGTAATAACTAGAAAATGTGCAGCCTTACAATGCATGTGCTTCTTATGAAAGCTGGAAAGTCAGTAATAACTAAAAAATACTATCAAAAATAAATAACGAAGACCAACTGAAAAGTTGCTTATAATTAGTCACTCTGTAACATACTAAAAGATAACAAAGGGGTGGTTCACCTTTTGGTGAATGCTTAGTAAGTTATAGAATGGCCAATTCCAAGCAACTTTTCAGTTGGTCTTCTATTTATTTGTTTTTATAGTTTTTGATTTATTTGAGGGGGGTACTTTAGTAACAGTCAATAAGGTTGTTTCCTGCACTTGCAAGCAAAGAACTGTAATGTGGGTATTTTGTTCAATGGGTAAGGGGTACTTGGGAGATATAAGTTGGTTACAGGAGATCGCAACAGAAAAAGGTTTAGAAACACAAATAAAAAACAGTGGGGCTCATTTATAAACACTGGGCAAATTTCCACCTGGGCAATGGCAACCAATCAGTGAGTGGCTTTTTTTAGCCAGCTGCAGGTTGAGCAAGGTAAGCAGGCCTCTGATTTGGTTGCCATGGGTTACTGCCCAGGTGCAAATTTGCCCAGTGTTTATAAATGAGCCCCAGTGATGGCAGCTTGTAATGGGAGGGTAAGTGAGCCTATAACTGAAACAGGGGGTTGTACAGACACGGGACATGTTATCCAGAATGCTCGGGACCTGGGGCTTTCCGGGTAGTGGATCTTAACGTAATTTGGATCTACGTATCTTAAGTCTACTAGAAAATCATGTAAGCATTAAATAAACCCAATAGACTTATTTGCTTCCAATTACCGGTAAGATTAATTATATCTTAGTTTGGATCAAGTGCAAACTACTGTTTTATTATTACAGAGAAAAAAGGAAATCATTTTTAAAAATTTGGATTATTTGGATAAAATGGAGTCTATGGGAGACAGCATTTCCATAATTCTGAGCTTTCTGAATACTGGGTTTCCGGATAACAGATCCCATACCTGTACTAGAAACGGCAGTGGTAGTGTATAAATCATGCAGTGGACTGAGCTAGAAGACTCAGACGGTCACTTCTAGGGGTAAGGAGAGAAGTTTTAAATCAGCTATATTGTGCATCTCCTTTCACTCACCAATACTTTCTCCACTGAAGACCACGCTTGGTCAGCTTCCAAGTTCTGGAGGAAATTCTTCTGATATAAGTTATCACTTTTGGAAGACAATTTTGTCCAGAACCACGGGGGGTAAATGTCACGAGGAAAGAATTCATTGAGGTTCAAATGTCCCAAGGGTTCATTGGGGTTAAGGGGACGACAGTGGTAGTGGTGATCGTGTTCGACTTTCCAAGGTTCACCATCAAAATTGGACTCAAATTCAGGCCACTGCACCCCCTTGTCAGCTGTGAACATAAAGTGATTGGTCACTGTGCCGGCATTTACTATTATAATGCTAAAGCTAAAAGTATTCATTAAAGCAGAAGGAAAGCTACGGAGGCAGTTTATTGCCAATAAATTAGACACAATAGTACAAGATAGAATGCTATATTTATTCTGTAGAATGTTTTACCATACATGAGTAAAAAGCTCTAGAAGCTCAAGCTCTGTTTGTTTAGGATAGCAGCTGTCATATTAGCTTGGTGTGACATCACTTCCTGCCTGAGTCTCTCCCTGCTCACTTATAGCTCTGGGCTCAGATTACAGTAGAGAAGGGAGGAGGGGGAGAGGAGCAAACTGAGCATGCTCACGCCCGGGGCAAGGAGATTTAAGCTGAAGGCAGGAAGTCTGATACAGAAGCCCATGAGTACACAATAGAAGGAAAGAAATGTGGTGTTTCTTTTGACAGGGGACTCAGAGCAGCATTACTTTCAGGGTTTACTGGTATATTTAGGTGGACCTTTCTGATAAGGCTTACTTAGTTTTAACCTTTCCTTCTCCTTTAAGCCAAGATGACATTTTCTAAATACGCAGAAATAACTGACCTTATGTCTGATCTGACTGCCATTTACCCACTGTGAGGTGGAACTGAAGGCCGGTCTGATGTGGGTTGTTTGTCTTCTTCTTAATCAACATATAGAGTTTTAAGGGCAATGACAGACGGGATGTTTTGTAGCCCTCAATTAATCTAGGCAACAGCAGGCAACAAAATGCCCCTTTCTCCTTTCCACCAGAAATGCGAATCGCCACTGGCAAAACATACACGGCAAATCTACTTTCCAAAGGAGCCCAAAGTTTCATCTCAAGGAAACGTTGGGCAACTTCACACCACATATGTTATCCCAGTGGTGCATCTTAAAGGGGTGGCTCACCTTTAAGTTAACTTAGTATGTTATAAATAAAAATGGGCAATTATAAGCAACTTTTCAATTGGTCTTCATTATTTATTTTCTATAGTTTTTTTAAATGATTTGCCTTTTTCTTCTGACTCTTTCCAGCTTTCAAACAGGGGTCACTGACCCCATATAAAAACAGTACCTCTGTAAAGCTACAAATTTATTGTAATTGCTACTTTTTATTACTTCTCTTTCCCTTCACGTTCTCTCTTATTCATATTCCAGTCTCTTATACAAAAATCAGTGCACGGTTGCTAGGGTCATTTGGAGATTGCAAACTGGAGTTTTGTTGAATAAAAAGTGAAATTACTCAGAAACCACACAATAAAAAATGAAAACCAATTGCAAATTCTTTTAGAATATCACTCTCTACATTATACTAAAAGAGAACTCAAAAGTGAACAAGCCCTTTAAAGGAACAGTAACACCAAAAAATAAAAGCGTTAAAGTACATAAAAATATAATGTAATGTAATGCTGCCCTGGTACAAGTAATGTGTTTGCTTCAGAAAGACTACTATAGTTTATATAAATAAACTGCTGTGTAGTCATGGGGGCAGCCATTCAAGCTGAAAGAGGAGAAAAGGCACAGGCTACTTAGCAGATAACACATAAGCTCTGTAATAGAATACAATGAGATTCTACAGTGCATCTGTTATCTAATATGTAACCTGATCCTTCAATGGCTGCCCCCATGGCTACAGAGCACCATGTTTATATAACTATAGTTGTGTTTCTGAAGCAAACACACCCAATGTACCAGTGCAGGGTAACAGTCCATTATATTTTAATTACTTTAAAACAATTTTCACATTTCACTTACTTTTTGGTGTTACCGTTCCTTTAACTGGTAGAGAGAAAACAAGGGGCTCTTTGTTTTCTGCTGTAGCCCAGATTAATTGTGGGCTACAAAACATCCCATGTGTCATTGCCCTAAGAAAATGTCATTGTCCTATGTATGGCCATATTAAAGGGGCAGTATAAGTGCAATGGAACTTGGACTAAACATAATTTTTGCTACGTATCTATGATTTTTGTGATTTTTTAGAGCTAAAAAGGGCAAGCAGGGAAACTGAAGCTTCGGTGAGGCAGAGAATTAGATTCCCAGTGCACAGATAATCCCACATCATAATAGAACCCTGCTAACAAAACAGTCACAGCAAAGGGGGAAGGGATGGGGGTGTATACTGGTAATCTAATCCTCTACCTCGCCAGGATGAAACATGGAAAAGATTATTTTTGCCGGTTTAGCTCAAGAGATAAAACAAGAGGTTAAAGGAAAACTATACCCCCCCAAACTATAAAGTCTCTATAAAAATAAATATATTGCACAAAACATTCCGTATCAAAAATCCCTCAAAAATTTACTTTTCTATCCGTATGTGCCATTGGGTAAAACCAAAATAGAAAATTTGGGATTATATGATTCACAGTGCACATAAACTAACAACGGACACATATACATGTTAGTTCACATGAGCCAATGAATGGACAAAATGTTGTCTTTTACTCCTACACTTCTTCCGTGTACATCTTCGAAGTATTTATGGTCAGGTGATCTGGGAGCACAGAAAATATCAATACAAATGGGGGCTCAAGGTAAGAGATGTAAAATATTTACCATTACAGTAGAAGCCCCATTTTACGTTTTTCAGGGGAGCGGAAAAAAATGGTGCAAAATCCAGGAAAATGTAAAATCAGGGAAATGTATTATGCATAATATATAGGTGGGACCACAAAACAACAATGTAAAATGAGGGAAAACTTTAAATTAGAGGATGTAAAATGGGGGTTCTACTGTATCTATTTTCCAGTTTGGTGAGATTCTTTAATAGGTGACTTAAAGGGGTTGTTCACCTTTGAGATAACTATTAGTATGATGTAGATAGTGTGATATTCTGTGACAATTTGCAATTGGTTTTCATTTTTTATTATTGAAGGTTTTTGCGTTATTTAGCAGCTCTTCAATTTGCATTTTAACCAATCTGTTAACTAGGGTCCAGATTACCCTAGCAACCATGCATTGATTTGAATGAGATCTGGCAAACAAGTAGTCAGCACAACGATTCTCACTTCCTTGCAGCGGCAGTAAACGTTCTTCAATGGCCACTTTCCATTGGCATCACAATTGGTTAAGTATTTTGAACAGCACCACCAAACTTTTCTTCTTATTTTAAGAAGCCTTTATTTGTGCTTTAGGGCATCACAGCAACATTTCAGGCCATGCGGCCTTTTATCAAGCTTGATAGCCCTAAAGCACAAATAAAGGCTTTTTAAAATAAGAAGAAAAGTTTGGTGGTTTTTGTTTGGTGGCGCTGTTCAAAATACTAACCCAATTGATTTGAATAAGAGACTGGAATATGAATAGGAGAGGCCTGAATAGATGGATCATTAATAAAAAGTAACAATAACAATACATTTGTAGCCTCGCAGAGCATGTTTTTCGAAAGGAGTCAGCGACGCACATTTGAAAGCTGCAAGGAGTCATAAAAGGCAAATAACTATAAAACTATAAGAAATAAATAATGATAACCAATTGAAAAATTGCTTAGAATTGGCCATTCTATAACATAATGATAGTTACCTTAAAGGTGAACCACCCCTTTAATAATATGATATATACTATCTGTTGGTTAACTAATTATTCTGGGGGTATAGGTTTCCTTTAAACAACAAGCCCTATTTGTTGCACTCATGTTGAACAAGGATAAGGGGGGTGGGGGGGGACACATTGCCCATTTAATTGCCATCTATCACCCATGTAGGCTTCCAGCCTCATACGGGGTAAAAACACAGAATATAGGGTGCAGTGCATGAGAGTCAACTAAGTACCCCCTTCCCCCCGGAACATAACACAATGGTGGGTAGCCCTGTGCCAAATATCTAAAAATATATACGATAGTATGGTAAAAATATGTATACAAAATCAACCCGACAGATCCACTTTAACTGCAACCTATTGCCCCATGATGCTACATTAAGATAAGGGGGGACCTCTGCATTGTCATTTCCATAATTTGGATCCATGCTTTGTACGATGTATAAACCGGCTGTAAATGTCTAAAACGTGAACTTCATGGCTGTCCCACTAAGTGGCCTAGATGTGATGGTACTGACCTGTTTCACGTGATTTTTTTTCAGGTTTAGGATCGCTTGGGGGAGTCCGTTCTGAAGTTGCAGTAGGTGCAGAATTCTGTCCTGCTGAAACTGGCACCTGGGCTACCATCAAAGGTGGCCAAACATTCCAAACAAGCTGTTGTTGTGCCTGTGGTCTGCTTGGGAAAATTGTTGGCATGGCATTTGTCCGAAGAATGGCTCTGCCTTCTTGAAAGATGTAACAGTCCGGGGGGAAATGGGCAGAGCACATGCAATAATCATAACTCCTCCTCCTTTCCAGCACTTTTTGAGCAAAGGCGTCAATGTTGCCAAAATCTTGGCCAGTCTGACACAACCACTGCTTTATCCTTTGCAGATTGTTGGGAAATGTATGAAACAAAACACCGCCAATTGGCTGGCGGCAACCGTTGACTATGCATTTCGGCCACACTTCACCCTGAAGGACAAAATTTAATTAACAAATTAAAAAAAAAACCCACACAAATGCATTATTAGCAACTGAAAAACGAAATGCCATTTCTAAAGTTTGCTTTGTGGAAAGCCTACCTGGCTGACCTTTGTTATTAAGGTAGCCAAATACAGGCCAATAAAATCTGAGGACCCAGTCCCTCCAAATTGAGTTGACAGCTCATTGGCCTGTGTATGGGGCCCCCCCAACTAATTTTGTGCAGAAAATCAGGCAAAGTTAGGAGATCACATTGTGCATAAGCTGCATCTATGCAGTCCGCACCTGATGGATATTCCTAGGCCCTCAGTAAGATAAGATCATTGGTATATTATCCTAATTTAGCTCATGTTGTTGGATAAAGATCTTCACGCAACTTCACCAAACGAGAGTATAATACAATGCATGCCCCGCTTTAGCCAGTTGTGAAACACTGCAAACATTCCCCCTACCTCACATCCTGATGAATTGGGAGGCGAAAGAAAATTCTGCTGATTGGTCATTGATGAGCTCAACCCTGGGAACATGGTTGGGATGGCATCCGAGCGAAGAACCAGTTTAGCGTCCTGTACGATGTAACAGTTGGGGGTGAAATGGGCTGAACACATGCGATGGGAATCCGTTTTCTTTCTCTTTCCCTCCACAACCTTTTGCGCTAAATAGTCGATTTCGTCTGTCGTGAGACCGATCTGCTGAAGCCATAGCTTTATCCTGGACATATCATTGGGAAAGGGGTGCAGAGCCACCCCATGGAGATTTGATTTCTTGTAATTGAAATGCACACAATTGCTCACCACACAATGCGGCATGTTCCTGACCTGCAAAGGAACAGGTGACTGCTTGAATTGTAGGGCTTACAGGAGAGAGAGAGAAGAGAGAGAGAGGCACCCAAGGGGGTACATCTTCCGCTATTAGATTCACATGAGTACAATTTCATTCATCCAGGGCAATAACATACAAACAGTTTGCAGATAGAATAATCTAGTTCCAGAACAGGTTTCTAGTTGCCAGAGTAACTGACCCTAGCAACCTGATCTTTTGAAATACCAAATTGGAAATGATTACAAAGCCACAAATAACTTGCAAGTTGTCAAGATCAGAGGCATAATTTTCCTTTAAGCAGAAATAAGCAACTCAGTGGGCTAGGGACAAAATGCTTAAAGTCAGTCCCATTCGTGTATACGACAATGGGGTCACCTGTGGAAAGTTGTACTTCCTCATGGATGACAAAGCCTCCCAAAAATTCCTTTTTCACTGACGCCATCGGGAGTGGTTACATGTAAAACACTTCAGTTGTGTAATCGTGCAGTTTGCAGAAAGGCGTTGTTTTCTCACAATTTAAGAGTTTAAGCCGCATCAACTCCAGTCTGCGGCAACGAAAAGCTATTTTTCAGCCCATTTGCTCCCCCTGAGGGAAGAACTATTAGGGCAACGGTAGGCCGTCAATGAAGTCAATAACCTGCGGTAAAACATACGCGTTGTTTTGGTGAAGTCGCCCAATGTTTTCTCTTGAGGCAACTTCAGGAGACTTCAGAAATCCAAAGTACCGCATATGTTTTACCACCTGCGATTCACACTATCGCCGGTGCAAAAGCATTGGGAGGAGATTAGTCGCATGCAGAAGAGGAGATTTGTTGCGGACGACTAATCTCGACTACTATTGCCCTTACCTGTGGATGACAAAGAGTCCTGTGTGTCACTGGCAACAAGGCACTGGTCTGCAAACTTGGGTGCACAAGTGAATAGGGTGGGGCAATTTCATTGTCACCCGACAGGGTTACTATTAGGGCTGCCACCTCTTCTGGAAAAAAATATCAGCCTTCCTATATATTTATCTTTTTTCCCTATTAATAACATTGGGATCAACTATCATTTTTACCGGCCAGGTGGCAACACTAGCTCCTACTTGTTGTGGCGACAAAATATTCCGAATTTTATTTTAATTAGTGCTCAAACATTTCGGTGTACCTGCAGTTAAAGGCGATATCTTCTCATAGTTATATACACCTGCCTGCGTGGTAATGCTCTTCCACGTACCACATGTTTCAGAGTCATTGAGGCTTTTAAATCATTTTTAATTAACACCCCCCCCCTTTAAATAATGAAGTGGGCAGATATTGTAAATACAAACCTACCCAGACCCACCCTAATTCAAGCAGTGTTGCAAGTGGCCATTAAAAGCAGGTCCTTAAAGTCCAACAATCTGAGTGCCTTCTATTCCAATGCTGCGCATGATTCTAGGGCTATAAATGTCATAGGTTGGGTGCCCCTGGTTTGCTCCACCCATTGAGTACTCACCCCTGATTCCTGTCTTCTGATTGAAGTATCCTTCTGTGCAGCAACTCTAAAATCCAAGTGGGCAGGACCTTAATAAACGAACATGGCGCCTCACTATCACTTAAAATCTTAACCGGATACGGAAGACAAACATAGTTCCCAGTGCTTTACTCCCTGTGTAACCCAGCCCGCAGGAATGAAAGTGGAAGGACTGTGAATTGTTACTGAGAAATTGGTTCGTCCCAAAGGCAGGGCAAAACCACATAGCACAACCACCCCTCTGTTTTGTTATGAACAGATACTGCCTTGCTGAGGAGGATGGATTACCGCAACGAGCCCGGTTGTTGCTAGCCTGCGGCGCGTGGAATTCTGGGAGTCGTAGTCTTTTCTCAATCTCATGAGTGCGTTTTTGATCAGGGCGAAACTGCAACCCCCAGAATCCAATACTTCCTAGAAGTGAGCATTGGGACTGGAGCGCCAAAGCTGAAAGAGGTAGAGGTAGAGCGTGCAAGGAAAATATGTCACAGAAATAAATAAAGGCACAGTAGCAGTGTTAGAAATATGGAATCCACCACCTGCATGGCTATTTAGCAATTCATTTGGATGCATGGCTGCACATAAATCATTTGTCTGAAGGATGTATCTAAATGAATTTCTAATTAGCCATTGGGGCTATGGATTCCATTGGGTAAGGTGGCTGTGAGTCCTGGATTTGTTTATACAGGGAATTGCCACTGTGCCATCCTGCTATGAGTTCTGGCAGAATTATTAGGCCATCTTCATTTCTATTTTATAGATTCACCCAATGTGTAGCTGTAAAATGGGGAGTAGTTTATTGGGGAGGTTGTCTCCCAAAGTGGGCGTGGCTTTAACATTTTGCCTTGGCACGCTGCACATCTCCATTGTGGGTGTGGCTTCTTGTTGTGGGCAGAGCTTAATTTTTGCCGCACTTTGCACACATTCACATTTTTGTGCCCAATTCAAGCACTGGTCATAACCCATCCCACCCAACTCTCCCACTTTTCATTGTACAGCCCACTTTCCAAGATCCTCTTCTTAATGTTCCATATTGCCCTTAATTGCTCTGCTCTTCCACTGTGGAACACAACCATGAGTCAGGATTTATTTTTTTTACTTTGGAATAAGAGGATCCTAGTAGTGATTTGCGGGTCAAGAATTTCTCGACCCGCACCTAACCCGCTCCCTACCCAGGCCCGCTGCTCCCCTTCATTTATAGACCCGCGCCTGCCCGCAATGAAGTCACAAAAGGGGCAGGCGGAAGTCTATAAATTCCGGCGCCGGAAGCCGGCAGTACTAGGTCTCGGGCGGGGAGAGCAGGAGAAGAGCTCCCATGCGTTTTGTCCAGGGGTCGGCCCTAACCCGCCAGACCCGTGGGCCTCGGGTCTGCCCGCACATCACTAGATCCTAGTCTTTTAATAAGTAAATTTGTTACAACTTACTTCATTTAGTTGATACATTACTCAGCAGCATCTGTGGAACATTAGCAACTATGGTATCAATTCTGACAGCTGCCTGACAACTCAAAAATAGGAAATGTATCAACCGATATATCAATTTAGAATAGTTACAGAGTCTGTGACCCCCCCACACACACACAGCTGCATTAGAAAGACATGAGGTGAAAAATGTAAATTAGAAATGGAAAGCCACTCATAAATAGAAGGTAATTGAAAAAATTTTTATTTCTGGTGAACTGGAAAAAAAAAACTGAACTGAGCCAAAAAATTTGAAGCCAATATCACATGTAGCTTTTTCTCCAGTGTCATAGATTCCACCATCTGAAAATTTAATATACTGACTACATGCCCCATCTTAGCAAAATTACACTGGTTAGACTTCTACCCCCATATTATTGTTTTGTGTGCCCTAATTCTTTCATTGATCATGCTTGATAATTTAGCCTTCGTAGATTCTACAGTTCAAGTTTCCCCTTTGATTTTTGCCATGTGTTCCATGTAGCATAGGACTGACATTATCAAAGGGTCCCTAGACACAGCCCCTCTCCTACCTGATCAGTACATGTACAGTACAGTGTAGGTGCATTTTACAAAAACAGGGTTTTTTTTGTTTATAGGTACCTGAGGGAAGCCCCCCTACAGCGCTAGCCCTTGGTAGTGATTATATAGAAAATATGGCCCTGGGGTTATTACTATATGTTACCGCCATTGATTTCAATTATTTCAAATGGAGAGGCGTTTTCAGGAGATTTGTCGCCCGAAGTTAGTCATAGATAATAGCAGGCGACAAATCTCTGTTGGCCACTGTCCTTAAATGGTTAAAGGAGATCCATGGAGAAACTAGAAGCAGATATTAAAGGTCTCTGACTGGGTTGTTGGTCCCTTTCAAGTGAGGATTTCAAATATCCCTCCTGCCAAATATTATTAATGAGCAACATGGGAAACTACCCTGCTTTAATGGCCTAAGCCAGTGATCCCCAACCAGTAGCTCATGAGCAACATGTTGCTCTCCAACCCCTTGGATGTTGCTTCCAGTGGCCTCAAAGCAGGTGCTTATTTTTATATTCCAGGCTTGGAAGAAGTCGCAGCATTCATCTGACGCGACACGACTGTCGGATGCAAACACTGTACGATGCGTCGGATCATTGCTGCAACTTCATCCGATATTTCTATCTCTTACCTTATTTCTGTCGCATACGTTTTGTTGCAGCACGTCAGATTGTGCCGCAAACGTCCGTCTAGTCCTACCCTCAGTCAGTGACTTGAACGGGGTTTGCAATTGATCCTCAGCATTCAGCAACAGATATGACCCATGTGCCCCCCCCCTCAAGTCTCTGATTTTCAATTACACTGTTTACACTGCAAATAATCCACTCTACCATATAAAATTAATTTTATTCCTAAACCAAGTGTATTTTTTTTATTTGTAATATTGGTGTGTAGACAGCCATCTCAGGTAATTTTGCCTGGTCATGTGCTTTCAGAAAGAGGCAGTGCTGCACTATGGGACAGCTTTCTGATAGGATATTGTTGTTCTACATAATGTAACTGAAGGAGTTGCAGTGGGACATGGATTTTTACTATTGAGTGCTGTTCTTAGATCGACAGGCAGCTGTTCCCATAGTTCTGTTGTTAAAGGACCAGTAACACCATTTTTAATTCTTAAAAAAATGAATGCATATACATTACTTACCTTCAATATGCTGATCTTTCCTGCTGTTTGATAAGACATAGGAAAAAACTGAAACCGGCACTGTCCCACAGCGTCCAAGGGGTCTCTGCCATCTTCTTGCTTGTTCTTCTTCTTCTCCCCCTACATGCGCGCTGCTGAGTCTCTCTTCCGGGACCCGACTTCCGGGTTCATAATGTCACTTCCGGAAGTTTCCCCTTCACAAACAGCCTTTAGCACCCGCAATGTTGTACTCCACACAGCCCTCATTGGTTCCCTCTCTGCCCGCAGCATTTCCCTCCCCTCAGCCTTACCTTCTGTTCAGCTTCTCTGCCGGCAGCTCTTCTGTCAACTCTGCCTTTTTCTCCCCGCAGTGTTCCTGTCCCCTTAGCCTCTCTCCTCTCAACCTTTCTCTCTGCAGCAGTTCACTCACCTCTGCCTGATGCTCTGCCTCGCGAGACCTTACTTACCTCCAGGTCTGCTCTGTGTTCTTACTTCCGGTTCTGTGTGGAGCATCGGGAGCGCGCACTAGTCGCCCTTTCGCCGTTTTCCAATGTAAGGGAGAAAAGGTATTTTGAATTTTTTTTTAAAAAAACGCTAGGTCTGTTATATAAATATATTGGGGCATGGCCATTGTTTTAAGCATATAGAATGGATTTTTTAAATACATTTTTTTGATGTTACTGGTCCTTTAAGCTGCTAGGGGGGGTGGAGTGATAGGATGATGTCACTCCAACTTGCAGTACAGCAGAAAAGAGTAAATTAAATTTATTAGGGCACAAGTCACATGACTGGGGGCAGCTGGGAAACTGACGATATGTCTAGCCTCGTGTCAGATTTCAAAATTAATTATAAAAAAATCTGTTTGCTCTTTTGAAAATGGATTTCAGTGCAGAGGTCTGCTGGAGCAGCACTATTAACTAATGCATGTTTAACCATGATAGTATCCCTTTAACAAAGTGTTCTTACCAACGACAAAATATTCTTTATTTGTCCAGGGTATCTTATAGAAATGGGAAGACATCTGAACATTTAGTGATAATATTAGGTAAAATGAAGCATAGCAAGCCCAGTCAGTGCAGAAGTCTACTGAAGCAGCACTATTAACTGATGTGTTTTGAAAAAAAAAAAAACATGTTTTCCCATGACAGTATCCCTTTAACAAAGTGTTCTTACCAATGAGGGGGGAGAAGGGAGAGGGTAATACCACTCCAACGTGCAGTACAGCAGTAAAGTGTAACTGAAATTTATCAGAGCACAAGTCACATGACTAGGGGCATCTGGAAAACTGACGACATGTCTAGCCCCATGTCAGATTTCAAAATTAAATATAAAAAAATGTTTGCTTTTTTGAAAAATGGATTTCAGTGCAGAGGTCTGCTGGAGCAGCACTATTAACTTATGTGTTTTGAAAAAAACATGTTTAACAATGACAGTATCCCTTTAACAAAGTGTTCTTACCAACGACAAAATATTCTTTGTTTATCCAGGGTATCTTATAGAAACGGATGCCATCTGAACATTTAGAGGCCGATTCACTAAATTCGGGCGAAGGGTTAGAATAAAAAAAACTTCGAATTTCGAAGTTTTTTTGGGCTACTTCGACCATCGAATGGGCTACTTCGACCTTCGACTCGAACGATTCGAACTAAAAATCGTTCGACTATTCGACCATTCGATAGTCGGAGTACTGTCCCTTTAAGAAAAACTTCGACCCCCTACTTCAGCAGCTAAAAGCTACCGAAGTCAATGTTAGCCTATGGGGAAGGTCCCCATAGGCTTGCCTGTGATTTTTTGATCGAAGGATTTTCCTTCGATCGTTGGGATTAAAATCCTTCGAATCGTTCGATTCGAAGGATTTAATCGTTCCATCGAACGAAAAATCCTTCGATCGAGCGATCGCAGGATTTGCGCAAAATCGTTCGACTTCGATATTCGAAGTCGAACGATTTTAGTTCACAGTCGAATATCGAGGGTTAATTAACCCTCGATATTCGACCCATAGTGAATCGGCCTCCCCGTGATAATATTAGGCAAAATGAAGCATAGCAAGTTCAGTCAGCAATACATTCTCTAGCGATAAAGAACATCATTTTCCATTTTGAAGATACTGCTCTTGTGATTATTATTTATGGAGATTTTTATTAATTATGCTATATGAAAATTTCAATGCACATAAACTCATGCTGTACTGTACTAGGGAAACAATATGGCATATACAAATATACACAGAAGGAATGTTCTGGGCACATAATAAGCTATACCCTTATAATGTACTGTCAAAGGGAAACAATATTATTCCCCCCATATGTATAAATACAAATATAGACAGAAGGAATGTTCTGGGCACACAATAAGCTATACCCTCACCCTGTACTTAGGGTATATATAGATACAAATTCATATATATATTTACAGAGGAGGAATGTTCTGGGCAATCATAGGCTATACCTCATCTATTGCACAAGCAACACAAACAGATATCATTAATGTACAGAGAAAATATCAAACATTACATACATCAGTCATTGCTAGATGTCTAGTGGTAGTCTAGATGTCAATATGGCCTTAGCCTAAGGTTTTGTATAGTTTTGTATAGTTCTAAAGGGGTCCATGAGATTTGGTCAGAAATATTTGGTCGCCTTGATAGGGGTTGTAGTCAAGGGTGGCTTTTTATTAATGAAGAAATTAGTCATTTCTGCAGTGAAGAGACAATATAAGTATGGATGGGTGAATTTTAATGGGCATCAGCGACATTTCACCGGCGGCAAATTTTTGGTAAAAGTCGCCCAAGCCTAAATATAAGCTAACACAAAGTAGGGATCATGAAGTACAGAGGAATTAGGGTAACTGAATGCTTTCATCCCCCATACATTTATAGGAGCCCACATGGGACAATCGCATTTGCCTACTTTACAATGTAGACAAAACAAAAGCTTTCTTAATGTAGAGTTATCAAGATTGCTTGAAAGCCAACTAAGTGGGGCAAATATGAAATAGTCTAACATGCAGGCGCATATTATGATTATGAAGCAAAAGACGCAGAACCTGTGCTGTCTGAACAATCTTTGTTCTATTTTCCAAACCATTTAAGGATTTAACCCTTTGTGTTTCTTTTGATGTAAGACCAGGGTACATATTTGCTGTAAGCAGCTGCCACATTCATGGCAAATGTATGGTTTCTCTTCCTCGTGGGCCTGCAGGTGCGCAGCAAACGGAGATCTCTGTTCGTTTTCGCTCCTTCCAACTTCGCAATGAAGCTTTTCCTCTCTGTGTGTTTTCTGGTGCATAAAGAGCTGAGATTTATATCTAAAGGCTCGCCCACACTGGCTGCACCTCAGGGGCCTTTGCTTGGCAAGTGCCTTCTGACATTTGGCAAAGGACAATGTACTGCTTTCTTTGCACCAATGAAGACACATTTCCTGCTCTGGTCCTTCTTTACCACTACAAGCTAACTTTTTATTGTGGGAATCATCAAGAATTGTTGAAACAGTTTGCTGTCTGCTGCCCTGCGAGCACAATTCTTCTATGGAATCCTGTTCCCTGCAGTGCTCTGATACATCTGCTAAACAGGAAGGCTTGTAGGATTCTTCAATCATCTCAGGACGGAACTCATCTGCTAGAAAAGCACATAGCAGGCCGGAATCAATATACCCAAACAGTATGTATTATGCATTACACTATGGACCAAGTACAATTAAAATTCAAGAAAACAGTCCAGAAATGCTATGCATGGCAACATCTGTAGCTACAGCAGAGATGATAATACTGGTAATACCTGTGGCTGATTCTTCACTTGGACTCTTTAGGGCACGCAAATGCTTGTCTGTTATCGATACTTCTTGGATTTCATCATCAGAATACTCTAAAGGGGGGAGGGAAAGAGAGCTGTTGAAAGGAAGGGCATGAACATTGTAAATGGTTTGAATTTTTTATTCCAGACTTTACCAGCTTTGATGTTACAACTGCTGCTTATTCCAGTGAAACTTAAAAACTGCCTATACATGTATGGTGAGGTTGCCAAATGGATTTTCCCCCAATATGTCCAGCTTGATGTGGACAATATCAGACTGATCCTTTGGCCAACAATCAAAACACAATTGCAATGTAGGCTGGTTGTATTTTTCCATCGGATTGAGGCCATCATCAAAGCTCAGATGCAGTCCTCAATCTGACGATCTGATCAATATCTATGCAATTTTCAGCAGTTGGGTAGGCCGTCATTTTGCACCATACATGGGCCAGTAAGCTGCCCGTGTGTGCCCATCTTAAATGTTTACTTTTGTTGTTAAGTTTTACATCTGTTTGGAGAATTCCGCTAAATAAATTTGTGTATAGAATTGGACCATAATAGCTTCACTTAAAGGACGAGTAACATTAAAAATTTAAAGTAAAAAAAAACCCATTGTAACCCTCTTCTGTAACACCTCCATCCTGCACAGAGTGAAATATTTTAATGCTTTATTCAAAAATACTTTAGTAAAATTCTGCTTCCGGTTGTGCAGTGACTTCACAAATAGGGCAATATGGCGACATGCCCTCTGCTACATCCTACGTGCACGCTCCAGATCTCCTTGCCCCACTTCTAAAACCGAAAGTTACTGCTGCACTCGAAAGGGTTTTTCAGCATGCCTATATTATCTTTCAGTGTGATTTGTTTCCATAAGTACTGGGATTTGTGAAGGAAGCACCCGGGTCAGCCATAAATCATCTTAGGACCCCAGAAAACCCCTATCATTGAGTTGATGTAGAAGAGGGCAAGTCACCACATGCTCTATTTGTGAAGACCGGAAGCAGAATTTAACATGGTATTTTTGAATAAAGCATTAAGCGGGTTATTTATCAAAGTTCGAATTGATGTGAATTTTTTTGTTACTCTAATAAATGTGAAAGTATTCACAACTCGAATGGGAGGTTATTTATGAAAAATTTTGAACGTCTAAAATTAGATGGAATGGGAACGATCCAAAAATTAGTTTCATATTCCAATTGAATAAGAACGAAACACAAACTGAATTTTCCTCTGAAAAAAAACTCAAATGTCAGGCAGGCTATTAACATTTTCAAAAGGGTCAATGGACCTCTGCCATTGACTTATAAATGAATTCGGCAGGTTTTAGGTGGCGAATATTCGAATCAGAACTGTTTCCATGGTTGAGGTGTGATAAATCTCACATTTACATCCGAATTGGGGGATTAAAAGTCGAATGTGTGAATTTTGACACAAATAAATTCCAATTTACTATTTGCCCCTAAAGTAAAGTTCACTTTTGTTCAGGATTGTAGTAGAAATGGAGGGGACTACAAGGGAGTTTTTACTTAAAAATGTTTGGTGTTACTGTTTCTTTAAGGCAGTGATCCCCAACAAGTAGCTTGTGAGCAACATGTTGTTCTCAAACCCCTTGGATGTTGCTCTCAGTGGCCTCAAAGCAGGTGCATATTTTTAAATTCCAAGCTTGGAAGTAAGTTTTAATTGCATAAAAACTAAGTATAGTGCCTAGCCGAGCCTCGTGTAGACTGCTAATCCACATAGGGGCTACCAAATAACCAATAACAGCACTTATTTGGCACCCAAAAGATTTTTTCATGCTTGTGTTGCTCCCCAACATTTTTTACATTTGAATTTGGCTCACGGGTAAAAAACTTTGGGGAGCCCGGTTTGAAGGCTTTCACTTTTGTCTTTACACTACTGGACAGGCTCAGAATAGTTATCCCTTGACATTACTGTAAGGGCAGGGGCAGATAAGGATGTATGGCCACCTTTCTACTGTTCTGTTTGTTCAAGCTGATTGCATGAGTGAATGGAAGAGGAGCTACAGCACCTTCTCACTTCCTTTTCATCAGATTCAATAACCCTCAATACACCAGGATCACTGGCCCCTCAGCTGCCCATACATGCCAAAATCATTACTAATCACACTAATGTATCTAGTATAAATAATTCTAAAACAACTGGACTTGCTGAGTAATCGTTGAAGACGTTTCACTACTCATCCGAGCAGCTTCTTCAGTTCATCTTCAGTTAAATCACACTATTGACAGGCTTTAGAGGAGTTTAAGATCATAGTTGTGCATGAAGTATCTACATTATGGCAGAAGAAAAGCACAACAGTATACTGGTTTAAAATACAACATTTGAGAGATGCAGTTAAATCACGTCTAACAAACATATTAGCATTCTAAAGATGACAAAGGGAGGAAGCATAGTTGTTTTAAACAAAACAGACTAAATAAAAGAGGCCCATGTCTATTAAATACCCCAGGAAAGTACAAATCTATTGAATGTGATCTGGGACATATAGATGAGGCTGTGTGTCGAGTGTTTTTGATGCAGGTCTTAAGGTGGCCATAGACGTAACAATTATGATCTTTCTTGGAAAAGATCTTTCCAAGAAAGATCGCTCGTTTCATTACACACGTGTAGAGCTGAATGGTCAGATATACACGCACCGAATATCGTACGAAAATATTTTTGTACGATATAATCTGTGCGTCTATGGCTTAATTAATAAACAGACTAAACTAGATTTCCTGACCACCACGCATCCACGTACGCTTGTCTTCTCTATACTACCATAAGTAAGAGGGTAGATTAGCCACTGGGGTGTCCCATAATCTCTGGGAGGGGTCCATTTTACAATTACTATCACAGTATGTGGATACTACAAAGTATAGTTATTGTCAAGGGCACTCCCAATTTTCTGAATAGATTACAGGAAATTGTTCATACAAATTCTGGCTACTTTGCAGTATTGATGTACAATTATTTTATACATCTATCCCACATGAGCAAGGGATCATTGCTGGATTTCCAAAATATGCGCCCCTAGGCCGGCTGCCTTCAGCACACGCACAATGTCACCATTCAGTTAGGCTCCTCTGCTCCCCTCTCTGGGTGTAAATTACAGATGCGGCATGCCGTCCCTAAAAATGTGCCGCCTTTATGGCCTTGGCACAAATCTGGGCCTGGAAGAGATGCAATATACTGAAGAAATGCTGCTGCAAGAAACAGTTTCCCATCCAGGGCCGTTCCTGCCATGAGGCAAGTTGAGCCCCTTGCCTCAGGCAGCAATGAACGGCCAGTTACAAGGGGCGGCAAAAAGCCCTGCATTGGGTAAATACTTTTATGGCAAAATTATAACTAGCATGCAAACACAATGTTAAGATAGATGGAAAAATGGTTCATTTTCTGATGTCAGTATCTCTTTAAGGAGAAGATTGTATGTGTTATTTCTATTTTGTGGATGCCGTGTTTTTTTTTATTTAGAACTCCACAGAGGTGAATTTACTATTTAAAGGGAATGTCAACCCAAAAAATAACTTAATAAACATAATTATAAGAAACTCTGCAATATACATTCATTACATATTCTCTTTGTTTTTTAAGTTATTTGTATATTTATTACTATTGAAAGCAGAGTTTGACCCTTTCTATTCTTTGCCCGGTTGGCTCAGTCAGACTGTTGATATAATGTCAGACAAGGCAGCTGATTAACAGACCTGTCTTTGCTGGGGAACTAAGACTTGTGCAACATTGTTGAAAAAGTAACCAGGAGTTAAAAGAGCACGAAATCCCCCCAAATGCTGCTTTCAATAGGAATTGTTTTTACAAATAACTCTAAAAGCACTGAAAATGTATATTGAAAATTGTTTACAATGATGTTTTCTTTTCTTAGGCAAATTTTTTTTGGGGGGTTTGGGACTACAGTCAAATTCATGGCTGAATACAGCAGAAATAAAATTAATTATCTTGCTGTTTAAGTAAATTATGAGGGTGGGGGTTTAAAACAGAATTATACAACAAGCCACTACAAAGAAACAATATTCTGCATCCTGATATTTTCCATGCTTCAAATGCCATAAAAGGTATTCCAAAGGCTAAACGCAAGAGTTCAGTGCCTTCAATCCAACTAATAAGAAAACACATACTTTAGGTTTAGGTAGGTGTTCCATATGACTAAGCACAATGTTGCAATTTGTTGCAACTGAGAGGCCATTATTTTTTTAATGGTTTGGAACAGTTCCCTAAGCCTAGGCCCCTGCTGATCTGTCTGACTACTTTGCTGAGCTGGCTGACTACTGTTACTTTGTATCAACAGCCAATAGTCATTAGCCTGCATCCTCCAAACCCACAATTCCCTGCACACGTGATTTCAATAAGGAAAGGGACATCACAGTGGAATGCATTGTGGGTTATGTAGTTCCTGCATGCTGTCTGTAAGCTGTGGAGAAGTTGTTACAATTTGTAACATCGGTGTTTTAGTCCCTCCTTCCCTCCCAGGATTTCAAATGATGCAGAAAGAGAAGAACTGTTAAATAGCTGGATTTCAGCATAGAAAATGGCATTTATTGATACTTTTTGAAGAAACAGGTAATTGTGATGGGTATATTAGGGGTTTCTGTGGGCCTCTTTATCAAATTTTGGTTTGGAAGCTGCAGTTCCCCGTTTACGATGTGCCACAAAATGGATTACATCTATGAACCGTATTTTTTAAGCATTAGTAAAATAAACTTTAATAACAATGTATCTAATGTGTATCCCACTACTGAGCATGCTCAATTCGCTTGTTCAATATTCCCTCTGGCCACAAGATGGAGCTGAGTCACATGAGGTGATTTTGGGGGTTGCTTAGCTGCAGTGATCCCCAACCAGTAGCTCGTGAGCAACATGTTGCTCTCCAACACCTTGGATGTTGCTCTCAGCGGCCTCAAAGCAGGAGATTATTTTTGAATTCCAGGCTTGGAGGCAAGTTATGGTTGTATAAAAACCAGGTGTACTGCCAAACAGAGTCTCAATGTAGGTTGACAGTCCACATAGGGGCTACTAAATGACCAACCACAGCCCTTATTTGGCACCCCAGGAACATTTTTCATGCTAGTGTTGCTCCCCAACTCCTTGTACTTCTGAACGTTGCTCACGGGTTCTAAAGGTTGGGGAACCCTGCTTAGCTGTATATAGTCACTGTTTGAGATTGTATGTAACACACACCCAAAACATGTAGTGCTATGCTTCTTAAATAAATTTACATTGTTTTGCTTTTGAAAAGCTCTCTGGTTGATTTCTACTACTACTAATACTGCTGTGAAGGTGGCTTCTCCAATAATTGCTGTGAAGAGCCTGAAACCAACTGTTAAGGAGACCAGTCGACAACATTGCGCTTAATGATGATACTTTCAAGATATTAGCATTTTTTTTAACACCAATATAATTCATTTCAAACAATTGCGCCACCTACTGTTCATTTTGACTGACTGGATACGGTTGGCAGAAAATTAAGTTAGTAACTAAAGTGATGTTGCTCTGCTTATGTCAGATGACTCTTCTTATTTTCTTAGCAGAGCAACATTAAAAGTCTGTCTAGGTAGAAAATATTACATGCCAGAGGCTCCCATAGTTGAGCAGATCAGATATAAACAGGTCAAGGAATTACGAGCCACATCCCTTTACTATTATCTTTCAGTCCTGTTCTTTTTTTGCCTATGGGCTATGCAAATCAACGCATTCAGCAATTTGTGTTCATGTGCAAATCGGTCACATAACCAAAAAGCTGTTCTATTCCTAACCTGATGGGTAGTCCTTATTAGGCTTTAGGAATGGATCCACCCCCATTTGCATAATCACATAATCTTCTTTCAAAATTCCTAAAAAATGTCAGAGAAGAAAATTATTCATTGCATTGGAAGTTAGAAACAAAACACATTCCTTTGTATAAAAGACACCTATAACCTACTGTGTGGTTTATTTTCAATGTAGGCTCCTTAAAGGAGAACTTAAGTAAAAAAACAAATTGGCTAGAATTGATTCCTATTATATATTGAACTCGCTAAATCAGCTCACTATAACAATAATTATCAAAGGCCTTTAAAGTTATCCCCAGCAGCTCCCCATCTTGGATCTTGTTAGGCTATTTTTTGTGTCAGTGGCATTGCACATGCTCAGTATGTGCTGGGCTGCTGCTGAGAAGCTAAGCTTAGGGGTCGTTGGAAATCACCAAGCAGAAAATGAAGTTCCTCGGTCATACAAGCTGATACGAAAGGACTATATGCTAACATAATTACCCTAACCCCTATTAATACCAGAAAAAAAATATACAACATTATTTATGAATCATCATCCCCGACACACTACTTTATACCTGGTTTCCTCCTCGGCCGGCTGCCTGGTTTGGAGGGGCGCCCAGATCGGGGCAGAGTCTGGGTAGTACGATACATCTTCCATTTCTTAATGATGGATTTGACTGTGCTGAGGGGGATTTCCAGAGTCCTAGAAATCTTTTTATACCCCTCCCCTAACTCATGACGTTCAACAACCTTATCCCTAAACTCCCGCGGAAGCTCCTTCCTCTTCATACTTTCGGGAGTATTTGGAATTTGCCGCTCAGCGGAGGAACTGCGAAGAGACAAGTGTAGTTCTGCTAAACCATTGTCCCTGCACCAGGGAGATTATTTTCTTTTCCTGGTATAAGCAGCAGGTTTCTTGGATATTTCTTTAGCACTACGATAGTGTGCCGAAGCGCAGGGAGAACAGATCATTAGCTTCTTTATAAAGTAATCAGGATTTAGCAACTCTGGAACAATGGTATGTTGAAATAGTGGTTAAAAGTGGCCTGCAAGGAAGAATGCTCCTGTTATAAAAAAAAAAAAAACTAGTAATATGAAACATATTATTGCTAGTGTGCAGTGCTACTGATGTACATAGTGAGGTGTGTAAGGACTGACTGAGATAATATTAGTTCAGGTACCAGCATTCTATGCCCCCTAAAGATCTAGATAAATGGTAACTCTCAGCATGCCCTCACAATTAAAGGGGTGCCTGTATGTATCACTACTGATATTCCCAGCCAGGGGATGGAACGCAATACAAATATGTAACCAGTATATGCAGTGTTTTAAGTGCGTTGAATGAGCTTACCGCTATACATGGTGGGCCCGAGTGCAAACGCCCCAGACTTTCAGCAAAGGGAGCAAACACCAAGAAACATCATATGCCTATGACTAAGTGTCCCTGGTAGACACAAAATGCATCAGGCCTTGGTTCTTTATTATGGTGAATAAAATATAAGCATTTTAACCTTTTACAATCTGACTCCGGCTTTACTACTTTGTGGGTCCAGGTCTGTGCCAGCCTCCTTTGATGTTTCCTAGGGGCTGGCACTGCCTGACTGGGTACTCATAAATAAATAGTGTTAATAAGGAGCTCAGCTGGTTGTAGACAGGTGTATTGCCAGTACTGAAACCCACTCTTAGGCAGGAACTGCTTGGCAGCAGGGAGCTGTATAAGCCAGCACTGATACCCACCATGAGGATGGCACGGCATGACCTGTGCCTTTATAACAAAAGGTTAATAAGGGAGGCCATGTGGCTGGAGAGATATCTATGTGCCACTATTGAAAAGCACCTTGGGGCTGGCAGTACCTGACTGGGTATCTGTGCCTACGATGGGGTTAATAGGATAGCCCAGCTGGCTGAAGTATATGTGCCATCAACTACAACCATGCCAGAACTGGTACTGCCTGACAAGGTGGCTGTGTCCATATACAAGGGGTTAATAGGGCAACATTGCTGGCTGCAGTCCTGTATATGCCAGTAACTGTGCCCAATGTGCCCATGCTGAAGCTGACACTGCATGGGTACTCTGCCCATATAACACTTGATTTAATAATGGAGAGTGCTGACTTAATGAAGCTGCCAGTACTAACCCACCATGCTTGACTGGATACGTGTGTACATATTACAAAGGGTTAATAGGGGAGTCTAGTTGGCTGCACAGTCCTGTAAGTGCTGCATCTATGCCCATGCAGCTGTAGCAATATACCATGGGGTTAATACTGAAGCCCAGGATATGTGCCAACAGTAATGCCCACCCTATCTGACTTGGTACCTGTGCCCATACTACAAGCTGTTAATAGAGAAGCCCAGCAATCTGATGCAGGACATACCTCACTGCAGCAAATACTTCGAGCCTTGAAAGCTGGTCTGTCATTGGCTGAACCCTTCCATCGTCATCAGACCGCCCTATGCTGCAGTGCATTCCGGGATTCGTAGTTTCACCACTGCTGTAACGCGAGACTCTCCAGCATGAAATACGTAGCATGAAATACGTATCCCAGAGGTCAATGTGCTTCACGGAGTTCAACCAATCAGAATATCAAGCCAATGACACACGAGAACTGCCAGTATTTCAGTATCTCCCGCCAAAAACTGAGCGGTGTTTGTGTGTGTGCTTGGGGGGCCGGAAAGATACTAACTAAATTCGCAGCTTTGCTTTGGAATCAGTAACTGCACGTTATCACACTATATATATATATATATATATAGTGTGATAACGTGCAGTTACTGATTCCAAAGCAAAGCTGCGAATTTAGTTAGTTTATATATATATATATATATATATATATATATATATATATATATATATATATAGTATTTAACGGACACGGAACATATTTAGATGAAAGCCTGCTGTCTTCTACCTTCCTATTAAACTGAATATACAAGTCAAAGTCACCATACCTGAAAGGTGCTTATTGTATTCGAAAAAAGGAAATGTACAGATATAGCCCATAGCAACCAGTTAGGTACAATTAGTTTCTAGACATACTAGTCCTCATACCTTCCCCATACCTCATTTATTATGTCCCCTATACCTCACACAAGTTATAGGGGACGGGGCACCTCAACCTACCTTTCAGCTTTTTCTCCTAATTCATGAGCAATAGAATATGCCACCCTACAAATAGGGTTGCCGCCTGGCCGGAAAAAATGATGGTTCATCCCAATTAGGGTTGCCACTTATTCCAGGAAAAAACACCGGCCTTTCTATATATTTATAATTTTTCCCTATTAATAACATTGGGCTCAGCCATCATTTTAGCCAGGTGGCAACCCTAATCCCAATGTTATGAATAGGGAAAAAAGTTAAATATATAAGAACTGGGGTACAGGTTACCCAATTCACCATATGGCAGGCATTTTGAGGGCTCAGGACAGAGTGCCTGGAAGATAAATGAGGATTAAAAGGTGGTGGTGGCAAAGAAATAAATATGCTTGCTTGTTATTATGCATCAGATTAGTCTGAATCATTTTATTGGCATCTTATTTGGTGCAGAACTGTCAACTTTTTGGAAGTTACCACATTTTCAGTTCTGTCCCCCAGTTTTTTGACGATTGCTAACGATTTCCAGAGATTTGCAAACAAAAATCTGGTGTTCGCATGCACAGCGCAATTCAGTGACATCAGTTGCTCATGAACAGCGCTTCAGGAGAGGTTCTGAGCATGTGCCACCCACAGCTCTGTTGGTGGCAAGGGGCTTAAACTTAAAGGAGAACTAAACCCCCTTTCTAATAAAAACCCATACCCTCCATAGACCCCCCCTCCCTGCTCTCCCCCGCACAGAGTTAAAGGAGAAATAAACCCTAAAAATGAATATAGCTACAAATGCCATATTTTACATGCTGAACTTATTGCACCAGTCTAAAGTTTCAGCATCTCAATAGCAGCAATGATCCAGGACTTCAAAATTGTCACAGGGGGTCACCATATTGGAAAATGCCTGCGACACTCACATGCTCAGTGGGTTCTGAGCAGCTGTTGAGAAGGTAAGCTTAGGCGTTGTCATAAGTTATCAAGCAGATAATGAGGCTGGTCTGTAATATAAACTGATGCTAAAGGGCTGATTATTAAATTCTGGTGCTAGTTACACTGGTTTCTGTGCTACCATGTAGTAATTATCTGTATTAATTACTAATCAGCCCTATATTGTGACATTTATATTCTATGTGTACTGTATATTGTTAATAGGTCCCTAAGCTCAGTAAGTGACAGCAGCACAGAGCATGTGCAGTGAATTTGGTGCTCATTAGACATCATGCTGCTGATTATGGAGCAGCTACAACAGGAGACACCTGCTGTTTCGGCAGAACAATTCCAGTCTGCACAATCCACATTAGATAAGAGTCTATGTCAGTTCCGGCTCAAACTGGAGTCGCGGAAACGGGGGAAATTCCTCAGAGTATACAGGTGGACCCCACAAGAAGGTTACCATAATAGGAACCAACGAAAACCGGATTGGCGACCAGGAAGGAACACGCGGAATCCCTGTGCTGATCCAGAAGTATCGGATACTCCATCATTATCTTCCTCTTTTTTATATGGCCCTCAAGAAAGCAAGCGGAGAAGGGGAGGCAGGAAGCACCAAGGTACTTTCTAAAGGGCTGGGTTTTGCCATAACTACATTCCCTGGCTTTTTGATATAGACCTGCAGGACTTTTTTAGGAAAATAAGACAGCTGAGGGGACATGATTACACTTTACAAGTACATTAGAGGACATTATAGACAAATGGCAGGGGACCTTTTTACCCATAAAGTGGATCACCGTACCAGAGGCCACCTCTTTAGACTAGAAGAAAAGAACTTTCATTTGAAGCAACGTAGGGGGTTCTTCAAAGTCAGGACAGTGAGGTTGTGGAATGCACTGCCGGGTGATGTTGTGATGGCTGATTCTGTTAATGCCTTTAAGAATGGCTTGGATGATTTCTTGGACAGACAGAATATCAAAGGCTATTGTGATACTAAGCTCTATAGTTAGTATAGGTATGGGTATACAGAATTTAATTAAAAGTAGGGAGGGGTATGTGTATGGATGCTGGGTTTTCATTTGGAGGGGTTGAACTTGATGGACTTTGTCTTTTTTCAACCCAATTTAACTATGTAACTATGAATTGAATGATAATGGGGAGTTCATTAATATTGAAACAGATGATTATTGTAACACTTTTTTCTACAGGATTGGCATCTGTATATAATAAAATGTTTTCCCCTTCCCACTCCTAATTTGCTATGTAAATTGGGATCCGGATTGGTATTCGGCCAGATCTTTAGCGAAGGATTTGGGGGTTCAGCCAAATCCAAAATAGTGGATTTGGTGCATCCCTGCGTATCTTGACAGCGCTATATAAATAAATGATGACGATCCCTAACAGAAACCCAAAACATAATGTGCAACATTTTTAGTTACTTCATTAGTTAAGCTTTAGTTCTCCTTTAACACAAGTAAATACCCCTAAAGTCGGTAATTACCCCTTGTTGCCCCTTGAGTCAGTGCAGTGGAGCTCATGGGGACATCTTTAGCCGCTTCAGTATTCTCAGTAAGGAAGCTCTGTATCGGCTCATGCGCAGTTGGAGCATATTCCTAATTCGCTACAAATGTGCATGGGCCGAAAATTACCAAAGCGCCAGAAGAAGACCCAAAGATTACCAAGGCGGCTAAAGATGGCCCCCTGTGAGCTCCACTGACTCTGCAACAAGGAGTTATTACCAGTTTAGGGGTATATACTTGTGTTAACTCCTGTGTGGGGGGGACTATGGAGGATAGGGGTTTTTATTAGAAAGGGGGTTTAGTTCTCCTTTAAGGCAAATGGTCATGGATATTACTTAATTGGGGAGTAGAAAAATATTTAAAAAGAAACTTAGCAAAACCTTTGCATGGTCCTAATTTTTTTGCAAAATAAATTCCATACAGGCCCAGACTAGGCTTTAAATCAGGCCCTGTCATTTCAAGTACACAGAGACCCAAACAGCCCCCACCAGCCCAATAAATGGTGACTGTCTATGGCATCTTACAACAGCCACATATTACCAGTCAGGCCCTGCTCTTATACCTATACTGTCATAATATTTTTATTCCAACTCAACAAATATTTCCTTGATTTTAACATGTAGGTTTTAGTCACAACAACTAAAATGTGCTGGAGACAGGAACATTACAGGAACCTCTATACTAGTCTTCTGCCTCGTGGACAGGGACCACGTGCAGATTCCCGACTTCTGGTTATGGTCTTTTCTCAGTAGTCAGATCACTTTCTGTGGCATGGGTTCCACATTATGATTAGTACAGAGAATTACAGGCAAACTAATAAGCTGTATGACAGCATCTATGGCAAAAATGGCCTATTTACAAGTACAGTTTGCCTTTAATTCCCAACCGGATTCCAATAGGAGTTAACTCCGTATTGTTAAAAGAAGCTAAGAAAATGGAACAATTTGTCATAAAAAAAAAAAAGGTTGAGAGTCATTTACCAAGTAGTATATTTTGTACACAGTATCGCTTAAACAAATAATTATACATGATTATATACAGAAAAAAGCCACAGGTATTGTGATAATGATAATCACTTCACAAATGTCCTTATAAATATACACAGAGGCAGATCCCAAATTCCAGGCCTTTTTGTATGATCTCTGATGGATGGGTAGGTAAAGATCAGATCATTCTGTAGAATGATGCCATGAGTTGTGCAGGCAGTGAAAGAAAACACATACATTTGAGTTTATAAGGGGAAGTCATCCCTTCATCCTTTAATCAACTGAATATAGTCACTTTTTCCAGTCTGTGGAACTTCAGATGATTCTTAAGCTTGGATTTTTTGTCAAATCTATGTCCACACAGTTTGCACTTATAAACATCCAACCCTTTGTGTTTCTTCTGGTGTAAAACAAGGGAGCCCTTTTGGGCAAAGCAGCTGCCACATTCATCACACTTAAATGGTTTCTCCCCGGGGTGGACCCTCATGTGCGCAGCAAACTGGACTTTCTGTTCGTACTGGACTCCACAAATAGGGCAGGTGTAGACGTTCTCTTCTTTATGGGTTTTCTGATGTTTAAGAAGATGGGATTGGAACCGGAAAGCTTTCCCACAAGTTGGGCACCTCAGTGACTTGGCAATGTGCTTTCTCCGATGGACAGCCAGCTGATTTTTGTCAGGAAAGCATTCGTTACATGCTCTGCACCTATGCGGCCGGTCTTTATTTTGGTTATCTGTGGCAGATAGCGAAATACATGGTTCATCATCAGACTGGTCCTCCCCAGCCCAGTAAGGCGCATTAGGATCCTCATCCACATCTGCTAAATAATCCGGTCTGTAACATTTGTTAAACCAGCTCAGGCTGGGAAGCCTTTCATCTGTTGGGAAGGAAAACACCAAAACCATAAAAATGCATATCAATATGAATTCAAATATGCAGTATTCTAAATCGAATTGCAAATGGCCTCAATGCCATGAGAAACATTATCCTAAGAGGAGAGACAGACCAGGCACATACATATTCCACTCATTATGGCATTTAAAGTGATCCTAGCAGGTTCTGCTCAACATCAAATCATGTCAGTATCACCAACAAAGGACTCAACAATTGCTTATACCATGGTCCCACATACAAATGTTTTTCTTGTACGTTACCTGATGAATCAGTGTTGTGACTCGGAGAACTATTTAGATGGCTATCCGTAACAGTTACTTCTTCAATTTCTTCTTTAATATTAACTAGAAGAAAAGAGACACAGAATCCCCTTAATGGCTTTCAGTAGAAGTAACTTTTCTTAAAATACAACAGCTATCACCAGTGACAGATTGCTAGAAGGGCAACCGGGGGTTTGCAGGGGTCCATCAGTGGTTATGCCAAGTGGTAAAGAGTCACATGTCTTCAAATAGCTACATTTGCATTTTCCCCCCTCATAAGCTAAAGGGAAATCTGAAAATGCATAATCTGCATTGACCTTATACTGTGTTCTGTGAGGTGAAATGTTTGTAGCTCCTCGTTAGGGTTTTTTTAAGGTCTCCCTTTTTATTGGCAATGTTTTAAGGAACATACCTGATGTGGGACTTCTGTAATATCAGTCCACCTCCACCTTAAGGGGCACCATGTCACCTTAAAATAGTTTCCCCACCAAAGGTACATGATAATTGAACCTGCACTCTGGTTGGGGGAAACAATAAGTTTTTTTTTTTGTTTGTTTTTTTTAACTGCCCTTCCCAGCGCTAGGACACTAGGAGGGATCTCCAGGTGCGAGCAGCTGTGTTGCAGGATCTGACATAGCATCACAATCGGTTGTCACATGCAAGCCCGGAAAGCGGGCTTTGGTCGGGCAAACTATTTTAAGGCGACAGGTGCATTTAAGATGGCCATATACAAGCCAGAAAAAAAAACAAAAAAGACACACATTGCTGAATTGATGCAATCCATTTCCCAATGGCTCTCCACAGGTCTGACCATTTTAAAGGGCAATGATAGAATCAAAACATGGAATTTCTCAGCCTATGTAACATACTAAAGATGCTCATACATGTATAGAGGGTCTGTCAGTTTAATTGCCATCAAAATTAAATGGGTTGTGTATGGCATTTAGGCATTAGAATGAATTTAAAGGGATACTGTCATGGAAAAAAATGTTTTTTACAAAATGTATCAGTTAATAGTGCTACTACACCAGAATCCTGCATTGAAATCTGTTTTTCAAAACAAGAAATGGATTTTTTTATATCTAATTTTAAAATTTGCTATGGGGCTAGACATTTTGACATTTCCCAGCTGCCCTCAGGTCATGTGACTTGTGCTCTGATAAACTTCAGTCACACTTTACTGCTGCACTGCAAGTTGGAGTGATGTCATTACCCCTCCCTCCTACAAGCTGCTGTAATGTAAATAGAGCCCTCCCACTTACGTTTCAAAAATAAATTTTATATATATATATATATATATATATATATATATATATATATATATATATATATATATATATATATATATATATATATATATATATATATATATATATATATATATATATATATATATATATATATATATATATATACACACACACACACACACAATTCAATTTGGGCACTGGAAAAAATATTTTATATAGATAGTTTATTTAAATTTGTTTACACAAAAATGAAACACAGGAGTACACTCCCAAGACTGATGACAGGGAATAGAAAAAAGGATAAAATAAGGACATACTTGAAAACCAGGAAAACTTAGGAGGAAGTCTAGAAAGGGTTAAAATAGCTCAGGAGAAAGGATACAGTAAGTAGTTAATGAAAAAAGAAGTATTGCAGGCAGGAAAGGAGCGCAGTGTGTGTGAGGTGGATAGCAGAGGGAACTCACGGCTCCTTTACCTCATCTAGTAACCAGTAAAACAAACTAGGAAGGCAGCAAGGAGAGAAAGCTCCCCCCTCCAAAGGAAAGCAAAGAACAAACTTACAGAACGGCAGGAGCTTTGATAGTGTCTGGGGGAGGAGGGGCTGCTAGTGCAGCTGTAGAGCAGGACGTAGGAAAGTGAAAGTAATTGCTTCCCTGCAAACCATGTGACCTCTCTCCTCCAAACATCACACACGGGCAGAGAGGGGAGGGGGAGTGTACAGCTAGATTCTCATGTCGTGGTGCGACCTGGCTTTTCATTACAGAGTGGCTGCCTCCAAGCACACAGGTAATGCTGTGCCTGCTGTTAGAGCAGCACAGGATGAATGTGTAATGAGCAAAAATGGAAGCCCCCATGACAAAATACAAACTAAAATAACTTATGCATGGGTTTGTGGATTAACATTTTATTTGCCAGACAGTGTTTATGGATGTGTGTTTTTTATAAATATGCAAAAAAAAAAAAAAGTTTAAATTATGACAGATTCCCTTTAAAGATCATCTGCTATATTTTAGTTGTTTTTTTTACCTATTGGAGAGTCCACGGGCGGTGTCGGAGGGTTCACCTTTCCTTCACAAGGTGCATCTGTTTCTTCATCATTATCATCTAAAAATTAAGGCAGGGAAATTTATTCTTCTGCTCAATACATAGTTCCAGATTGTATTTAGTACAGATAACTTTTTCTCACTGAATTGAATCTGGCCCATAGCAGAGACACAAAATCCACTTAATGGCTTTAAGTAGAAATGATTTTCCTTAAAATACAAGAGCTATCACCAATGACAGATTGCTAGAGGGGCAACCGGGGCTACTGCCTTGGGCCTGTGGTTTGCAGGGGTCCATCAGTGGTTATGCCAAGTGTTAAAGAGTCACAAGTCTACAAATAGCTACATTTGCATTTCCCCCCTCATAAGCTAAAATGAAATTCTTATATACTGTGTGGGGAAAACATATATAAAGCTTTATTTGGGGGGAGGCTCCTTGACTTAAGGCTGGACTTCCAAATGCCTGGTTATATTGGAATTACTGTCGAGCCATTTTATGGAGGGGTCCCTCAGCGACTGTGCTAAGTATCAATGAATCTCATATGTTTGTTTAAGGCAGGGAAATGTATTTTTCTGCTCAATACATAGTTCCAGATTGTATTCAGTAGTCCAGATTTTATCCAGTGAGAAAAAGGTTTACCACATAAAAACTCCTGGACGAGATACAATTTAAGATGCAATTCAATTCAGAAAAATCTCTTGGTTTATCACGAGAAAACTCAATTGAAGTCTCAATTTGGGGGGGATTCAAATTGAATCTTGTCCATGAGTTTTCACATAATAAACCATGAGATAACTTTCTCACTGAATCTGGCCCATAGCAGCTTGTCAAGGGTCACTGGGAGCTGCAGTTTGGCAACTTACTGAAATAGTATTAGATGTTAATTCCAGTACGTTTAGCTAGGATTATTTTCTAAAGTAAACCCATCATAAGCCATTAGAGAACTGTACCTAACATGTGTTTTGAAATTTTAATACATACAAATCCTGAATTATTTTGTTAACCACTTTCCTGTTCTCCATGTTTAATGTTCACACCCCCTTGTAGGAGAATAACAAATGTAGTTGAAGTGTTCAAAAGTGGATTAGGCTCCTTGCAGCCCTGGGTGCAAGCCGTACCCCCTGCCAGGGCAAAATATGCATATATCAAATAAAGCAGCAGCACTCTGGTATTGTTGAAAATAGTGAAAAACTTTACTCAAATGCCATAGGCAACGTTTCAGGCTACGCAGGCCCTTTGTCAAGCCATTGACTTGACAAAGGGCCTGCGTAGCCTGAAACGTTGCCTTGTAGGAGAATAGTACCTCCCAGCTTGACATTCCTCTGACCGCAGGTTTAGCAGTCATTTTGCTTTAAAGGAGAAGGAAAGGTTAAAACTAAGTAAGCCTTATCAGAAAGGTCCATCTAAATATACCAGTAAACCCCCAAAGTAATGCTGCTCTGAGTCCCCTGTCAAAAGAAACAGCACATTTCTTTCCTTCTATTGTGTACTCATGGGCTTCTCTATCAGACTTCCTGTTTTCAGCTTAAACCTCATTGCCCTGGGCAAGAGCATGCTCAGTTTGCTCCTCTTCCCCTCCCCCTTCCTTCTCTGCTGTAATCTGAGCCCAGAGCAGGGAGAGACTCAGGCAGGAAGTGATGTGACACCATGTTAATACTGCAGCTCCTATCCTAAACAAACAGAGACTTTCTAGAGCTTTTTACTCTGGTATGGTAAAACATTCTACAGAATAAATTTAGCATTCTAGCTTGCACTATTGCAGCTAATCTATTCGCAATAAAATGCCTCCGTAGCTTTCCTTCTCCTTTAAAGTTGGGATGCACCAAATTCACTTTTTTGGATTCGGCCGATCCCCCGAATCCTTCACGAAGGATTCAGCATATGCAAATTTGGGGTTGGAAGGGGAAAACATTTTTTACTTCCTTGTTTTCTGACAAAAAGTCACTCAATTTCCCTCCCTGCCCCTAATTTGCATATGCAAATTAGGATTCGGATTAGGTTCTGCCGGGCAGAAGGATTCGGCTGAATCCGAATCCTGCTGAAAAAGGCCGAATCCTGACCGAATCCTGGATTCGGTGCATCCCTACTTTAAAGGGTATCAAATTAATTCATGTAAGCCTACTTGGAGTCGAAGCACTCAGCTATTAGCAGTTTTAGACTGCAAACACCAGGCTTTTCACTTAACATATATTTTTGAAAGACCACAGAGTTAACCGACAGCTCTGCACTGGACCCTTGTATAATCTGATCAGTAATCTAATTCTAAGAAATAAGATGCATTTTAGATGACAAAACGGCCAAGAATATGTTTACATTGCCAGCCACAGGAATTGCAGAGACCGCAAGAGTTGAATCATCAATGGCACAATATGAAGGTATTTTATACCGATTTGGTTGCCCGTTTGGAGGTTTCTCCTAATTATTTCTTCTTCTCTGCAGATTTATTCTAAAAGGAAGCACTGTACATTTGTCATGGCCCTTATCTACTTCATCAGATTCCCAGACACCTCACGCCTCCAGTCTAAAAACCTCCCCTCCCTCCCTTCTCCTTTGTACATCTGATAAAAATCTACCATCTCTGATCAATGGCTTGCTCCCTTATCTGAGTGACGGTTGAGTGGGTCAACTGTGTGGTCTCTCACACAGGGCACAGACAACTGCAATTGGCCCACCCAAAAGTCAGTCAGATATTTTACAAATTATTGGTTCATTTGGGTTTGCCAAATTGCACTGATCAGGAATTTGATGTGCCAAGTTGCTGACAAAACGCTCTTAAGCTATTGGCACATGTGGTCACTTATACCAACCAGTGCCATGGACTACAATGGCATGCTGGAGTCACCAGCAGTGCATGTTCAATTATGAATCCTGTATTAATAAGATACCTGACAAACAATCCATGCTCAGGCTTAGATCATCCTGGGTGGTCCCTTCTTCTTTTATTTGATCATCTGAAAAAGAAAAAAGGATAAGCAATTTTTACTGTTCCTAGTAGATATTCTAGGTTAGCAATGTAACACATTTATACAGTGGTACAATAATGAGAGAAAATGAACATAAATTGATGCCTAGAAAAGACTAGAAACTCTGGTCCGCTCTACTGAGATGGTGGTGAGGCTGGTGGTACAAATTCTAGCCATGGGGCCCATTATTTATCACGTGATATTTTATTACACACTCTTCCATTGCTTGCATTTTTCAGACACTTAAAGGAACAGTTCAGTGTAAAAATAAAAACTGGGTAAATAGGAGCATCTAAAATGAAAGCCAGAACCAGTTAGTATGCTTTTGTGCATTGTTGTTGTGAGTTTTCTTGTTAAAAGAATTGTTCAGTATAACAATAAAAACTACTGTAGGTAAATAGGCTGTGCAAAATAAAAAATGTTTCTAATATATTTAGTTAACCAAAAATGTAATTTATAAAGTAGAGTATTCAAATTCGCAATCATGGGAATTGTAGTTCAGTTCAGTATGATGCTGTATTTGTATCGAGACAATTCTGCTTTATACCTGAGGAGCTATCTGTTGTTCGATCCCCAGAAGCATGTTGGTCTGTAATAGTGATTTCTTCTACTTCTTCTTTAATATTTCCTAAGCACAAAAGAGCAAAAAGAAAGAAAAGGTTGGTTTTCATAATGATTTTTCGGGCTTTTTCACCTAAAAACCCTAAAGTAAATAGAACCATGGAAATTTCTGGATTACACGCTCATCTTAGGTTTATGTATGGATCGGCCATATTCAGGAAATGTATTCAAGCTGTTTCATTAGATTGGGATACTTTCCCCTCCCTAAAAGAATTAAAAAAATGAAAACTATGGCACACGTGTCAATGCTTAATTTAGACAACCATTAGAATGCAGCCCACTGCTTAACATGTTCTGCTCTAACTCTATGTATGCACCTTTAAAGGAAATGTAAACTCTCAAAATTCGACATCGATTTGAGGCTCTACATTTGCTTTAACAATATGACACAAGTGCTGTTTTCAAGGCTGTTGACTAACTGCATTATTTACTGTTGGAGGAAAGGAGATAAGGCCCAGCTGCAGAAGTTGATGAACTATATTTCCCAGGAACCCCTGATTTGAATGATTTATCTCTGTAAATCGCTGCAGAATATGTCTATACTATATAAATAAAGGAAGTCATAATATGTGGGCTTCCTGTGTATTGATGATGTGAAAGTGGCCACGATATAGCAAAACACACGACCCACTTATTTGCAATTACATGTGACTGTCGGTATGTTCTCAATAAATAAAAAAGCCTCCATCCAGTTTAGTGGCATCTTTCTGTTTGGACTGTCAAAAAGAAGGTCCCTTTGAAATGCAGCTCCTTATTTGGCAGAGTTCTAACACTCCCCGTTGTAAACCTAGTGTGACACTCAGATGGAAATTCCTTTGGCAGCTCATAAAATTAGCAGCACAAAGGGGAAAGGTTCCCACTCAGCTAAAGACAAATAAACCCAGTGTGTACACTTTCATGGGTATTAAAGTTTCAATGTCCAGCAAAACCAACAAACATAGAACTTTCCTGTGAGGAGGTTTATGCTGATTATCATCTGATGGGGAGTTCTGGAGTTGACAATTATTATAGAACTGATGACAGGTATGTAAGTAGCTGATGGAGAGCTGTACAGTGGGAGGTTAATGTAGAGCAGATGGATAGTTATTAGAGACCTGACAATTATTATAAAGCTGATAGAAAGATGGCGAGGACTTTACCTGTGAGAGGGGGGGCATCACAGGTCGGAGAGGAGTAAAGTCCGTTTTCGGTAATCAACATCTCGACTTTGGCTCTCACTAAAATGAATGACAGAAGAAAAAAGTTTTCTAGGTGCTGCTTTGCAAAGGAGCCAAGATATAAATTATGTTAATAGTGATTAAAATTCAGGTGACTAAATACAAAGGTTTTGGCCAAAACCGTAAATTCTGCATTATCTGGGCATCCTCTCATGGCTGCAGTAACACCAAAAACTGAAAGTGTATCAAAGTAATTAAAATTTATAATGTAAAATGTAAAATAAAAGGATATTATAAGTTACCGAGGAGTTTCATGACCATATAAAAACCATATATACAGCTGACTTCTAAAATCCTTCTATATCCTCATCCTCATATTTTGCAACAGGGGATACTTTATTATAATACACAGTGAGTCATGTGACAGAGCTGACATCACTAAACTCCGATTATAACCAATGACATCACTAAGCACCCTTTATAAGGATATAATTGACAGGATATTCATGGCTCTTGTGTATTATAATGTATTGTTGTTCCGCACTGTTAAAACGGGCATGTTTGCTTCAGAAAGACTACTATAGTTTATATAAATAAGCTGCTGTGTAGCCATGGCGCAGCCATTCAAGCTGGGAAAAAAGGAGAAGAGACACAGGTTACATGGCAGAATAACTCCATTGTTTTTGACAGGGCTTATCTGTTATGTGCTACGCGACCTGTGCCTTTTTTGGTTTTTACGATTTCTTTAAGGTGGCAGAGTAAGTCTGACAGTTTGCAGTGCAACAGGGCATATACAGCACCTGGGGTGGGGTCACTATTAACAGATCCTTCTGCTATGTCCCATTGTTACTTATTCTGGTCTCTTACGTTACCTGCTGACGAATCGAGGACTGGCCCCGGAGATCTCCCATTCCCTTTTGTACCCACAATTTCTTTTTTGGGATGATCTAGAAAGCAATGATCAGAAATGGTACTTTAATACTGTAAACTGCAAGTTGGTTTAGATATCAACCAGTTGCTGCTGAACTACAGCCCCCACGGCATTCTCCATAATGGAAGTGATGGCTCAGCTCAGCATCCCATCTCAGCATGTTATTATTGGAAATAAATAGTGATGTAAGTCTACTGAAGAACTGGACAACATGCCAATAACAGTATTATATATAAAACTTGTTTATTGGAGACTGAACTTTTTTTTAAAAGATACAAAAAATATATACATACACATTTTTCATAAATTATATATATTTTTATTTTTTTTTGCAGTTTGAAATTTTACGAAAATACATACTTGTAAACTGAAAAAAATATGTGTAAATTTGAGTGTATGTAGGTTGGAAATACATAATACATGCAAAGTGTACAAAGAAAGGTAGAGAGCGGTGTATGGATACCCACCCTGAGCTGGCACTACCTGTCTGGTACCTGCACCCAGTTGGCTACAGGGACTTATATGTGATAGAGCAGATCATACCCTGGGGTTGGCACAGTCTGACTAGGAACCTATTCCCACATAACAAGGGATAAATAGGGTAGACCAATTGGCTGCAGGGAGCTTAATGTGCCAGTGTTGATGTACTCACCATGGGACTGCCTGACTGGTATATGTGCCCATATAACTAACCACTCATGCACTGCCTACTTGTGTGCCCATATAACATACTAAGTAGGAATAGCGCACATAGAGCAGAGGACATACCTTGCTGCAGCACCATTATCTTCCGGTTCAAAACAAGCGATCTACTCTCCCATTAGCCAAGCCGCTGAGTTTATCAACAGCTTGCTTTCGTTCCAATGCATTCTGGAACGTGTAGTTCTGCGCGGCGGCCAAATGCTTATTGAAATCACAAAAAAACTACAAGCCCCAAAGGGACTGCAATTTAGCCAATCGGGAATGGCCTATCTCCTTCATCGCAGTCTGATTGGCTGCTGCAGTGCAGGGCGGTAGCGTGCGGTTCTCTGAGGGTATCTGAATTAGGCCTCACATTGATACAGCTTCTACTTGTGTTAGAGAAGTGTTGTCTTTCATGGCTGCTGTCACCAAAGCCTCAGTTGCAATTATTGGCCAGTGGTTATTAACTGAGTTATTCGTTGCTTTTTTTTCTGCTCCCTGGAACTTGAGTAGTAAAATCCATTAAAGGGGTGTATGTTATAGAATGGCTAGTTCTAAGCAATCTTTCAATTGGTCTTCATTTTTTCAGTTTCATCAATTTTGAATTATTTTTTCCATCTTTCAAATGGGGGTCACTGAGCCCTAGGGTTGCCACCTGAAGGGGCACCATTTCAGCCACTAACATAAACTGTAAATATATGATTTATTTCCCTTAATTACAAGGAATGGACAGATATTGTCCCCATTATACTAAGGTGCATAGTTAGACCAATGCAGTGTGCAAGGCATGCTAAGGAAAGAGCCAGGGAAAGCACTTATTGGGGAGCCCTCATTCACATTCAGCCTAATTATACATTCATTGGAACCCTATGGTGTCATCATTTATTTCTATAGCACCAGCGAGTGATACAACACTGTACAATAATTAATGCCAGATATAATTGGTATCATTGTAGCCAATCATATAACAAACAAGGCTAAAGCCTTCCTAGGGTCTGTGCAGTGTCAGACTGGCCCACTGGGAATACCTGGAAAACTCCCAGTGGCCCAAGTGTAAGTGGGCCCTCCTGCTTCTAACCATTTGACCTGTTTCATGGTCAATACCTACTTCTGTATGGGAACAGAGAGGCTAAATAGATAGAGAATAATAAATGATAGAATAGAAAGAAAAGAGACTTGAAAAATAGAGGTTGAGTGAGGTGAGGAAGAGGAGAAATAGTTTGGAGAATGGGCCCCTGGACTAATGTGTTCTGGTGGGCCCCAGGCATCCCAATCTGGCACTGGGTCTGTGTCTATCCAGGCAAATGTGTGCCAAACATAACTCCCCTGTATTGAGCATATCAGAATGATAAGGTGTGGGCCTGTTATCCAGAATGCTTGGGACCTTGAGCTTTCTGGATAATGGATCTTTCCATAATTTGGATCTTCATATCTCTAGAAATTCGTGTAAACATGAAATAAACCCAATAGGCTGGTTTTGCTTCCAAGATGGATAAATGATATCTTAGTTTGGATCAAGTACAAGGTGCTGGTTTTTATTATTACAAAGAAAAAGGAAATTCTTTTTAAAAATCTGGATTATCTGTATATGGGAGATGGCCTTTCTGTACTTCGGAGCTTTCTGGATAACTGGTTTCCGGATAACGGATCCCATACCTGTTTCTAATTGGCTATAGGACACTATATGAAACCCACCAAAATGAATTATTATCAATTGTAAATTTACAATTCACGTCTGAATTTAAAAAAATCCTTAAATTACAAGGAACAGCAACTGCTTCGAACTTTTCCAAGGAGTTTGAAAATGATTTTTCCCCAGTCATGGCAGCCAGCGTCGGACTGGGCCGCAGGCCCAGCCCCCCTCCACTAATCTCTGGGCACCCACTGGACCAGGCCCCTGATCTCCAGGACCCCAAATAAAATTAATTGCGGTGCCAGTAGTGTAGGCACGTCAGCATGTTCGCTCATCTGCATTTGCGCCTATGTGCAGACATTTGCGCATGCGCACCGTGCATTGTCGCACATATGCGTGTCGACATGTGTGCATATGCGCAGGGGGGTGGTGGTTAACCCGGTGGGCCCCTCCATGTCCAGTCCAACCCTGATGGAAGCAGCTCATAAATCACTGTTTAAATTGAATTAAAGGGATGGTTCACCTTTAAGTTAACTTTTAGTATGCAATAGTTTGGCCCCCCGGAGGGGGGGTGGGGTCCTCTGTGGTGGAAGCACCGGTGGGCCTCCGACCCACCAGTACTATACTGACTGGATACAGAGTTGCCACTTAAAGAATCAGACAAAACTTCATAAAAAGTTGCTATTTTTATTTAGAGAAAGCAAATGACAGCGGTACAAGTTATATACAAATGTGTGGGTAATACTGACAATAAACAGTAATGTATGGAATTATATACACTTGAAAAAGGATCCTTGCCAATCCGAAACATATTGTGTTAAATAAAACTTTGCAGCAGAGTCTGCGTACCGTGTGCTCCATCCTACACCTCATTGTTTAAATCATATCTACCTATATATACTCATTCACATGTTTATCTTTCTTATTATATTGTACTACTATAAATGATCTGAGCTGGGAGCACTATGTTTACATGTATAGTTCTGTTGTTTAATTTTCCCTGCACTTTACTAGTTATTTGTTAAGACGTATCTTTTTTTTTTAAAAAAACCTGTTTTTATTTAAAGGTCTTTACATAATAGTTATACAGTCTTGAATAAACAGCAAGATTTCTGCGTTTCTCCATTAACATTATGTATCTTCATTCTTATGTCATAATAATAACAGTAATATATGACTATGAATATTTTCATTCATCCAGGTCATGGTATATCTAGTATAGGTAAATCTAAAACAACTGGACTTGCTGAGTAATCATTGAAGAGTTTCACTACTCATCAGAGCAGCTTCTTCAGTTAAACTGACTGGTGTGGGCCACTAAGGCCCATTGTCAGCAGCATAAATTCAGTGACATACAGCATTACAAAATTCTTGGCTAACATCTCAGCCCCATTGGTAGGCAATACAGTGCATCATATCCAGAATGCCAAAGAGTCTGTAACCAAGATTCACGGTGTTACACTAGAGGCAGAAGAAACAATGGTGTCATATGATGTCACTTCATTGTTCACGTGTATACCTACGACAGAGGCAATTGAGACTGTAAGAAATCGCCTGCAGCAAGATAACACCCTCAGCAGCAGAACGAAGCTCAGTCCTAACCAAGTATGTTTGTTGCTAGATTTGTGCCTTTACACCACATACTTCAAATACAAGGACCTTTTTTATAGACAGAAACATGGCTGTGCAATGGGTTCTCCAGTCTCTCCCATTGTAGCTAACTTGTACATGGAAGAAGTGGAAAGGAGGGCCTTACTTACATGGAAGAAGTAGAAAGGAGGGCCTTACTTACATGGAAGAAGTGGAAAGGAGGGCCTTACTTACATTCCAGGGAACTACACAGCCTCTGCCAAATGGGTTATACTGGGCTTTCCAGTGGCGTAAATTCCTTCCATAATATTTAATATTCATCTTTCACATCAGTCCCAGCCCCAGTGGAGCTTACATTCTAAAGTCCCTATTATATTCACACACAGACTACCATCAATATAATCGGGAGTCATCTTGTTGGAGGTCCAGAGTACCTGGAGGAAAACCCAGTCAGACAAACAAGAACATGCAGGTGAGAACCACATTTGTATGTTGATGCTGTCCTCTCCCGATGGGTCTCCAAAGGCCACCATTATGTGTAGGTGGCCAAATTGGGCAATGATCAACTCATTCAGTGATCTCAACAAACAATATCTTAGTTTAACATGCAAGATTTCACCCCAGTCACCCACAGCAGCAGCCACCCTAAATGGGGAACAACTAGTTGGCCCACCAGCACCAGCAAAGCATTATATGTGCTGGTCATAGAGTTGGGGCGAGGGAGCCTAAATATTTAGGGGCAGATTTACTAAAGGGCGCTCTGGCAAATGGACGTTACTCTGCAAATTCACTAAGATGCGGATTTGACTGCATGTTACCTCTTTCGCCAGACTTGCCTTTGCCAGCTCAGACCAGGCGAAGTGCACTAGAGTGCATAGATCTTCCTCATTCTTCTGTTACTAACATCATATTTTTTGGTGGAAAACAAAAACGCTGGCGTCTTTTCCTTTTAGTGTTAGCCTGCAAAATTCCTTAATTTTTTTGGGGGGTAACTGGGTTCCACCCTACATTTTTTAACATAGGGAACATTAAGGGGCAGATTTATCAAGGGTCGAATTTCGAAGTGTAAAAAAACTTCGAAATTCGTCCATCAAATGGCATTACTTTGATATTCAAAGTAAATTTTTTTTTAAATCGAATTTGGCCATATTCAGTCGAAGTAAAATTGTTCGATCGTACCATGAAATCCTTTAAATCAAACAATTCAAATGATTTAATAGATCGATCGATTTTACTGCGACTTCTAAAAATTTAGCCAAATGTTGGCTATAGGTTCAAGGAGGTCCCCATAGGCTAACATAGCAATTCGTCAGGTTTAAGGTGGCGAAGTGTCGAATTCGAACTTTTTTAAAGAGACAGTACTTTGATTTTCAAAGTCGAACTTTTTTACTTCGAAACGAAGTTGAAGTCGAATTTAGGCCTATTCGATGGTCGAAGTACCCAAAAATTAGTTTGAAAGTTTTAAAATTCAGAAAATTCACTTCGACCCTTAGTATATAGTGGGCTCATGTATAGGGCATTAGAACAACTCTATTGTCGTTATTAAGGTTCCCTGGACTTGTGTAATGTAATGTATTTGCTGCAACATATAAGTCCATTCAACTTTAAATTTCCTGCCATATGCAAATTAGCCTGAGCGAAGACCTCTAACGAAGTTGCGCTAGGCAAATTTGCAACTTCGCATTTTAGTAAATTAGAGTTGTCTGAGCGAATTTTCACCCAGCAAAGTGTTGCAGTGGCTGCAAAGCCATTGCTGGCGAATTTTAGTTGTTTAGTAAATTTACCCCTTAGTTTTATAGCACCCCAAGATTCCATATGTCAGCACCATGAACACTCAACTGTCCAACAGAGACCATTGTGAACACAGGGTACGAGGATACATTATATGCATTGGATATTTGCTACCTAGTATTCCTGTGTGTGTTTTTTTTTTTTTTTTATAGCTTAGATGATTTAGTCCTCCATAGATCTGTGCTTAGGGTATCAAGTCAAACGGGAATCAGTACAGATTCATACAAAAACATTTATTAACAAGCCAGAAAAGGCAATAGCTTGTCCAGTACTGGATCTATACACAGACTGAATCTCAGTATTTACAGCAACTGCAGAAAGCTTTAATGTTCAGTGACTGCTTAAATGGATCAAAGTGACATAATAGAAAGTGCTGACTTTAATGTATGTTTCTAGTGTTCAGATTTATTGGAATGGGCAGCTAGTGATGGTGTATACATTGTAGCCTAGAGGAAGGTAACAACAACCAAGTGCAAATTGTCTTAGAATAACATATCAGTGTATTGTGCCCTCAGAGAGAAATTAGGGAACCCAACGAACCCCTAAATGTAAAGTAAAGGTGCACTATACTTGCCTGTATAGAAGAGCTGAGGTGCCAAAGATGATGTATCTGCTGTCAGCACAATTGTACACAGTGATTGGGATACAATGATTACAATGTGTCAGACAGAACGGTTAGCCTGCACGAGTATTAAAAGAACAGGATGACGACAAAGAGGCATAAAGTGAAATGTGCGCTATTCAAACCATGGGTCTTGGGTCTATGATGGTGTTAATGTGTGGGAGAGAAGAGTGAGTATAATAAACTTAAAATATGGATGCTGGTGCTATTGTGAGCTGGGTCCTCCGATTGCATTTTTATTCTGTGACTTGTTACAAAGCATAGACTAGCAAGCATGTGTGGGATAGAACCACAAGCATGTATGAGATAGAATGGAAAGAATGAATGCAACTTTGTACATATGGGGCAGAATAACAAGCACGTGTGAGAACTGCAAGAATATGTGGGGTAAAATAGCAAGAATGGCTTTAACTATGTAAGTGTGTGGGGCAGTATTGTGAGCTGGTCCCTCTGATTGTATTTTTACGCTGTAACGCTTGTTAAATTATTATAAGACATCTGTTTGTTATAAATTGTGCTGCATAAACTGCTGGCACTATAAATAAGCGAGGATGATGTAGCGTTGCCACTTCACCCCTTCAAAACAGAACACATATGAAATCCACAGCATGCATGTCTAATTAGCAATTCATTCAGATGCATGCATGTCTAATGCAGCCATGCATCATAATGAATTGCTAATTGGATTGCATATGTGTTTGGTTTAAAAGGGGTGAGGTGGCAACCCTAGGATAACGGAATGGCAAGCATTGTGGGACAGAATGACAAGTATGGATGGAACTGTATACGTGAGGGGTGAAACGTGTACCATCCTGGCTGGGCTTGAATCAGCGACCTGCAGGTTGCTATGTAGTCTGCTATGCTGTATGGTCCTAGAACATGGCTATAGGTATCCTTGTATTTCATGGTATACATGGTGAACTTAGCTGTTTCTGTATATTGGCCATTAGTCTGGCTATAAAACCCTTCACTGCCTGTTATAGGTCATGCTTGCTTGGTCCTAGGTGCTGTGTTCCCTGTTATTGCTGGTCCTTTCCTACCTGCTTCTGTCCTGTCTGCAATGTTCCCTCTAAGGTGTGCCCTCGTGCATGTGCACACAAATTTTGAGGCCAACAAATTCTGGTGCACACAAATTTTTTTGAAAACCATAAATTTTGTATTAATTCTCAAATAAACACAGTTTTTCTTTTTTTAAAAAAACAGCACACGCAAGTTTAAAATGTCTGCACAAAAAAATGTTTTTGCGCACAGAGCCAAGAAGGAATTAGAGGGAACATTGTCAGTGGTTCTGACGATGGCTTGTTCCTGGCCTTGAGTTTGCCTCATGATTCTGCTCCTGTTTTCTGGTTCTGACCCGGCCTCTCTGACTACCTCCAGCTCTTTCCTTACAGGCTCCTTCCCAGAGGATACGTACAGCACCTCTTGCCTGTGGGTGTACTGGATTATCGTGCGGTCCTAGCAGCACTCCGTGTATCTGAGAGCCAAGCTCAAAGGAGCCAGTTATAGGCAGAAGAGCACGCCTAGACAGGTTGTGAAAAATTTTTTAAAAAAAGTATAGTATGACAAGCATGTGACAAGCACTACAGAAATATATGGGATAGAATAAGTATGTAATTATGTTACAAAGCCTAGAAAGGAAAGCATGTGTGGGATAGAACTGCAAGAATATGTGGGATAAAGCTACAAGCCATGTGTAGGCTAGAACAATAAGCCTGGATGTAACTGTACATTTGGGGCAAAATTGTAAAAATGCATGTTATAAAGCATAAAATGACAACCATATGTAGGATGGGATGAATGGATGTAATTGTATGTATGGAGCAGAATGGTGCTTATTTAAAGCATTGTAACCTGAGTTATTCTTTGAAATACCCAAGAAAGCATCTGGTTTATCTAAGTGCTATTGGCTAATAAACAATTACATCAATCATTTTCTTGGAATTTAACAGAAGCGTAACAGAAGTAGAGTGTGAAATTAAAAAACCTAAATTGCCAATGAAAAGGATTCTATTTCATAGGCTTAGGCCTCTTGCGCGAAACGGTTTATAAGTCTCTGTTCATTAAATAATGAATTACAATTATAGGATCCTTCACATCAACTGAAAATGGGTGTTTTTTCCAGTCTGTGGAATTTTAGATGGTTTTTAAGCTTTGATCTTTTGTCAAATCTGTTCCCACACAGTTTGCACCTATAAACATCCAACCCTTTGTGTTTCTTCTGGTGTAAAACAAGGGAGCCCTTTTGGACAAAGCAACTGCCACATTCGTCGCACATATATGGTTTGTCCCCAGGGTGGACCCTCATGTGCGCCGCAAACTGGACTTTGTGTTCATACTGGACTCCACAAATAGGGCAGGTGTAGACGTTCTCCTCTTTATGAGTTTTCTGGTGTTTGATAAGCTGAGACTGGAACCGGAAAGCTTTACCACAAGTTGGGCACCTCAGTGACTTGGCAATGTGCTTTCTCCGATGGACAGCCAGCTGATTTTTGTCAGGAAAGCATTCGTTACATGCTCTGCACCTATGGGGCCGGTCTTTGCTTTGGCTGTCGGTATCTGAGGCGACCACCCTTTTCTTTATTATTACCGACTTATTAGGGCAATTGAAAGAGTCTGTAGATGTGCTAATTTTATAAATGGTCCGGTGGTATTCATTAGATTTGTGTTCTCCAGGCCAGCATGAAGCACCGGCAACCTCCTCATCTAAACTGGTTGGTTTGAGGCATTTGTTGAACATGCTCCTACTGGGATGGAACTCATCTGTTAGGGTGACAAATGTAGTAGTTACATTAGAGAAACTCTGTCCTTTATGCAGAAATCTGTCCTGAGCTCTCACAGGCACATCCTCAAACAGAGCTTACAACCTGTGGAGCAGAGATAGTCCCAGCCCTGGCAAATAAGGAGATTAGTCACCTCTCGACTTATTTCCTCTAGTGCGGGCGACTATGCTCCAAATGCTTTCACATTGGCAATAAATTTGCTTTGAGAGGAAATTTCAGGTAATTTAAGATGGCCATGCTCATTGTCCAGGATTATTCATCAGTACCCTCTAGTGATCTAGTCTAAGTGAAAGGGATTACCTGATGAGTCCAAATGTGGATCCTGGGAAGAGTTCAGATGACTATCTGTTACAGTAATTTCTTCAATCTCTTCTTTAATGTCATCTTTAAAAAAAAAAGGCATCATTCACTCTAAATGCTTCCAGTACAGATTAGGCATGGTTGAAAGAGCCTTCTGTCTTTTACATAATCAGTACTCCTGTTCTGACTTTTATAAATGTGTAATCCTGTGTATCACTGTGGGTTTGGCCTGTACCAGTAAGTATGGTGCCCATTTATCTTACAAGGAATGATAAGTGGGTTGGGCATGTATACTGAAAACTTAAAATTGTGTATTTTGGCTCTTCTCTGCTCCCCTTTTTGCTCCTGTTCTCTTTCTCCTTTTGATATTTCTAGCATTCTTCTCATTATTCTGTGCCCCCCCAGAGTTTCGCTTTACTCTCCCCACAACCTCCCTCTTTGCTCCACTTCTTTCTTTCCTGCTCCCATGCCCTTTTCTCTCCTGCTCCTCATTCACTCCCTCTCTTGATGAGCTCTTTAGCTTCTCCCTCCAATATCTATTTAGAAATATTTGTGATTCTCCAATAGGTGTGGGGGAGGGGCTCCCAGATGTCCTACTTGTAAAGAGGCAACAGCACGACATTTGCAAGAGCTCCACACACCCCCAAACCTTACGTAACAATGACCATGGATTTCTTGATTCCACCATCCTATCTACTCACACCTTCTTCCCTGCATTTGGAATTGTGATATGTCTATTCCTTCCAGCAAAGTTATTTCTTTCTTTATTCTGTTTATTTCCATCAGGATCTATTAGATGCCAGGGTGCAGTCACTACCCTTGTGGTTACTCCTCTGGCACAAATCTATGCTCATCATCACACCAAAATATTGGACAGGAGGACATCCAGCTATAAAAAAATAAAGCTTTGATACTGAGTTATTAGGCCCATTGGCTAGATAGAGTATAGGTGCCACCAACCTACTGGTCCACTTCGTAGAGCTTAGGTTACTGTTACCTATTGGGGAGTCTATAGCTGGCATGGTAAATTCTGGTTCTTCAGATGCATCTTCTTCTAAATCATCTAAAAATGAAACAGATAGGAATGTTTGTCATTTTTTAGTGATCTGAAACTCAAACTAGAATTCCCAGCATCCTTTGACGTCTTAAAGCTGCTGAAGACGGTAGGAGGTACACACCAGTTCTTTTGTAAAATGAACAACAAACAACTTTCTAATGCAAAAATCGTTTGTATTGTGACCATATAATCCCTGCCTTCCCCATTGCTAGGGGAATAGTACAGCCCATCAGGGCATTCCTATAAATCAGGGGTCCCCAACCATTTTTACCCATGAGCCACATTTATATGTAAAAAGAGTTGGGGAGCAGCACCTGCATGAAAAAAATAGTGGGGTGCCCAATAAGGGCTATGATTGGCTAATTGGTAGCCTCTATGTGGACTGGCAGACTACATGGGGCTCTGTTTGGCAATAAATCTGGTTTTTATGCAACCAAAATTTGCTTCCAAGCCTGGAATTCAAAAATAAGCACCTACTTTGAGGCCACTGGGAGCAACAGCCAAGGTGTTTGTGAGCAACACGAGCCACTGGTTGGTGATCACTGCTCTATATGATCATACAATTAGAAGCAGTTTTTTTCTTAAGATGAAACTTAATTGGCTTAAGGAAATTATAAGGAACAATTTTCATCTCCCCACAATGATTTGTTTTTAGGCACATTAAATGTGCAGTGTCACTTAGAAAGTGTGTTGCCTGGGCATTTTATTTGCACAGAGGCCCAAAAATAGTGACTGTCTATTGCAGTAATCCCCAATCAGTAGCTCGTAAGCAACGTGTTGCTCACCAATCCCTTGAATGTTGCTCCCAGTGGTACCAAAGCAGGTGTTTTTATTAATTTTGGGTTTGGAGGCAAGTTTTGGTTGCATTAGGGCTCGTACAGACGAGCGTTTTTAGCTGCGCTACCCTGTGTTCCGTTTTTATGCGTTCAGCCGCAGGGAAGCGCAGGAGTAGACGCATTCAGTTTTTTTCAATGTGGCTGTACTCAAACGGGCGCATGTAGGCGCCGAACATAGGTTGAGACGCAACATGCTGCAATTTTCCTGCATTCGGCACCTACATGCGTCTGTTTGAATACAGCCCCATTAAAAGAAACTGAATGCGTCTACTCCTGCGCTTCCCTGCGACTGAACGCATACAAACGGAGTGCAGCTTCAAATGCTCGTCTGTAAGAGCCCTAAACAGGTTGTACTGCCAGACAGAGCCTCCAGTAGGCTGCCAGCCCACATAGGAGCTTCCAAATAGCCAATCACAGCACGTAACTGGGCTGCTTGTGTTGCTCTCAGACTTATTTTACATTTGAATGTGGCTCACGGGTAAATAAGGTTGGGGATCCCTGGTCTATTTCATCTTAGCCACAATCCACAGACAGTCAGTCCACGCCTGCATTTAGGCCTTCATGGTTGCCCCACCAAGAGAAGCAGACCCCATAGCATAGGAAGTGCAGTTATGGACTCTGCCCACAAATTAAATACATAAGGTAATATTATCAATGATTGTGTTACCTGAGAGATAACCCAATGCTGCAGTCTCAGCAGCACTCAAACAGTTGTCCGTAATAGCAACTTCTTCTGCTTCTTCTTTAATATCACCTGAAGGCACAATCATTTAGTTATTTAAAGCCATTTTGGTTTGATAATGATTCTCAAGATTTGGAATTAAAACCTCGTTATGAGCAAATGTGCCAATTCATTCCTTTTCTGCTGCTACAACGGGTTAGATGTTTACAATATTCATATTTAATTTCTATCCCTTTTTAACTCTGTGTACGGAGATGTTTCTGTTGCTGGTGACATACAGGGACAGCTCTGATAGTCTATTGTCAGAGAGCAGAATGACAATATCACTGGAAGCTTAGGCTGGTCATATATAAGCAGCTGAATTGACTCACTTCTCCTCAGGCAGGAAGTGATGTCACAGCAAGCTAATATGGCAGTTGTTATCCTAAACAAAAAGAGACAGTGTCTAGAGCGGTTTACTTTGGTATGGAAAAGCATTCTAAAGAATAAAAATGGCATTTTATCTTGCACTGTTGTGGCTAATCTATTGGCAATAAACTGCCTTGGTAGCTTTCCTTCTCCTATAAAGGTATGTTCCGATCATTCAATGGAACAGCAGGAAGTGGAACCCCAGCTCATCTGCCAATGCACCTTGTACTGGTCAACATGAGGCATCAGCAGATGACATTTTCAAACCTTAGTAGGAGTTGGAATGGTCGGGCAAACTTACATGTACCAATCATCGCATGATTTCATATAGTGATATCTGCTCAGATTTGGTCAGGTCAATTGGGGGCATCCCTTTAGGATAAGTCTGGGATCCTAGTCATTTGAGGATGTCCTGTCCTGCAGGAATCCAGCTAGTGTTATACTATGTCTGTCAGAATTCCCTAAAAGCTCTGGCTTTTAGAGGTCACTGGGAGTTGTAGTTTAGCTAGTCTATAGAGCTTCAGGCTGCAGATCCTAGGGTTAGTGGTCTGTAAAAAAATAAATTGGAAACCTCAGTGAGCAACACAAAGGGGAACTCATAATATTCAGATATATTATTCAGATATATTTGTCGTCTCTGAAATTGCAGTTTCCTGTTCTGCCCAGTTCCTGCTGCCCCCATTGAGTAATCATTGCTCCCCCTAGAGCCTATTAATACAAAAAAACCATTAAAACTGTACGAGAATCAAATGAATTTCATTGTTATTCCTATAACAGGGGAAGGACATGCATTTGCACTGCCCTAATGATTGTCTCTGCAAGTTATGCAAAAAATATGAAGCCATGGACTGTATTTTACCTGTGCGAGAGGTTGCATCGCCGGATACAGAGGAATACAATCCATCTTCTGTAATCAGCATTTCTTCTGCATCTCTCTCTAAAATTAATCACAGGAAGTCTGTTTCTATTGGTGTTTTACATATAGTATAAAAGGCACTGTTTCACAGAATAACAAAATCAAGTTTTGATAGAAGCCAGCTAGGTAGCGGAAAGTGTAAACTGGCCATACATGGGGAGATAAAAGCTTCCAACTTGGCCACTGGAGGGCCTCACACACAACCCAATTAGTTTCCAATACAGCATTTATAAGTCAAACAGTAAAGTCAGCCTTGCATGATCCATATAGCTCAACTACTATGTTATTTTACCTTCTGGAGAGTCCAGGGCATAAGGAAGAGAATTCAACTTCAATTCTGAACACACCTTGTCTTGTCTGGAATGATCTAGAAGGGAATAATGTAAAGAGACCATTATGGCGTCAGTGGATCAGGCAACATTAAACATGCATACAGGCTTGTCACAGTCAGGTGTCCATGTAGCTTAGTGCTCTCCTAACATGTGCCATGGTGCTGGGTCAATTATCTGCTTTGTCACTTGTTTGTGGGCTGGATTATTATATTCAGTGATGTAATACACAGAGATCTACAGGGCCCATTGGAGTAAATCTCTTAATAATTTCATATATCTCATTGTTATTTGCCTGGCGTTGAGTCCAGTTTGTGATTCAGAGTGGAAATCAAATTCTTGTTTTTAGCTTCAAAGGTTTCTTTGAGATTATCTGGGAGAAATTTATTTTTTTTTTTATTCCGAGGCAAGTCACAAGGCCCCCTACTTCTGCCTGTCCCTTCACCCCATGCTCCACGTAGATTCTTCTTTGCAGCAGTCCAGGTCTCCCACTTCAACAGAGCCCCTAATAGTCCGGCCTGTCCCCACACCGATGGAGGCCCTGCCTACAGGAGAGAAAACTTTAAAGGTAAAGCAAACCCTAAAATTAAAAACCCCCTACCCTACACAGACCCGCCTCCTCCCTAGCTGCTACCCCGGGTAAATGCCCAGTCTTTACTTACTCCTCGGTGCAGATTCTGTCCAGCAGAGTTTACGGGCACCATCTTCTTCTCTTTGGTAATCTTCGGGAAGTACCGTATCGTGACAACTGCGCATGTGACAAAACTCATGGAAATTGCCAAAGCGCCGGGAGAAATTACAGAAGCGGCTGAAGATGACGCCTGTGAACTCCGCTCAACAGAATCTGCACCGTGGGGTAAGTAAAGAGGGAGGGGGTCTATGTAGGGTAGGCTTTTTTTAACTCTAGGGTTTGCTTCTCCTTTAAATTTAAGAGTTAAACCTCCTGCTTTAGGAAGTTTCTCTCATGCTACTGCTTAAAGGACAACTTAAAGGAGAATTCAACCCCCCCAACTAATAAAAACCCTTCCCCTTACCATCCATAGTCCCCCCTATCTGCTCCCCCACGCACAGGTGTTAAAGGAGAAGGAAACCCCCAGGGCGCAAAACCCCTCCCCCCCTCCCCTGTGTTGCCCCCCCTCCCTCCTGGCCTACCTGTCCCCCTGGGCAAATGCCCCTAACTTGTTACTCACCCCTCTGCGCAGGTCCTGTCCACGGAGTTCACAGTCGCCATCTTCTCCCACGCGCGTCTTCTTCCTGCGATGACCGGCTTCTTCTGGCGCATGCGCAGTAGGAACAGGTACCGGTACAGCTCTACTGCGCATGCGCCGAATGTCACGAAGTTTTCCGATTTCACATTGTGACATTCGGCGCATGCGCAGTAGAGCTGTACCGGTACCTGTTCCTACTGCGCATGCGCCAGACGACACCGGTCAGAGCAGGAAGAAGACGCGCGTGGAAGAAGATGGCGACTGTGAACTCCATGGACAGGACCTGCGCAGAGGGGTGAGTAACAAGTTAGGGGCATTTGCCCAGGGGGACAGGTAGGCCAGGGGGGAGGAGGGAGGGGGGGCAACACAGGGGGGGGAGGGGTTTTGCGCCCTGGGGGTTTCCTTCTCCTTTAACACCAGTAAATGCCCTTGATTTATAGAAGTTAGAAACAGACCAGGAACAGGCAGTACTTTAGTCTGCAAACACCCTTTATTGGTGTATTCTCACTCACGACATGTTTCGGGAGCTAGTCCCTTTTTCAAGTGACTAGCTCCCGAAACATGTCGTGAGTGAGAATACACCAATAAAGGGGGTTTGCAGACTAAAGTACTGCCTGTTCCTGGTCTGCTTCTAACTTCTATAAATCACATGCTTATCACATGATGGATGGTGTGTGTTGAAACAGCAGGTCTACACGTATCTGATTATGTTCGCTCATCCTTCTTTGATTATTGCACCTGTAAATGCCCCTAAGCCTGTAAATTACCCCTCATTGCAGAGCTAACGGACGCCATCACTTCAGTAATGTTTGGGTCTTCTTCCGGCGATTCGGTAATTTTCAGCACTTTTCGGCACATGCACAGTTATCACAAAGCAGAAGACCGCTCCAACTGCGCATGCACCGATACGGTGCTTACTTACCGAAGCGCTAACAATGGCGCCCGTGAGCTCCACTGCACTGGCACACTGATGTGGTCCTCTTCCCAGGCCTCATGGTAACCCCGGTGGGCCAATGATCGGATCAGCCCAATTTGGCCCACTGCTTGGATGGCCGAATCTGTCTGATATCTGCTTATTCAGCAACCTTAACAAATGGGTGTATAAGCAGCTTTAGTGCAATGCTAATGTGCCTACTACATAGCAAAGCATAGTAAGTAAAGGGGGTAGGTACCCCTTCAACAAATTAGAGAGATGCAAAGGAGGAAATTGAGTTCTGGCTACTACATTAGACATTCGTTCACTCCACCCTTTATAGATGACATTTTCTGCTAACTAACTACATTTATTTTGCACAGCCTGTTTACTAAGCTTCATTTATACTCTGAGCAGTAAGCACTATGTCACCAAAACAACTATACGGAAATGTTCCCAGTACATATTAGCTGCTTGCAATGTCCTGAGGCAGAAAATTTCCTTTGTAATCTGACTTCCTGTACAGTTTATGCCCTCGGTGCTACAGCCCAGCAGGACATTCCTCTGAGAGATCACACATTCAGCAGCACAAAGGGAAACTGTTTCCTGTCAGCCGTTTACAGACAGTGCTGTCACATGTTCTATACATTTCATTCCGCCAAAATAATTCCTTTTATAGCAAAACAATATACGGGAGATTATTTTATAACTGCCATAAAAGTGTCCTGTTCAGCCTTAATTTCTTGGCCCTGCCATGTTGTCTCTAAGGGAGTGGGAGCAGTGTTCTGTTGCTCAGAGCAGCCACTTATGTCAAAAGTCAGAATTTAAAGGGGTTGTTCACCTTTAAATTAACGTTTATGATGATGTAGAGAGTGATATTCTGAGACAGTTTGCAATTGGATTTAATTTCTTATTATGTGTGGTTTTTGAATAATTTAGTTTTTTATTCAGCAGCTCTCCAGTTTGCAGTTTCAGCAATCTGGTCGCTAGGGCTCAATTTACCATAGAAACCATGCACTGGTTTAAATAAGAGACTGGAATATGAATAGGAGAGGATCTGGATAAAAAGAGGAGTAATAAAAATTAGCAATAACAATAAATCAATTTTCTTTAATCCATTTAAAAAGGGAAAACATGGTTACCTGTCCCATTTCTTTTTGGCTTTTGGAATTTGCTGAAGGGCTGTTCTGCTTCAGGCAACATATCCTTGTAACACTCCCAGTGTTGCCCTATGTACTCCCACTCCTGCTTTGAGAAATAAACTGCCAAATCCTCGATTTTGATAGGAACCTGCAGTAGCCAATTAGATTAGGACAAGAATTAAAAACATAAATGGATTCAAGCTGAACAAATGAAATCCACAAAAATGAGATCCACAATTAGTGCAGATGCTAAGCATTTACATTTAGTTCTATAAAGCCTAATGTAAGTGTTTCGGTCCATAGTAGGCACAGTTCTTAATGTGCAGTACTATTTCTACAATCATGTGGTAACTATTTCTTTTTTCTAGCAGATTGAACACAAGAAGTATCACTTTTTTGAACACTGGTATAAAGGTTACAAATGTATCACTATGTAGCAATTGTGTGGACAATATGTTTTATAGCCACTGCTACTGGATACAGGATTTTCGAAAAACTGGAACTAGAGATGCACCGAATCCAGGATTCGGTTCGGTATTCGGCCATTTTCAGCAGGATTCGGATTCGGTCGATTCCTTATGCCTGGCCGAACCAAATCCTTAAAATCATGTGACTTTTCGTTAAGAAACAAGGAAGTAAAAACTAGGGATGCACTGAATCCACTATTTTGGATTCAGCCAAACCCCCGAATCCTTCATGAAAGATTCAGCCGAATACCGAACCAAATCCAAATTTGCATATGCAAATTAGGGGTGGGAAGGGAAATTTTTTTTTACTTCCTTGTGATGCGATTTGCCTCTTCATCCCTAATTTGCATATGCAAATTAGGATTTGGTTCTGCCAGGCAAAAGGATTCGGCTGAATCCGAATCCTGCTGAAAAAAGGAGAATTCCGAACTGAATCCTGGATTCGGTGCAACCCTAGTAAAAACATACTTTGTGCGTGGCTATCTTTTTCCCTCCCCCTCGCTGATTTGCATATGCAAATTATGGTTCGGATTTGGTTAGGTATTTGGCCGAATCTTTCACAAAGGATTCGGGGGTTTGGCCGAAACCAAAAAAGTGGTTTCATGGCATCCCTAACTGGAACTAAAGATTTGCACGTACATATTGGACATTTTACTTTTGAACTGGGAAACCTGATATAATGATTGGACTTTGGACATACCCTTTTTTGATTAATTGTTCACTTAAAGGAATAGTAACGCCAAAAAATTAAAGTTTAAGTAATGAAAATAACGGTTGCTCTACACTGTTAAAATCTGTTTGCTTCAAAAACACTACTATAGTTTTATATAAATAAGCTGCTGTGTATTAGAAAAAGGCTATATGGCACAGGTTAAATAGTGGATAACAGATAACACCATTATGTTCTACAGAGCTTATCTATCTGCTGTTTAACCTGAGCCTTTTCTCCTTTGAATTGCCACACAGAAGCTTATTTATATAAACAAAAGTAGTGTTTCTGAAGCAAACACAGCAGGACAACACTGCATTATTTTTTTGAACACATTCATTTTTTTGATGTTACTTATGTTTAAAAGGCCTGCACGTTCTGTTATGTGTTACACTTGATAAAGGGAACATAAGGCCCGAAACATGTTCAATTTCCAAGATTCTAAAGGCTGAATAAATAGTAAGTGCCATCTTACAGCAGCCAGTCCAGGCCTGTGATCCAGTAAAATGATGCAAAAATGACTTATTCTGCATTTATACTTGCTTTAAATGTCATTGTCATGAATTTTATAAGAAACAAGAAACACATCCATTCACTTACCTTGCCATCACCCAAAGAGTTTCTCTCCATGAATATGTACGGCCTGACACCCACTGGATACCGACAGTGATAGTGCCGGGAGTTCTTATCCGTTTCATAATCGTGTGTGTACCAAAAGTCCTGCTCGGTCTCTGCGTCACTGGTGCTTTTGCTGGAGTCTCGTAAGTTGGAGTGATTATAAGGGTAGAAGTGATCGTGCTTTATTTTCCACGCTTCCCCATCAAAATTGTACTCAAACTCAGGCCACAGCACACCTTTGTCGGCCTTCCCAAACATTGGGTCAGTATTTGTCGACTTGTCCACCATTACTTTGGTGGTAGTGGTTGAAGTGGTCTTTGTGCCTGGTTTAACTTCGGGCTCGTCCCGGCTTACATGTGGCTGATCCAGACTTGGGGGAACATATAAAGAAGTTGGGTGGTAGCCGCCATGTTGCTTAATGATAGAGTGGAGCTGAAACTGCATTTCCACCTGGGCTCTCTTGGATGGTGGAAGGCTTCTTAGGTTCTCCGTGACGTACCTATTCTTGACTTTCCCTGGAAAAATTGTGGGGACAGCGTCCGGCTTCAGAACCAGTTTCTTGCCGCTCCAGATGTAACTTTGAGGTGAGAAATGTTTGGAGCACATTCTGTAGAGCCACCTGCTCCGAGACTCTAACACTCGCTGTGCAAAGGCATCCAGGTCCCCAAAGTCATTGCCCGTCTGTATGAGCCACACTTTAATGGCATTGAGGGAATTGGGGAAGCCATGCAGGGTAACTCCGCTGTTCTTCTGGGTAGTATTCTTGCACTCTTTCACTATACACTTAGTCATGATGGGAACCTGGAGAAGACAGCAAAGGTATCACTTAACTCTAAACTATACAGAAAAGGCTCTAAGCCATCAGCTGAGCTCATGGTAACGTGATTGGTTGACTGCAAATGGAATTAACAGCAGCCATGACCTTCTCATTTGCTGGCCCTGGAATTCCAAAATAACATCCAATTTTCCAATATACATACATTAATCATTTTCATTGGTTGTAAAGTACATTTAACTGCTATTGAAAGTATCTATTTTAAGTTCTCTGCGCTGCTGGCTCTGACTCCTGAAACAATGTAACAGCAGCCATATGATGAACAGACCTGGAGGGGAACTGACTTCCACTACATTGTTTCAAGAGTCAGAACCAGAGGACAGAAATTAGGCTGCTTCTTTTCATTACAGTTACAAATGACTTTAAAGGGGTGGTTATCATTTAAGCCATTTATAGAATGGCTAATTCTAAGCATCTCTTCAATTTGCCTTCATTTTTTTCTTTTTTATAGCTTTTGAAAAACGTGCCTCCTTCTTCTGACTCTTTCCAGCTTTTAAATGGGGGTCACTGACCCCATCTAAAAAACAAATGCTCTGTAAGGCTACACATTGATTCTTATTGCTAATTTGTATTACTCATATTTGTATTCAGGCCCTCTCATATTCATATTCCAGTCTCTTATTCAAGGCAATAAATGGTTGCTAGGGTAATTGGGACCCTAGTAACCAGATTGCTGAAATTGCAAAGTGGAGAACTGTTAAGTAAAAATGTCATACTAAAAATGAACTCATAGGTGAAAAACCCGAAGGAGACATATTGTGTAAAAATTAAGACCGTACCAGTGCATTATACTCATTTAGATATAGTAGAATTGTGTTAAAAAAACTAGTGTTTCAGGCTGATTTATTGAATATTTCTGCAAAAACCCTAATAATCCCCCCCTTCTCTTCCACTTCCTGCTCCCTGAATTCCCATGCTGTGCATGGAAGCCAGCCAGCTCTCAGAATTGTAGGACAGGAACCAATCAGCAGCTAGCAGGACCTGATAGGGAACTGAAGACTGTCTGTGCTTGTGTGACTGCAGGGCTGTGATTGGCTGTCCTACTGTGCTTCTGGTAGAGACCACCCCTCATTTGAAACACAGACAGGGACTAGAGAGCATCTATAGGGAGCTCCAATAAAGGGGCGATTTTAATGAAGATAATATTAAATTTTAGCACCATGTAAAAGCAACACCATATATTACTTATAATTGCCTACAAAATTAGGGTTTTTTTTTCATTTATCCTATATGTCTCCTATAAAGCCACTGTAAATGAGTATTTAATGTTTACTGGAAAGTTGCTTATGCGTAGAGTTCCCCTTTAATAATTTCTAGCTCACCTTAATGATACGTGATCTTACATGATGGAAATGCCTGAGGAGAATGCAATGTCCTTTGAGAAGCAGTTTCCTTTGTATGTGTCACTTCCTGTTTTCAGAACAGGAAGCCGATGTTGGCAGAGAGAAAACTTAGTTATCAGTGCAAAGAAGTTCACCAGTGCAGTCAGCAAACAGAAATTAATTTATGTATTCAATGAGATGCATTTCAGATATGAAGGGGAGGTATACCTCGTTTTTTTAAATTTTAGTTCAATGAATGTAAAATGTCAGCAAGGGCAATTTAAACATGGTTCTTGTTGCCACCCAAAGTTTCCCTGTGTGCCAATAGATTAAGGGCAGCAACCAAAGTTTTAACTGTACTACATTTTACATATACTGTAACCCAAATTTACCCTTTAGGCCTGAGCAAGAAAATGACTATACAAGTGCATAAAAAGCAGCTAGGAAATTCTATGAATTCTAAAGAGAAAGCACTGGCTTCTTTACAGACTTTATAAGAACCAATGAGCTTTCATCAAAGGCAGTTAAGCTACTTAATTAGTTGCTATTGGCTACAGTACACTTTTGCACCAAAATTAATTGGGTCTGTTCCTTTATGCATTGCCAGATCTGACAGATACTGCTCTTAATCGCAATTAAATTTGCACATAACATTAAATGCATATTGGAAAGTCACCTAGAATGACATTTTCTTTAATCACGTAAAAAAATGTTTTTTGGTTTTATATGCCCTTTAAAAGAGCATAGTAATATTTTTACAGATCTCATTTACCTCTTCTGGCAGACATAGGGTGCAACTCCCCCAGGCAGCTCTTGAGGTCTCTGCTGTCACTCAGAGAAGCATTGGGCCTGATTCCCACCCACAAATATATCTGGCTCTTGATTTCCACCCGCAGGCGCTTCTTGGTTTCAGTCCTGTTCATATAGTTGTCTGGGATCCAGCCAGAAAGAGCTTGGAAGTGATCTCAGGGATCTCAGTGTCCCAGCTCCCACTCTTGGTATTATTCTGATGTCTTACTGCCCCACTGCCACCAAGATGATCTTAGGGACTGTGTTTCCACCTAAAGGATTTAAGGGGGTGCTAACTCCTGCACTCCATCAGTTGCTCTCAGAGTCTTCCTCACATCATCTTAGGTACAGAGTCTGAGCTGCTGCCACCAGATACCTCTGCTTGGCTGTCCTGAAGGTTTGTCTCAGGCTCGGGGCTCCCACTCAGCACCCCTCTCTGTTTAACTTGAACTCACCCTGCTCCTCTGGCACAAGGACTGAGCTTGCACCCAGAACTTCAACCTAGGTGTCTTGCACCCCTATCTCCTCTCCCACCCAGCACCAGTTCCCACTTAGGCCCCTCCTACACTTCCTCCTCCCCCTATAAAAATCCCACACAGTAGTCTCTCCCACAATAGTGGGAGAGGGACTAAAAGTGAAGTGCATCAATCCCCGTGCCCTGATTGGTTAAACTCCGAGCTACATCATGCGTCTGTATGTGGGTGGTGCTTCCTCTGTGCTATGGAGCGGCAGTTGCCTCTCAGAACTACAAATCCCAGAATGCCAGCGCAAAAGGAAGGAAGACGCATGTGGCCAATCGGAGCTCGTCTTGTTACTTAACTTCTGCCAGGAGCGGCTGCAGTGTGAGGTATGTGATGAGGCTGAATAAAGGAGCTCTCGCCTAGTCCCGCTCTCATATGGGCACCATTTCCTTTTCTCTAAGCAGAGATATCCCGTTCTGCCAGCCTTACAGTTGGCTCCTTGTTTAAGCCTTTGGTGTATAAGAACAGGTATCAGTTCCTTGTATCCACAGCTGGCTCCAAGGGGTTTCTCCACTAGCGCTTGTTATATTGGCATAGGTGCAGTTACACACTGGCAGCCCGAGGGTAGGCCTCCCTATTAGGCCCTAGTTTTACTCAGTGCAAGTCCTAGGCTGGGTCTCAGTACTGGCACATCCAGCTCTCTGCAGCCAGCACTCCACTAACCCTTTGTTGTGTGGACACAGGTGCCCAGTCAGGCAGTGCCAGTCCCACAGACACAGTAGATATTCTCCCTTCAGCCAACTGGGCTTCCTCCTTTTACCCCTTACTTTATGGACACAGGTCCCAGTCAGGCAGTGCCAGTCCCACAGTAGATATAATGCCCCACAGCCATTTGGTGTATATGTAGTTACAGTGGGGGTGTGCCGGTATGTGAGGTGGGATTTATTTGGAGGGGTTGTACTTGGGTCTTTTTTTCAACCCAACTAAAGGTGGCCATACACGTAGAGTGACGATTTCGCCAAACGAGCGGATCTCTCCCCGATGTGCCCACATTGAGGTGGGCGATATTGGGCTAATCCAATCGTGGTCCCTAGGGCCCATGGATGGGATCATAATGCTGCCAATACAGGCAGTTGGATCGCAGTTACAAACAGTGTAGATTTACCTTCATATCGGACGAACGATCATTCGGTGCCATCTCCCAACCTGCCACTAACCATTCAGTTCAAATAAAGTAGTAAAATAACAAATCAGACGATGTTCTGCCCCTGACAGCAATCATACGAAAGTTATATCCGACCCTGCCCGACATCTTGCCGACTTTTGCCAGATATTGATTGGGGAAGCCCGTCGGAGGGCACTACACATGGGCCGATAAGCTGTCGACTCGGCCTGTCAGCAGCTTCTATCGGCGTGTATGGCCAGCTTTATTAGGTTAACTCCTGTCCTCCACTCTGTCTAATATATGATTGGCTGTGAATATGGGGATTGATGTTAAATGTCCTCTTAAAGATACATCATATTTGTGCAGTAAATTGCCATCTTCACCAGCTTTCATCTCAGCAGTAACTCTGTCAAAAGTTTTTTCCTACACATCCCTAGCACAGCCAGAATGAATCATTCTACAATTTACTCCTCAATAAATATATATATATATATATATATATATATATATTATTTTTTTTATTATTTTTATATATTATCCATTTGCACCGCTTTAAACCAGTAATGTGACCTTTACACTAGGGTTCGGGTGCTAAAACCACCACCATCCTCCTTACCACCACCATCCATCCTCACAGATGTTTTCTAGATTTATTTCACAATATTTGTTTATATCATTTTTGAGATATCAAGTTTTTTTTTTGTTTTTTTTTTTAGTGTGCATCCTCTACCTAACATTTTTCTTTCTACAAACATGCTGCCTGGATTGTGGAATTTTTAATCCCTCTGCTTGCCAAAGAATCTGTCCGCCACTCACAATGGAAACCAGAGGGACTTCATGCAAGCCCCAACTGGTAATCTGTGGATTCTGGCAAATGCCAGAGGGACTGCTGTAGGATGCCATAGGCAGTCACTATTTAGTGGGAAGGTATTGGGCAGTTTGGGCCTCTGTGTAATTGAAATGCCAATGCCAGGGTCGATTTTGATTCCCAGTCTGGGCCTAACTTCAAACTTGCTCACCAAACCCTTGGATGTTACTCCCAGTGGTCTCAATGTAGGTACCTATTTCTTAATTCCCAGCTTTAAAGGCAACATTTAGTTGCATAAAAAATCAGGTCCACATAGGGGTCTATCACAGCACTTACTTGGAACTTCCCAGAAATGTTTTTTATGCTTACGTTGCTCCCCCGACTCTTTTTACATTTGAATGTTGCTCACAGGTAAAAAAAAAAAAAGTTTGGGGACCCTCTGCCATATTGCCTTTCCTATTGTTTTGTGTTGAGGTGGTAATATTAGAATGGCTTGTAGCAAGGAGAAAAAAACAACTTACCCCCTCAATAGGAAACGTCCAAGCTCTGCTAGGTCTGACATCTCAGCAATACATCTGAATAGAATGCAAATAAAGAAAATTGTGGGTAAGAAAACATGGCGATTACATCTGACAAGCACTTTGCACACTGCACTAGCGGGTCATAAATAACCCCTACATTTATTTCCTACCTTATTGGTTTAGCTGAAACATTTACTGTATGTACTGTATTAATTTTTACATCACATCTAATTATAGAAGCAGGTTGCTAAGGGTCTGTTTTGGAAATCCATTTTGCTGTGGATATTCTCCTCCAAGTAGGGATGCACTAAATACTGGACTTGATTCAGGCAAAAAAAAAAAAAAACTATCTCTGTGCAGTATTTGGCTAAACCCTATAGGGCAGGGATCCCCAACCCACACTCAAATGTTAAAAAATGTTGGAGAGCAACGGAAGCATGCAGAGAGTTCCTGGGGGTGCCAAATAAGGGCTTGATTGGTAGCTTTCTTGTGGACTTGTGGCAGCCTAGGAGGCTCTGTTTGGCAGTACACCTGGTTTTTATGCAAGAAAAGTTTGCCTGCAAGCCAGGAATTCAAAATAGACACCTGCTTTGAGGTCACTGGGAGCAACATCCAAGGGTCGGAAAGCAACATGTTGCTCCCAAGCCACTGGTTGGTGATCACTGCTATTAGGGTTTATGATGGCAATTGCAGTGACAATTATGAGCGCCATGTTTTTTTCCAAAATGCATTGATTTTGCCAGAATTCCAGCATGATGCAGTCGTAGCCAATGTGTCAACATTGATGCAATTGCACTAAAATAGTTCCAGCAGGCTGCTCCAGAAACCCAGGGACTACTGTCTGGTTTGGAGGTGGTGGTAGCTCCAGGAATCCCCTGTCTCAATAATGAGAAAGGGCTCAAAGAAAAACAGAAATCTATCGACTTATTTTCCCTCATCCCCTTTCTCTTGTTTTCACATTTCCCCCCTTAAAACAATGTTAAATTCTCATCAATGGACAGGTCAGATTTATTTGTAACCCTTATCTTTGAAGGCTTGCACCATGACAAAGTGTATCGTAAAGGGGTGTTCGAACACAACTCAGAAGAACAGTGGCGTAACACTTCACGGTTTTCCAAGCTCACTCAATGCAATTAAGTTGTGGCTCCAACAGACTGGCAACGATTTTGGTGATGTGGATGCCTTTGCCAAACGCATCCTTGACTCAAGAAGCAGATGGATATATCGGATGTGCTCCAAGCATTTCTCTCCACAGAGTTACATCTGGAGCGGTAAGAAACTGATTCTGAGGCCTGACGCTGTACCCACCATATTCCCAGGGAAAATGAATAGGTACATCATGGAGGATGTGCTGGGTTTTACACGGTCTGAAAGTGCACAGGTGGAAATGCAGTTGCAGCTGGATTCCATTACAGAGCAACATGGCGGACACCATCCAACATCACTCTGCAAGTGCCAGACCACGGGAGTGCCACAAAGAAGAAAAACTGAAAATCGATCTAAAGAGGAGATGAAACCGACGCCAGCACCCTCCAATGGCAAAGTCATGGTGGACAAGTCTACAAACACAGATCCAATGGTCGGTAAGGAAGATAAAGGCACGCTGTGGCCTGAATTTGAATATAATTTTGATGGTGAGCCATGGAAGATAAAGCACGATCACTTCTACCCATATGTCCGTGCGGTGAAAGAACCAAAGAAAAGGGGGAGGCCATCAAAGCGGAAGGATGACTTTTGGTGCACAAACGATTATGAATCGATTAAGAACTCCCTTAACCACAAGCATCGCTATCCACTGACCGATTCACCGTATATATTTATTGAGAAGGATTATTTTGACGCAGACATGGTAAGAAAGTTACCTGTGGGGTACCTTTAAAGGAACAGTTCGTGTGAAAATAAAAACTGTGTAAATACAAAGGCTGTGCAAAATAAATAATGTTTTGAATATATTTAGTTAGCCAAAAATGTAATGTATAAAGGCAGGAGTGAGCGGATGTATAACATAATAGCCAGAACACTACTTCCTGCTTTTCAGCTCTATAACTCTGAGCTAGTCAGTGACGTGAAGGGGGGCCACATGGTACATATCTGTTCAGTGAGTTTGCAATTGATCCTCCGCATTCAGCTCAGATTCAAAAGCAACAGATATGACCCATGTGGCCCCCCCTCAAGTCTCTGATTGGTTACTGCCTGGTAACCAGTCAGTGTAAACCAAGAGAGCTGAAAAGCAGGAAGTAGTGTTCTGACTGATTTTGTTAGACATCCAGTCACTCCAGCCTTTATACATTACATTTTTGCCTAACTAACACACAGCACAGCAGCAGAGGGAATCGACTACGAACGAGGGGTAGGCAGAACAGATACCTGCACAGTGCCCCCTATTGTTGCTCCTTAGGCAGCTGCCTCTTTTGCCTGCCCCTAGTTCCAGCCCTGGTCAGGACAAATAAGATGGCAGGTTGCATGTATAGCACATGTATAACTAAAATAGGCATAAATAAGAGCTGTCTACTAGCCAAAACTATCTCTTTGTCTCAGCCTGCTCTGATTGGCCCCTGTAGGTACCAATAAAATCTGGGGACGTGGCTGTCTTTTTCTCCAGAGAAGAATGGAAGTACATAGAACAACACAAGGAGAACTACCAGGACATGCTTCCCGACGAGCCACCCTTCAGCAAGTTTCGCCTCCCAGAGAGCAGCGGCCTAGGTAACCACTGTTTTCTGCTCATGATCACATGCGCTTGTAATAAGATGTGTGTTTGTATGGGCAGAACGGAAAAGAAATTTTATCCTGTATCCCCATCATGCCTTTCTAGATAATGCCAACAACGAGACTTCAGCTACAGAGGTCAATTCTCTAGGGCCTGCTACGGATTCACCTACAGGTAACAATTCCCTGTGTTTATCCTCTCAATATCTTTGCCAGTTTTTATGTTAATGAACATTCACATCGATGCACATTCACCTCTTTCATTGATGACAATTACATCTGTGATATTTCCTTGTTTTTTTTAGATGATAGCAAAGATGGAATATTGATTACGGAAGATGGTCTGTATACATCCCTGGCCGTTGATGATGCTCCTGCCAGTCCCACAGGTAAAACTAATTGTACTATAGGACAATGTAATAAAAGTCACACAGTTTGCACCAAGTCTTGTAACCCATGGGAAGCAGATGTTTGTTTTACAGCATGGATTAAATATTAACTCATGATTAATTGCTATAGTTTATTGTGTCTGGTGCTAATTGTGTAGCTTTTATTGTGTTACTCCATTCAGGAAAAGGAATGTTCTTTGTGCATAATAAACTATATCCTCATACTATGCTGTCTAAGGGAAACAATATGGCACCTTCCTCCCATTTGTATAAATACAAATATACAAAGAAGGAATGTTCTGGGCACATAATAAGCTATACCCTCATACTGTACTGTCTAAGGGAAACAACATGGCACCTCCTACCCATATGTTTAAATACAAATAACATATTTTTTATTTATATATATATATATATATATATATATATATATATATATATATATATATATATATATATATATATATATATCCTCAAATATATAGAACAGATGTATATAAATGTTTTAAACCTATACCACTGAGTTATATTTTATATAGATTGTATATTTTATGTAAACCTCTGTCTGACTTCTGTATTTCATATATTAATTCTAACACTTCTCAGCTTGTTTTATTACATTTGGAAGTTTATATTGGGGTGCGGATACCACGCTGTAAGACATGGGGTATGATTTGTGGTACTGTTTTCTCTGTTGTGGGTATAAAGGCTTTTGAGTTCTGTATAGGGAAACACAAGAGGTCCTCTGCACTCAACCCATTATCACTATATATAGGACATTAAGACATTTTGTGCCTTAAGCTACTAAAGTAATGCCTTACCCTTTAAACAAAATGTTTTGTTTAAATGTAAAGCATTTTTTATATATATATATATAAATATGTATTTTGTGGTCACAGCCTCATTGCACCTCTGCAATGGTTTTAAAAATTAGTGGTGAGCACAACTTTCCCTTGTTTGTTCTGTATAGGAAAAGACCTGCAACATGCCCCAAATGTCTTACTAAACCATTTATATATTCAGCTTAAAGGAGAAATCATCCTGTGGGGAAAAAAAACCCTACCCCCCCACCCTAGGTAGACTTCCCTCCCTCCTCCCCCCCATGCAAACTATTCCCCCCCCCCCCCCCAGTGAAATGCCCCATACTCCATAATTACCCCTCGGTGCAGATTCTTCCAGCAAATTTACACGCGTCCATCTTCCGCGTCCTCTGTAAGCTGAATTTGAGATTGGTATTCCTGTGCATGCGCAGTTGGAGCAGTTTGCGCAACTGCGCATGCCCAAAATTACACAGAAATTGCCAATCTCTCAGTTTTAGTCAGTGTACAGAGGAGCTGGAAGATGGACGTGTGGAACTTCGCTGGAAGAATCTGCGCCGAGGGGTAAGTATGGAGTATGGGCCATTTCCCCGGGGGGATAGTTAGCCTGGGGGGAGGAGGGAGGGAGGTCTACCTGGGGGTAGGGGGTTTTTACCCACAGGTTGATTTCTCCTTTAAGGAATGCAAAGCCAAGGTAGAGTCCCTAAATCTAAACACATTGTGGTGCGTTAATGTCCCTTGCTTCCTTTTAGAACACATTAAAGAAGAAATAGAAGAAATAAGGATTTCAGACAAGGGCTTTCAGGAGACTAAGAGTGAATGTATGGACTATCCTGCAGGTAAAACAATGGCTAATGTATGTGGAATGCAATAGAGTAGAAAACTCAAGGTAAAACTCCCTGTATCTCATGGTCTCTCTGCTGGGTACACTCTATGGCCTTCTAATAATCCCCCCATACACTATACAATCATATTTGTGCTTTGGGTTACTAGCACTGGAACCAACTTGATAAAATCTTGTCCCTTAGATTTTAAATTCCATCTTCATTTTGTAATGATTGTGGGCAACAGAGGGTAAATCAGTACCGTGAGAATACTGAGCATTATCCATTTTGCACTGAACTGTGTCTTTAAGGAAGGAGATACAATGGATCACTTGATGGATATGTTACTACAATATGACTTTCTGTCCCCTTCAGATGAAGTGAAAGAAGAAACAGAGGCCTTTTCCATTAAAGACAGGTATTTGGAGCAAAACCTGGATTATTCATCAGGTAATTAACAATAAAAACATAGTCTGATGGTTTCAAGATTTGAGCTTAATTTATAAAATCAATTTATATGATTTAGGGGACCCGACTGATTACCACATTGATGCACCAATGCTGTCCTTGAATAAATGCATTCATTATGCAACCTGATCAATTTATATCAGGCTGATTTTGAGCTATATATTGATTGGGCAGGACCTTGTGAAGGCCACATAAACGGGCCTATGAGATGCTGAGTTGGCAGTTTTATTGGCCCATATATGTCCAGCTCTAGACTTGTGCACAAACAACATTTAGCCATACCTGGGCCAATAAAAGATTGTGACTCGCCCCTCAGGATTGAGTCAGTTGCATCTTGGCCCAAGTATGGAGCCATATCAACAGTCCTATCTTGATGGTTTTTTGTAGGCCCGCATTATGGTCCAATTGTTGGCCTAGGGGCTAAACAATAGGATCACCCTTGACAAAACTAGTGCATTTTATGTGTATGGCCAGCTTTGATGTGAAAAGAGAGTGAATCAGTCACCCTTTCTATGTGAGCGCAATTGTGTATAGAGAGCACTGTATAAAAAGTTGCTTCCCCTCCCCCACATTCATTCCTATACCCGTTCCAATCCAGTTTGCTATGATTACAGCTGTAAACGTTTTCCATCCTCACAGATGACTTCTTTCCCGAAGACAGAAAAAGAGATTACAAACAAGCCCTTTCCGATGAACATGCCAAAGCTCCTTGCTTGATGAGGGAAGAGAACTCTAATGAAAACGACACAAATAATAAAAAGAACCCTTGTGTCAATGCATCTCCTGCCAACAATGTTGGAGAAGGTGATGGGAAGGAGGACAACAGGTCGGATCAAGACCTTGAAGAGGGAGGTGTGTGGCCTCGTCAGTGCAAAGTCTGCAATATTTGGTTCCCAAACTATTTCCAGCTTTCTCTCCATTTAAAGACCCACGCTGTCAAGAAGCTCCTGAAGTGCCCAACCTGCCAGAAAGGCTACAGATACCAGTCCCAATTAATCACCCATCAGAAAACACATAGAATCAAGCAGCGGGTTTACACCTGCCCCGTATGCTATGTCCAATACGCACAGAAGTGCCAGTTTGCTGCCCACATGAGGATCCACCCTGGTGAGAAGCCGCACATGTGCGATGAATGTGGCAAGTGCTTCGCCCAGAAGGGTACCCTGGTTCTACATCAGATGAAACACAAAGGACTGAACCCATACAAATGCAAACAGTGCGGGAAGCAGTTTGAAAATAGATCTAAGCTCATAAAACACCTAAAATTCCACCCAACTGAGAAAAATCCCACAACCAGTTGATGTTTGGGTGTACTCCCCTTGAGTCCTCATATAGAGAATAACAATTCATAACTTCTTTGTCTGCAGTCAGCCTAGGAAAAACTCACCTCCAGGCGGTCTTGGCAGGAAATGATCTCTGCAGATTATACCAGTGTGTTTTGTTGGGCTACTGGCAGTGAATTATGGGAAATGTAGTTTGCCAACAGCAAGAGAGTCACATCATAGGTAATGGTGTATTTAACAGAAGTATAGTTGGTTGTTATAAGATCGCAGATCATTCCCTAAAAATATGGAGAGAAATAGGGATTTCACGTTCTGGTGCCACTGAGAATCTTGACAATTTCAACTGACCGATCATTGCTCATACCGTCATATACTTAAATATTTGACTTTTCCCCAAAGATACGGGGCGAACACTTTTTCATGGCAAACCACATTGTGTTCAAGGATCCAAATCATCACTGTATGCCTGCTGTAACCTTGATTTAAAGAATCAGCGAGTCGTTCTGTGGTTCATTGCTATAAGTAACTCTTGGTAAACTTTAATTTCGTGGGGGGGGGAGTGGAACTGGTTCTACATGTTTCTCTGTACGGTGTGGAGATTAAAGGGCATGTAAAAGAAAAAAATAAAATCCAATTTTTACTTTCTTTAATGAAAAAAAAAAGAAATCTATCTCCAATATACTTCAATTAAAAGATGTGTACCGTTTTTATAAGAAACCTGACTGTATGCAGTGAAATTCTCCCTTCATTTACTGCTGTGGATAGGAATTGTCAGATGGTCCCTAACTGCTCTGCAGGGAAACAATCATACTTATGAACAGCAGGGGGAGCCCCTGCCTTACTTCACAGCCATACAGAACTCTAGCAGCTTTGTTTGTTTCCCTGTAGAGCAGTTGGCGACTGTGTAGATATTTGTATTGGATTTTATTTTTGCCTTTTTATCCCCTTTACGTTTTCCAACTCCTGTTACAGGGACAAAGATCACTGAGCCAGATTTAAACAGATAAACTGAGATTCTATTATTCTAGATTATTTTGCTGCAGCCACTGGTTCTGCAGAGTTGCAGAAAGTTTGTATTAAACAATACAAAAACTGTAAAACTCACATTAGATTACATGACAACACAGGGCCCCAGTGCAGTCTGCCTATTCTGATTATTAATAAGTCTTGCTGTATCATTATTTGACTTGTGCTGTTATGACAATCCCTAAGCAGACCACACTGAGCATGTACACAGTCTTGGTCTTGCAAAGATGTTTAACAAAGTTACAAGATGGTGACCCCCCTGTTGCCAACTTTGAAAGCATAAATCATTTGTTTGATTAGGCTTGTGGTTCAGTAAGTTTGTTTAGTATACAAAATACAGCATTTCTAGCCTTATTCTATTTTAGACTTTACTTCCCTTTAAAATGTCACATTAATAATTAATATTTATTGCAAGCTAAGAAGTCCACTGTTCAATTTTTAAGGGAAACTAAAGTGTTTTCTGTGCTAGGAATTCCTACTTGCTGCCCACTTCAGTTTTTAGACCAGCTCACTTCTAGTGTGTTGTAGGGAAAAGGCTACAAATGAAATATTCTATAAACATCACTGAAAATGGATGCTGACAAAGGAACTAACCCCTTAAAGAGGTGGTTCCCTTTTAAGTTAACTTTTAGTATGTTATAGAATGGCTAATTCTAAGCAACTTTTCAATTGGCATTAATTTTCTCTTTTTTATAGTTTTATTTGTCTTACTCTTTGCAGCTTTCAAATGGGGGTCACTGACCCCATCTAAAAACAAATGATCTGTAAGGATATAAATGTATTGTTATTGCTGCTTTTTATTACTCATCTTTCTATTCAGGACCTTTCTTAAGATGGCCATACACACAGTGTTGGACTGGGACACCAGGGGCCCACCCAAAAACCTTAGACCAGGGGCCCACCCAAAAACTTAGATCAGGGGCCCACTCAGTACTATTTTTCTTCCTCTCCTCACTCAATCTCTATTCTTCTAGTCTCTATTCTTTACATACTATAAACTATTATTTCATCTATTTAGGTTCATAGAAATAGGGAATGCCCATGAAATAGGCCAAATGTTTAGCAGCATGAGAGCCCACTGACACCTTGGCCCACCGGGAGTTTTCCTGGTATCCCGGGCAAACGAGCAGATCTCTCCCCAATACGTTCCCATTGACGTGGGCGATATCGCGCTGATCTGATCAAAACTGAGGCCATATGGGGATTTTTTACCATGTCTGATAAGCATCTGGCCAAGTTTCGGTCAGATATCGATCAGGGGCGCCTGTTGGATGGCCTCACACACTGGCCAATAACCTGCCGACACGGTCTGTCGGCAGCTTTTATATCTCCCTACCACAAACAAGTCAGTCATTCTGTATGTCAGTAGTGCCTTGCTGATCATGCTGGGATCAGCCAATGAGAGTTGGTGCAATGTATCCACCACTCACAGCACAATGTTTGCAGCTGGAATAAAATGTGTTTAAAGCAATAGGAATTAAAGTGGACCTGTCACCCAGACACAAAAAAATCTGTATAAATGAAAGTCCTTTTCAAATTAAACATAAAATCCAATTTCTATTTTTTATTCAAGCATTCATAGCTGTTGTAAGCTCATTTGAACATCTCAGCTGTCAATCAAATATTGTACTCCCCTCCTCTATGTCCTGGGCATAGAGGCGGGACTATTTCCATTCAGCACTTTCTTTATGTCACTGCTCTCTTCACATCCCCCCGTTCTCTTCCCTGTTTAATTGTGAAGCCAGGGCATGGGAATGGATATCCGGTCCCCCATTTTGGCGCAGAAACAAGATTCTGAGATGATGCCAGGCTTGTCTTAATAACAGTGTCCACAAAATGGCTCCTGCCTGCTTGCTATAATCATGAATTCTCAGACTCAAAGAAACAAGAATCAAATCATTTATATGATGTAATTAAAGTTAATTTTGCTTAACTAATGTGACAAAATAGTATTATGAATATTTTTTTTGGGTGACAGGTCCTCTTTAAGGGGAGCATTTGGTGCTTTATTTTTGTTCCAGGTGAGGACCACCCCTATCCTAAAACACTCTATGAGACGTTCACCTGTCATCACTCTGTACCTGTCAGACTTGGCTTCTGACCATTCACTAGTATAAGTAGTGGCTTATGAGTGCACAATGAAGATGTATATTTTTAATTTTTCTTTTTTTTTTTTTTTTTTTGATAACCATTGTTTTATATTGGCGAGAACTGCAATCTGTAAATGGTTTGACTTGTAAATAAATATTTTGAATTATAATTGACTGACATTGCTTTTAGCTTATCTGTAATGCAGAACTGCCGAGCTTGTCCTCTTGCTTTCAAACCAAGGGGATTAATATACAGTTGCCCTTGTCTTTGCAGCTATAAAAGCTGTTTGTCTTCCACTAGGTATTGGAACAGTATTGCTGGGAGTTGCTGCCATTCAGCCACAAGAGTATTGGTGAGGTTGGGCATTAGTCGGGTTACAATTCATCCCACAGGGGTTCAGTTGGGTTTAGGTCAGGGCTCTGTGCAGTCAGGTTCTTTCTAATTCAGCAAACCCATTCTGTACAGACCTGGCTTTGTGCATGGGGCATTATTGAGCTCAAACAGGAAAGAACTTTGCCCAAACTGTTCCACAATGTAGGAAGCACGGAATTGTCATTGTATTCTGTAGCCATAAGCTGGCCATAGACACAAAGATCCGATCGTACGAATCGAGGATTCGTACGATTTTCGGACCATGCGGAGGAGAGTCCCGACATTTTTCGTCATCAGTCATTTGGTCAATTGGCCAGGTTAAAAGATTTCTGTCGACTGCCGATAATATCTCTTTGTGTATTGCTGATCGTACGATTTTTAGTGGGAGACTGTCACTAGCTTTTTTTTCTAGTTTATTTGATCTGAAAGGTTAGTGGCAGGTCGGGAGGTGGGGGATCAAGGATTCGAATTATCAGATCTTTGCATCTTTTGCCAGCTTTAGGTTTTACTTGAAACAAGGGCCAAAACCCACAGCGCTTAAATTCTTGATTCCAAACATAAATGTAGGAGAACTATATAATAAAGGTGTTAAATCATTAGGGGGCTTATACTTGGCTGGTTAATGGAGACCTTTTTAAGGATGTCCAAAGGAAATATGACTTACCAGAAAGGACTAGATACTCATGGATACAAATATGCTTTTTGACACTCAACATTTATGGAACATCTTTGCAGAGAAAGCAGATATGGCAAAGGAGTACTTTCAGATCTCTATAAGATGCTTATACAGAAGGACCCCGGTCAAAAACGACTTTTAACAACTCAGATGGAAAGAAGACCTAAACATGAGCCTCACGCCACAACAGTGGGACACGGTATTCACAGCGCCCAAGGGAGCAACCAGGTGTACTAACCACATCGAAACTAATAGGAACATTCTCTTCAGATGGCACTTGACACCAGCCAAAATTCATTTTATTGATCCAACGTACAATGAGAAATGTTGGAGAGGATGTGATACAAATGGCACCTTGTTACATATGTGGTGGGAGTGCGCACAAGTGAACAAATTCTGGAATTCAAACTTTTAGTTTATAAGAACATTTTGAATGGACAACTCCTTTTAAGCCAGAGATTGCTCTCCTTAAAGGAGAAGGAAACCTAGTCGGCGCAAAAACCCTCCCCCCTTCCCGTGTGTTGCCCACCCTCCCTCCTCCCCCCTGGCCTACCCGTCCCGCTGGGCAAATGCCCCTAACTTGTTACTTGCCCTTCTGCGCAGGTCCAGTCCACGGAGTTCACAGACGACATCTTCCACGTGATCTTCTTCCTGCTTTGAACGGCGTTTTGGCGCATGCACAGTAGGAGCATTTCGCCGGTACGGATCTACTGCGCATGCGCCAAAAGTCACGAAGTTTTCCGATTTCACTGTGTGACTTTTGGCGCCTGCGCAGTAGATCGAAATGCTCCTACTGCGCATGCGCTGGTCAAAGCAGGAAGATCGCTTGGAAGAAGATGGCGTCGGTGAACTCCGTAGACTGGACCTGCGCAGAAGGGTAAGTAACAAGTTAGGGGCATTTGCCCAGCGGGACAGGTAGGCCAGGGGGGAGGAGGGAGGGTGGGCAACACACGGGAGGGGGGGAGGGTTTTTGCGCCGACTAGGTTTCCTTCCCCTTTAATGCAGCCCCACCAGATTCCACTAGGGATGCACCGAATCCAGGATTCGACCTTTGTCAGCAGGATTTGAATTCTGCCAAATTCTTCTTCCCGGGCCAAACCGAATCCTAATTTGCATAGGCCGGGGAGGGAAATCGTGTGACTTTTTGTGACAAAACAAGGAAGTAAAAACGGTTTTCCCCTTCTCACTCCTAATTTGCATATGCAAATTAGGATTCGGTTCGGTATTCGGCAAAGGATTCGTGGGTTCGGCTGAATCCAAAATAGTGGATTTGGTGCATCCCTAGATTCCACACTCCCAATGAGAAGACTACTGTTTCAAATCTTTTCTGCAGCAGCCACAATCATAGCAAGGAAATGGACTACACACAGAAAGAGCTATTTACACTGCTTACTTCTTGTGAACAGATGGAGGAGAAGGCAGCTATCATGGAAAATAAGAGGGAAACACATGATAAAGTTTGGTTCAGGGTTGGACTGGGGGTCCTGGGGCCACCGGGACTGCAGTCCAGGCCCCCCCGTCTCCCTACTTTGACAACCTGCTGGTGCGCATGTGCACAGGGCGCTACACTTTGTGGATTTTATTTTTCTAAAAAGAGCATTGGGAGAGGGGGTCGGAGCCATGAGGGTAGAGTATTATTGTTAAATGTTCACAATGCGAAGCAATATTGCAATGCAGGTCATTGTATGTGACATTCCACATAATTAATGAGTATGACATATATGACATCATCTTTTACCTGTGGATAAGAAAAATAAAGCATTATTTTGGTTAAAACAGAGAGCAAACCATGGAAACAGCCCCAGCCTATTATTCCCCTTCCACCAGAATTTACTATCGGCTCTAAACATTCAGGCACTGAAATGCAGAAGTGGAGTTTATATGCTGTGTGCAGTCAGCCTTAGGGAAGAGTATACTGTATGATACTTTTGGGATATTTTATAGGGTGCATTAAGGGTACAGCATTGAATACAGTACTGCACTCGTTACATTGCACTGAGAACATTAGTGATACAATGCTGGGTAAAATGGGTATAGAAAACTGATCGACACACACACTAGTTAATGCAGTCGGGGAGTATCCCCTTTTATTCAGCCACCAAACATTCAACGTTTCGGGGGGGGGGAACGAACACCCACCCTTCATCAGGAACTATGGGGGTACTACGGGGTAAAATGGGGGCACAGCACAGAATACATTTGGGTTCAGGACTGGGGGAACTGCTATAGATACATTGGCAGTATTGCACTGGGTATATTTGGTTACAGCACTCAATAAATTGGGGTACAGCACTGAGTAAATTAGGGTACCACACTGGGGGACTGCAGACTGAATTGGGTATAACACTGAATACATTGGGTATTGCACTTTAGGCTGGTGTAGAACTGATTGCATTGGGGTACAGCACTGAGAGTGAACGGTGAGTACATTGGGGGTGCAGCACTGAGTACCTTACACATACCTCCCAACATTTTGGAAGTAAAAAGAGGCGCAAAATTTTTTTCCGCACGTAGTGCAGCAATTTTTTGGAACACACCCCCTTCTATGGCAACACCCCTAATTACCATGTTCATTTCACAAAATTTGGCAGTTTATGAAAGTATGAAAATATTTCTCCTTATCTAAACTGTTTTTTTTATGTCTCAAATTTGTTACAAAGTGTCTTATTTGCACCTGTGTGCTGTTCTGTGCGCGCTGCTAAAAGCCAATTAAGTAAAAAACTCGTTTCTTCTTCTGGCTGTTCAATGCAGAGAAAATAAGGACTTTCCACTACAAATGAGGGACTGTCCCTCTCCGACAAAGGGACAGTTGGGAGGTATGCCTTGCATATAGCGCTGATTACATTGTAATACAACATGGAGTACACTGAACACAGCATTGAATACACAGACACGTGACTGTATCGAACCATAACACCGATAGCCCCGCCCCGTTTCCCTGTGTTTTCTATTGGTGTCTCCCCTTTACGATTCGCACCGTCTCCCTGGAAAATGTAGTTCTGATTGGGAGTCGGAACTCGCTCAATCTCTGCACAAGACTACAACTCCCAGGAGCCAATGCAGCAGGGGCGGGGCAAGAGTGTCCGGATAGGGCTGCGGATTCAGCTGTTTCTAGCAGGGCTCTCTTAAAGGTAAGGGCTGTTAGGCCGTCATTCTCGTTCTCGTTCTACCTGTGTCATGTGCTGCCATAGTGCACGGATTTTCATTCTTGCACCCCCAAAACAGGCATCCTTCCCGGAATTTTGTAGCGCTGCTATACCCCCCCCCCCATTGGGCCCTATACAGCCAAACCAGTACTAATTGCCACCTGCCATCTTGCACTTCAGCTGCCTCCTCTTCTATTCCTACTTGCCCTGCAGTTTTCCCCTATGCCAATCCCAGTACCCTTAATCCCATCCCATCCCAAATCCCAAAAGTTTCTAGTGGGTTTAATCATCCCCTTCCTGGTTCCTCCCCATGGCACTCAGAATGACACCACCCCCTCCTAACCCATCATGTTTCTTCCTTGCCTACCCCTAATTGGCACTGCATGTTTCCCTGGGCATCTTCTTACCCACATTACCCAGCATGCCTTGAATATATGCCACCTCCCCCCCAGTGTGCCTGGCAGACTTGCCTTGCTATATTCTAATGTACCCCACTTCTATTAGCAACCTCTAATGGGCTTTTCATATTTCCCTGGTTACATCCTTACATGCCACCACTTAATATGCGTTCTTACTCCCAGCAACCACACCAGGGGCGTAACTACAGAGGAAGCAGACCCTGTGGCTGCAGGAAGGAGGCAGGAGGTATATATTCATATATAGTTTCAATAAATATTGGAAAAACAAGTCGACCAATACACATTTTGGAGGCAGGGGCACTCCGCCAATGAGGAGAGCTAAGACGCTCACCTCAGGCGGCAGCATCAGAGAGGATTCCAGGGACGGCAAAAACCTTTAAGAGACAGTTTTTAAACTGGAAATTCGGCTGTACTATTGCGAGAGAGTGCAATTGCTCTCTCCACAATAGTGTTCCTGCTGCCCCTCCCGACAGGTAAGCTGGCATTGCAGGAGCCGCCTCAGGTGGCTCATTCGACAGAATCGGCGCTGTTTGGAGGCCTGAAAAATAATTTGCTGTGGGGCCCAGTAATATCTAGTTACGCCACTGACCCACACAGTGCCATGCACTTAGCACAGGCATGTCCAAACTCCAGCCAATTGTGGCCCGTTTTCAATTTTAGACTGGCCGTCGGCCTTAAACAAGGACCCTCAGACTGGGTCTCACTGAGTGTCATTCTATGGTCAGAAAAATAGAATATAGAAATGAAAGGAATAAGAAAATAAAATATAGCCTAATGAGAAACCAATAAAAGTTTTAAACAAGTAAATAGAAGGAAAAAAAAAACAGAAAAGAAGGAAAAACAGAAAAAAGATGAAAAGGGTGATTCTCTGTTCTTGTGTTTGCCCAAATTGTACCAAAAATCACATGATTTCCCTTGGTTAATACCATTAAGCCTCTGCCTGTTATATTGCCACACACAATACAAAGCCTGTGGCCCTGAGACAAAGAATAATTGACCATGCCCATTACTGTCTGTGCCCATTACTGTCTGTGCCCATGTCTGCCAACCCTGCTATAAATATGGGATAGGTGCCTGCTATTACTAATAGGAAGTAAGGGAGTAGGAGCAGGTCACATGATTAGCAAGAAATAAGTCTGTTTTCAAGCCTGGCCTGCTTCTTTTCTGGGTGCCACTGTCTGCTCTGTGTTTGCTGTCCTACAGGTAAACAATTACAGGGGGCCCAGCAATAATGCCTCAGTTGGTAACCTCCAGTGCAATTTAAGGAAGGGATTAATGCCATAAATTACTGTTTGGGGAGTCTGCTTTCCAAAGTCTTTTTGCTGGCCTGCTGAGCAGAACACATTCCACCCAGTAGTTTCTCATGTTACAGTATAGGAAATAGCAACTCCCAATTACACTAAAGCAGGTGGCATAGAAAGGGTAAAAATAGTATTATCAACTATGTTCTTCTTTTATAAACCATTTCATGGTTACACTCCTTTTAATTATACAGTAGTATATATTATGCTCCAATCAGCCAAGGGCCGCAATCATTCTGGCCTGCGTGGTGGTGGAGGGCCGATAATGGAAGCCAGTGTTGACCACTCCCCTTTTAAACCACACCCAATTTAAACCACACCCATGTTATCAAAAGAAAATTAAAGACCATGTCCACATTAATGGTGGTAGGACACAAAAAAAAAACCAAATGGTTGGTGCTCACTGCAAGGATATCACTCATACTCACACACAGGCAGAGTAGGGCACACATAATGTGAGCATTTATACTCTTAATGCAGGGTTTTACAGATGTGAACAATACAGGGCTTTTACTGCCTGAATACGAGGTGTGAACAATGCAGGTGCCATATTATATCAGTTCTGCCTTTTAAAGTTTACACAATGGTAAGCAATCACAGCAGTCAGACCACACAGGGGGGGGGGCTGCGGGCTGCCATTCGGACAGCATTTGTGTATTTAGGTCATCTCCTAATCATCTTCCAGTCTCATATTCACATCACTGCCTGCTTGCTAGGGTATTTGTATTTTAGCAACCAGATAGCTCTGAACTAAGTAGCCAAGGAGCCAAAAGCTAAAGTCTTAAACACAGGTGACATTGGCTTTATTCTGGACAGCACATAGGGTTCAGCTCAGGGGATCCCCTCGGCAGAATTGCTGCTGAACCTCACTAGTGATTCCTGTAACTAAATGTAGATACTGTTGTGTTCTGTTTACAGGGTGCACAATGCCTCAGTGCATCATCAGCGACTGCCCAAATTACTGCAGCAGGAAGAACATTTCCTTGCATGTCTTTCCCAAGAATCTGGCCCAGATCAAACTGTGGCTTCTGCAGACAGGACAGGATTATGGAGACCTGGACTCCTTTGCTCAACGTATTTATGCGGGGAATAAAAATGGCGCCTTCCGTCTCTGTTCTGATCATTTTGCCCCAGAATGTTACTATGGCGAGGGGCCTCAGAAACAGCTGGTGAATAATGCTGTGCCTACACTCTTCCCCAACAGGAAAGGCGAAAACGTGTGTTATCCAATTCATGGCACTCTTCCACCAAGTTACCGGCCTCGACCCAAAGTTGATGCCACCACCAATACCGATGAGGTTAAGAAACGGGATATAAGCACACGCACCGACCTTTACCATAAAGTGCGCAGCACCGGCACAAGGACGGATCCGTACTTTGGTGTCAGAAACGTTGGCACACACATGAATTCCACCTGCCTGAAGAGGAACGCCAGTACATCAACTTTAATCATTCCCATACTGACCACCATAGACCGGGGTGTCCAGGTCCCAGAATGCACTCACAACACTGGAGGGGAGACATGGAAAGTTCAGCATGACCACATCTATGAGTTTCCTTCTTCTGAATTACTCCAGTCACCCAGAACCTGGCCAGTTACACCAAGACCAGGCGGTATCACTAATTCACAGTCCTATGTCGGTTCCTCTGGGTTAAACCGGGACAATCCCCCAAAGGCTCCAGCTCATCCAGCTCTCAAAGAGGAATACACGGAGGATGAAATGGTAGGAGGAACAATGCTGAGATGCCTATTGTGTGCCCAGAACAATCCTTCTCTGTATGTTTGTATTTATACAAGCTCAGTGATTTAGTTTGCACTACCTAAGCCCCCATCTCTTCCAATGTTATGTGTTTGGCACAACTCACCATGGCCCTAGCTGATCTGGCTTTTCTGATTAGTGCAAAGGCAGAACAAACGTCAGCTCTTATGGTCAACATAAGAAAAGTTGCCCTTTTGCTGATGTCAGTGTAGTCAAAAGACCTCAAGGTATCAAGAGTCTTATATAAAATTCAGCATTGTATTTATTGATTATTTTACCATGTGGCAAATACTAAATGCAACAGGGAGAATAAACCTCTCTTTTTTTTTTTTTTTTCCTAGATGACAATCATGCGGCGTGTCACTAATATACTGAAGAACGATCGGTGCAAGCACCTAAGGACTCAGCGCATGATGAAACAGGCCTTGGAGATTGTTAACTTGTTAACTACAGGGGTAAGATCTGATGACACATTACCATACATTTGGTGGTGGTGGTGCTGCTGCTATATTCTCCTGCTTTAGCCTTAGTTGCCCAGTGACCTTGTTTTTAGCAATCATTCTGAATGTACTTTTAATTCTGCAGGACTGTATTATCATGAAGAAATATACAGCCAATCAGAACATTCCGCTGGTGACTGGAGAGGTGCGTATAGCAACAGTCGATGATATAACAGTGCTTGTTTAATCTGGCCATTGGTGTTGGACTACAAGTTCCAGCATTGGCAGAAACAATACCAAATTAAATATGTCCTGATTGTTTCAGGTTCCGGTAAAATCTGGAGACGTTGCCATGTATTTCTCTGCAGCAGAGTGGGAGTATATAGGCAAGCACTGGAAACATTACAGGCACCTGATTGAACGTGACTCTTCCAACAGTGATGTGATCCGTTCAGGTAATCGCTGGCCTGTATTTCCTGTATCTCATCATTGAGGTGAAGGGAGAGGTGCCAGAGGCATATTTGTTGTTTAAAGCTGTATTCATCGGTAGGTATATTAGGTTCAGGCTTTTAAACTGTTTGCTTGGGGTCTAGAGCAGGACTGGACTTAGATTAATAATAGGCCCTGGCATTCCTAGTACACAGAGGCCCAAACAGCCCCTCTGGCATTTGCCATAACCCACAGATTGCCAGTCCGGGCTTGGTCTAGAGTCCCTTTCCTGCAGGGAATATGGAACCTGTGGTTCTCTAGTTATGTTACTTGACTAGAACACTGTGGCATCTCTCAGAGAGAGGGGTACAAAGTCTATAACTCAAGCAGTGGGTTAGGATAGAACGGTCTTATTGCAGGGAAGGGCATAGAGCCCATAAGTCAAGCAGTAGGTGTGACTAAAACACTCTAATGGGAGCTTACATGGGAGAGCATGAAGCCTGTAACCCAAACATTGGGTCAGTCTAAAACATTCTGATGGCAGCTTACAAGGCAGGGGCATAGAGTTTGTAACCCAAGCAGTGGGTGGGACTAGAATGCTCTGATCACAGTTTTCATGGGAGGGGCATGAAGTCTATTATTCAACCAGTGGGTGGGACTAGAAAACTCTGATGGAAGCTGACAGATGGAGGGGAAGGGAATCTGTAGGCTGAATAATAATTGTGTTTAATGTATCCCTCATGTTTAATCAATATTTATTTAATTTATTCAGTCCCAGCCAAGTCCATGCCTAGAGACGCGCCACTGCGCTGGAATGTAGTAGAGGATTCATGCACTGCGACACTCAGTCTCAATGTCGAACAAGACACTAAGTTCTTGTATCCAGAGAACACTCTGAAATTAGATTCATCCCAGGAATCCACCATAAATATGCAATCCCTGAAAAAGCCCTCTGTCCTTCAAAATGTTGTGAAGAACTGGGTGGTGACCAAAATAAGTTGTGGCAATGAAAAGGGAACTTTAGAAAACTGTCTGACAGTTTGTCCATCTCCTCAGCCCCCTCGCACTGGAGATGGGTCATATTCTAGTAACAGCTTTGAGGACGAATCCAAGCCAACACTCAACACCGCAAAGATCAGTTTTAGCAGCGAGAAAGCACCTGTTGGAAATGTAGAGAACCATACGGCCCAGCCAGATGGTCCATATTCATCTGAAATGTACAGCAGTTACATTAAGGGCAATCCCCAGGGGACCCATCCCAGAGCAAAGAACTCCATAAATATCTCCCTTAAGTGCAAACAATGCAGCAAAATGTTTCACTACAAAGCGCAGCTTCTCAAGCACCAGAAGAAACACTGTGGCAAGATGCCTTACACCTGCCACGAATGCGGCACAGACTTTCAGCTCCACTCTCACTTCCTCCTGCATCGCAAGCAACGCCCCTGCAAGAAAAAATATACCTGCAATGGATGTGGCATCCGTTTTGGCTACAAATGCAACCTGGTGGTGCATCAGAAGACGCATGCCCGGTCTTCTCCATACGTCTGTGCCCAGTGCCAGAAGAAGTTCCACACCCGGACCTGGTTCATGAAGCACATGAAGAGCCACAAGCGGGAAAATCTACACAATTGCTCCCATTGTGAGAAATGGTTTGTTAGTGAAAAGTCATTAGCTGAACACCAAAGCACCCACATGGTATGACAAAGTCATGAAATAGGGCTTTATCCCAAAAATACATTTTTACAAAATCACAATTCATTTTCAAGCAGAATTTTCTGGGGAAAAATGGAAAGACAATCGCCTGAATCCGCTCTGGAATTCTCAAGACTTTTTTTTTATTATTATTATCCAACATCTCTACTTTTAAAGGGGAACCACCAAAATGACATGATTTCTGTATTATATACAGGGGTTAGGGTACAGTTACTGAGGGCGGTAAAAAGCCACTCCTGGTAACTTTAAGAATCAAATTTCTGGTTTTCAAACCGGAAATGTGTCTCTTCTAGTGCAGAGAGCACCTCCTGGACCCCCTCCAGAGTCGAAAACTTGAGCACGGGGGTGGTGTTGGGGTCGTAGTAGGAAAGCTGCCGCAGAGGGGTTTGGATCACTCCTGATTATATAGATATACAGTATAATGCTTAGCAGATTGAAGGTAATTGGATTTATGTAAGAAGTCAGTTCTCATTGGTCCTGATCCAATTCCCACCAGCCTGTCCAAATATAAATGTCATTGTCTGGTAGACTGTGCCATCATCATGCTGTTTCATATCTGAATGAATTGCAGTGGGACAGAACAAGGAAGTGATGACACTATTGATGTTTGCTATGTCAGTAAACATAATTGGTCATTGAATACCATAGACTCATATGGATCATGTCAGGCCTTATTGAACTTCAGCCAGTGAGTCTTACCCAGGCTAAATAGGGGTCTTTCCTTTAGTGTTGTGTAGGTCAGTTGGGAACCTGCAGGTCAGGTGGGCCCGATGGGTGGCAGCCCTTACACCGCTGCATCCCAACCCTTTTTCTGATGGCTGAAAGTCTTGCCAGGCTGCCAGCCTGACCCCACTTATAACATCAAAGATGGGCAGGTCAGATCCATGCATGTAATGCTTCATTTTGGGATGGGTAAAGGCAGGTTTGGGTTGGAACCGTGCAACCTGCACATTACTACTGGCTACATATGTAGCCAAATACTTAAATATATTAAGTAGTGTGCTGATTCCTGGCCCAAAATGATTCTACTGCTTTGTCCAATGAAGTCCTCATTTTTAACCTCTGTTTCCAAAATATGATAATTTTGCTTGTGACTTTAGTTTCCCCTTTTAAGCAGGTGTAATAAAAGAGGTGAACCGTTGATGAATGAATAACTATTAATAAACATATTAACACAAGTATAACACAAGTAATTTAAAGAACTGAATTTCTGTTTTTTAATTTGGTTCTGCTAGTGATGCTGCCCCCCTTGACATGCTTCAACACTAAAGTTTTAATTGTGGACGTCGGGGCTGCTGCTTTAGGCAACAGCAGCTTCAGGATCGCCCCCGGCACAGCATCTTGACCTACTTTGTAAATAATATCGCACCTTTGCCAGTGTTTCTTAAATATTCACTTTCTGTATCGTTTGCTAGTAAATGGGGTCTTTTTCTTGACCAAAGATGTATCTCCCTCTTGTCTGGTTTTCAAAGCAGCTTGAAAGTTCTAAATACTAATAAAGAAATACCAAATAAACTTAACATGGGCTCAAATGATGGCCTGCCTGACCAATATCTGGCTGGAGGATCATTGGAAAGGTTTTTATGGGGTCACTGATAAAGTTGATTCCCAACCGGTTTGCCTAGGTCCCTGTTATGATCCAAAATTTGCCCTGGGAACCAAATGATTAGATCAATCCCATTCAGCCCTTCATCTGGTTGGCCAATCAGGCAAAGGTGTCCTTAAAGTGGACCTGTCACCCAGACACAAAAATCTGTATAATAAAAGTCCTTTTCAAATTAAACATGAACTCCAATTTCTATTTTTTATTAAAGCATTCATAGCTGTTGTAAGCTCATTTAAAAATCTCAGCTGTCAATCAAATATTGTCTGCCACTCCTCTATGCCAGTGGCATAGAGGTGGGGCAGACAATTACTTTCACTTTCCATTCAGCACTTCCTAAATGTCACTGCTCTCCACACATTCCCCAGTTCTCTTTACCATTTAATTGTGTAGCCAGGGCATTGGGATGGACATCGGGTCCCCATTCTGGTGCACAAACAAGATTCTGAGATGATACAAGGCTCAGCCTATGAGTAAGTGCCCACACAGGCACGAAACGCGTTAGGTCTCCATGTCCTAATAAAGACTTTTTACTTTTTACATCTGACTTCTTCATTTTTTGGAAACCCTCACAACTCTGTGATATAGTGTTCTTGTCTTAATAATAGTGTCCACAAAATGGCTGCTGCCTGCTTGCTATAATTTTGAATTCCCAGACGGAAGGAAGCAAGATTCAAATAATTTATATAGTGTAATTAAAGTTCATTTTGCTTGACTAATGTGATAAGATAGGATTTTGAATAATTTTTTTGGGTGACGGGTCCACTTTAACTCCTTGTATGACCAGCTATAAAAACCAAACCCTGAGCAACACTAATTGGAACACATCAATAGCAGGCACAAAAAAATCTGCTTTGAGTTATTGATAAAAGTAAGAAGCCAGGTCAGGGACACAGTGCTAGAAATAAGGGGCAAATTTATCAAGGGTCGAATAACGAATTGAAAAAACTCCAAAATTCGAATTCAAAAAGACCAACCGAAATTAAAGTGAAGGTTTTTTTTTTGGTCGAATAGGGCCGTTTTCGATCAAGGAGAAAGGAGAGAGTGGCTGCTTTCATTTTCTTCTGATTAGGAAAACAATTAGAAACCTTTCTCAAATCAGAGCAGCCTCTTTCTTTCTCCTGACAACTTCCTTGACTACTTGGTGGTCAGACTGGTGAGAAAATGACCAACAGGTGGCAATGTTGTCACAATTTCATTCATATTAACAGTACATGTGTCCTTTAATATCTTGGAATTTAAAAAAAATAAATAATGAATGTACATTGCATTAATGCTTAGAATAGCCCCCTCATCAATTTTACATTCACTTGTTTTAAAGGTTTACTTATCCTTTAAAGTGCAACAGAACCCAAATATACTTTAATGGAAATTTAAAGTCAATTCAATTGCTATTAAAATCTGCCTGGCTATTTACGTTCTCTGCACTGGTGTTTCTGACTCCTGGTACAGTTAGGGTTGCCACCTTTTCAGTGTGTGCGGAGTCACACACTGTAAAGCAAAAGGGGCGTAGCAACGCGTGATGGCCAGAAGCCTGAAAAAAAAGTAAGTACTGAGCAAATTGGGGGCAGGCCAAGGACTTTTTCTTAAGGGTATTACAAATTACCGGCAACTACATCTGCATACAATCATCATATTCTCTTTATCTTCATCCACAATGATGTCATTAAATTAGGTGTAGATTACAACACCTAATTTACAGGGCCGGATTTCTGAAATGTGCGCCCCTAGGCCGCACACCTCCCCGCCCGGTCCAGATTGGGCTCACCCCCCACCTGCTCATCCTCCCGCCGCCAACCCACTCGTCCACCCACTGCCAGCCAGCTCACCCCGACCCGCTCACCTGCTTTGGAATTTTTCAAATAGCCGACAGATGGGTTCAGTACAGGTGGGGACAGGTTCTGTTGCGGCCAGTGGGCGGCATGTTGCCCCCAGCATGCCGCCCTAGGCCCGGGCCTATGCGACCTGCCCACAAATCCGGGCCTGCTAATTTAATGACATCATTGTAGATTATGATAAACAGATTATGATGATTCGAGTAACAATTCTAGAAGGAAGATTTACAAGTTATTCTGAATTGAGAATTGCCAGTTGGATGACTGGTGAAACGTCTTCAAGGGAAAAAAAAACACAGCAAGTCCAGTTGATTTGACTTATTTCTATAGATATACCATGACCTGGATGAACGAGAATCTTCAACATATGGTATATATATATATTTAAAGAAATATTGTCCTTTTACATCTCTTGCCATGAACCACCATTTCGTGATGGTCTCTGTGCTGCCTCAGAGATCACCTGACCAGAAATACTACAACTCTAACTGTAACAGGAAGAAGTGAGGAAGCAAAAGACAGAACTCTGACTGTTAATTGGCTCATGTGACCTAACATGTATAATTTATTTGTGTGCACCGTGAATCGTAGGATCCCAGGGGGTGGCTCTTATTTTAAAATGACAATTTGCTATTTATTATCACCCAATGGCACATACTACTAAAAAAAGTATATTATTATGAAAATGGTTTATTTACATGAAGCAGGGTTTTACATATGAGCTGGTTTTTTTTATAGAGACCTACATTGTTCGGGGGGTATAGTTTTCCTTTAACTGACAGGATGGCAGAGACGTCTCCGTTGTATTGGACCAGATTAATAATGCGTCACACACTGACTCTTTGCTCAATGAAAGGAACTAGCAGACGCAACCTCCCTTTCTGCTCAGTATATTGTGAGTCAGTCTCTTTGCTCTGCTGATTGCATCCAGATCACATCAAGCATGTGCTGGGCAGGGTTGGAACTAAAATTGGTTTCGGTTTTGGTGTGTGGCTCCTCCCTCTGCCTCTGGGTTGTTACAGTGGGCTGATTCATAAGGGTCAGCGTTTCAGCTTTGTCAGGTTGCTCATGGTGAGTAATGAGCACTACTGGGTGTGTTTATGTTTTACAGGGATACGCCAGTGTTCAGTAGCCAGACATGTTGAGGTCGCAGTATTAGTACCAGGAAGTTCCATTCCATATACTGTATAAACTGCAGGATCCACGGCATCAGGTTAGCCCGTCACCCTGGGACAGTTACCTACGGAGATCCACCTGGGATCAGACAGGTATGGCTCTGCTGCTGAGAACTGCTGGGAAAAAAACTCTAGGACTACAACTCCCAGCATGCTTAGCCATTAGATGACATAAACCATATTTTCATAGCAGGAAGTGATTCTGGACACAAAAGCATAATCAATGTCCATTTATAGGCACTAAAGCGTAAACAGACCACTGATGAGTTATAGATCTAGTTAACAATATGCAGTTACATGGTTTTTTCAGATCCTGAGTACACATGCATCTCTGGCTGTGCCACTAATTGTGATGTTTTAAAGAATAGGGAAATAAAACGTCCCTTTTGTTAAAGAGACAGTATACGCCCTCTTTCAACATGAACTCTATGAATGGGACTTGTGTTGGACTTTTTACCTATATTTTTAGGAAATATCTATGGTTTATGTTATTTCTGTCAAATAACTGACTACGTTGCCTCCTTCTGAAACGGAAACACACGCCCCAAGGATACCAGAGTTGCTGCCAGTGGTGGGGACACACAGTGTTGGACTGGGACACCAGGGGCCCACCCAAAAACCTTTGACTAGGGGCCCACCAATTAATATTAGACCAGGGGCCCACTCTTAGTACTATTAGTCTTCCTTTCCTCACTCATCTATTCTCCTTTTTTTACATACGATAATCTATTATTCCATCTATTTAGCGGCTAGCTACTTTGTTCTCATAGAAATAGGGAATGGCCATGAAATAGGCCAAATGTCTAGCAGCATGAGGGCCCACTAACATCTTGGCCCACCGGGACTTTTCCTGGTATCCCCGTGGACCAGTCCAACACTGGGGACACAAGAGTCGAAGTACAAGCAGAAGAAGCAGGCACATTCCGAAGAGACAAGAGGAGCTGCTAGAGGTGGAAGATGCAAAGATCTGAGCTAGGGGAAGGCGGCACATTTGCGCCCTAGGCACGTGCATCTTCTGCCTACCCCTAGTTCCGCCCCTGCTGGCATTAAACAATACCCCCCAAACAATGTAGGTCTCTATTAAAAGATACTGAGTAAAACAGCTCATGTGTAAAACCCTGCTTCATGTAAATGAACCATTTTCATAATAATATACTTTTTTAGTAGTATGTGCCATTGGGTAATCATAAATAGAAAATTGCCATTTTAAAAAATAAGGGCCGCCCCCTGAGATCGTAAGATTCACTGTGCACACATACAAACCACATGTAAGGTCACATGAGCCAATTAACAGACAGAGTTGTGTCTTTTGCTTCCTCACTTCTTCCTGTTACAGTTAGTGTTGTAGTATTTCTGGTCAGGTGATCTCTGAGGCAGCACAGATAGAGTCACGAAATGGTGGTTCAATGCAAGAGATGTAAAAGGGCAATATTTATGTAAATATATATTCCAGTTTGGTAAGATTCTTTAATATGTCATTTAATTTGATATAAACTATCTGTTGCTTAAGTATTCATTTTGGGGGTATAGTTTTCCTTTAAGCCAGTTTCACTCTACCACTTCCTGATCTTAAAAAAACATTAAACTAGCTGTTAAAACAAATTACCAGTCCACGAGAAGTACCTAAGAATGAGCTGCCCAAAGGCTGCTGCTTAGATAAGGGAGAGGTTTGTATGTCTAAAGGTAAATCTGAACAAATTGCCCTGTTTATAAAAGAAGGGGAGGTAAGGTCAGGAAAAATAGCCTAACTTTTATTAGTGATAAGTGCTTTTAATGTGATTGGCTGGAGCTAGTAATCAATTGTGATCTCATTCATCTGTGATCAATGAGGGGAACTCCACCCAAAAACAATAACTCTAAGTTGGCGTCGGACTGGAGGCCCACCGGTATTCTGCCACAGGGTCCCCCGCCAGGACTGCCATCAGAAATCACAGGGCCCCATACAACAAAACTTCCTGGGCCCCCTGGGCTGCGCCCACCGCCCTCCCCACCCCACAGGTCCTCCCCCCACCACACAGTAAAAAAACAAAAAAAATATTGGTGGCTAGGGTTCCCACATGTTAATAAAAAAGAAAAATATACTGGTGGTCAGGGCCCCTCATTAAAAAACATTTGTGGCCAGGCCCTCCCCATTAAAAAATATTGGTGGCTAGGACCCCACATGAGAAAAAAAATTGGTGGTCAGGCCCCCCCCCCACCCTCAGTACCCCCTACAACTCTGCCCCCTGATGGCTGCCCTGTCCCCCGCCTTCCCCTCTGGGGCCCCCTACCTCTGTCACCACCCTCTGGCTCTGGGCCCCTGCGTACCTTTGCTGTATGTGCGGCCTTGATCGGGGCCAGATGGGGTGTAATAAGGGTTAGCGCAGGTTGTAGGCGGGTCTGGGACAGCGGGGCCCAACGCGTTTTTTTCTCGGGGTCCTGCTGGCCCTGTCCGACCCTGATAGAAGTATATTTTTTAATTGCTGGCAGTTTTTGCATGAATGGTTCTGACTATAGAAGCCTCCTGCATCATGCACTACCCCTACATTGATCAAGGAGGAGGACCTATGTGTGTTTATGTCTTCATTTAATTTGTTGTATTGCTCCTAGGTATTGTCTATCAGTGATGGAGGACAAAGATCACATACAAACCATGGGAAACAGGCAGCCATATTTTACATTTGGTGTTATAGCAGACATTCAATATGCTGACCGTCCGACTGGGCCCAATTGCTGGGGGACGCTGCGATATTACCGAGACAGCCTCGTCCACCTTAGTCATGCAGTTGCAGAGTGGAACTCTCAGGATTCTGGGCCGACATTTGTGTTACAACTGGGGGATATCATCGACAGCTCCAACAAAAAACTGCAGGCATCAGAAAAAGCTTTACAGGAGGTTCTAAAGGTGGCGGACGATATGAAGGGCCACTGGCACCATGTTTGGGGGAATCACGAGCTGTACAACTTCAACCGAAGTTATTTAATACAATCTAAACTGAATACCCAGTGGCTGGAAGATCCCAAACCTGTTATAAAACGAGGGGAGAATGCAGATTACTATGCCTATCACTTCAGTCCATTCCCCAAATTTCGCTTTGTTGTTATAGACACATATGATCATAGTTCTTTTGGCAGGGACATGAACCATCCGAAATACAAGGAGTCCGTTGCCTCTGTGTCTGAATGGCGTTTTCCTAAGGAATCTGGGGAAAGCCAAGGTGTGTAGGATGGATAGTAGGTTGGATAGGTTGCTCTAACTAGCTAGGGTTTCTGCATTATGTGACCCCAAGACAGAGACAGAGCCTCCCACATACTGCACCCAACATAGTTAAGAGCTCTATGGATGTATTACCTCTTGACAGCCTTGTAAATTCACCATACAATGTTGGGGATACTAAGGGCTTTGTAGATGATTCATTGAGATCTGGCATTGTGCCGAGAGACTGGCGAATTGCTAATGTGGTGCCTCTATTCAAAAAAGGATCCCGTTCTCAGCCTCAAAACTATAGGCCAGTTAGTCTGACGTCAGTATTAGGAAAGCTTTTCGAAGGGTTAATAAAGGATAAGATACTGGACTTCATAGCAAATCATAATACTATGAGTTTGTGCCAGCATGGTTTTATGCGTAATAGATCTTGCCAGACTAACTTAATTTCTTTTTACGAGAATGTAAGTAGAGACCTCGATTCTGGGATGGCAGTGGATGTGATTTACTTAGACTTTGCTAAAGCATTTGATACAGTGCCACACAAAAGGTTACTGGTTAAATTAAGGAGTGTTGGCCTGGAACATAGTATTTGTACCTGGATAGAGAACTGGCTAAAAGATAGACTACAAAGAGTGGTGGTAAATGGAACATTTTCTAATTGGACCAGTGTTGTTAGTGGAGTACCGCAGGGCTCTGTACTAGGTCCCTTGCTTTTCAACTTGTTTATTAATGACCTGGAGGTGGGCATTGAAAGTACTGTTTCTATTTTTGCAGATGATACTAAATTGTGCAGAACTATAGGTTCCATGCAGGATGCTGCCACTTTGCAAAGTGATCTGTCTAAACTGGAAAACTGGGCAGCAAACTGGAAAATGAGGTTCAACGTTGATAAATGCAAGGTTATGCACTTTGGCAAAAATAATATAAATGCAAGTTATACACTAAATGGCAGTGTGTTGGGAGTTTCCTTAAATGAAAAGGATCTAGGGGTCTTTGTAGATAACACGTTGTCTAATTCTGGGCAGTGTCATTCTGTGGCTACTAAAGCAAATAAAGTTCTGTCTTGCATAAAAAAGGGCATTAACTCAAGGGATGAAAACATAATTATGCCTCTTTATAGGTCCTTGGTGAGGCCTCATCTGGAGTATGCAGTGCAGTTTTGGACTCCAGTCCTTAAGAGGGATATAAATGAGCTGGAGAGAGTGCAGAGACGTGCAACTAAATTGGTTAGAGGGACGGAAGACTTAAATTATGAGGGTAGACTGTCAAGGTTGGGGTTGTTTTCTCTGGAAAAAAGGCGCTTGCGAGGGGACATGATTACACTTTACAAGTACATTAGAGGACATTATAGACAAATGGCAGGGGACCTTTTTACCCATAAAGTGGATCACCGTACCAGAGGCCACCCCTTTAGACTAGAAGAAAAGAACTTTCATTTGAAGCAACGTAGAGGGTTCTTCACAGTCAGGACAGTGAGGTTGTGGAATGCACTGCCGGGTGATGTTGTGATGGCTGATTCAGTTAATGCCTTTAAGAATGGCTTGGATGATTTTTTGGACAGACATAATATCCAAGGCTATTGTGATACTAAACTCTATAGTTAGTATAGGTATGGGTATAAAGAATTTTAATTAAAAGTAGGGAGGGGTGTGTGTATGGATGATGGGTTTTCATTTGGAGGGGTTGAACTTGATGGACTTTGTCTTTTTTCAACCCAATTTAACTATGTAACTATGTAACTATGTAACCCTATATAGAGAGAGAGAGAGAGAGAGAGAGAGAGAGAGTGTGCAGGAAATGAAGATTTTCTCCCTTCACTATATATATATATATATATATATATATATAAAATCATTATTTTATTTTAAATTCAAAGATATTAAGGAATACATGTACTGTTAATAATATGATCAAATGTTGTTACAACAGCCCCACCTGCTGGTCATGAAGTAGTCAAGGAAGTTGTCAGGAAAAGATCGAGAGCTGGTCTGATGTTTTTCTGGTTCCTAAAAACTTTAGTAACCCCAGACATCTTTTTTCATATCTTTCCTAACCAGAAAAACATCAGACCAGCCCTATTTCTAGGTAGAACTGTTGCAACAAAATGCAATCATATTGGCTACGTGCTTCCCATAATAGCTTGGAATTTAAAAATGTTGTTTTTTTATGTAAAATGCAAAAGTGCTTAGAATAGCACGCCCATAATTTTTACATTCACTTATTTTAAAGGTTTACTTACCCTTTAATATTTAGAGTTATGTGCATTGTTAAAATGCCTTACCCAAAATCTAGAACAAAAGCCAGAAAGTCACATTTAATGGGAGGTGTTGCGCAGGTTATGTCAGCTGCAGACGGAGTGTTTGTGTGCAATAGTGAATATTGTGTTAATATTTTTTGGCCCAGAGAGACCTTTAACACTGATCACTTTGGGGACAATACAGTAGATAGTTAAACGGGAAGTTAAACTTTAAAGGAGACCTGTCACCTGACAAAATTATTCCAAATCCTATTTTATAATGGTAGTCAAGCAAAATAAACTTTAAGTACACTATATAAATTATCTGAATATTGTTCCTTCAGTCTGGGAATTTATAATTATAGCAAGCAGGCAGGAGCCATTTTCTGGCACTGTTAATAAGCTTTGCATCATCTCAGAATCTTGTTTGTGCATCAGAATGGGGGACCTGATGTCCATCCTCATGCCCTGGCTACACAATTAAATGGTGAAGAGAACTGGGTAATGTGGGGAGAGCAGTGACATGTAGGAAGTGCTGAATGAAAAGTGAAAGTAATTGTCTGCCCCACCTCTATGCCTAAGGCGTAGAGGAGGGGCAGTTAATACTTGATTGACAGCTGAGATTTGTAAATCTGTTGTCTGTAAATTTGTTCCAATGAGTATCCGCACTCCAATGCACTCTGGTATAGCTTCTCCAGCTGGGGTGCACGGTTAAAATATATGCATTTGTATTCTCTGAAGAACCAGCACTCCCATATATAAAAATATCAGTTTTTATTTCTGTTACATTCCAACGTTTCGGTCCCTGTTGAGAAAGGTCCCAACAGGGACCGAAACGTTGGAATGTAACAGAAATAAAAACTGATATTTTTATATATGGAAGTGCTGGTTCTTCAGAGAATACAAATATATATATGTATAATTTTTTAATGATTTGCCACCTTCTTCTGATTTGACCCCGTCTAAAAAACAGCTCTGTAAGGCTACAATTGTATTGTTACTGCTACTTTTTATTACTTATATTTTTATTCAGGCCTCTCCTATTCATATTCCAGTCTCTTATTCAAATCAATGCATGGTTGCTAGATTAGTTTGGACCCTAGCAACCACATTGATGAATTTGCAAACTGGAGAGCTGCTGAATAAAATTCTAAATAACTCAAAAACCACAAATAATAAAAACTAATTGCAAAATGTCTAAGAATGTTGCTCTCTATGTCCTACCAAAAGTAATTTAATGGTGAACAACTCCTTTAAGGCTGTGTGTGTTTTACCATACAATTAGCAATTTATAGAAAAGGATGGACTCATTAGTTTCATACATATTTGCAACACATTGTAACAGGCTGTGTTCCTGATATCCCTCAATAGCTCAGCAATAGAGTGCAATAGGCTTTGTGCTCATGACCCCAGACCAACCAGCAATACATTGGAGTCAACTCTGTGCATCTGTTTTCTTTAACAATGATAAAAGTACACTATATGACATGTGCCGTCTCTTGTTTGTTGCTTATCAGTTTGCAAGCCTGAACGGCATGTAGTGGATTTTAATGGAGGAGTAGGCAGAGACCAGCTGTCCTGGTTACACAACATCCTTACGTATTCAGATGAGCAGGAGGAAAAAGTGGTAGTTGCTAGTAAGTATTTTATTCCTTTATTCAAACACAAAATTGTCCCTGTTTAAATTTATTTTTCCAAGAACACTGCCATGGGGTATTGTGTACAGGAACTTTGTCTAGGTGCATATTTGTGTTTATTCACATCAGCAAGCCAAGAGCAGCCATGTAAGGAGTTTCTTCATCCTTAGGGCTGAAATCCACGAACGATTCTTGTCGAATCCGCCGCAGGCGGCAAATGTTATGTGAGTGATAGAAAAATCGCAGGTACAAACTACATGTAACCGACACGACTGTCGGATGTGAACGCTGCGTCTTTATCCGACAGTCGTGTTGTGTGTAGCACCTGTGATTTTTCTATCACTCCCATAATATTTGGCGCCTTGCGATTTGTCGCATGCAACGGATCCAATGAGAATCATCAGTGGCAGAACTACCGGGGGAGCAGGGGGTGCGAGCGGGCCAGGGCCCGCACCCCCTCAGGGCCCCCGGCCACTGAAAATGCGGCCATACGGAGGGGCACGGCTGCGAGTCACGCACCAGGGCCCGTCCCCTCTAGTTACGCTACGGAGAATCATCTGTGGAGTTCAGCCCTTAGACTTTAATAAAACAGCGGCCTCTAAAGGCAAACAGTGCGCTGGCAATTTTTCTCTCTCTTTCTGTACAAATATTTGTTTTTTATCGTTTATAGCAGCTGGTCAACTCCGAAACAAGGGTTAGACAGAGTGCTGGCACAAGAGTGTTTATAGCAGCTGGTCAAAACCACATCGTGGGTTGGACCGAGCGTTGTCAATTATTTTTCTGTGTTTCATTACAGTTGTGTTGCTCCGCAAGGAGACTTGTGCAGTATATAAAATATTATTTGAGTGGTTATTACTGAACATAATATGCATATTATGATACACATTTATCAATTTTATAGGTCACGTGCCCATTCATCCTGAAGCTCAAGTTACCAACTGCCTGGCATGGAATTACAGAGAGATCCTTGAAGTCCTTCATTGCCATTCCTGCGTTGTGTCCTATATAGCAGGCCATGAACACCATGGGGGCTACTGTCAAGACTCTCATGGGATACACCACATAACAATGGAGGGTGTTGTTGAATCACCCCCAAACACTAATGCCTTTGCCACAGTTCATATGTACAAGGACAAGATGGTGTTACATGGGAAAGGCCGAGTCAAGAGTAGGGAACTGAAGTTTGTCTGAAACAAATGAATGGACAATCGCTGAGGGCTGGTCTTAAACCAAACAATACTCCAGACCAGATCTCCTAGTGGTCTTTGGGGTTTAGTGCCCACTGTAATTTACCCAAGCAAATGGAATAAAGTCCCTGCTGGTACTTTGGCTTTCACACCACTGTATGAACTTTACAACTAGATCCTCGATATGTGTCCCTTGAGGCAAGCTCTCCATTAGAAACCTGTAGGGCACTCAGTATACACATGGATGTTATTAATAACATATTTATATGCATATTATATTAATAAAATAATATAGTAAAATAAATATATTCATAGAAATTCAAGTCGGGGCTGAACCTACAATGGTTTAAAGAGATGGTTTCACTGTAGACTGTATGGTATGATGAATTAATAAACATTATCTTATATTATATGGGCATTATATGATATTAAGTATCAAAACACAAATTATTTGCTTATTTATATTTGGGTTGGGATAAGCCAGCTATGTGCTTCTGTAACGATACGGAAAACTGGGGATCTTTACTAGGCCTGAGTGCTTAGGGTACAGTCTGTCTTCACCAGTTTATTATTCCCCTTAGCTTTTACTGCTTGCATAGAAAGAAATTAAAACCAGTGTAGTCTGCAGCATGCATCTAAATGAATTGCGAATTAGCCAATTAACACAGATTCGCTTTAAGGGGTCAGTTGGAAACTTTATGTCAAAGGGGTAGTTCACCAATAAGTTTTCATTCCTTTAAGTAATTCATTCTTTATAGTTTTTGAATTATTTGTCTTAGTCTTCTAACTCTTTCAAATAGGGGTCACTGTCCCCATCTAAAAACAAATGCTCTGTAAGGCTACAAACCTTCTTTTTATTACTCATCTCTCTGTTGAGGTCCTCTCCTATTTATATTCCAGTCTTATTCAAATCACTGCATAGTTGCAGAGTAATTTGGAGTCTATCAACCAGACTGCAAAACTAGAGAGCTGCTGAATAAAAAGCTAAATAACTTGAAAACCACAAATAATAAAAAAAATTAAAACAATTGCAAATTATCTCAGAATATCACTCTTTACATCATACTAGAACTTAACTTAAAGGTGAACAAACCCTTTAATTATAAAAAAAAATGGAAACAACCCTTGAGAATCCAAGGCTCTGTTTGTAAATTTTAATTGATTGATATATAATTCAATACATATATCAGGAAATGATATGGTCTATGTTAATTGTTTTATATATAATATCTAATGTCTAGTGTCACTATAAAACTGGTCCTTAGAATGATACAGCTCCTCACTGAGGAATTAGTAGCAAATTAAGGAAGAATATGTGCCTCTATGGCACAAAAAAGCCCTGCTTTTAAAATACAGGTATAGGAACCGTTATCCAGAATGCTGGGGGACCTGGTGTTTTCTGGATAAAGGATATTTCTTTAATTTGGATCTTCATTCCTAAAGTCTACCAGAAAATCATATAAACATTAAATAAATCCAATATACTGGTTTTGCTTCCAATAAGGATTAATATCTTAGTTTGCATCAAGTACAACATACTGTGTTATTATTAGAGAGAAAAAGGAAATAATGTTTAAACATTTTGATTATTTGAATAAAATTAAGTCTATAGGATACGGCCTTTATGGATAATGGATTTCTGGATAACAGATCCCATACCTGTACAGCATTCCAGGAGGTTTCTGGCCAGAGATTATGGGCTGGCACTCGGTCTTCAAATCTGTCTCTGAACCCATCTAGTCTGCAAAAAAACATTCACTAATTAAGAGCATCTAAGAGACATTTATCTTAAAAACTGTGGCTATACCAAGAATAAAGTGAGTCTGACCCAGGCCCGGATTTGTGGAGAGGCCACCAAAGCTCGGGCCTAGGGCGCCAGGATTTTAGGGGTTCAGAAAAACTGGGGATGAGCAGGAAATAGGGGAGGGGACAATGAATGAAAGTGGGCCTAGGTGGTCCCACTGTGTGAATCCGGCCCTGGTCTGACCAAAATCTGGACAGCAAAGGGATTGAATCCCAGTCATTTGCTTGTAATGCGATGTTGAACTTAGTAGCTGAGATTGTAAAACGGCCTTACATCCATTGAGTTACCTTTGCGCCAATCAGATGACAGTTTTACAGTGCTGTGGCCAGGACGTTCGCATTTCCTTGTTAATATAAATGTAGATCCAAATGAAAAAGGGGGCAGTTGAAACCGAAATGGCAATAATGAGCCTGATTGCACCAATGGCCGACCTGTTGACAAAAATATACAGTTATTTTAAATATTTTCTCTTTGTGATGTAAAACAATGAATTCCATTTGAAAGGGGGCCAAAACCAATAGTATGATTGGTTCTGTTTCCCACAGAACTTACTGATGTGATTTCCTGCAGAGAAGTAACCATCCACTAATTATCAACAGGCCTGAAAGTTCCCTGGCAAGATAAAGGATAATGGGTCATTAGTGGATTCCATGATCTGCATGCACTCCCTACTATAATGAATAAGGATATTAGAAGTCATGGAGTTCTGTGCCCATATAAAGGTACAAAGTTGCAGGCTAAGTTATACAGGGAATGCCGAGTATCACTGATATTATAAGGGATAATGTTCCCCCTACTGTAAATGATAACAATATTAGAAATAGGGATGCACTGAATCCAGTATTCTGCCTTTTTCAGCAAGATTCGGATTCGGCAAATCAAATCCTTCTGCCCGGGCCGAACCAAATCCTAATTAGGGATGGGGAGTGAAATCACGTGACTTTTAGTCACAAAACAAGGAAGTAAAAAATTTTCCCCTTCCCAGCCTTAATTTGTGCATGCAAATTAGGATTTGGTTCGGTATTCGGCAAGAATCTTTCGCAAAGGATTCAGGAGTTTGTCCGAATACAAAATAGTGGATTCAGTGCATCCCTAATTAGAAGTCACTGAGGGGTTCTGTGACCATATAAAGGCACAAGGCTGCAGGCTGCGTTATACAGGGAACTCAGAGTATCACTTATGTATTATAAGGGACAATACCCTACTGTAAATTATAAGGATATCAGAAGTCACTGAGGAATTATGTGAGTCATTCTGGGCTCACAGCCAGGCCTGCAGGGTAAAAACAGCTGTCCCCTCCCATGCCCCTAAGCTGCACCTGTTCCTGTCCTGTTCCTGTCAGCAAAGAGTCAGAGACACAGCAAGGATTTAAAGTAAATAAGCACAGTAAGTCTCTTTTGTTCTTACCTTTGTTGAATGGCACCAGTAAACAGACCGTGCGTTTCTGTGTCACAGCCAGTCAGACTGGGTCTCTTAGGGCCCACAGGAGAACCTAACATCACGGGACCACTCTTACAAGAACTAGACGTAGACAGTGCTACATGAAGTAGGTTTCATATAGACCTGTGGTGGAACTATAAAAAGGCAAGGACACTGGGCCCCTTAGCTGGGGCCCACCAGTTGATTCTCTGGTACTCTGACAGGCCAGTCTGATCCTTACTCCCAGGCTACACAACCAACCAGCTAATGGATGAAGGCGATAAGACATGTTGCTGGACATATTGAAAGGGATACTATATTCCATAACATCTCCTTTGAAATAAACCTCATTTATGCACTGCTAGTAGTTGCTGCTATATATATTGTTCATTTCCCTAAAATCACATACACTCAACTCATATTGTGCGACTGGAAAGAAACACAAAACCTTCTTTATAAGGCCACTGTAATGTTTGTTTTTATAACATCCCTTCTGATGCAATGCTGTGGGGACATATGATACGTATGACATAGGTACATACTTGTGTCTGTATGAAAGTGATAAAGTTACGTATATGGTACAACGGTTAGCACTAGGAAAACATGCGGTGGCTTCCCCTCACTCTTTTAGCCCCATGATTACTTTTCCATGCTTAATAAAAGACAACTGAGCTGTCAACGCTCACACCCAGTATTAGACTTGGGTCTTCAGACTTCAATCCTTGCACTGGGATGAGACTGGAGATCAGGAGTGAAAACGTCTCTTCCTACATGGAGATCTCATCCTAGACTTTTCTCTATAGAGTTTCTCTCTATTGGCCAGCCACTTGCTCCATCTCCTTGCTCTTCTTAATGTGCTCCAGTTGGCTTTGTGTTATTCCTTTAAATTCTACCTTGCACCCCCTGTGTTCTCCAGCCAAACTGCAGGACAGACCACCCTTCGTGAGAGTTAAGAGTTGATTCGTTCCCTAGGGAAGTGGTGGATTCAGTTGCCTTCTTCTGCCTTGCCTCAGCACCCTCACCCTCACATGTTTACAGAATTCCATTGCAGCAGTGTTGATATCCTCCCCCATCCCATTTATTGCTCAAGGTCCAGAATGTCAAGTGAATGGATACATTTTATTTTGCACATAAAATGTCTACTGTTGGGGCAGTTATTATTGATGGTGGGATGATATGCAAATCTTTGTGTGCTCACCTGCCTTCCTCTTCATGCAAGATGTTTTTTGAAGTGTAGAAATACAGGCACCCAGAGAGGTAGATGGCACCAACTGCACAAACGGCAGAATGCAGATCCGCTAGCAATTTCCAGATCACGTGACCTGGCGAAGCAAATAGCATATCTCCAGTTAAAGGAACAAGTCACAATACCAAATGCCATCCTGACAGGGTACATTCGCAGAGTATAACATGCATGGTCGCTGGTGGGTTTGCGTTGAGCTCTTCTTTCCGCACTCCCTGACCACAATCTTACTATGCAGGCTTCTGCCTTTTATAGGTGTGCACCTGCTCCACCCCTTTTCATGAAATCAGACATGGGCAGGTCAGGCGCAGGTCTATAAATAAAGCAGTGGGGTCGGGAAGTGTTAAGGGTGTGGGCCCTTATTTGTTGACCGGCACATCACTACTAGAGACACCTCTGACTTGTACCTTTTTATAAGAGAGATAATCATAACAATCCAGGAATCTATTTGCACCACTAGGGACAATAAAGCAGAGGTACCCAGCACACAATTCTGCTGCTCTTGTTGGACTAGAACTCACACAATCAGTTGCCTCCAGGGTTCTCAATGCATCCTGGAATGTAACTGTTTTAATTTGCAGACATTAGACACTCACAACAATCATTACTGTACCTGTAATGTCCGGCTTTATACTAACGAAGAGAATCAGTACCGCTGGGATCATATATATTACCTGTGGGGAGAGTATTAAAGGAGAGGCTTAGTGCCTACTCAGGCAGGTCATACTCCAGTAGCAAGTACACTGTCATAATGGTATATAGGCAAAATACAGAATAATGATGACCACTAGGGGTGATGTTGTCACATTCTATGTACAAGAATTCCACTGAGCTCATATCATTTCTTGAAATACAAGCAAATAATTTATACTCTCATAATGTACTCGCACCGATATGTATAAATACAAATATACAGAGAAGGAATGTTCTGGGCACACAATAAGCTATACCCTCATACTGTACTGTCTAAGGGAACAATATCGCACCTCCTACCCATGTGTATAAATACAAATATACAGAGAAGGAATGTTTTGGGCACACAATAAGCTATACCCTCATACTGTACTGTCTAAGAAAACAATATGGCACCTCCTACCCATATATATAAATACAAATATACAGAGAAAGAATGTTCTGGGCACACAATAAGCTATACCCTCATACGGTACTGTCTAAGGGAAACAATATGGCAGCTCCTATCCATATGTATAAATACAAATATATAGAGAAGGAATGCTCTGGACACACAATAAGCTATACCCTCATACTGTACCCACTTTTTCCTTGTCCCCTAAATAATGAAAGCCATAGAATACTTACAATCCACATTTCTGCATCAGGGTCATTTATCTGTGAGACACAAAACAAAGAAGCATGACACTTAGATTTAAATATACATTTACTTAAAGGACAAGGAAAGGCAAAAAAGTAAAATCCCATTTTTACTTACTTTAATGAAAAAGAAACCTATCTCCAATATACTTTAATTAAAAAATGTGTACCGTTTTTATAAGAAACCTGACTGTATGCAGTGAAATAATTCTCCCTTCATTTACTGCTGTGGATAGGAATTGTCAGATGGTCGCTAACTGCTGAGCAGGGAAACAATCTTACTTATGAACTCAAGCAGCTTTGTTTATGACGATCCCTAAGCAGCCCAGACCACACTGAGCATGTGCAGGGTCAGGGTCAGGCTAAGATGTTTAACAAAGTTACAAGATGGTGACCCCCTGTGGCCAACTTTGATAGGGGGATAGGGGAGGATATTTGAACACCTTTTCAAGTTGTCAGTTGACAAGTTGACAGATATCCATGAGTCGAAATTGCTCCCAACTATTACCGAGCCAGTCTGGGATTAACCAAATATAATTTATAATATAAATATAAAATTTTTTGGATAAGAATTAATACATCCAGTGGTATAACTATAGGGGAAGCAGATCTAATAGCTGCAAGGGGCCCAGGGGAACTGTGGACCCAGAAAAGATGGGGAAATTGAAGGTGCATGCTCCCCTAGTGAAGGATGCGATGCTCAAAAAATATTTTAGTAGAACTGTAAAGTTAAACCCTTGAGTGCAGCACTACATGATTCATTCTGCCCTCTTGTCTGTTTGTCTCAGATGCACCGAATCCGGCCGAACCAAATCCTAATTTACATATGCAAATGTGTTGCGGGGAGGGAGTAAAAAATGATTTCCACTTCACACCCGTGATTTGCATATGCAAATTACTATTCAGATTCGGTATTCGGCCGAATCTTTTGAGAAGGATTCGGCTGAATCCAAAATAGTGGATTGGGTGCATCCCTAGTCCCAGATATGAAGAAATAATGACAGCCCCCCCCCTCCAGGTGCTGCAAGACATGAGAGAAGTTTACATTTTACAACAGCAGAATTGCTTTGCAGCACCAGCACTAACAGGACAAGAATCACTTACTTGCACGTAAGCTGCCAGACTGAAAAACCCAAACATAACAAAATTGCAGATCCTCCATAACGTCTGTCTGTTTTCATGGCACAAAAGTGAGTTTGTCAGAAAGCTGCACTTGGGGGAGCCCTTCTGCTCTGTACCTAACCCCTCCATGCCTCCGGTCCCACTTAAGGGTAATCATTAACACATCCTCACAGTTCATAAACTATTTCCTGCTCTATTGCAGACTCTGCCCCTTTAAATGTCTCCCCCCTCAACCAAGGCGGTGGTACTTCCCTGACTCCTCCCCCCTTTCAACCAATGAGCGCAGATATAAGGAAGCACAACAGGATTATTGAGCAAATAAACAGGTTAATACCTCACAGGCAAGTGATTGTAATTGAGTAACTTTCCACAGGGGGCAGCACCCCGCAGTTTACCATGACTGGCAGAAAGACAACATTCAGGTTAACAAACCCTTTGTATTGCACAACAGGGAGAGCAAAGGTTTCTACATACTCGCCGCCAGTGAGAGAAGCAAGTGTGGGCTGCTGGACGTGACAGTGAGTGTGACGAGGGTGGGAGGAGCTGATGGTGTCAGTGAATTTGGGAGGAGCTATACCAATAGGAAGCTGAAAGCACTGCCGCTCCATTGCAGCCTTCAGGGGCAGACTGATATATACCATCTGTGCCCGTGGGCATGCTGGGTAAGGCACACTTACTGCACAGGGGACATGTTTAACCTTTGTTATAAGTAAGGTTTAGAACTTATGGTTTCATGGGTTGGGATGGGGGGGAAGGGAAATGTCACCTTAAATTGGGAGCTTGACTTTCCCTTTAATGCAGGCTATCAATATAAATGTAAATATACTGGGGAATCAGTGGCGTAACTAGTTGTTATTGGGCCCCACAGAAAATTAATCTTAGGGTCCCCCTAAATCTCCAGAGGTTTTTGGTTTTACCAATATATATTAAAATGGCACATTAATTAGGACCTCATGGGCCCCCTGTACCTCTTGGGCCCCCTTGCACCCGCAGGGTCTGCTTCCTCTGTAGTTACGCCCTTGGGCATGGTAACGAAATAAAGGAGGTGTGGCTACCTCACCCAATAGGCACTAAATCAGGAGCATATTTATCAACGGTTGTGTAAACACCATTGAAATGCTATACAAGTTATTAGGAAGGTGTCCCTCCTGCTCTTGTGCAGTCTGAGAATGCTGGGAGTTGTAGTTTAGTAATCACAGGAGAGACATGGGTTGGCAGCAGGGCTTTCTTTAGTATATACTCGAGAGGGAATTGAAGCACTGCGTATCTTGACAGCGCTATAGAAATAAATGATGATGATGATGATTGAAGGTGGCACCCAACGCCACTTAAATTACAGTAGTATGTAAATATTCAGCATGCTTCACCATCTGGGAATAAGGATTAGTGATGCAATTGTTAATTGTCTGTCTGTGGGAGCAAGTGTTTATATTAATCTAGATTTCCTTTATACAGTAGAACATCCATTTTATGTTTTTTATGGGAGTAGGAAAAATTATGTAAAATTCCGAAAATCCTTATGCATTATAAATATAATGGGCTCAAGATTTCACTGGGCCCTGCAAACCCCAAGGGCAGCTCAGGTAATTCAGACATGTCTATTCAGGAATATTTAGGAATGCAACAAAAAGTGTTATGCCAAACTAAATCTGAATTCATGTGACTCTTTATGACTGAACACGACAATTTTTTGTGCACACCTGAAATAATTCCATTTTCCCAGATTTGAATATGTAAAGTTCCGAATTTTGTTTAGGATTAGACAATCTTTTGTGGAAGATTTAATATTCTGCTGAATCCAAAAATATGGGATCAGGCATATTTTTTGGTGGGGGGGGGGTACCTGTCTCTGGCAACTTTACAAGCCAAAATTAACATGAAATGTTGCTCTTTAGTGCAGAAAGCACAGTTGTGATGTCAGTCCTAGCGATAACCCCCACCTCGACCCTTCTAAATTGTGAATTTTTAATGACCCCCAATATATATTAAACATGAACAGTAAAGAGTGATTGAAGTTTAGCAGAGCACAAGTCACATGACCAGGGGCAGCTGGGAAATTGACAAAATGTCTAGCCCCATGTCAGATTTCAAAATTGAATATAAAAAAATCTGTTTGCTCTTTTGAGAAATGGATTTCAGTGCAGAATTCTGCTGGATTAGCACTATTAACTGATTCATTTTGAAAATTTTTCTTTTCCCATGACAGTATCCCTTCCCTTTAAGTATTATGTGAATGACTTATTATTGGATGTTTGGGATTTAGTTGCTTAATTATTCCAGCAGTGGAATGACAAATTATTGGACCCCACAGCAAAATCATTGGGCACCTTACACAATTTATGCAAAAACTTCTGTTACTTTCATAGAAACTTGCATCAAGTGACAGCAGTGAGACAGGGGCAGGCAAGTATGTAGGGTTAAAGTTTGGGCAAATTCCAATGCCCCCCAATAACTGACTGACTGACTGATTAGCATATAAATTAATGTAAATTATTGTGATCTATTTCTCCTACATGATATTTCAGCAGTCAAATGACTAGTTATTAGACCTTTAAACTTTTGGAGCAAGATATTTTCAACATATATTGCAGCTGCTTAACATAGTTAAAGTTCCATTGTCCCCCCCCCCATAAGAGTCCTCTGCAGTTAACCCCCTGCTTTACAGTAATAGGATTTGTGGGTTTGTATCATAGCAGCTGTGGTTAAAAAACACTCATCCATCAAATTCAACCTTTTGGGGAGAATGGATAAAAAATTTGGTACACTTGTGTTCATGGGTGGATGGCAGATAAATAACTTGAACAGGGCTCTGAAATTGTGGATGGCGGCCCTGGCTACAGTCATTACTAGTAGCAGAAACGTAACTAGAGGGGGGCGGGCCCTGGCGCAGGATGTGCAGCCAGGCCCCCCGCCCCCATCCGCACGCCCGGAATCGGCCCGGAATTCGCGGCGCGCGAACTGCCAGGGGGCCCTGAGGGGGTGCGGGCCCTGGCCCGCTCACCCCTTGCTCCCCTGGTAGTTCCGCCACTGACTAGTAGACAGAAGAAGAAATATTTGGGAAATATATTACCTGCACGTTTTGCTCCAGAGCCACCGTAACTGCATTATGCATCTGATCTGGAACCATATTGGATTCCCCTCTACATGTCTAGCACATGCACCCAGGGCAGCAATCGGGGGGGACAGGGGGGAGCGTTGTAGGGGGCCCGAGGGTAAGGAGGGCCCGGCCACGCCACACTTACTTGATTAGCCGGGCCCCCCATCTTTCGGAGAGCTGCTGACTTCGGGAAGGCATGGACGTTTAAGGGGCCCTGGCCACCAATTTTGTTATAATGGGGGGGGGGCTTTGGCCACCAGTTTTTTTTCTCATGTGGGGTCCTAGCCACCAATATTTTTTATTTTTTTTGTTTTTTTACTGTGGGAGGGCGGACCTGTACGTGGGGCTTGCGGTGAAAAGATTTAATACACTAAAAGTGTATTAAAATGTAATATACTGTTGCCCTGTACTGGTGAAAACTGTGTGTTTGCTTCTGAAACACAACTATAGTTATATAAACAAGCTGCTGTGTAGCAATAGGGGCAGCCATTCAGTCACAGGATACACAGTAGATACATAGTAAATAATGGGTAAGGTTTGAAAAATCCCATTGTATACTACAGAGATTATCTTTTATCTGCTGTATATCCTGTGCCTTTTCTCCTTTTTCCTTCTCTGTACATGATTATATATGTGATATATTATTATGGTGTTATTGTATTATGTTAAAAATATACTGACACCAGAATTTTTTATTTTTACAAATATATAACAACTAGGGATGCACAGAATCCAGGATTCGGCCTTTTTCAGCAGGATTCATATTCGGCCGAATCCTTCTGCCTGGCCGAACCGAATCCGAATTTGCATATACAAATTAGGGGCAGGGAACAAAATCGTGTGACTTTTTGTCACAAAACAAGGAAGTAAAATATGATTTCCCCTTCCCACCCCTAATTTGCATATTCAAATTAGGATTTGGTTCGGTATTCGGCTGAATCTTTAGCGAAGGATTCGGTGCATCCCTAATAATAACTGTCTTTACATGCTATTTGTCATTTTGCCTACTGATTCTTTATGTTCTTCTGAAGAGGCTGCCATATTTGAACAGCAGTAGCCGTTAGCATTAGGAACTTTAATTCACACGTTGGCAAAACCGGTATAGGAAATTCAAGTAACAATTACTTACAAAAGCTGACTTATAAGCAAAAAACATGACCTATAGGTTAATGCACATTAATATTTTCAAGAGTAGTTTTTATTTGTCAGTATCAGTTTTATGGTTTTCTACTTGACTCCTATAGGGGAGCAACGGGAATTTCGGCATTCTTGCCTGTGGGTGAGTTTCTGCCTCGTGATACACAGACAAATGATCTAGGGACGCACTGCAAGATGAGTTTACATAAACACTAGCTACTTTTCTTTTAATAGAGCATTCTGTTACAGTGGTGCAGATTAGTGATGTGTGGGTCGAGTGAGTTTGGGCCGACCTTGCACCCTCCTTTCCGGGCTTTCCCCAGCTTTCGACTTCGGCTTTGAACTTTTATAGACCCCGTCCCTTTTGTAACGTCATCAGCAGGACGGGTCAGAGTGGCTTTATAAAAGGAACCTGGAAGGTGGGTGCGGGAAAATCCCGACCCGCACATCGCTAGTGCAGATCCTATCTGACAACCATTGTAAGCAGCAGTCCTGCCGTGCTTTATGGCTGAGATTCTAGCTATCTTTATAACAGAGCATTCTGTCACACTGGCACATATCTTAACTGATACCCATTGTAAGCAGTTGCTCTGTCCTATCTTATGGCTGAATGGTTTTATTATACAGCTATTAATTTTTATATATACTACAATGCACTTTCATGCGAAATGTGCAGTTTGCAGGAGAAACTTTACATTTTTGTAGACTGCTCCTAAAATTAAATTTAGGTGCCATGAAATATCCCGAAGTCATCATGCAGTTTTCCTTTTTGTCAGCAGGGGGCAGAAACTTCAAAGGATAGTGCAAAGTAAAAGGATGGAAGAGCCATATTTCACCTTTGGAATTATAGCAGATATTCAGTATGCAGATAAGGATAATCGATTGAACTACCTGAAGACTAGTATGAGATATTACAGGAACAGCCTGACGCAACTTAAAGTCGCCATTCAGGAGTGGGCTACAGAATCCATAAAACCAAAATTCATACTTCAACTTGGCGATATAATTGATGGAGTCAACACAATGGATAATAGTTCAACAATAGCACTTGAACGGGTGTTAGAGGAAATGGACAAACTACCCATCCAATTCCATCATGTATGGGGCAACCATGAGTTCTACAACTTCAGCCGAGAATATTTAAATGGGTCTAAACTGAACTCTAGGGCTCGGGAGAACAGGATCGATCAGGAAGTGGGTACGTCTGAAAGTGGAGAAACCAATGATGAATCGTTCTATGCCTATCATTTTAGTCCCTTCCCCAAATTTCGATTCCTTTTAATTGATGGGTATGATCTTAGCCCTATTGGGAGGGAAAAGACGAGCCCCAAGTATGACATTTCCTTCAATCTTCTCAAGGAAAAGAACCCAAATGAAGATCTTAACAGCCCAACAGGTATAATGTGGTTACTCGCAGACTCTGATCCATTGTAAAAACTAGTCCTGAGAGATATATGCCATGATTAGGAGACCACTACAGTGGAACTTAAAAACCCTTTACTTGATGATTTCCCAGCATGCCGTGGATGTGTCCCGAAGTAGCAAGTTGCATGTGCTGAAAAATTTACACTATGCATCTAGCATAGACAAAGGGGTTTGTTTGGTAAAGGTGCATGGTATTTTTTATAATTCAGTTGACTTTAAATGCAGCATTCATGGTGCCTGTATGTTGGGTTGTCAGTCACTGTTGCATGCATTTGGTGGTGTTTAGTGTACTCTGCCATTTGAAATTTCTCCTTACCTGCATTGCCCTTTATCTGGCAATACTCCTATTTGCCAAGCAATACTCCAAACCCACCTAAATGCTTATAAAATATTCTTCCTACCTCTGTGCCCATTATCCTGGACCGCTCAGCACACATTGGGACATAAATATATATATTTTTCCCTATCAGGACTGGAGGAGGAGCAGTTTGTATTGTTCAACGGCGGCATCAGTCCGTCCCAGCTGGATTGGATTCAAAGCATTTTAACGTCTTCAGATAAAAAGGGAGAGAAAGTCTTTGTTGTTAGTAAGTAAACATAGTAATTAAAGGTACCGACCTGCCTTGTAATATTTCATTTTTACAACTGGTGCTGAGTACTGTATTACTGCTTTGTGCTGATTCCTTCTGATATTGCTGTTTTATTTATAAATGAGTTATGCTAAGAGTCTCTGTTTCTCTCCGTGTAAGCTGCCATGACAGTTAGCATTCCCTCCCCGTCTGTGTCAGTTAATAATTTTTGCTAATTTTCAGGAAGAAGTGTCCCCCAATGATAGTTAAAGGGATTCAGTACAGAGATACATTTGTATGGGCAGAGCATTGCACAGGAGGTTTTGGGCATTACTAATTATAACTAGTACAACTGTACCATCATATATTCCTCTTTTTTTGTGTGCAGGCCACCTCCCAGTTCACCCAGATGCAGCCGATACGATGTGCCTGATTTGGAATTATCCTGAGGTCCTGTCCATGCTGCAGTCCCACCCCTGTGTGGTGGGATACTTGGCTGGGCATAACCATGAAGGCAGATACTGCATGGACCCTTTTGGAATACACCATATGACGTTCAGCGGAGTCATAGAGACTCCTCCAGAAAGCCAGGCCTTTGGGACAATGTATGTGTATGAGGATAAAATGGTTCTGAAAGGTAGAGGCCTTGTTGAAGACAGAACGTTACACTACAGAGACCCCAAGAATATACAAGTGGGACATTAAAAGCTACCTGGCCCATAAGTCTAAGGCTAAGTGTTGCCCCGTTCGTCCTATTCATAGCAGCCAATCAACAGTTACCTTTTACTGGCTTGGTGGACTTAGGATAATGAAATGAAAGCTATCACTGGTTTCTATGAGTTACTGATCTCATGTAGTTAGAATAATAAGAGCACAAATCTGCTATTACTACTATACTACTATAAGTTAGCAGGACCGTACCTCCTAAGAGGGCCCCAATTATTAACCTATTGGTCACTTGGGGCCTCTGGGCAGAGGGCCCTGCCAGCAGTTAGTGTGGGGCCCCTTAATGATAACAAGTGACCCACAATGCCCCTGATCCACTCCAATTATGCCCACTATAGCAAAACCCCACCCAAACTCTGAACACTCTCCCAGAAGCCTTCCCCCCTTCAGGATCAAAAAATTTATTTTACTTTTACTCGTGGGAGCTCCTCATCCATGTCGCCCCTGACTGCAATACCCCTGTACCCCACACACATTTATTTAATGTACCCATTGTCACATATATGGTTCATAACATTTGATATATAGGGGCTATTTGAAACATATCCCAGGTTCAATGAAATTAAACTCCAAACCTCCTCAGCCAAGTCTGCTGTTGTAAGTTACAGCTCATGCATCATTCCTGCAGTAAAATACAGACATCTATTAATTTTATTTATATGAATTATAAATTGTGTTTCCTGAGCCTGTTTTGGCAGGACTGTATCAAATGCAACGTTAGAAAAGAAGGGGCAGCGTCTCTACACTAAAAGCCAACTTTAATGGAACTTTGGCTCTTAAAGTTACTAGGGCTTTCTTTTTATTACTACTGATAACATGCTGTCTGAAGCAAGGTTCTCTCCAGGCTGAGGTGGCATTGAGTCAAGGTCTAGGCTGCCAACAAGCATATCCTCCTAACAGAAAGGTATATCACTTGCTGTAAGCTCTTGGTCCATAATCATAGCCAGCAAGCAAACCCTCCTAATGGAAGCATGTGGTACATTCTTCCCTTATGCCTGGTTTTATCCCAGGAGTAGGAGTAGTGGTAACTAGTTGGTCTAGTTCAAGCAGACACTCCCTTGTACTCAGAATTGGAACTTCAATCAAATCAAATTACAACTTTATTCTTTTTCTTTTAAAGCCAATGTATTATAATATTAAAAAGATCACCCTTCAGACATCCAGTTTTACTGTGGGACCACCCCCTTAAAAATGAACATGAGTTTCAGTGGACTGTGCTCAATTTCTTTATTGCTACACAACAGTCTATTTGTGCTTAGAATTATTGAACATGTAGGTAACATGAGACACAAAAGTAACAATATAAAAATGATACATAATTGGAATACATACAGGATTTCTCTGTGTGGCTGACTCACAATATACAGTACACATAGAATATCAATGTCACAATATAAGGCTGATTAATAATTACCGTATGCCGAGTTTTTCAGCATCCAAAATGTGCTGAAAAAGTCTACCTCGGCTTATACGCAGGTCAGCGGTACCCGACCCGAGTAGCCGAGATTGCAGTCACTTTTAATCATTGCTATACCAACAGTTCACTTGGGGAGAGACTGCAATATCCCACAATGCCCTCTGTTGGTTATATGAAAGAATAACAGTGCGCCCTCTGTTGGTTATATGAAAGATTAACAGTGACTGCAATATCACACAGCACCATCTGTTGGTTGTATGAAAGAATAACAGGGACTGCAATATCACACAGCGCCATCTGTTGGTTGTATGAAAGAATAACAGGGACTGCAATATCACACAGTGCCATCTGTTGGTTGTATGAAAAAATAACAGAGACTGCAATATCACACAGCACCATCTGTTGGTTGTATGAAAGAATAACAGGGACTGCAATATCACACAGTGCCATCTGTTGGTTGTATAAAAGAATAACCGGGACTGCAATATCACACAGCGCCCTCTGTTGGTTATATGAAAGATTAACAGTGACTGCAATATCACACAGCGCCATCTGTTGGTTGTATGAAAGAATAACAGTGACTGCAATATCACACAGCACCCTCTGTTGGTTATATGAAAGATTAACAGTGACTGCAATATCACACAGCGCCATCTGTTGGTTGTATGAAAGAATAACAGTGACTGCAATATCACACAGCACCCTCTGTTGGTTATATGAAAGATTAACAGTGACTGCAATATCACACAGTGCCCTCTGTTGGTTATATGAAAGAATAACAGTGACTGCAATATCACACAGCGCCCTCTGTTGGTTATACAAAAGATTAACAGTGATGGCAATATCAAACAGCACCCTCTGCACATGGTAGTGGGACAGTGGGACAATGCACACAGTAATCCGTTTGGCAATTCTCTGTCACCATCAGCTTTGCAAAGAAGTCCGGTTGATCGCTGGGGGGGTCGCTTTGGCAGAATGTGCGCTGCTGGGAGACAGGGCTGTAGTTGTGTCTAGGCTTATACGCGAGTCAATAAGTTTTCCCAGTTTTTGTAGGTAAAATTAGGTACCTCGGCTTATACACGGGTCGGCTTATACACGAGTATATACGGTAATACAGATAATTACTACATGGCAGTACAGAAACCAGTGCAACTAGCATCCAAATGTAATAATCAGCCTTGCAGCATCATCTTATATTACAGGCAAACCTTATTTTCCATTTGATAATTTGTGACGACCCCTAAGCTTAGCTTCTCAACAGCTGCTCGGAGACCACTGAGCATGTGAGTGTCACAGACACTTTCCAAGATGGTGACCCCCTGTGACAAGTTTGAAGTCCTGGATCATTGCTGCTATTGAGAAGCTGAAACTTTAGGCTAAGTTCAGTATAAAAAATGTCATCCTTTAATGAGTGCTGAAGTGCTGATCTTTGTTGGAGGGAAATTGAATTGCATAGCAATATGATTTGTCACCTCCGTGCAGCGTTACCATTGAATAAATGAGGTACACCTGTCACAGCAATTTCCTAATTTGAAATAATGGGAACATCAGCAAATCAGGAAAGACGCCCAGGAATATTTTCTTGTTCTGTAAAGATGGTTATATGGTTTATGTGAATGAAAGAGATTTTGGACATTTTCAATTAGGGGAACCTCCGGGTGTGCATAGAGTAGAGACTAGAACTCCTAAACAGGGTCGGACTGGAGCATTAGGGGGGAGCATACAAAGGGCCCTCATGGCAGTCACCGGGGCCAACTCCCAACCTCCACCAGCATATGCATGAACTCCGCGGTGCAACACCTGTTGGGACAGCCGATCACGGCTTTGGCAGTGACGGGGTGCAGATCTGGGCCATCCTCTTCCTCCATCCCACAATGCACTGCTTCTCTTTACAGTAGTTCTTCAAGGTACATAGTTGAGTACAGAATCTCTTGTACACGCACCTTACAGTCTGGTGCGGTGATATTTCGACTAGGAAGTATTGTGTAGGACTTCCAAGACATGAAAATTTGCCTTACCTACTCTGTAGTGAAGCCATCCTCTCCCTTATCCCACAATGCACTGTTTCTCTAGTCTTTGTCAGTCTGGGCCTCATAGTAATTGGTTACTTGGTCACTTTTTGCAGTGAAGCCTTTTGAGCTAGAACTTTCTCCTCCAGCATTTGAAAGAACTACAACCTACAGAACAAAAGAATATAATTAGTTAATTCACACATAAGGCATTTGTCTTCATTTACTTCCAATAATTAAATCAGGTCATATTTGGTATGAAATTGATCACTGTCCCTGATGTTTAAAGGAGAACTAAACCACCCCTAATGATGAGAAAGTCCCCGTCCACTACCCTCCATTTGCCCTACTCTGCTGCCTCCTCACATAGTCCAATATTTAGAAAAGTATCCCTGAATGTCACACCAACCTATCCTCGCAGAGTATTCAGGGAATGTTATCTTCAGGGGGGGTTAATTCTCCTTTAATGAATAGGGAATGTTGCTTGCTTACCTTTAACTCTAGCTTCATCAACACGGCACCATGAGGCTCAGCCAGATGCAGGTTAAACCAGCCTTCCATGGTAAGACCCCGTGCTGTGATGAAGTTGGATAAGGGAACTGTCATTGTTCCCACTGGCCCAATAAACTTGTCTTTTACCTGCAAAATACATTGTGTTATTGTCCTAGAAACCAACAAGGGGAAATCCCCTAACCAACTAATCTACAGCTACAGACACAAAGGAAAAAAAAAAAAAAAAACAGGCCTTTTTTACTCACCAGTATCTGTAAATTCTCATTCTTTGGGCATTTTAATGGAAAGCTGAATTTCTGCTTCCATTGTGGGGACTTGAGGTCCTTGTGGAAAGATAAATTAAAAACTACAAGTAAAAAGTACAATGAAAATGAATGTCTATAGAATCCAAATAAATCCATCCCTCAACTTATTCATTCACAGCGTCGGACTTCAGCCTCAGGGGCCCCACACACCATTCCCCTGGCCCCCCATCCGCAAAGCCCTCTCTGCACCCGCCCCCCCCGTGCGTACAAGCACGCATCTCTTTTCAGCACGCCAGTTTAGGCAGGGAGCAGATCTGGTGGCCCACCGGGTTTTTTCCCGGTGTCCCGCTGGCAGGGGCGATCCTGGCCCCTCCCCCACGCGAGGCAGCACCAGTTGCTGCCGCCCCCCCTGTGTTTACCTTTTTGCGCCTGTGGGGGTCCGGGGGGTCCACCAGGGCAGCAGAGAGGGTCAGTGCACTAGCGCAGAGACCCTAACTCACTCTCTGCGCTAGAAAAGCCGAATTTCCAGTTTAAAAAACGGAAATTTGGCTCTTAAAGTACCAGGAGCGGCATTTTTGCCGCCCCTGGTACCTAGCAGGGTGCTGCCGCCTGAGGCGACAGTCTCAAGTCGCCTCATTGGCGAAGCGCCCCTTGCCTGCTGGCCCAGTCCGACCCTGTTCATTAGAGAACTTCATCTCTAAGCATGAGGCATGGGCATGCCCGGATTCTTGTTTTAGCTGCCCCAAGGCCGATTCGCGTTGCAGGGTCCTAGTGACCGGCAACATCGCACCCCAGGGTCCTAACGCCAATCACCGCCACAATCCTCTGCAGAAGCATGCACCAAAACTGTAGCGATTAGCTCCTCTTGGAATGCGGCTGGGCTGCATGCCACCCTAACTGTCTTGCCTCTCTAGGCCCGGGCTTTTGTGGCCTCGCCACAAACCCGGCCTGGGGAATATTGGAAACTGTAGCTCACAAATGGCAGAAAATCAAGCAGAAGGTCCATACACAAATGTTTATAAGTCAGTAACAGTCTTCTGTTTGACATCACTACTCAGGCGGTTGGTATCTCCTCACTATTGTTCAGCTGTTGGAAAAGAACAAATAGTAATGCATGAGGGATTGTTGCTGGCAGTGTCCCTTATGGATCCCACATTTAATAATAATAATAATAATAATAATAATAATAAAGAGAGAGTTGTTTATAAATATTCACTTTACTCCTGGAATTCACCTCAGGATTGCAGTCCATCTTATTTTCACTGCATGTAAAAATACCTGAGAATAAAACAGAAAGTAATTCCATAATATTTATATTTGAGTTGTTGTATTATCCCCCTCCCAACAGACAGAGCTACAGATTCCATTTGATGTATAAAATTCACTATATCTATAAAATCACATACATGTACATTTCCTACTCATATTAATGTACCAGGGAGAAGTGTGGCTGCTGCAGCGCCTCTTGGTTACACTGAGCTGTCAGTATTCACCTCACACATTCATTATTTATGTGGAAATGGAGGGACCGCAATAGCAGCAGTCGATAGGCCCTGTAATCACTTACTTTTTCCACAAGGGGTCCCCAACCCATTCGTGTGGTTGCGGAGGAGGCGGGGTGGAGAATACGTCATTTAGGGGGCAGGGCTCTGACGGCAGCGCAAGTGATTGTGGGAAGGGGGCAGGCACAGTGGGGGTTGCTGCATTGCAGCCTTCATTTGGTAGCGAATATATTAACAATGGCGACTTCCAACCCTAGCGGCAGCAGTGGAAGCAGTGCGGGCCTCGGATTCCAAGGGCAGTCTCAGCAACACAGCACCGTCAACAGCATGCAGGGTAAGCGGCCTCCGACCTGTCGCTCTCTGTATCCCTCAGTGTCATTCATCCCCCCCAGCCTTTCCTCCTCTCTGTCTCCCAGTGACACCCAGTAACCCTAGTCTGTCCTCCTCTCTGTCTGCCAGTATCACCAGCACCTCGAGTCTGTCCAGTCATATCATCCTTGTCCTGCAATCTGCCAGTGTCACTCAGCACCCTCAGCCTGTCCTCCTCTCTGTCTCCCAGTGACACACAGCACCCAGCCCCCCTAGCCTGTTCTCTCCTGTCTCCCAGCAACACCTGAAGCCTGTGCTCTCTCCCTATCTCTCTCGCTATCTCCCAGCACCTTCAGCATGTCCTCTCCTTTCTTTCCCAGTGCCCCAGCATCCCTGTCCTGTCCATTCTTCAAGTGTCACCTGATACCCCAGCCTGTTCTCCTGTGTCACCAAGCACCCCCAGCCTGTTCTCTCCTTCGTCTCCAAGAGTTTCTCAATTTCACCCAACACTCCAGCTTGCCCTCTCCTCTGTGTCCCACTATCAATCTGCCCACTAACCTGTCCCTTCCTCTGTCTCCTAGTGCCACCCAGCACCCCAAGCCCGTCCTCTTCTATCTCTTCTAGTTTTGCCCAACACCCAAGCCTGTCCTCTCCTATCTCACCTGATGTCACCCATCATCCTAACTTGTCCTCTCTTTAGTTAACCAGTGTCACCCAGTACCCCAGTCATTGTCAACCTGCACCCCAGCCTACCCCTTTCCTCCTAGTGCAGGGGTCAGCAACCTTTACTATCAAAAGAGCCATTTTGCCCCTCTCCCACTAGAGAAAAATAGTCTGGAGCCGCAAAACATAACACAGCTTATAAACTTTTTTAACCTTTTTTTAATTTTAACTTTTAACAACAGAATACAACAAACAGAAGTGCATTGTGTATATGGGCTGCTTTGAAATAAATTAAACACTGAATAGCCCTATTAAATGCTAGTGTTCTCATCTGTTTAATGTGACTTCTGTTTCTGAAGCTCCATGCTGATCTTCCTTCTCTTGTCTTGAGTGTATGACCACGGTAAGGACCATGATGAATCATCCTGCTGTGGCTCAGTCTTGCCTGTCACTACTGGGACGTCTATACAGCCCTCGCACCTGCTGGCGGCTTCTTGAGTGTGCTTACCGCGGTCGCACACTCAAGAAGCCGCAAGACTGAGCCGCAGCAAGCAGGTTGAAGAGCCGCATGCGGCTCTAGAGCCGCAGGTTCCCTACCCCTGTCCTAGTGTCACCCAGCATCCCAATCCTGTTCTTTTCTTTTTCTCCCAGTACGTCTCAGGTCTAACGCATTCACTGTCTTCTTGTACTCTCCCACTCCAGCCTGACCTTTTCTCTTTCCCATTACCCTCCAGCCTTTCTTTGGAAACTTTGCAATCTCACTGTTTCTCAGTAGGCCCCAGTTTGGCTCCTTTACTGTCTCCTAGAACACTTTTGTCTAAGCATCTCACCTCCCCCAAAATCCACACAGTCACAGAGATACCCACAATGTATCCTTTTAGTATCCACCAGCAGCCAAAGCCTCTAGCACCATGAAACCTTAACTCCCCATGTACTTCCTTTTCAGATATCCCCATTCTGTGTCCCTTCCTCACCTTGGGCACATCATGTCACCCATTCAGCCAGAGTTACTATCCACTACCTTTTCCCACTTATGAACCTTCGATTTGCTCCTTTATTCTTTTTTCTCTTCACCCACCCAGTGTCTTTGTCCTTAGGCATCCATGTGTGAGTGCATGAGAGTGACATGTGTTTGGGACCTCAATGGTGTATTGGTTCCTCTAGTATGCCCCCTTGCCTATCCTGTGTTGCTCCTATACCTAGCCTGTGTGGGTCCTTCCTCAATGCCCAGTTTAGTTTGTCTGTGCAGTTTCCAGAATACCCCATCAACCCTTTGTGTGTTTTGAGAAAGCCTACTTCACCCAGCCTTTGTGGGTTCTCCCATTATGCCCATTCAGCTTTAGCCTTTGGTGGCTGTGCCAGTTCATCCCTCTGCCCTGGGTCTGCATGGATTCTCCTACTGTTTCTATAGCCCTGGCTTGTGTGGGTTCTCTCAGTGCACCCCTTTCACTTAACTTGTGTTGGTTCTCCCAGTGCAGTTTGCACCCTTCTCCCTTGTTCTGTTCAGTTTCTCATCAAGCTTTTAGGCTTGTTCCTGTGTTCATTGTTGGGGTGTTTATTATTAGCTGAAGGAAATGCTGGGCAGTGTTAGAGCATGGTGCTGCAGTAATGGTTATAATGAAAGATTAAAAAGAGTGGATATTTTTAGAAGCATGGGGGAAGCCATTCTCTTCTGCACACTTTCCTTTTGCTGATTTCTTATATATTAACATTGGTGAGAGGTAGCAAGGAGTGCTTGCACATCCCCTTGCCTATAAGAATGAAAAGGCAGCAGTGCAATTGGAAGATGTATTGGATATTCTAGAACTGTATATTTTGTGGGTTTTCAGGTACAGAAAATGTGACTGTCCAGTGTAACCATTCCCTTATTGGTGCTTTCCCTATAGAGTCGTTAGGCCTGTATTTTGTTTTAAACATACTTCAAAGGAATGACAGACACTCAAAGATCCCACGGGCAAATTAAAAGACCAGCAAGCTTTATTTTGGGCAAACATAGGACTTAAAATAGACTGTTTTAAGTCCCAAATTTGCTTAAATAAAGCTTGCTGTTCTTTTACTTCTCTTGTCTGTGGAATCTGTGCCATTCGTTTGTGGTTTGATCCTTCTCAAGCTTTAAGATGGCCATAGACGCAAAGATTCGTACGATCGGACTTTCCCATCTCCTGACCTGCCACTAACCATTCTGATCAAATAAAGTAGAAAAGAACAGATCAGCCGATGTTCTGCCCCTGACAGCAATCTTACAAAAGTTATGGCTGACCAAAGCTAGTGACAGTCTCCCTCTGAAAATCGTACGATCGGCAATACCCACAGCCGACAGAAATAATAATTTTAACCTGTCTGATCGACCAAACGACCGATCTCCGCCGGACGAAAAATGTCCGGACTCTCCACACACGGTCCAAAAATCGTACGAATCCTCGATTTGTACGATCAGATCTTTGCGTCTATGGCCAGCTTTAGGCTTGAGGCATGTGCACCCACCCAGACCCCACTTGGTTACTGGTGATCTAATCAACCTGATTGTGGATACACCCAATTGTTTTTCTTAAATAATAAGTTTAATATTCTTACAGTGATACTGGCACATTCATAACACTGGTCCCATACCGCCATTTCAGTATCCCTTTATATTGCACTTAATTGTATGTCGTGTGCGTGGTATATATTGTTGTGTCATTTCCTACCACATCTGCAAAAAGTCAGCCCCATGTATCATAAGTCTGTTTTAAGCAGCTACGGAGCATTTTTTCTGGTCCCGTGAAAAATGTTTTACGGTGTATAATATAAGCAGCACAGATGTTTGTATGCTCTGTTACAAAGTCAAAGGCACGTTATCATAGAAAAAAAAAAAAAAAACAAGTTTGGATTTGGGACTAAACTTGCTAGTGTAGGGTCAGATATCACTTTAAATTGTAATGTTTGTGCTTACTTACAGAAATGTAATCAAATTGATACTCCAGCTCTCTCCGTGATTAACAGTCCTGCCCTGCTTTATGGCTGAGATTCTAGCTATCTTTATAACAGAGAATTCTGTCACAGTGGCCAGATCCTATGTGATACCCATTGTAAGCAGTAGTTCTGTCCTACTTTACGGCTGAGATCTAGCTATCTGAATAACAGTGCATTCTGTCAAAGTGCCAAAGATCTGATACCCATTGTAAGCAGCAATTCTGCCCTGCTTTATGGCTGAGATTCTGTCACAGTGGCACAGATCCTATCTGATCCCCATTGTAAGCAGCAGTCCTTTCCTGCTTTATGGCTGAGATTCTAGCTATCTTTTTTTAATAGAATATTCTGTCACAGTGGCACAGATCTTATCTGATACCCACTGTAAGCAGCAGTCCTGCCCTGCTTTATGGCTGTTGCTCTGTTATAAAGATAGCTAGAATCTCAGCTGGCAGGACTGCTGCTTACAGTGAGCATTTAGAGTGAGAGACGAAACTCAGTATAATAAAGAAGAAATCAAAATGCAGTAGTTTTGATGGACATACTTAATGACATTGAGCTGCACTATATAATAACGTTAGTGTGTATGGTTATTAAATAGTGATTTTATGGAATAAAAGTATTCGTGAAAAACTCCACATTTGAATAGACAGGATATCTGTGCCACTGGACGGTATGACATTTGTTGCCTTTGGACTGGAAATTCCCCAATCCATATCCAGCCCATATGCAGGTCAATCCCATTAGCTCTCACCAATACCACATATGGATTAGGCTCTTTTCAGTGGTCCTATACCCAGAACACAGAAATGAGGTCAACTGTATAAATGTGATGTTGTTATAAATCTATATGGATCCTGTATTAAAGGGTTTGTTCATCTTTAAATTAACTTTTAGTATGATGTAGAGCGTGATATTGGGAGACAATTTGCAATTCGTTTTTATTTTTTAATTATATATGGTTTGAGGTTTTTTTAACTTTTTATTCAGCAGCTGTCCAGTTTGCTATTTCATCAATCTGGTTTCTAGGATCCAAATTACCCTAGCAACCATGCACTGATTAAAATAAGAGACCTTATTATGAATAGGAGAGGGCCTGAATAAAAAGATGAGCAATAAAAAGTAGCAGTAACCATAAATGTGTAGCCTTACAGAGCATTTGTTGTTTAAATGGGATCAGTGAGCCCACATTTGAAAGTTGGAAAGAGTTGGAAGACGAAGGCAAATAATTAAAAAAATATAAAAAAATGAAATCATGAAGACCAGTTAAAAAGTTGCTTAGAATTAGCCATTATATTACATACTGAAAGTTAAATTGAATATGAACCACCCCTTTAAAGGACAAGAAAAATGTTTTTTTTTTTTCCCCGGCCATAAGGTTGCAAAAGGCAAAGAGGGCTGCTGTATGTTGAAATTGATACAGCAGTTCTTTGCATTGCTTTGAGAATAAGAAACAGGGTTGTCTCATGGATTTCGTTTACCTGTAGTTTCCATAACTCCGGAAGTGTGACTGAAAATTACCCCCCTCCCCAAGGCTTCTGTTTAAACAAAGTCATTATTTCCCCTTAACTGTGTTGTGATGTTGTGCGACATGTTTTGCTTTGGTTAAATTGAACTGGAAATTTGTGTCTTTTTTGCTTCAGGCCTTCAGATAAACCTCTGTGACAATACACAAAGTAAGCTCTGATTTATTCTACTCAGTCTTCTGCTGCCTTTTCTATATCCCTCTTGGGCAATGGGAATGTATCCACTTTCATTTCCACTAACCATCCATGTACATGTGTTTCATTGGGGGGGGGGGTAATGTGTGTATATATACCCATGCTGGCCAAAATAATCCAAATAAAGTTATGTTTGGGTACTAGCCCAAGAGACCACCCTTTAGCTGGGTAGATCTGTGCCCCAGTAGTTCTCCATCTTCTCTTCTGATTCACGGCACTTGCTCTGGGCTGCTGTTTTGTTTCTGAGCTGCCATGCCAAGAGTCCCTAAACTCAGGTAACTGTGAATTCCGCATTGGGATTTTATAATCTGCCCTGTTGCACCATCTTCTATGACAGATTAATCTAATTTTCTGCTTGAGGATTTCTGATGACCCCTAAACTTTGCTTCTAAGCAGCAGCTTAGAGCTCAATGAGCATGTGCAGTGCCACTGGTACCGAAAAGATCTAAGATGGGGAGTTGCTGGGGGCATATTCAAATGCCTGGATTGTTTCTGTTTTTGGGCTGTTGAACCTCTGGGCTGGTACAGTAAGTTCAGTATATAATATGCTGCATTTATAGTCGAATTAATGTTTAGTTTGTAGTTCTCCTTTAATCACAGGTGTGTATTACCCCTCTATGGGTATATTGTCATTGGAACCGACAAACTAAATCTTATGTCTTGCTAATTTGGCTTGGGGATTTTTAGCAAATAGAGTTCCATGTATTGCTCCAGTCAGTAATTGGAGACGGAAATAATCATTCATAGCGATGCAGATTTTTGCCTCCGAATTCTGACCAATCACAATGCTTGTTTCCCAGATTCACATTCCAGATCCTTGGGTCCTAAGCAGGACCAATTCTGAGCCCTTAAAGCGATACCGACACGTTCCTATAAAAATCATAGGAACGTGTCAATATAGTGGGGCTGGGGGCAGCTTTGGGGGCTTTAAGAGGAAAATATTTGGAATGTGGTATTGGTTTAATGGGGACCTGTCAAGTACAGGTATAGGATCCCTTATCCGGAAAACCGATATCCAGAAAGCTCCGAATTACAGAATGACTCCATTTTATCCAAATAATCCAAATGTTTAAAAATATTTCCTTTTTCTCTGTAATAATAAAACAGTAACTTGTACTTGATCCCAACTAAGATATAATTAATCCTTATTGGAAGCAAAACCAGCCTATTTAGTTTATTTAATGTTTAAATGAATTTCTAGTAGACATAAGGCATGAAGACCCAGATTACGGAAAGATCCATTATCCAGAAAACCCCAGGTCCCGAGCATTCAGGATAACAGGTCCCATACATGTATATGTAAATTAATTGTATGCCTGTTTATTATGTTGGCACCTCAGTGACAGGTATATAACTATATGGGAGTTCTTGTATACAAGACAGTGCCTGACGCAATGTTTCCTAACTGATGGCGAAACACTGCTATTTTGGGTGGAAATTGGTGCATTCTGGGTAAAAACACCCACAGAGAATCACAACAAAGAATAGAACTTTGCACACTGCACTTGCTTTTGTAAGTGACCCCTTTAGTGTGCTGTTCCATTGACCCAACGGATAGACCTGCAAAAATCAAAAGGATTCTTCTACAAGTTCAGAACGATGGGCTTGGCTCACCCCTATCGGTGCCTGTGGTGCTGCTGGACTAGTACATTATTCCTAATTTTTCTCATGCATATGATGCTCTTGATGTACTTATCACTTATATCTATCTCTATATGTATGTGTATATATATATCCAACTAAAAGCTGGTGCACACGACAATCCAATACACAGGTCACTGCCTGGGTGCTGGTCATAGGTAAATCAATAGTAAGCGCATCAAAAGAACCGCACTCTTAGGACTTTTTATGGTGCCAAACAAACTAGTGTTTTATTACGACGTTTCGGCTATTCACTTAAGCTGTCATCAGGAAGTGTATGTGTATATATATCAGCAGGAGTTTATATTGCATTGTTTGCCAAGGAGTTAATTATTGACTTTAGAATGAACCTTTAATTAAATGTCCAATGTTAATTCCTTTTTATTAGCCTCCCAGCGGAGTAGACTGAGCTGTGCTTCTCCCATAATTTGCATGGATAAAAACAGCCATTGTTTTCTGTACTTGTTAGATGGTTATACCGGCAATTAAAATATTGGGTTATCGGCTGTGATTGGACTACAAGCCATAGTGCCATTCCATTATATCCTTCCTTTTATTTGATTTCATATTACTTTTTAATTTACTGTATGTTAGATTGCGTGGGTTTTGGTAAATAGCTTTGTTTGTTCCACTCAGCTGCCTTCTCCCCCTCTCCTAGCTACCTTTGGCACCAGCACCTCCAGGCTAGTTCTGTGATTGTGAATGAGCCTTTTAAATAAAGGCTAACTTGTACATCAAGGTTATGGGTCTATAGATCCCTGCCATAAGGTAGATACATGCGTTCTAAAACTATCTTTCTTAACCTGTGTCCCCTGATGTTGCTGCTCTACAGCTCCCAGCATTCTTCAGTCCCTTTGGGCTGAGTCGGCAGCTTATTGGCTTGTATAAGCCCATCAATTGGCCTACTTCACTAATACTGGTCTGAAAATCCAGCCAGATATCTTTGTCAGGTTTGATGCAGTCCTCAGCCAACATGTCTCTATAGACCCTGCTGCTGGTAACCAAGTCGAAATTTGCTTGTTTGGACCTCCTCAAACAAACCAATCTCACCATATGTGGTCAATTAAGGATCCTAGTTGTTGCTAAAACCACCAGCATCCCATGGGCAGCCATGAACTAAAACAACCTTCTTGCTTCCAAGGTCCTGAAACAATGGCAACCTAGGCAAGGCTGAGTGTGCAGTATAACATACTAAATAAAAAGATTGTCACATAAATAGTCCCTTGTGATGTCAAAATGCCTTTTCCCATCACCACTTTCATGAAGGGCTGAGCAACCAATCGAATTGGCTCCCCAAGAGCACTACAATGGTCCAATCACCACATCCCAAGTGCCTTCTTCACTCTAACTCCTTTTGCCATGGGCAACTGTCAGCTCAGGAGTTATGTAAGATTTGTCAGCGTGAGCACTACATACTTCTCAGTCTGGTTTTGAATCCCTTTACTCCAAGGAATCTTCATTTGACATTAACAGTACTGGGTGTGACTAATTTGGCATTAAATAGGCAAATCTGATCATTTGTATCCCGTGTCCCTAAACCTAAAGGCTCATTGATATTTCCAGCATGGCTACCTGGGGATGAAATTGACTGACTAATCAAGAGAATGGAGAAGAAGGAAGCTAATGAAATATTATGTTACAGAATGCTAAACATGGACTATTCATGTGATAACGACATCCCATTAATTTAAAGGCAACAGAATTCTAAAGGCCAACTAGACTAGTATTTAGTATCTGTATACATGAAATAAAAAAGAGCTGTGTTTCCTTACACTGACTGTGCAGAAGAAATAATATATTTGTCCCTCTGTGCTGGGAATAGGGCCCCTCCTATCTGTAGGCCCAGGTGCATCGCCGGGGTTCCAGCACTTATTTATAGCAGCCGGCAGAAAATAGTCTGTAGGAAGTGGCACAGAATAATCTCTAGAAATATGCGGAAGGCAAATCTCCCACCTGCTGCAGCACAGGGGCCTCAAGTTAGCACTGACATACAAGACTCTTGCACTGAAAACGGATCCCACAGGATATTCATGGTCAAACTACAACTCCAGCAGGTCTTTGCCATTGAATTCTTTTGCTTTCCACGTGCAATTGTTAGCATGGTCTTTTTTATAGCAATTTTCATCTCTGGATACTAAAATAAGCTAATTCTGGTTTATTTACCTCCCAGTACAGACCATGAGCATGGCGGTTCGTTCTGAATTGTGCTTAGTGCAGAGGAATACCTATACTGGCATAGTTTTATGTTTCTCTCTGTACAGGCTATGAGAAAACTTAGAGGGTTGATCCTGCTGAATTGTGCTTAGTACAGAGGAATACCTAATCTAGCATAGTTTCATTGTATCTCTCTGTACAGGCTATGAACAAACATAGGGGGCTGTTCCAGCTGAATTGTGCTTAGTACAAGGGAATACACCTGTTTTAAAGTGGTGGTATCTACCCTAGATAAGTTTACGTTGCCGCAGTGTGTATATATACATTACATATGTATAAGAGAACACCCGGCTGTATCCCAATACTACTGCACTTTATCTTGCTGTCCCTATTAAATCATTTATGGACAATTATAAATAATGTATAATTTCCTTGCTCGGCTGTCTTCGTGCAGAAGGAGTAATGGGGGTGTCACTGATTTCCTCTTCCTTTGATACCCCTGTAGCTTTCTGTGGCGGCTCAGAAGCCAAGGCAATCCTAGGCGTGAGTGCAGAGAAATTATTTATACTAAGTGATTACATACTAAGGGCACGGTCCCTTTTATCGGAATGCCAGTGCGTATTTACCAGCTCAGGAGTGAGTCACCCTGTAAATGAGTGACTTGTGTAACCACTCAGCGAGACACTGTGCCCAGTGAAATAACTGGATTGGTGCTCCGGAGCTTTTGTACTGGCCTGTGCGCTGACCCCTCAGCTTGGGGCACAAACCTATGCACAGAACAGGACGGATTCCTGGCATACTTCATTCTTGGAGATGTCAGCACATGAACATTGCTTCGCTCCTTCTTGTAAATAGCTTCGGGCAATCGCCTTTATTTCCCCATTGTTGTGTTGCTGCTGGAGACTGGCAAATAGGATTCCTGGAATATCACGTGATATGTAATGCCTCTATTGGCCGTGTTCCCTGCTTGTGCCAGGTTTAATAGGCCTGGGTAATTTTACTGATGTGGGGATCTGCAGTTCTTATTGGGTTTACTGTTGCATTCAGTTTATTTAGGGAGAAAAAGTAGTGTATTAAATCTTCTTCAGCTTTTCTTTATTATTAACAGTCTCTTGGCTGCGCTGGTATAAACAACCAGTCCACAGGCAAGTGAATATTGATTCTGCAAAAAAGGACAATATGCCCACACATTTCAGAATAGTCAACTACTTGAACAGGCTGTGAGCAAACTTAGGGGGCAGTTCCTGCTAAATTGTGCTTGGTACAGGGGAATACCTGTGCTGCTATTATTATTAACATGTATTTTTAGAGCAACATCATATTGTGCATACTTGTTATCTCTCTGTACAGGCTACTATCAAACTTAGTGGGTTGTTGCTGCTGAATTGTGCTTAGTACAGGGGAATACCTATGCTGCCATAGTTTTTTGGTATCGGTCTGTACAGGCTATGAGCAAACTTAGGGGGCTTTTCCTGCTGAATTGTGCTTATACCAGGGGAATATCTATATTGGCTTAGTTTTATACTATCTCTCTGAACTGGCTGTGAACAAACTGCCATTACATGTTGGCATTGCCATGGATTGCTAGGCCACACCCCCTTCTGTCTTCTTGTAAGAGTAATGGCCGACAGGGAGATTTTGTCACCTGCAATAAATTTGTGCTGCTGTGGGTGACAAAGCTGTCAAAAATGCTTTTTATTGGAAGACTTTATATTCCCGAGGACCCATATCACTTCCCAGTCAGTTCTGAAGAAGCTGTTCGGGTAAGTAGTGAAACATCTCCAATGTTTACTCATCAATTCCAGTTGCTCTAGATTTACTTATGCTAAATATGAGGAACTTGTTGCTAGCCAGCTTGATACACAACCAGCAATAGCTGATAAATAAAGCCAAAGAAGTCCGTAGGTTGCTAACTGGTGCTGTCATCCTACATACGTCTTGGCTAAACCATTTAAGACAGCCTAGTGCAGTTGTGAAACAACCAAGTTTAATAATGTAGTAAATTTGGGATTTTGACATCAGACAATGATAAGGCCCTAAAAGCATTTATATGCAATAGTTTCTTGGCCTGCACTGTTTAAAATGTAGCACCTTTTCTAAATGTGTATAGTTTGAGGCATTATTGAATACATGGAACCAGGATAGAGTTCAAATAAATGATGACTGACCACAACACAATTGAATACAAATTCACAATGATAAAAACCAGGACTTCTGCTTCAAAGAAAATCTGTATACAAATACAGGATTGGGATAAATCGTATGTCAAGTCCAATAAACCATTTTCATTTTTGGTTTTAGTGGTCCTTTAACATGCTTTTCTGTAAAACTACTAATATCCCCTTTCCCCCCCAATTCAGGTAAACGCAAAGCACTGAAGCTGAATTTTGCAAACCCGGCCTTCAAATCGACAGCAAAATTCACACTGAACCCAACCATTCAGAGTACCCACGTGTAAGTATTTCCGCCAGGGATTCCAGTTATTTGGGGACAGACTGATCGCCTGTTACGCCCGATGGCTCTAAAAGGTGTATTTATGGGACTAGTGCTTGACAAGTCAAATTCAATTTCTTTCTCCAGAGTGAGAATTTGCTTTAAAGCATAGGCAATCCAGGGGATAGTGATAGGCATTAAAAGCTCATTATCCAGAGCTTATTATGACTTTATGATAACCCTTGGAGATACAACAAGGCTTAAAGGAGAAGAAAACCCTAGGACCTTCCCAAGGCCTTTCCAACATTCCTGAACTGTATTACCAGGTAGTCTCACAACTGTACCTGACAGGAGAAATGTGTGGTTGGCAAGCACCACTTGATCTTTGGATCATCTTCTCTGCAAGGTCACCAAAGGAGCATTAGCAGTTGAATCCAATCTGGACATGGTTTCAGCTGTGCATGTTCAGTGTCAGGGTTCTGAGTATGATTTTGTTCTCCAAAGTTAACAGTGAGGACTGAGCAGCAGGTATATGTTTGGCTGGTAATAATTGATTTACTTCTGTACTCCAGCCTATTAGATGCTTGTCCCACAACCCATGTACATAGCTTAGCATATAAATGGAAGAGGAAGGGTATGGAAGGGAGCTTGAGCATTTTCCAGCACCTGCATAAAGGGTTATAGGGAACAAATAGGAATGTATCTGGAGAATGATGTAGAGACCTCACTATGGGGAAAGGGGTCTTACAAACAAGAGTACTTTGCCACCTTTTGACAATTGCAAGCACTGATCTGGCTACCATTGCCGGACACTATGTAAGAAGATCATAAGCCATCCGTGAATATGTTTGGAATAAGTGCAATGTCTAGATGTCTTAAAGGGATCCTGTCATCAGAAAACATGTTTTTTTTCAAAATGCATCAGTTAATAGTGCTACTCCAGCAGACTTCTGCACTGAAATCCATTTCTAAAAAGAGCAAACAGATTTTTTTATATTCAGTTTTGAGATCTGACATGGGGCTAGACATTTTGTCAATTTCCCAGCTGCCCCATGTCATGTGACTTGTGCCTGCACTTTTGGAGACAAATGCTTTCTGGCAAGCTGCTGTTTTTCCTGCTCAATGTAACTGAATGTGTCTCAGTGGGACATGGGTTTTTACTATTGAGTGTTGTTCTTAGATCTACCAGGCAGCTGTTATCTTGTGTTAGGGAGCTGCTATCTGGTTACCTTCCCATTGTTCTTTTGTTTGGTTGCTGAGGGGGATAGGGAGGGGGTGATATCACTCCAACTTGCAGTACAGCAGTAAAGAGTGATTGAAGTTTATCAGAGCACAAGTCACATGACTTGGGGCAGCTGGGAAATTGTGAATATGTCTAGCCCCATGTCAGATTTCAAAACTGAATATAAAAAAATCTGTTTGCTTTTTTTGAGAAATGGATTTCAGTGCAGAATTCTGCTGGAGCAGCACTATTAACTGATTCATTTTGAAAAAAATTTTTTTTCCCATGACAGTATCCCTTTAAGCCTGAGAATTTCCTTTTGTTTGGGAGAGCCATCTTCATAGGTGGAGGGTTATCTTTTTGTTTGAGTAGGCTAAAGTCTGTTACATCTTCACCTGTGATTTTTCCACTGGAGGAGAAACAGCTGATTCAGCCCCATAGCCTAAACATTCGTAAAAGTTATATTTCATATGGATTTTTGTCTAAAAATGCACTACATAATGAAATCGGTCCCATAAATGGTCTGACCATCTTCTAGCTGATGAGCCCACAGAATGCATGGTTAAGTACTAAGTCGTTTTCCACTTGCCATGGACAAAGCCCAGACTATTTTGAAAATAATATTCATAGGACTCATCAAAATTATGGAAAAAGTTCAGTTCATCCACATTACTGTAAATCTGGACCAATGATTGGTTTATTTAACATTAAAGCATGTTTATTGGTCTACTTTCACATAAACCACATGGGATGTGTTGGCTGTCATTTATGAGAGATCTTATATATAGAAAGTATAATGCAGATATATTTCGGTCCCCTTGCAAAAAACAGTATCTGCCTTTTTACTGCAGTTTCATGTAATACAATATAATAGTAAATGAGGTTAAGAAAAAAAACTTGCATTCAACCATCAACACAACATTTGTGTGTAAGTGAAAGTAGCCAAACTGATCTGTTAGGTTAGCTTATCCAGAGGAAGCTGAATTGAACTGATCCAATAGTTGCTAATATTCCCCATGTACTGAAAAAATGTTTTAGCTAATTGTATCAAATAATTGTTGCAAATTGTAACAGTCCAGATGCTCTTGGATCACTGAGCTGCCAGACTGAACTCCATAAAAAAACATAAGAAGTAAAAGATGGAAAGTAATTGCAAAAAGGCTTTGTTTATGGTGAACAATCTGAAAATAACTCAGCTGAAAAAAGTGTTTGGGAGGTGAACAACCCCCTTAGGGAAACATTCACCAATATCCAGTCACAATGGTTCCATTGAACTATTCAGGTAGGTGATAGCTGAAAATGTGATGTGGTCACAGTGTTACCATAATGACTGCATCACATTTTCACAGTTTCAGCTAACACTTACCTGAATAGATCAAGAACTACCATTGATGGAATTTATTTTTTGTGAATTTATTTTTTGTGAAATGTAAGTATGAAATAATCCCCACATACCAGACAAGCAGGTGGAGGATTAGCATCTGATTTGTCTCTTGGCCCTGATCCCCAACACCCATCCTAGGTAAAGCTCAGTCTCCCCTATTCCCTAACTGTGTTTGGCACTCATATCCGCTCATAAACTTTCCCATCCAAAATCTCAGTGCAACATCTCATGATGACATCACTGGAGTCACCAGGTTAAGATTGTTAAAGACACTAGTCAGCAGAACCCTATGCCCCTCCCCACAGACAAGCCCCAAAAGATACAGTAGTGAGACAGAAGATTTTTAATTTTCTTTAAATTCTTTAGCCTCCCCAAGCCTTAATGAAAATCCACCTATGGCCATCTTCTTCTAGTTTAGCACATTTATTGCCATGATATCTCAAGCTTTCAGGGAAACCAATATTCAACCAACAATCATTGGAATAAGAGCAGTTGAAGAATAAACATTACCCAATGATAGGTTCTAACTTGGAGACAAGCATTGATTGACCTGTTTCACGCTAAATTTAAATGTACAATTTTTGCTATATACCTACCATGGATTTATTGCTCTGTCAAATGTCAAAATAGAAATGACATTATAGCTGCAATAATGAAAGTCGTACAACAGTAAAGCGTATTTTACCATCATAGTTTGGGTGCTTTTTGATCATTCTTCTACTATTATACTAATCCTATACTCTAGACCACCTAGAGACCGTTCTGAGGATAGTTTGGCCTTATCTGAGTTTCTTCCAATGACCTTTGACTGGGAAGAAGAATTATTTATAACAGGAATACCTTCAGCATCCTCTAGACCTTTTTAGGTTAACGTGATGAGATACTTGAGCAAGCCTCTCCATTCCAAGGGTTTTGTGTATAACATCTGCTATGAAGGCTTAAATGGAATTTGTCACCAGATCTTGTAGACCTTGTTATTTTGTGTTATTTTTTTTCTGGTGTTGATGGGACTGATACAAGTTCATCCGAATGTTCTTAGTCCCTGTATCTGCTATTGAACAGTTTCATAATAGTGCTGATTTTATTTATTCCTGTATTTAATCCCCTTCCTTTGTCTCTCTTGATTATTTGTCTTCCAAGGATGCACAAACTGGACGCCATCAGAAAACTTGAGACATCGTACCAAAAACAGGATTTGCGGACTTCTGGCGCGAAGGCGTTGAGCACAAATGAACAGGCAACAAAAAACAGGCTGTACGTGCCCCGATCAGTTGGTCTGAATTGGAGGGTGGGGGAGAAAGAAAAACGAAATTAAAAATGTTCATACCCCATTGAGTGCAAAAAAATAAAAGGCATGTTTTAACAATCAAAAAATGTATTTGGGAGAGGGTGGTTACTTTGTGCATGTCACATCCTGTTTGGGCTGCTAGTTTTTTCTAACTGAACAACAGGGAATGAGGAGGTGCTTGTAAACGTGCAGGAGGATATGAGAAGTGGCAAATGTGGTAAAGAACTTGGATCAAATACAGATCATTGCTTTAATCATTGGAGGTTTTTTTTTTTTTTAAACACTACCTTTCGAGCATAGCTCTGAAGCGGGGGTGATTGGACTAAGAACATTGAATCATCAAGTTACGTTCTTTGATATGAGAAGTGGGTTGGTGCATGAACAAGGGAAAAGGAGAGAAGACATGCATGCCATGCAGTATCTAGTAGTGCTAAAGCAATGGTTATTATGGAAAATGTTTCAACATTCATCCAATCGGCTTCTTCAGTTCAGCTAATTAGTGGGGAATTCATAAGCATTCAAAAAAAAAAAAAAGGGAGATAAAATTACCAATATCCATTGGCAATGGTTTCTTATTCAAGCAGATGTTAAGGTGACATATTACACGGGTCTGTAAACGCTGACAACTTGACTGATCTAGGCCAGCAATTTACTGTCCCCTGTATGGGGCTTTGGGAGGCCTGACCACCAATATGTGGATGAAAATTGGGCAGGTTTGAAAATTCCATTGAATGAGAACCACGTCACCGCATTTATAAGGTCCTGACTATATTAGACACCATGTACCCAACATTTCTTTGTTTCGTCTTAAGTGTTTTTAGTGTTCCAGCTTCTGGCTCAGTGTGTTTTGTAAGAGATAGAAATTTGATCTTTGTTGAAAACTATCCTACATTATTCATCTTTACCTACCGTTTTACAGCTCACACCTCCAGTCATTTGAAAAAAAGAACACCTGCCCAAATGAGTTTCATTTGACTGGATCATAGTTATCTCAATGAGTGTCTGCTAAAACCTGTTTCTATTAGTTCAGTGGCCCCATTGTGATTGGCTCATGGTAGTATCATTAAGGCAGTGGTAATCCAACTTTGTTCTGTTTAAGCCTCACTTAAAAGTTCAACCTTTGGCTGGTGTTCCCTTGAAGGCCCAACCTTTGGTCAGGTTCCCCCGTAGCTCATGAAATGCATATGGAATTGATCAATCTATCAGCTATTCACCCATAGTTTCAAGAAGATGTAGTATTGTAAGCACATATTCACGCCAAACTGATATTCCAACAGCCCCCCAAAATGTCTACAGGTTGACCTGTTTTACAAATATTTATTGAAATTGTATATGAATTAGCCCTCATGGGGCCCTATACCTCTGCTTCCTCTGTAGTTATGCCCCTGCTCATAAAAATATGTTCCTTTTTAAGCATCCTGTTGCTGACCACATTTCTATCTGCTCAAGGTTAATGCCGAGAATCTGAGATATGTGCCGTGCAATCTTGGATGCAAAAAAGCAGCCATTCTGTATAATGCATGATGTTTTGCTGCTCCTGATGGCGTTTGCAGATCTGTGATATTGAAAACCAACCCTGGTCGAGCTATAAATCGTAATAAATCTGTTTAGATTCACTAGATATATACACTCTGTTCTTGGCTCTCAGAATCACATTAAAGAAAATCTGTTCATTGGCATTTAGATAGCGCTTCTCCTAATGCCAACGAGGCACCAGGGAATATTGGATCTTCATGAGTCTTGTTTAATTGATGATGCCAGTTTTTCCCAATTAGAATTTTAACTCTGGTTGTTTCATGATTAAAATTGCAGTCTGCTGTTCTTTTGTTTCCCTCAGAGAGTACAGTATAAGGCTATAGGTTATTATGCAGTGCAGACAACTCCTCCGTTTATGAGTGGTGCTGCCATATTGTTTGATGTTGGATAAATGTATTTGTTGACAAAAGAAAAAACTTAATGTTGTTGCACTTAGCAAATCTGTCATTTGTTGTGTCACAATTCTAACAGTGGTTGTTATTCCCATCAGAGAGAGGTTGCGGACACACAGTATTGAATCCTCTGGAAAATTAAAGCTATCTCCAGAACAACATTGGGACTTCACAGCAGAAGACTTGAAGGACCTAGGGGAGATTGGACGGGGAGCTTATGGCTCAGTTAATAAAATGAGTCATACTCCCAGTGGGCAGATTATGGCTGTTAAGGTGAGTTGTGCCTCTTTAAATGATCCTCATCAGAACTCAAAATATCAACTATACTGCACTGGGAGGAGGTGACTGTGTATTCCCACCCCTTTCCCACCTGCAAAGAAAGTACCTACCTCAGATACCGAGGGAACCCATTGTACCTACTGCACTGGGAGGAAATGACTGTGTATCCCCACCCCTCTCCCACCTGCACAGAAAGTACCTACCCCTGATACCCAGGGAACCCACTGTACCTACTGCTCTGGAAGGAACTGACCCCTCTCCCACCTGTACAGAATTTCTTTTCCCCAGATACACAGGGCTGTAGCTGGAATTGGTTCCTGACCTGTAACGGAAGTGCGGGCTAATATGTGTTGGTTGTTAATTGCAGAGGATTCGCTCCACAGTGGATGAGAAAGAACAGAAGCAGCTCCTCATGGATCTGGATGTGGTGATGCGGAGTAGTGACTGCCCGTACATAGTCCAGTTTTACGGAGCACTATTCAGAGAGGTTGGTGCTGTGCCCCTACTAAAAACCTATCATGATTCAGTTGTAGGCTCCAGACCTCTTCCTGTCCACTTACCTTCCACCCAGAATATTATATCCGTTCTCATTTCACTTTACCTACTTCTTTCCTCCTTGTATTAAATATCCTTAGCTTCCAGTGTACCAAAATTAAATGCAACTATTGTACCTAGTGACAATTCTGATTCTTGATATCTTGAGTAAGATAAACCTCAATGGAGCACTGTACTTTAAGAATTATAGCCATCCCTAAAACATAAGGCCCCTGTGCAGGCTTACCTCCCCAAATAAACTCTTGAGAACAACCCTGCACCCTGTTCTGTCTCACTTTTGATGAGCTATAGTGTATGCAGAGGCAGTCATGATGTGGCTTTGCTTTCCTTGCAGGGTGACTGCTGGATCTGTATGGAGCTCATGGCTACCTCGTTCGACAAGTTTTACAAATATGTATATAGTTTTTTAGATGACGTTATTCCAGAGGAAATCCTAGGCAAAATCACTTTAGCGGTGAGTATGTTCTCTGCTCCAACCCCTACACATGCGTGTCACATGTCCAGACTGTGGCACAATTTAAAGGTGAAATTCGCCTTTGCGTTTGTGCATGTTTTGAATGGAAGCAATCTACGCAACTTTAAATAAAATCATGTTTTAAATTCATAAAATTTAAATGTAATTATTTACTATTAATGAAAGGGGACTTGTCATCCAGACGTAAAAAGCTGTATAATAAGTTATTTTTAAATTAGACCTGAAACCAAAATTCTTTTAATTACAACATCCATACTTGCAGAAGTCTTAAACTTAAAGAAGACATATAGGATAAATTAAATCCCCCTAATATTGTAGGCAATAATGAATAATATATGGCTCTGGTTTCACTTTTGGCTAAAAATTATTCATTAATCATTATTCATTATCACTAAAACTGCCCCTTTATTGGAGCTCCCTATAGATCTGTTATGGTCTCTGTCTGTATTTTAAATGAGGGGTGGGTGTGTTCTAATGGTCCCTGCCAGAAGCACAGTAGGAGGGGGATAGCCAATCACAGCCCTGCAGTCACACAAGCAAAGACTGGCTTCAGTTCAGCCTAGCTGCTGATTGGTTCCTATCCTACAGTGCAGTGTGTAGAGTGCCGTCAGCTCCCCTGCATAGTCTGGGGAAGGAGGCAGCACGTCGAGCAGAAGGGTGGGACTAGTAAGGTTTTTGAATACCTTTTCAAAAAATCAACCAGAAACACTGCACTTTCCTATATTTAAACTAGTTTAATGCACTGGCACATTCTTGTTTTCCCCACAATACGTATCCTTTACAATTCTCAGCTGTCAATCATTTGTTGCCTATATGCCTGAGGCACATCTATTGCTTTTAGTTTCATTTCTGCACTTCCTTCATGTTAGTGACCTCCTTTTTTAATTTATATAATCGCAAAGCCAGTGAAATACCTGCTCCTGTGACTCAGAAACATTAGAGACCAGTTAGACCTGAGGGAGGGGGTATTATTATAGGTTTTGTGACTGCCATTTCCCCTGTGTTCATCTCTCTCATCTCTTTCTCATTCCACAGACTGTGAAAGCCTTAAATCACTTAAAAGAAAACTTGAAAATCATTCACAGAGGTGAGTGTGACTGTATGTTCTGAGAGCTGCATTCCAGCAGCAACCTGTAACCAGACGCATCCAATGGGAACTCTGGGAACTAACCAGCCTCAACCGCAATGTAAACCCAAAAATCACATTTTGTCTAATGAAGGAAACTGTCATTCGAAGCAACTGACCAAACGGCAATCATTCACATTTTCCGTAGTTATGTGTAAATGTAATTGCTAGATTGCAGTGTCTTTCTGTCTTTTTTTTTTAAGCAGTAAAGGCTTGCTTCATTGCCAAAACCAGCAGTGCAGCAAGGGACGGACACACACTGCATTTAATAGCCATTACATTGACTCGTAACTTAAAAGCAGTTTTTTGTTGTTGACAAAAGCATTGTGTGAATTGTGATCAGGCAGATTGATCTGTACTTTTTATTATGGACATATTAAACTATTGGAAAAGGTCAGTTGCCTTTAAAATTAGACCGTAATATTTTGAGAACAATAGATTGTTGCTTTTGATTTGTCCTGGTTTTTAAAATGACATGGGTTTAGATCGGTATGCAGGGATACAGCTAGGGATGCACCAAATCCAGGATTCAGATTTGTCTAAATCAGGCACAAAATTCTGTGTTTGGTGAAACTTTTGTCTTTATGCTAGGAATTTACCCAGAGCTTATTGGCTCTTGTGAAGGGTTCTACTGATGGGCTGCTCAACTGATTGGGCAGGGTACAAAAGCCCGTCAGGCGATGTCTGCCTTGGTAGGTTGATGCATTGCTCTCCCCACAGGTCTCTATTACGATCCATTAGTTCACGACTTTGCCAAATGTGCACAAGGTTTATTTTAGTCCACTGAATTCTATGAGAATAACCCAGTGCAATCTCTAGCAGTAAACAGGTGGTGGGAGGGGAAGAGGATAGATTTTTAATATTTTAAAATATTTTTTGGTACCAGGACACACCCCATCAGCAGGTCATTTCCTTGTCTTTCAACCAAACCGTCCTGAATAACTTCCATTGGTTGATATAGTAATTTACTATTAGAGTATTTGATGTCTAAGACCTAAAACATATATTGAGTTTATCTCTCCTGTTCTTACAGACATCAAACCTTCCAATATTCTCCTGGACACAAATGGAAACATTAAACTCTGTGACTTTGGCATTAGCGGGCAGCTGGTGGATTCCATTGCCAAGACCAGAGATGCCGGGTGCAGACCTTACATGGCAGTAAGTGATGTCCTATGTGCACCTTATACTGTATAAGTCTCTAAATAAAAGGGCTTTAATAATACAGGGACCTAAGTTGCTAATATTGTATCAATCGCCCACACTCCTTGCTTTCCACCATCTTCAATTTTCGTAGATGTAGTTATCCAGAATGCTTTGCATTGGTGTGTGAATGAGGAATGCAGTACTAGGGTCATGCCCTGAAAAATATGAGGTAATACACAATTAGTTGGAAAATGATTCTAAGGGATTGGGCTAGTCTTATTCCTTGATACTAAGCATGTTATAATCTCCTATTTATGCCAAGTCAATATCTTCAAGAAGTTTGTAAGTTCCTCCAACACCGCAAAAACATACAGGCAGGTTTATTGGCTCCTGATATAATTGACCATAAATGTGAATGTGATAGGGCACTTAGATTGTAAGCTCCACTGGGGCAGTGACTGATGGGAATGATGAATAATCTCTATAAATCACTTTTAACCACTTATAAGGGTAAATATTCAATATATTTGCATTGTACCCCTTAAATCTCCATGTGTGTTTACAAGTGACTAAATGTAGTGGATGTAGTCTGATGTCACAATGCAGATCAGTCTTTATTCCTGGACAGATTCCCACTATATCCGTTTGGGAGGTGGCTAATTTCCCCTTCCTGGCCCAGAGAATTGACCCTTGTGTTCCATATCGGGCTGTGTTGCTCTCTCTCTGTTTTTGAAGGCAGACAATGTGCTGCCTGTGACTTTCCAAGCCAAGTTTGGGAGTTAAGTAGGGAGAACTGCAGCCCTGGAGCATCTCCACGTCACTGGGAACACGTTGGGTCATTCCCAGCATGAGTTCAGGGGACAGGAATGTGCTGTCAGGACTTCCTATCCCAGTAAAAAATAGCCACTGACATCTGGTGCTCTGCTGGGAAGGTTCAGTCAGGAGTTGTTAACCCTTAACTAGGAATCTCCACAAAACCAATTAGGACCACTTCAACTCACCACCACTTAGCTGCTCCCCTGTAGTGCCGGGTGCTCAGTCCGCAGTGTCCCCACTGCCAACAGTAAATACACGAACAGGAGGACGGCACTCCGGTAAAAAACAGGTTTTTATTGCTGAGTACTGTAGAAATACATAGGCCTTACATGTTTCAGGAACACCTTCCCTTAATCATAGCCTATGATTAAGGGAAGGTGTTCCTGAAACGCGTAAGGCCTATGTATTTCTACAGTACTCGGCAATAAAAATCTGTTTTTTACCGGAGTGCCGTCCTCCTGTTTGTGTATTTAACCCTTAACTAGGGTCTAGGCAGGAGCCAAAATAGGCTTTAGCTGGCTATATGCAATTCATATCTTTATATCTTATCAAAGGTTAAAGCATGCTGAGAGTCCAGCAACATCCAAGATGTTCTTTTAAACACTGATCAATAAAAATGTGCCCCACCTGTTATGGACCACCTGATGTTGAGAGCATCATTATCCTATCAGAACCCTCCTTTCTATACACCGTATTTCGTAATGTGATTAGAGGTGGACGCCGCACACCTAGCACATTTTGATCGCCATGATGTCTGTAGTGACAGCCATTGTGCATTGTTGTTCCAGTGATTGCTGGGTGTTAGAAAGGGGGACATCTGAAAGAACATACTAATACAACAGAATGCTTTTAATTTTTTACTAAAATATCAATGTCTACATACTTAAACTTTATTTAAGTTGAACTACCCCCTTTTATATCAGATGTAAGACGTGGAAAAAGTTGATGTCATCTAATCATCATGACACTGATTAGATGATCACTGCCATTGGTGGAACAATATAAACTGCCAGTTTGCTCCTCTAGACCAAGTAGGCACCTTATTGGGCTGTTAACTGCACAAAAAAAGTTCTTTAAGGGTAGAGGCACACAATGCTATTTGGGAGAGATTAGTCGCCCAGCAGAAAATCGCCCTTTCTTCAGGCAACTAATCTCCCCGCAATGCCTTCCCGCCGGCTAGAGTCTAAATCTTTGGCGGCATGGCACTCGGAAAACACTTCGTTTTCCGAGTCGCACGAAGTAGCCTCACAAGGAAACTTCAGGTGACTTAGGAAAGCCGAAGTGATCCTAGTGCCATCTCACCGGCGATTTACATTCTAGCCGGCGGGAAGGCATTTTGGGGAGATTAGTCGCCCGAAGACTAAGCGATTTGTCACTGGGGGACTAATCTCCCGAAATAGCAGCGTTTGTCTCTGCCCTAAAGGGGTGGTTCACCTTCAAGTTAACTTTTAGCATTTAAATAGAATGGCAATTTTAAGCAACATTTCAAATGGTCTTCATTATTTATTTTTTTTATAGTTTTTTTTTTTAAGTATTTGCCTTTTTCTTTGGACTCCAGCTTTCAAATGGGGGTCACTGACCCTATCTAAAAACAAATGCTCGTTAAGGCTACAAATGTATTGTTATTGCTACTTTTTATTACTCACCTTTCTATTCAGCCCCTCTCCTATTCATAGTCCAGTCTCTAATTCAAATCAATGCATGATTGCTAGGGTAATTTGGTACCTAGCAACCAGATTGCTGAAATTGCAAACCGGAGAGCTGCTGAATAAAAAGCTAAATAACGCAAAAAACACAAATAATAAAAAATGAAAGCCAATTGAAAATTGTCTCAGAATATCACTCTCTACATCATACTAAAAGATTATATAAAGATGAACAACCCCTTTAAATGTATGCTCTTCTTAAAGGAAAACTATACCCCCAAACAATGTAGGTCTCAATAAAAATATTGCATAAAACAGCTCATATTTAAAACCCTGCTTCATGTAAATAAACCATTTTCTTAATGATATACTTTTCTAATTGTATGTGCCATTGGGTAATCATAAATGGTAAAATTGCCATTTTAAAAAATAAGGGCCGCCCCCTGGTATAGTACGATTCACTGTGCACACAAACATACCAACAAACCATACTTGTTAGGTCACATGAGCCAATTAACAGATTTTTGCTTCCACACTTCTTCCTGTTACAGTTAGAGCTGCAGTATTTCTGGTCAGGTGATCTCTGAGGCAGCACCCACATCATCACGAAATGGTGGTTCAAGGCAAGACATGTAAAAGGGGCAATATTTACTTAAATATATATTCCAGTTTGGTAAGAATCTTTAATATGATATAAACTATCTGTTGCTTAAGTGTTCATTTTGGGTGTATAGTTTTCCTTTAAGGAATAAAAGCGCTAGTGCCATACTATTTGTGAGATGCGTCTCGTCTGTTAAAGATTTGCCCCTATTTCTAAAGCCTTGGTCGCGGTTGTCTGTGCAGATAGAACAATTTGGTGTAAGCAGAAGGTGGGATTGTCGGAGTACTTAGCACTGACAGTGCAGCCAGTAGCTGGGCTCAGGATTAGGCTGAGCAATGTTATGTTTATCATAGGAGCCACATGGGGTTACGCAAGCTGAGACGTGAGCTAAGCCTTGGAAGCTATTAGCATGGGCACCGGCCCAAGTGATGTCATGGTCTAAATTTAGCCTCCAGAAGTCCCACACTGCTATAACATCATAAAGCACCCCCGCCTGCCTGCCCCGCTCATTCTGAATGAGTAAGCCAAGGTATTTTCTCAGCTAAAGCACTGAAGAATTCGGGTGACGACATCTATTCCTTTGATAGAAGCCACTTAGTCAGGAGCTGAGCATCTCATGAATTATTCTGCATGGGGCTGATGTCACAGGCACCCCCCCCTCCGCCTCTGCTATTTTCACCGCTGCCGGGCGCTGGAATTCTCCTTACAAGTATCGCTGCCTGCCCCTTGGGGGCCGCCGTTCCTCTGGCAGAAGTTCCGTAAGCAGTGGGGTGGCAGCACACACCATATAAGTGAAAGTGCCTGTTTGCAAGAAACAACTGGGCTATTTATGTCCCTTAAGCCTGAGGCTCCTTGGAGATAATATAGGGGTTATTTACTGAGGGACAAATACACAGGAGTGTCTGGTGAATTGCACCTAATGTCAGAGCCTTGTGTAAAATGAATAGAAAAACTGGGTGAAATTAGGGAAATTTAGAGGCAAATTTATAAATATTTGAATTTCAAATTCATGTGTGTTTTTTTTTTTTTTTTTTTTTTTTTAAACTCGCATGAATTTGATTTTACTCAAATTCGAATATTCGATTATATATTATAAAAATCTAATATATTTTACCGAGTTGAAAACTCAAATCGAATTCGATCAAACTCTATTCGAGTTTTTTCTCCGAAAAAAAAAAAACTTGAACTTAAGGAAGGCTGCAAACATCTCCAAAATTTCCACCGGACCGCTCCCATTGATTTATACAGCAATTCAGCAGGTTTAAGTGGCGAATAGTCAGATAATTCCCTAGTTGAATTTGACAGTTTTAACCATGAAAAAATTTTGAAAATTCAAATTTTCGATTCGACCCTTAATAAATCTGCCCCTTAAAATCTGGGTATGTAAAATTGAGATTTCACTGTATTTGTGAAATGGTAGGTCAGGAGCAGTTTTCCTTTGTTCTGCTAGCTGCATCTCTGTTGTATTACAGTAACTTCTGGGGATTACTGTAGCCTTAAAAAGGAGTGCAGGAGCAGTTTCCCTTGTGCTACCAACTATATAATCTTAAACTATTGCTCTGCTCAAGGTTGCAGTAGCCTTACACTAGGAGGGCAGGTGCAGTATCATTGTGTGCTGCTAACTGTATGCTATCTGAGTAATACCATGCTGGGGATTACAGTAGCCTTACAGTAGGAGGACAGGAGCAGTATCCTTTTGTGCTGCTAATTGTATGCTCTCTGAGTAATGCCCTGCTGGGGGTTACAGTAGCCTTACAGAAGGAGGACAGGAGCACTAATTTTATTCTGCTAACTGCATAATCCCTGAATACAATCCTACTCAGGGTTACAGTAGCCTTACAGTAGGAGGGCAGGAGCAGTGCTGCTAATGTTATGCTCTGAGTAATGTCCTGCTGGGGATTACAGTAGTTTTACTGTAGGAAGTCATACGCAGTTTCCCATTGTTCTGATGTTTAAAGGTTCCCATCCAATGTTAAGCTGCCATGCGGAGACACTGGGCATCTTAACGCTACATCATATAAGGGATACCTTGGTGGGCTGTGATTGTGTGCGTATAATTTGCACTTTTACTAAGCGATACTGATAGCGCTGTGTGCCCTGGGTCATTAAACCGGAAGATGGCACAGAATTTAAACAGCTATCTAGTACAAGTATGGTATCTGTTATCCGGAAACCCATTATCCAGAAATGGCCGTCTCCCATAGACTCCATTATAATGAAATAATCCAAATCTTTAAAAACAATTTCATTTTTCTCTGTAATAATAAAACAGTAGCTTGTACTTGATTCAATTCTTACTGCAATCCAAATCAGCTTTTTAGGGTTATTTAATGTTTGTATGATTTTGTAGTATACAGAAACCCTGTAGAAAAAAAAACCTTGTACCCCCCCACCCCACGTAGCCCCACCTCCCTCCTCCCCCCAGGCTAACTGCCCCTCCCCATACTTTATCCCCCTTGTTGCAGATTCTGGCAGCGGAGTTCCATCTTCTGGGTCCTCGGTAAGCTGACTGGGAGATTGGAAATCTCCTTCAATTTCGGCACATGCGCAGTTGTCGAAAACTGTCAAATTGCTCCAACTTACTGAGGACCCGCAAGATGAATGCCGTAAAGTCCGCTGACAGAATCTGCGACGAGGGGTAAATATAAAGTATGGGGCTTTTCCCTGGGGGGGGGCAGTTAGCCTGGAGGGAGGGGTGGTCTACGTGGGGTGGGGGGTACGGGCTTTTTTTCTACAGAGTTTCCTTTTCCTTTAAGGTATGAAGATACAAATTACAGAAAGATCCGTTATCTGGAATACGCCAGGTCCCGAGCATTCTGGATAAACGGTCCCATACCAGTATAGTGTTTCGGAGTAATGCCATGCTGGGGTTTCATTTGCCTGGCAGCAGGAGCACTTTCATTTGTGCTACTAGCTGTATGATGGGCAAGGCCAGACATGATCATTTATGCCCATAAAAAGCAGAACTATGAATTATATTCCAGCCTAAAAAGGGTTAAGGGGGTTTGCTCTCATGTGGGTTTATATTTCCCTCTGACTCGTTACGTGGCGCCCGCACCAGTTACAGGCAAAGTTGACATAGCAGAGAGCATCCGTCATGCATATTTCTCCTGCTGCCTTCCCCAAAATAAATCCAATTATTTATACATCCCGCCCCTCCTGCTCTCTCTCCCGCACACGCTGCATTTTAAGGAAATACAGAGCGAGTGAGATCTTCCTGCGGTTTCTTGTTGGCCGCCGGCCAAGGTTGACTCGGTAGAGAAACAAGCCCATGCATATTTCAAATGCCCTGACGTCACTGAGGATTTTACTACAGGATTAGTCACCCCGGCGGAAGGGTTGGCATGGCGGTAACCTGTTTGAGCTCTCTCCTGTTGTAGACTAACATGGGGAGAGTGAGATCCATTCTATTAACTCATTGAAATCAACGAGTACAAAAAAGTGAGAGCTGCCTGCTGGTTGCTACGCTCTGCTGATCTGGTGCTGTTAGGATAATGAAGGCATCATTCTGTTTGTATGGGTCACAACTAGGGTTGCCACCTTTTCTGGAAAAAAATACCGGCCTTCCTATGTATTTATATTTTTTCCTTATTAATAACATTGGGATCAGCTAACCCTAGTCACAACACAATTAGAGAAGGGAAAGTACCCCATAGCTATTAAGTCCCTTTTTGTCTCCGCTTATCACAGGGCCCTCAACTGCCTGACCACTGCCCATGGTCACATGCTTTAAGCATCCAGGGATCTAAACCTTTCATGCAACTGCTGCATTGCACCCTCAAGTTCAGCTGTGTTTAGAAGTTTCAGCTTCAGTTGGAGAAGCAAAGAACATGGATCTACATAGACATAGATCAGCAGAGCCCCTCCAGTAATCACTGGGCCCCATACTTAGCAGGGCCTTCTCTCCAGAGGACACCAGTTATTAGCCCACTGGTCACCTGAACCCCTTGGTTAATGGGCAACAAGTAAAATGGGGCCCTGTTGTAAAAAATGCCATGCCCACAGGCCCTGACTAGCAATCTGTGGTTTTTGGCTGCTGTAAGTTGTCACTATTTATTGGGCTGTTTGGGCCTCTGTGTACCTAACTGTATAAATATATTATGTTAATTCTACAATTCCCAGAGAGCAGAGGGAGCGGCCTACTGCATAATTATTGGCTCAGTGTGGTGACACTTCTAATTGCATAATTTTTTTTTTTGTATCTTTTGCAGCCCGAAAGGATAGACCCAAGTGCATCCAGGCAAGGATATGATGTCCGGTCCGATGTGTGGAGCCTTGGGATCACGCTAGTGAGTCCCTACTACTTGAATTACATTATATCAGAAAAGCATTCATCACCCATACCAGGCAATGAGCAGTTTGCTTTCCCTGATCTGCTGCAGATTGAGTAATGAAGGCAAGCTGCTGCTTGGCCATTGCCTTAAAATGTTTAAAGGGGTGGCTCACCTTCAAGTTAACTAATATGTAATAGAATTTATTATTTTTTATAGTTTTTTAATTATTTGCCTTCTTCTTCTGACACTTTCTAGCTTTCAAATGGGATCACTGACCCCATCTAAAAACAGAAGCTCTGTAAGGCTACATTTATTATTATTATTATTATTGCTATTTTTTCTTCTCATCTTTCTATTCAGGCCTCTCCTATTCACATACCAGTCTCTTATTCAAATCAGAGCATGGTTACTAGTATCATTTGAGCCCTAGCAACCAGACTGCTGAAATTGCAAACTTGGGAGGTGCTGAATAAGAAGCTAAATGACTAAAAAACCAGAAATAATAAAAACCAATTGCACATTGTCTCAGATTATCACTCTCTACATCATACTAAAAGTTTATTTAAAGATGAACAACCCCTTAAGAGCTAGTGTTTAGTTTATGATCCCTTTTAATAAAAGCCACATATGAAATCCATATGCCATATGGATGGCAGTCAGCAGAAATGCAGGCTACACTGTTATCTAAGCCAACATGTACTTCAACTGATTACTTATTAAATACGCAGTGGTACGTGGGTGGAATTAAGGAGTGAGCTGGCCACATTAAGGGGGTTAAAAATGGGTCACTTATGAATTTTGTATTATATGATATAGTAAGCACTCTGAGCTGTGCGTTTGTATTCAGTATGCCAAATGCTGCTTTCTCTTCTTCTCCTCAGTATGAGTTGGCCACGGGCCGGTTTCCATACCCCAAGTGGAACAGTGTATTTGATCAGCTGACACAGGTTGTGAAAGGGGACCCCCCTCAGCTGAGCAACTCGGAAGAGAGAGAGTTCTCCCCGAGCTTTACCAGTTTTGTGAATCAGTGGTAAGTGCTGTAAATGAATTTGTGGGTTATATCATAAGGCAGGGGATGGGGATACTAGTCACCCCAGTGCATTAAGGGCAGTTAGGTTTTGGGGCTATGCTATGGTTCCTGTGTATACCTAGCACAGATACAATTTAAGGAGAAGTAACCCCTAATTGATTTAAGGGCATCACATCGAGCAGGGGTGCCCAAAAGGTAGATCGGGATCTACCAGTAGACCAGGATCTACCAGTAGACCATTAGCTGGTGATCAGTAGATCTGAAGACACTGTCAACAAACAGCTTGACTAAATCACCCTCCTGTTTCATTGTTTTCATTCAGATATTTATTATGTTAAGGTTACATGAGAAATTGTTGTTTGTTAAATATCACTATATACATTTTCATAAATCAATATTTAAGTAGTATTTTTTATGGAACAGAATGCAAACTATGTTTTCATGAATGTAGATCCTAATCGGTCAACATCACTAAAAGAAGATCTTGTATTAGTAAAGTTTGGGCACTCTTGACAGTTAGTTGCTGCTTAGGTTATGCTTCCACCTGCTGGTGAAAGGCAGAAAATAGGCATCTTTTTTTCAGTTACTATCATAAGTGCATTGCATACTGCCACCTGCTGACTGTGAAATGTATGGCACATTAATCATCTTTCTACTATAGTGGGGGGGAAAGGATAATGGCATGAACTTCAGGCTGGGGCCATCTAACCACTGCTTTGGACCCCTCACATATTTCTTCCACAAAATACTTTTAGTCGAATTTAACATTAATCAACATAATAATATTGTTACAATATTAGTACATAACATCCATTTGATTAAATAGGATTTTATTTTGGAATTTTCTGTATAAAGGGATTTTAAATAACAGATCCAAATACCTGTATGTGTATTCTTTTTAACAAGACCGAATGTCTGTTTAGTATTAAAGCCTCAATCTGGATGCCACTGGGAGTCAGGAAGCCTTCACTATTGCCCATATTACTGTAATGCGTCCTCCACCCGCCCTTGTTGTATAGCAGCCTCTGCTCAATCACAGGTTTCCTGTCTCTCCTAAAACAAAATATTTCAGGGACGTTAATAATTGTATTTTTGTATTTTTCCAGCCTTACCAAGGACGAGTCAAAAAGACCAAAATACAAAGAACTTTTGGTAAGTGGGAATATTTTGGTATCCTATCGCACCCCACTAACTGGAGCATAACCCACAACGACCAATCAGAACTTGGCTTTTAAACAGTCTAACTGCAGTTAACCAACATCAATAACGCCAGCTATGTTAGCGCCCCCCCCCTCCCCAAGTGTATATAATTTTAAATCTGAAATCTGGCCCCTTTATATCCACCAGTCTCCTAACACAGAGCTTTTTCTAGTGATCCCTTAGTGCAGCCCTCTCTGCCTTATTACCATTATCCTTCCTCTAGTGCCTTTCCTCTAAAGAAAGCTCTAATTAAGTCTTAATGAGTCAATGAAGATTCTCTGAGCCTCTCACAGCTTGTTTACTTGTTACCCAGAAGCCTTCATACACTAAAAGGTGGCCATACACCTAGAGATCCGCTCATTTGCCGATTTCACCCAACGAGTGGATCTCTCCCCGATATGCCCACCTTGAAGGTGGGCGATATTGGGCTGATCCGATCACGGGCCCTAGAGCCCAACGATCGGATCATAATAAAAGCAATGCGGGCGGTCAGATTGCGGGACCGCATCGATGATGCAGTCCACAATCCGAAGGGATTTTTACCCCTGCCCATCAGAGGGCCCCAAACAAAGGCCAATAAGCTGTTGACTCGGTCTTTCAGCAGCTATTATCGGCCTGTGTATGGCCACCGCTCATACCTTCAGATGCAGCTGTGTGAATGGTGGGGCTTTAACCAGATGCTTACAGGGCCTTGGGTGTCATTCTGCTGCTTGATGGATCATATTGGCTGCTAGTCAAAGAAAAGGTCCCAGCTGGGGATGCTGGTATTTGTAGTTTGTGATTTTTCTTTTCCAATTGCAGAAACATCCCTTCATCTTGATGTATGAAGAGCGCACAGTGGATGTGGCAGGGTATGTTGGCAAAATCCTGGAGCAGATGCCAGTTTCCCCCAGCTCCCCGATGTATGTCGATTGACCCAGCCATCACGTGAACTTCTAGCAACAAGGGCTGTGAGTGAACCAAGACGCAAAGAGATTCCAACCCGCGAGTGTCGGTGATCGCCCATTCTCCCTCGCTCCAGCGCCACGTGCAATAAGATCGGTGTTCGTTTAATTTCCCTTCCATCGTGTCTGTGTGCTACCGTCACATGTAAATTGCATCCTCCCCCCTCCTTTTAAAGAAACGGCTGGTCTCATGGGACACCCTGTTTGGGTCAGTGGAACAGCCACGTGTCCACAACCTGTTCTTAACTGGGTTGGGGGGAAATTAAAAAAAAAAAACAAAAAACAAAAAAACTAGATGCTGCATGGATCAGTAAACAGATTTTGTTTTTATGAGAAAGGAAAGTTCTGGCGCCATCGTACAACCCGTTACCCTGTCCCAGCAAAGAATATGAATTATATAAATATATATATATATTTTTATTATTTTTAAAAAAAGAAAATAAAAAGTAATTTTTTTTTTTTTTTTAATTTTTTTTCTTTTTTCTTTTTTTTCTTCTTTTTTTGGGGGGTTTCTTCACAAAGTGCAATAGATTAAACGGATTCTCCGCCAGGCGGTCATGTGACGGATCTTGTTCTGGACGCTTTTTATTTTGTTGGCCCCTCTGGCAGAGAAAGGGGTTAATGGTTGTAAAGGAAAAAAGGTCTGTTCTGCTATTCTAGTTATTTTATGTTCTTGAGAGTGGTTGGATTTTTTTTTTAATTTGTAAGGAATCATGTTAAATATAGTGAAATATCTCTTTACCAAAAAAAAATGAAAAAAAGAAAAAACGATGTTGCATTGATGAAATCTAACATTAAAATATTAAGAGATGGAATATTAATTATAAGCGAAAGTCTGTTCTTTTTATTTCAATGGTTTTGGTCTAAAATACTATTTTAATTTTCTGTTTCACGTTTATTTTAGTGTTTTTATTTTATTTCTGTTTTCCTTTTTTGAGGGTTCTGTGTTTTTGTAATTTAAATGTGATTTAATTTTTTAGCGGGTTTTTAAAGATCTAAATCCTATTTAATTTATATTTTATAGTTTTTTTTTAGTTAAATGCTATTTTTATTATTTTATAGGGTTCTGTTTTTTAAATGTTCTTTTACTACTGTTTTTCTTTTAGAGGGTTCTATTTTTTAAATTATATTTATTTTTTATTTTGGAGGCTTCTTTCTTTAATTTACACGTTCTTTTATTCTACTATTGCTTTTTTAACATACTTTAAATGAGGAGGTACGGCAGGTTATGTAGTGTCATTTTATTTATGACCATTTTAAAATAATTGTCCCCTGTGGCTGGCAAGCCTACAATCACATTACAGTAGATAATATATAGAAGAGTTCTGTGGGTATTTTGGTAGTTTTGGTATAACTGTTCCTTTAAGAGCCACAGCATTGGCAATACCAATATAGAGTGTTGCTGTCTCCACTTTTGACCTATCGTGGTTTACTTTGCCTTTGACCCCCTTAAGACAGCTCTGAAGCTGCAATATACAATCCATTCTGCAGGCAAGTTATTATACAGGTATGGGACCTTTTATCCACAATTCTCGGAACTTGGGGTTTTCTGTATAAAGTCTAAACCTAAAGTCTACTAGAAAATAATGTAAACATTAAATAAACCCAATAGGCTGGTTTTGCTTGTTTTAAGCTTGTTTGTGCTTAAAGGAACAGTAACATCAAAAAATGCAACTATAAAGCAGTGTTTTCCTGCACTGGTAAAACTGGTGTGTTTGCTTCAGGAACACTACTATTGTTTATATAAATAAGCTGATGTGTAGCAATAGGGGCAGCCATTCAAAGGAGAAAAGGCTCAGGTTACACAGCAGATAGATAAGCTCTGTACAACATAATGGTGTTATCTTTTATCCACTTATTAACCTGTGCCATATAGCCTTTTTTCAATTCTAGCCATCGCTACACGAGACCCCTTCAGTTCCACTAGTAGGAGAAACAATAGCTTATCTGAAAGCAGTTCCCATCGTGAAGTGCTGGCTGTTTCTGAAAAAACAAGATCAGGCACAATGGCCAGAGATGGCTGCCTAAATGAATGTATAGTTTCCCTGTAAGGAAAAGAAATGTTAAGGTGGAGTCTCTCAGCTAGGTGGTTGCACTGGCAGATACAGTAAATATTTTCCAAAAAGGGTTAAATGTAATCTTAAGCAAGTGAAAAAATACAGGGCTACTGGTATTAATACTGTTAGTAGAATAATCCCAAGGAGGGTCACCACTTCAAATTTGGGTACATACTGACTCGTCATCCAGCATTACATGCATACTAAATATGACAGTGGTTAAGCTGGGCAGGGCGGCCTCATAGCTAAGTTGTGTACAGTGGAGTAGACAGGCAGAAATGGGCACTTGATCCTAAAAGTTGGTGAAGGATTGCCAGCGTACAGTTTGCCTTTAAAAATAAGTAACAAAAAAATGAGGTGTTAGTATTACGATCACACTATGAAATTTTTAAGCTTGTATGTCTCTTCAAGGCCCGTCGTATGTGAGTCCTACACAGTCTATTCCCATTCTAAATCTGTTGTGAATTTAAAATCATGCCCTCCGCAGCAAACCATGTGACGGAGTGGTAAGGCAAAGTTGCACTCAATCAGCAGTCTTTCTACTATGGTTGCTATGGGATACCATATTAGCGCAAATTTACCTTGTCCCATATCCACCGCATTCAATCTGTTTCCTCTGCTTATAATTTGCAGTTGTTTTTTTTGTTTTTTTTTTTAACCTTGGTGGGTTTTTTAATTGCAAACTGTCTCAATGTCATTGTTTGCATCATACTAATTTATTATTTTAAAGGAGAAATAAAGCCATTTTACCTCTTAGGAAAAGAAGTGATGAATTTCTGTCATCACTTCTTTTCCTATGTGTTATTGGCTTCATTGGACGGAAGCATAGTGATTGAACAGTCTGGTCGAATCCATTCTATTTGTCTAAAGCCATTTTATCTTGGGGGTGCCAAAAGTTAGGCACGCCCAAGTGGTTATATTTACTTACCTGACTCCTCGAGCCGGTGCTCCTATCAGCTGAAAATTGCACTGACCCAGGGTTCAGCCAGCGAGCACCACGGATCGACCGTCTTCTTCGCCTTTTTCAAATTTCCTGGGGCAGACGCAGTAGAATGAAATAGCAGTCTTTTTCGTTACATTTTTTTTTTTTACTGTACTGCACAAGCGCAGCCACAAGAAGAAAGAAGAGGCGGGAAGAAGACGATCCGTGGTGCTGGCTGGAAGAACCCTGGGCCGGTGCAGTTTTCTCCTGATAGGAGCACCAGCCTGGCAGAGAAGTCAATACAATCACTTGCGGGTGTCAAACCTTTCACACCCTCAAGCACAAAAACACTTTACCTCTGAGAGTGTGCCATGGAAAATGGTCAACAAATAAGACTTGACTTCACATGAACTGTCCAGAATGAAGGCTTGTTTTTTTAGCTATGCTTTATTGACAAGGCTCAAACAAAAACATGTTCGATACAAACAGACAGCAGGACTACCATGGCGTACCTAAATCTGCAAGGAGACACACGAAGTGCAGCAGCATTAGCAGAACTTGCATCATGCATTCGGCAGACACAATATTGTGATTACTGCCATATTCATTCCCGGAGTTCTAAATTGACAAGCCAACTACTTAAACCAAGAACATACTGGACAATTTTTCACCAGGATAAGTTGTCATAAGAACAGTCCCATCTCATCTTCCTAAAGCCACTTCGACATTCCATATGAATGAAGAAATACAGGCTTCATAGAGATCTTTAGCTATACGGATAGTATACTCCTACGTTTCCAGTTACTGCTCACTGTTTTCAAAAACTCAATACTTCCTGGGCACTTCACAGCCCTGCTTCCCCACCTAGAGATGTTGTGCAGGGTCACTACCTGGTCTTCATTACATATATTCTATAAGTTGTTATTGCCTCTTTAGAAGTGGCTTTTGGCAGGAAAGTGCTACAGCCAGCAGAAGCACCTATCCTGCATGGTAGGGTTGCCACCTGCCCGGTATTTTATTGGCCTGGCTGGTAAAAAAAATAAAGCTCAATCCCAATGTTATTAATAGGGAGAATGCATTCAAATATAGGACGGACAATATGTTTTTTCAAGCAGGGGTTTAGTCAGCACTCATACCTCCAAAATACTTTTCATCTGGTACAAGTCTCACAGTTCTACCACCAACTGGTCTTCAAATTTTTTGTATCACAGACAGCACCATCAACGAAAATATATATATATTTTTAAAACGCCTTTATTTGAGACATAGGCTCTTGATCCAGATAAACCACAACGTTTCAGACCTACATAGGTCTTTTTTCAAGCCACTTAAACAGCACCTGTGCACTGTTATTTATACATTGTTATTTATACATAGCTCAGTGACCCCTAGTGGTGTATGTTTATAACACATAATATACCTCATATACAATCTGCCACAATTATAACCAATCAAGTGAACATTGTTGCAAAAAGTGTGTATTTTGTCTATCTTAATAAAATGTCCTGTTTGCCACAGTGTCCATTCTTTTTCCTGTGAAAAAAAAGCTTACTTTTCTGCTGAGGTTAAAACAACATATGAAAAGCATCATTTCAATAAATAAAACTTACAGAAATGCCAGGGAGATTAAAATATTATTTAAAAATTCAACTATATATTTTACTCAAATCATATTCTCTATTCAGACCATGGGGAACTAACGTTTCTAGCTTTCGGATCCATCTAGCTTCCTTTTTGAGTAACATTTTCACTCGATCTCCCCCTCTCTGTATTTTAGGGATACATCTATTATTTGAAATTTTAGCTGTTGTACCCCATGGCCTGCATTCAGAAAATGATTTGCAACTGCTTGATCACTTTTTTTTAGTATTAATAGCGAATTTGTGTTCTCTTATACGCTCTCTGGCACTTCTTGAGGTTTGCCCAACATAAGCTAACCTGCATGGGCATTTTATGACATATACAACATAAGTGCTTTCACTTATATATGTATAGAACCCGTTAATCTTAATTGCCGTGCCCTTTCTCAGATGGTATACTACCTCTCCTTTCTGGCAATTCTAGCAACAGCAACACCCTAAGCATTGGTATGTCCCATTCTTTCTTGGTTGTAATAGTCACTCTTGGGTATTAGAGCCATCTATGTCAGCTCTTATGGCCATACAACCAATAGACTTAGATTTTTCTTATATATATATTTTTTATCAAGATCATCCTTGATAAAGGTCCCCAGGTGGGACTGAAATGTTGGACAATGCTGTGTTACAAGTAAAAACACTTTAATTCACCTTTCTAGAGTGTGCTGATCCCTGCATTGATTGTATCATTCCAATTGATCGTGCACCTCGCCTGTGACAAAGACAGAGTGCGGACACCCAAGCATCTTTATATATATATATATATATATATATATATATATACACACACACCAAATACTGTACAAAAGACGCACTCGCAAGACTTCTTAAAGGTGCAAAAAAATCTGTCTGATTTTTTTTGCACCCTTAAGAAGTCCTGCGAGTGCGGTTTTTGTACAGTATTTAGTTTACATAATTTTTGAATACTGCACCCAGGCAGCTGTTTCTATACGCATGAGTGCTCCTGTTTTGTATATTTTACTGGTGTTTTTTATGCAGACTGAATCTATTTCTGAGCAATGTAAATTATCTACTATTCAGCCATGCAGTGTGTATATTTTACAATCCGTTCATTTGCAGACGGAACCTGTTTTATGCAACGGATCTACTAATTAGTCATGCAGTGTGTATATTTTACAGTCGGTTCATATGCAGACGGAACCTGTTCGACTAATCAGCCATGCAATGTGTACTGTATATTTTAAAGGTAGTCATGCACAGACTGAATCTATTTCTACACAATGGCCCTACAAATCAGCCATGCAGTGTTTGTTTTACAGGCAGTTATAAGTAACAGCTCTACTAAGCAGCAATGCACTGTGTGTATTTTACAAGTGTCTTGTTTTATCGGGAAGATGAATCCATTCTGCTTATTACATTCCTCTTTATTTAGCGATCCTTATGTGCAGGGCTGGTCACTTTAGTTGTCACTAGTTTTGTCAGACCCCTGGAAGGGATGAGCAAAATGCGGGGCTATAGAGACTTACTATCCAGAGTCTTTGTGTGATTCATTCAGCAAGATTTATTCAGTGTTGTCGTGAGGCTCCCACCTCACCCCTTTAAATCCAGGCACATATAACACCTGCATCCTGCATGGCCACTTAGCAGTTATAGTAAATACATTCTGCAAAACACACAGGCTTCCGGCAGAAATGCCATTTTTCCAGTTTAAAAAGGCCTAGGCTGGAAACCCTACCAAACTACATTTCCTATAATCCCCCATCCCCAACTCCCAACAATATGGGGGGGGGGAAAGAGGTATCAGGCCATTTAAGGGTTTGTCTCTTAGCCCAGGTGCAAACAAATGCGTTTATGCAGAAATAAAATCTGCTTGATTTTATAAATATGTTTTTTAAAAATCTAGTGCTGTCTTACTGGGCCCTAAAAATGATGGGGCCCCACTGCAGATAGTAACTGTGTGAGTGTGCTGCTCCAGGTTTAGCTCAGATAGCAGCCAGCCTGTAACATGAGTTTATCAGTATAATTGCTCCATCTAGTGGGACAAAAGAAAAAAGCTGAAATAAATGCACGAATCTCTCTGCTGTATTTTGTAGTAGTTTTACAATAGGAAGTCAGGCGTGGCTTCCTGCTCTGCACTAGATTTAAAGAAGGGTACAAACTAATTTGACTTAAATGTTAGAAGCTCTTTCCATTATCTGGTCAGACGTTTGCAAGCTAGAGATTTGTTGAGAACCTAGAGGGTCTTTACTTTGACCAACCAGAAGTTTACAAGAGGGTCTTTCTGTTTTAACAATCAAGAATGTATGTTAGAGGGTCAAAGTTGCAGTTGAGCTTTTTATCTCCTTTATGATTTGTAATGTTAATTTTATTTTTCATTCTGTTGCCTTCTGGTTTGAAATATAAACAATCTGGTTGCTATCGTCCCCCGCATGTTAGCAACTAGACAGTAGTCATTCTCCTATTATATTTATCTATGTTATTGATCCACAGCATACAGATATTAGTGCAAAATGTTCTGCAGACAGTTAATGAGACTGGAGCACAAGAAGTGCAGTTTCCCAGACAGCAGTTCGTAAACACTTCTTGGGCCTCTAGTGCCGCCGCCAGATTATTTGCTTTTTATCCTGAGCCAAAAAAGTGGGAAAGAATCCCAAAGTGTTCCCCAGCATGATACAAACATTACATTTATGGGAAACCCAAAGCCCAGCAATAACAATGAAATAAACTGAACCGTAGCTGCCCGGAACAAAGCATCCGTAGCTCCAGAAGAGAGAGTATTACTATGTATTTAAAAGAAATTGAGCATGTTGGTATTTGTACTACCACAGCAGCAAAAGGATCTCAGGTAGGTAGGTTGGCAGGGTCAATGTCTTGTCGGTCGGCTCATAGTGACATACAACTCCAAAGTCTGTCACTCCATATATTATCCACTTTCCCAATGCAGTGTGATGATGGAGAACTGGTGGCAAAAGAAATAGGTAGAGGTGGGACAGGAGATGTGGATGGGAACAGATGAGAGCAGTGGGAGAAGTAGATATAAAGAAGCAGCAGATGAAGAGAGGGAAGGGAAAAGCAGGACACATTTGGTAAGTGGTTAAAAAATGGCAGCAGAATAAAGGTGGATTTACACAGAACTAATCTATCTATTCAGACCCTTTAGGCTAGGGCCACACTAGGCGGATCTCAGCCTGTCTAGAAACGGAGGCCAAGAACTCGCTTCTCCACTGCTGTTGTTCTGGTTGAAGCATAGTCTGTGCTCGGGTGCATGAAGAAGAAGCATCCCGTGTAAGGAGTTCCTCTCACTGGTTGTCCAAGAGCCAATCTCTTGTGGAGATGGAATGTGAGTCCATCTCTGGGGGCGGCCTGCTTCTCTTGACCACAAACATAAACACTTTACGTGTTGAGAACTGGTCCTCACTCTGGGTGGGAATGTCAGCTTCTCCTGATTTAAACCATTTCTGGTAGGTCTGGCAGCTCCACAATGTTTGTTGTGACTAAGGAACTGAATTATTCCAGCCTAAGTGTATAAACAGCAGCTGGACTGACATGGCCGTGACTTTCTAATATTCCCATCCTTATTGGGATTTTCATTCTGTCATTGCCAGATAGGATCTGGACATGGTGTTTTGGGGCCCTTTGTTCCACTGCTACTCATACTCCTTGCACCCTTTTACAGTTTAAAATGAGAGTTCTGGGAGTTATTATCCAACATTGCCACACAACTTAAAACTATGATCTTGTGAATCGGAAGCCTTGCTCCCATTAATAGATTTACACAGTGTTTTCCCCCTGCTCCTCTCCCCCATTCTGGTCCACTCATATGTGTTCTGCACCACTCCGTCTCCAGTTCCACTCTCTCTCTTCTTCCCCTTCCTCAGCTTCCTTCTTCTCCTGGTCACCATGTTTTTATTTCTGCTAGGCTCCCTTCCCTTCTGCTTTACACTTTCCTCTCTTCATATTTTGGTTTCACCCCATCTTCTCTCTTTGGCCCTTGTCCAGCCTTCCTTCTCATTTCTTCTCAGAGTCCCACTTGATTCCCTCTTCCCTCACCATCTGCTGTGCTTTACTCTGCACTTATTCTCTCTCTTATTCATTGTGCTACAAATGCTTTGATTTATTTAGCCCCACTCTTTCCCCTGCTGTTCATCATGTGTCTTCCTCCTTGTCCCAGAAATAGTGTGCTTTCCTACTAGAAGGGCTCATGCAGAATTCCGCCATCTTTGTTAAGGGCAGAGTACATTTAAATACCTGTCTGCCCCTGGTACAGGGTTGTGGTAGAAGTGAACATTAATCAGAACACAAGCAAGTGGTGGTAGTGGTAGCCACTTCCCCCAAACAAACAGAACTCCCTGGGAGATTGTAGTAACACTTAGAAGTTAAAAACTGAAGTTTCTACAAGACTTTTGGGTTGAACTCAAAAATGTCTCTTTATTTATTACCTGAACAGCTTCCACAGTGATACTTGCCATACACAATCTTCCCCAATGTCTCTTAATCAAAATTAGGAGTCCCAGGTCACCACAGGCTGCCTACCTTCCTCCTCTCTGAGTGATGAATGCTGTACACCAGTCCGGGGTCCACGTTTCCTTGAGGTACTAGGCCCTGTCTACCCTAGACCCCCTTTCCTCTGAGTCCCTAATCTGGGCAAGGTACCGTCAAGATACTGGTTCTTCTCTCCTTCCTCATTGGAGCTCAGCTGCTCAGCTACCCAGCCTACCTCTGACTCATCGGCTACAATGAGCTCCTCCAAGCTATCTTACGGCAAACTAACCTGTCTAATACCTTCCCTAGTATCTCTCTGAGACGGCAGGCCTCTGGCTCTCCAGCGTCATTCCTCCTCTCTTCATATCAGCCAAAGAGGAAGTTATCTCCTGATCTCTGCCTTAGATTATAACCTTCCCTTGGGGAATTCCCTCAATCAACAACACCACCTGATGACCAACTAACACTAAGAGCAGGACTATACAGCCGATTCCGCCGTGCTGCACAAAATCGCAGGCGTCACGTCGGATGCGACGGAAATAAGGTAAGTAATTCAATTGTCAATTGTCTCATCGTTTCGCATTGATGATGTGACACAACACGACACGACTGTCGGATGCAGACGCTGCGCCTGCATCCGACAGTCGTGTCGCATCAACAATGCAACACGATCCGACACTGCCATTACTTACCTTGTTTCCGTCGCATCCGACATGATGCCTGCTATTTTGCGTAGTGCGTCGGATTGCGCCAGAATCGGACGTGTAGTCCTGCCCTAAGGGGCTTATATACTAATTGTGAATTTTTCGGGTCAGGCTTTTTGTCACCAAAATCCCAAAAAAGTTGCATTAAAAAAAAGTGTGACTTTTCCGGGATTTATTATGCCTCAAAACTGCAACAATTCTTAATTCGAAAATACTCCAGCTAAAACCTGTCAATGGCAGATATCCCTTTTACAAGCAGGGAGAATGATGTATCCATAGTATGATATGTAAGAATATTGCAGGTCCCACACAGAATTTGAATTGTAGTTCGACAACAGCAAGGAAAGTGTGTGAGGCCCTGTGTTATATAACTACTGTTCCATTCTCTAGCTACAGATAAATGGGTTACTGAGTGTAGCAAATGCAGCAGCCATACAGTGTTATCTGGGGACTAAATTACAGGTACTAGATATGTATCACTCTCTAAGGGCAAAGGCACAAAGGGCAATGGGCATGTGATTTCTGTGGACGTTAACTTTGATTGAGCAAACTTGATGCCAGCTAATTAGCACTCAGATTTGTGGGGAGCGATGAGGGTCTGGATTTAAAGGGACCAGACATATGTTAGTGTTAAAATAGTCCCAGCTTGGTAAGTCTGTGTTGCTAAGTGAAAATATTTATTATGTTATTTGTGACATTATTTGGGTACCTGAGGGCTGTTTCCTGTTTAATGAAAAAACATTTCCCAGATATAAGAATACGTTCATTTATATGTATAACCTGATTTAAAGTGTCCGCTACCTAATGGTGAATATTAAGCAAATGAACAACTGATATTGTGAGCTTCTGTACACACATTGGCCAGTGTTGTATAGCAAGAGTGTGGCCCTCATCTGCCATTGGTTTCACTGGATGACAAATCACTCCTTTCAGGCCATAGAAAATCAGCCCCAGCTTTGTGGCCCTATATACTACCAATGTGCTGCTGACGATGTGTTCTGTGATTTCATAAACAGGTTGACAGGGCCTGGTCCCAAGGTTGCTTTATCTCAAGAAGGGGTTAAGAATAAAGGTTAAGGTTAGAAGCACGTTGGCACGACTAGAAAGAATTTGACCGGGAAGTAGGGGGTGGAAAGCCAGTTTTTGCCAGCTGAACACATGTGCAGCAATAATGTTATGCCACAGATTCATGTATGTCAGCCATATGAACAGGACCAGGAATGTTGGCTGAAAGGGGATATCTCTGTCTCCTTGTGTTTATATAGTCTCTGTGTATGTCAGGCAGTCACGGATATGTACCATATGTACACAGGAACCAAATCCCCCAAAATATCCAAGCACAAATTTTCTTCTTATCTCCCTTCAAAACCAGGAATGGGGAAAAAAAAAAAAAAATTATATATATATATATATATATATATATATATATATATATATATATATATATATATATATATATATATATATATATTCAAGTAATATTGACTGCTGCTTAAAATGGGGATCAGATAGGATCTGTGCCACTGTGACAGAATGCTCTGTTATAAAGATAGCTAGAATCTCAGCCATAAAGCAGGACAGAACTGCTGCTTACAATGGGGATCAGATAGGATATGTGCCACTGTGATGGAATGCTCTGTTATAAAGATAGCTAGAATCTCAGCCATAAAGCAGGACAGAACTGCTGCTTACAATGGGGATCAGATAGGATCTGTGTCACTGTGACAGAATGCTATGTTATAAAGATAGCTAGAATCTCAGCCATAAAGCAGGACAGAACTGCTGCTTACAATGGGGATCAGATAGGATATGTGCCACTGTGATGGAATGCTCTGTTATAAAGATAGCTAGAATCTTAGCCATAAAGCAGGACAGGACTGCTGCTTACAGTGGGGATCAGATAGGAATTTTTTTATTTTGTAAAAACTTATCAATTTACAATAATCATCAGCTCAGCTAAATCAAAACTGATTTTAAACTATTTACCACCAATAAGCAAAATATAGTCCATGAATCTTTGGCTTGTCTCAGCAGTATCTCCCACCACCAAACCCTCTTGGAGTCCTTCCTCTGTCCATAATTCCCAACCATAATTCCCAAAACAAACCTGGCAAAGTCTTTCCCTTTGTCCATAAAAAAGGTTTTCCTCCCTCCCCAACCACCACCTTCACCACCACAAACCCGGCCACAAAGTCCAAAGTTTGGCTTTCTATTAGTGGGCCATCACACCACCCTTCCCACATACACCCCCCAACCCAGGACATATATATTGCTGAGCCAAAGAGTTTGCAGAACTTTTCCACTGAAAAGCATGAGCTGGTGTTATCACATTGTCTGTTTGAAAGAGAAACATGTCAGACATCACAGGCATTAGTATCATAAAAACATCAGTATCAGTCACAGTTTCACACCTCTCCATTTGGATGCATTCAGACAGCTTTGCTTAACCTCTCTTTCCCTCAGGAAACCCAAATCAGCCACCACAGACTTCACTGTTTGGTCTATAACAACATCCTCATGGCTAATGGATCTTCTGCAGCGGAACTGCCATAGGTGGTACCTCATCACCGATATTATTAGATACACTGTCCCTCTATCCAGGGGATGTGGGACAGACAGAACACCATAGGCCGCATCAGCATAGGACAGGTGTTTGATGTGGGGCACGTTGAGAGCCTCTGCCAGCCGATGTTTTAAAACTTTTGTCACAGGACAATCCACAAGAAAATGTTCTAGGGTCTCATTAGTGGAACAGCCCCATGGGCACTCCCTCCTTGTGATGTTCAAAAAGCTCACATTGCCTCGGACAAAAAGTCTTCCCTGAAGAGCCAGCCAGTTCAGATCAAAATACATTGGGGGCACCCTTCTGTCATTGAGCCACCGGAGGCTCTGAGAAAGGACATTCCCCACACAGTCCTTCAAGGCCAAGGGGACAACAAAATAGCTTAATAGGATCCTCTGATAAATTTGTCTCCTTGTAACAGAACTCAGTTCCCCAATTCTAATGTCCCACTTTCTCAAAGGTTTTAGCCCGAGTCGAATATGCAGTGGGAGACAATTCCCGCGCACTCGGACCTGCTTCACACTATCGCCAAGCAGCCAATCTCCTACCAGAGGCAATGCCCAATTCTTGATACAACATTCCCACAGGGAATCAGTTCTTTGGCCCAGGCTCCCAAAGTTAAACTTCAAGAAAATGGATCCAAAGAAAGCCACTGGACATAACATGCACAATCCTCCCTCTTTCCTCTGCAGGTAAGTAATCCCCCTTTTTACAGGATTCAGCTTGTTCCCCCAGATTAACTGGAAGAACAGGCTTTGGATCCGAGCATAGAGAGCTTCTGGCAGCGGATACACGTAGGAAACAAACAAAAAGATAGGGACCAGGTAAGTCTTCACGAGCTTCACCCTTTCTCTGTAGGACAGCTTCCAATGCTGTACTTTAACATTTCCAGCATCCAATTTTTCTTCCCAGTTTTGCCTACCATCATCTCCCTTCCCAAATTTGATTCCCAAAATTCTAATCTGAGTTTGGGCTGTTGAAAATTTCTGGAGTGGAAAAGCCGGCTCCTCGTCTAATGACCAAAAAGCTTGAGACTTATCCATGTTGACCAGAGACCCAGAGGCCTCTGAGTAATTTCTGATTTTCTCGGACAGCACTCTTGCATCTTCCGGACAAGAGACTGCTACCGTGACATCATTCGCATAGGCTACTGACCTGAGGGGTTGGCTACGGGGAACAGAGAGACCCTTAATTCCACTCACCTGCAAACACCTTAGAAAAGGATTGATCGCAAAAACATATAGCAGAGGGCTTAAGGGACACCCCTGTCTTACCCTGGCCCCAACCTCAAAGTTTTCACCACGCCACCCATTGATAAGTGGAAAGCTTACTGCCCCATTGTACAAAGCTGAGAGCCATCTAATGAATGTTCCCGGGATGCCATACTTTGCCAAAACGGCCCACAGATACTCATGATCCACTCGATCAAAGGCCTTAGCCTGGTCCAGAGTTAGAAAGTAACACCCAGTATTTTGGACTTTGCATAGCTCCAAGGCTTCCCTAATAGTAAGGATCACCCCAAAGATGCTCTGCCCTTTCACCATGCAGAACTGGACAGGAGATAATAAAGTGCCTGAAAATGAACTCAATCTAGTAAAAAGTATCCGTGCAAGAAGCTTCCTATCACTGTTGAGAAGGGCAATTGGCCTCGAATTCTCAACATGCTTTGGATCCTTGCCTTTTGACAGCAGGATCAAGGAAGATTCTCTCATAGAGGGGGGTAAGATACCTCCTTCCAGGCAGTCTCTAAAAACCTCTACGAGAACCGGAGCCAGCTAATCTTTAAACTTTTAATAAAATTCGGCTGTAAGGCCGTCTGGTCCTGGAGCCTTCTTTTTGGCGAGGCAGTCGATGGCAGCTTTGACTTCATCCTCCGTGATCTCAGCTGTCAAAGGCTCAAAGTCCAAATTAGTTACATCAGGCCCTGGGGTTGCCTCCAGGAAGGATGAAGTCCTCCCCTTATCCAAAGCCTTAGCTCAGAACAGAGAACCGTAGAAGTCTTTCACTATCCCAAGGATGCCCTCCCTTGATGTTTGTAACTCACCCTTGGGATTGATCAGACTGGTGACAAGTTTTCGCCCAACATTCTCTTTGCAGTTTAAAAAGGGGTCCGGTGAGTGAAAACTCCCATAATCCCTTTCCTGCACAAGAGATTTGTACCGGCTGTACTGACATTCTCTGATCTGGGCCTTCAGCTGGGCAATTTTTGACCCCTCCACCCCATCCGAAATAGAGGACTCCAACTTCTTTAAAAGAGTCAGGTACTTCTTATACCTATTTCCCTCCCTACGTACAGATAGCTTACGGAAGAAGGTCCGGAATGAGAATTTGGCATCAACCCACCACGATGACACAGAGTTGTAAAAATCAACTCTATCGAGGTGGTGGCAAAGAAGAGCCTCAAAAGACTGTTGAACTGACTCACCCTCCAGGGAATCCACACTCAGCCACCACAGACCCTTACCCTTCACTGGAATAGATGAGGATCCCACTGTAAAAGAGAGTGTCAAGTGATCCGAGTACTCTACCCCAACTTCCTTCACATTAGTGAACTCCTCACCAGCCCTGACAAAAGCCATATCTAGACAGCTGCTTCTTTCTGCACATCTATAGGTATGTGACGCCTTCCGGCCACCCCAGGTTGCAACATCAACCAGACCAGCCTGCTGAATAAGCATGTTTAAATAATAACTTTCTGATTTTCTCATTTTACCAGAACGATCTCCTGGTCCAAGGACCTGGTTGAAATCACCAGCCAGGATGACTGGAAGGGAAGTGTGCAGAAAAGGTCTCACTTCAACAAGCAGGGCCCTCCTGGCTGCCATAGACTGCGGCCCATAGATGTTTATAAGACGGAAACGACTTCCACTTATTGTGACATCCAGTAGCAAACAACGGCCCACCTGGATCTCAAGCAAATGGTGTACTGTAATATTGAGGCCACCCCGAAACAGTATTGCTATTCCCCCACATGGTTCCTCTGCTATAGACCAGAAGGAAGGTCCATGTCGCCAATCAGCTCTTGCCTTTCTAAGATCTGCCTGGGTAGTGAGTCGGGTTTCCTGAAGGAAAAAAACCTCAGCATCTGAGTTTGCTAAACTTTCGAATGCCATGAATCTTGTACGAGGCAATCTCACACTGCAAACATTAGAGGTCAAGAATCTTATTGTAGGCTGCATCATCATGAATGCTTGTGAGGATGTTTTTTCTTACCCAAACCTACAGCCTCCTCCCCATATCGCTTGACTTGAGGACCACAGCGAGATCTCATTCCATCCTCTAGACAAACACTCTCTCCGTCCTGATCACTGGAATGTTTTGCACCTACACCTTTCTTCCTGACAGTCTGGTCACTCCCTTCCCTTCCTCTTTTTTTTAAAGGGAGTTGGATTTCCATTTCTTCTGTATTTCCCTGTTCTAGTTCGTCATCTCTCTCTATTTTCTTTAGTTCCTCCTGCTCCTCTCTTTCAGCTCTGTCTCCCCAGGTCTCAGACTCCTTCTCCAAAACCACAAATTTGTTTTTGGTGGTAATTAAGAATGACGTAGCAGAACCTTCCCTGGGTCTAACAAGTCAGCCTGCATTTTGGTTTTATTTTTTGTGTTGACTGTCTGCCAGCCATTCTCATCCTTTTTACCTTCCTTGTTGGTATTGCTCCTCACTGCTTTCCCACTTATCTCTCTGACTGGTTTTGGGTTCTCCTTTCTGCTTGTTTTTACTGCTTTCCCACTTATCTCTCTGACTATTTTTGGGTTCTCCTTTCTGTTTGTTCTCATTGTTTTCTCCACAGGTTTCTTTGGCAGATTCACCTTGAAGCTTTTCTGTTCTTTTTTCTTCTTTTCTTGCTCCTGAATCTCCTTCTCATCAAAAGTCATGTTCTGCCAATTGACTCTGTCACTTCGTCGTTGCTGCTGCTGCTGGGGAGGCAATGGTTTTGCAAACTCTGGTTCACTTTCAGAAGTGGCCGGACTGTTGGAGGTACTGGATCGGGTCTGGTGCCGCCCAGTATCAGGATGTGGATACGCTGCTTTATAACCAGAATGCATTGACTCAAACCTTTGCTTGTTCTGATAGATTTCTTTCCACGGCCCGACTTTCCCATACAGTTGCTTTATTCTCTGTTCAATGCTGCTCATTTCATCAAACAAACTGTCTTTCTTTCTCCTGTTAAGCTCAGTTTCCTTCCCATCAGAAAAGGATATGAGGTTATTCAGACACTTTATGGATATCTGCAGTTTTTTCTTTTCATTTTGTAATGTTTGCAGCTCCTTTAAGGCTTCTGCAACCTCCTCTGCAGTGATTGGCTCGTCTTTGCCTCTAATATTGCCTTTGCATGGAATGGCTCCTTTGCTTGTCTTTGCCACGGTTGCTTTAAATGTTGTCTCCTCCCCCTTCTTCCTCACAAGCTGTTCCTCCTGCACATTCTCTCCCCCTGGTGATTGAGCTGTAACATTAGCTGCACCTGCACAGATGAGAGGCTCAGTTTGATTGACAGGAGACTTTGTGGTGTCATTGCCGACTCCCCCAACTCCTTGTGCGGTGTATGCCGGCGCCATCTTGGATTCCCCATGCTGTGACTGCAGGTCTGCTGTGACTGCAGGTGTGCTGCAACTGTCAGTTCACTTGGCTTCCCAGACTCTCCCAGCTCCACAACACAGACACCTCCCTCCCCAGGGGCCACAGACTCCAACTCCATGTGCATCACAGGGTCTGACAGGGGGGGATCACTGTGTGTTTGGGGTGCAATAAACTTGTGCATTTTATCAGCAGGTTTGTCAGATGTTTCTTTTGCAGGGTTTTACTTTCAGTGTCAGTGCATTTACTTAACTCACTCACTGCTGTAACCTGCAGCTGCTGCTGTTTATTCTCTGCACACACAGGGTCACATTCAGGCTTTTGCTCTTTCTTCTTACCTTGTTTCCCTGGGGGTAATGCAGGATTCAGCTTGGATTCTTCCTGCAGGGGTTTCTCAGTGGGAGCCCCACGCCGGCTTCCAACTTCCTGGGCCCGAGCCACTTGCACATTCCTTTGCTTTTGTTTTCTGATCTCAGCCAGACTTTTCTCCATCTCCTCATCACTCTCACTGCTGTTTCTCCTCCTTGATCTGGGGGTTCCCAAAGAAGAGGAGCGTAGCTTTGGCCTTGTATGTTCAGCCGGAAGGCTAGGCCCCAAAGCCTGGGCCTCGCTTTGTCTGGTAGCCCGACCAGCCCTAGCAGGGCCTGGGCTTGTTCCGGACATTGCAGAGCTCTCTTACACACGACTGCTTGCAATGTGGATCAGATAGGATCTGTGTCACTGTGACAGAATGCTCTGTTATAAAGATAGCTATAATCTCAGCCATAAAGCAGGACAGGACTGCTGCTTACAATGGGGAACAGATAGTATCTGTGTCACTGTGACAGAATGCTCTGTTATCAAAATAACCAGAATCTCAGCCATAAAGCAAGGCAGAGGACTTTTGTAAATTCCTTTATTAAATGGCTATTTATCGAATTGTATGATTAAGTTATTTTTATAGCTAACTCTACATAGATAGAAATTCTGCCTCTGGCCACTAGGTGGTGCAAACCTTTTACTTATACAGTAGGTCATTTTCCACAAAACAGCTGTTTCTTTCATTCTGAGCCCTAAGCTTTACCACTGGGTGAGTCTTTCTCTGCTGATCCATTGTTATAGTGTAATGGGGATTTATAGGGCTTTTCCCTGATTGAATAACTCGCCCCCGGGAAAACAGGAGATCTGAAAGGTTTTTGATACATTTTATGGGAAGAGAAATCTCTGATGTGAAAGAGCAGCAGCAGGAAAACTTGTTCTGTTGTGGTTTTATAGTGAAACAATGTATGAAGGTAACGCAGAGAGTCGACTCAGACACAGACGAGATGTCACACTCTAACTTCTTTCTAATAACCCAAAGAACTGCCTCTGCCAATTTAACTAAAAAATATGAATTTTATAACTTTATTGAGGTATTTGAGTACACAGGAATGTTTTCTTATTCTCTGCACATCTGCCTTTGGTAGGAAAATATTTAATGCTCAGGCCGGTAAAATACTGGCCAGATGGCAACCCTATCTTAACCTGATATGCCCACTAACGGAAGGGAGAGATCAGGTGAATCTGAACGTTCAGCCCTGGGGCCGAACGATTGGATTACAATGCTGCGAATGGGCGCCGAGGGGTCGCAATTCCGCATCAACTAGCCGATGCGGTCCTGGATTGCATAAAAAAATCAAACTTGCCTGAGTTTTGGCCTGATATTAATCGGGAGGACCCGTCGGGAGCCCCCAATCGGTCTAAAGGACCAATATCGTCAGCTTTAATCTGCCCATGTATGGCCACCTTTAGGATACCTGGCGTTGCATCGGGGACCACCGCCGGTCTGTTCGCAGGGATGCCCTCAATCTTCTTGGACACGATCTGCAGCTGCACCATGATGTGTCGGCGCAATGAAATCATCACGCAAGGCATAAAATTCAAACGTTTAAAGGTGACATTTCCTATTTTTAATTGCCCAACGTAGGCCTATTTCTAATAGTGTCTGGGTGTGTTTTCTAGTCTCTCTTGCCTGTTTCTAACCTAGCCTGTTCCTGACCTTCTGTAGTTTGCTGCCTGTCCTGACCTCTGCCTTATTTATTGACCATTCCCTTGGATCCTGTTTCTGTACTGCGCTACTGTTTGGTTTTGACCTCAGCCTGTGACCTCAACTACGATCCTACGATCCTGAATTCTGGTTTGGTGCTGCTCTGATTGTTATCAACCTGGCCTGTCCCTTGACCATGCTCCTTGTTCTCCGTTCTTTCTGCACACATTTGGCTCCAATGTCTACCCAGAACTCTCTCCTTGGTCCTCTCCTTTTAAAACCTGGTTGCATCTGAGTAGCGGAGGGCTCCTTCTGAAGCAAAAGGCATTGGTTATAGGCGAAGCATGAGCTGAGGCCGGGACCTTTCAGTTTGTTCTGGGTTTGGGATACCTTACATTACATCCTCGGTTTAAAGAACTCATTCCTTCTGCACTGGTTGGGCATTCTGAGGGGGAGGTGGCACAGTGTAGGTTCCACACTTTTGTTGATCAGACAGACTCTAGGATGCCCATTTCTTTCAATCTAAGATACTTTAGGTAAACCATGAGGCCTCAGGAGGAAGCTGAGTGTTGTTGGTGCATCTGTCCAAGGTGATATCCCTCACAGCTCTGGGGTTCAGCAATGTTTCTGTATATTCACTATATTGTTTGGCACAGTCTATCAGTGACTTACTTAGGGTAGGTCCATTTCTTTGTCAGTGAAGTCACAATGCATTCAGCCTTCTGTCTGAAAGGTGGAATGGCTCCGTAATTACTGCTGTTATTTATCAACACTATGTACCAGAGTTTAATTCCTGCCAGAGCTGTCTTTGCAAGTTGGATATTATCTTATCTTTGCTGGCAATGACAGCCTGAAGTCTTGAACTCCTGGACATCACCAGATTCTGGGTTTCCTCCTTTTTAATATATATATATATATATATATATATATATATATATATATGTATGTGTGTGTGTGTGTATATATATATATATATATATCTATATATACACATATATATATGTATATATCTCTGCGGCAATACACGCAGAGATATTATCGGCAGGCGACAGAAATTTTCGAACCTGTCCGATCGACCAAACGACCGATCTCCGACGGACGAAAAATGTCGGGACTCTCCACACATGGTCCGAAAATCGTACGAATCCACGATTCGTACGATCGGATCTTTGCGTCTATGGCCAGCTTTAGTGTCCTTGGCAGACCCGAAACAAGTCAGGCCTTGGTTCTTAATTATAGAAAATAAAATGTATGTTTTTAACCTTTTATGATCTGATTTCGGCTCTACTACTTTGTGGGTCCAGGCCTGTGCCGGCCTCTTCTGATGTTTCCTGGTATTTGCTTCCTCTGTTGTCCTTTGTGTGTGCAACCAAGCCCACCATACACAGTGGTAAGCTCATCACTGCATACATTGGTTCCTCATTCGTATACCTCTGTGCCTGTCTGCCTCTATCCCTTTAATGGTGGGTAGGACCAAATGGATACATAGACGACAAGCTCTTAAGGCGACAATTAGGGGCAGATTTACTAAGGGTCTAAATGAATTCGAGGGAATTTTCGAAGTAAAGAAATTCGAAATTCAAAGTATTTTTTTGGATACTTCGACCATCGAATAGGATACTAAGACTACGAATTTACTTCGACTTCGATTCAAAGTAAAAATCGTTCGAATATTTGACCATTCTATAGTCAAAGTACTGTCTCTTTAAAAAAACTTTGACTTCAATACTTCGCTAAATTAAACCTGCCGAAGTGCTATGTTAGCCTATGGGGACCTTCTACAACATTTTTCTAAGTCTTTACACATCCTTCGATCAATCGCTAAAATCGTTCGAATCGTTTGGTTCGAACTATTTAATCGTTTATTTTTATTCGACCGCAGGATTGCCAAATTTGTTGAAAAAGCGTAGAATTTGATATTCGAATTCGAAGTTTTTTTAATTCGATGGTCAAATTTAGAAGTTATTTATACTTCGAAATTCGACCCTTGATAAATCTGCATCTTACTGTACAGGTCACGGAACTCCTAGGAATAACTTGATAACTAGGGTACATTATTTCTTATAATAAACACATTTCATGATTTGTGTGACAAATGACATCACTAAGCACCGACGACAACGTACATGGTGACATCAGCATTCAGGCTATTTTTTTCTTTATAATAACGCACAAAATAACAGAAATAAATACAGGTAATCTCTGGCATTAACTTTGAGCGAAAATGTGTCTTTAACAGAAATGATTCGTTAGGGAATGAGTGGAGCCAAGTTTCTTTTTTTAAAATATTTTTTTATTTAAAAATGGAATTTGTTTTTCTCACAAAAAGGCAAAAATACTTTTATACACAATTTTTGTAACTTGTACTCCCCAAATTTATAAAATGATTTTTTTATATCATTTGTACAGTTTGTCGAGTGTTAAGAACATTCATTATGTGGAGAAGGCACCATGTCTTGCAGTATTTGATAATCCCTTCTCAATAGCCGCTCCCTTAGCTATTGCCAGTAAATATTTTTTTCTCCACAAAATAGTAAATACCCAGCAATAGCCAAAATTACTTTTTTTCCCCCCACAAAATCAAAATAATATTGTAATTAAAATAAAGTTAAAATTAAAAATGAGATATATACCCATTTGGGGTAAATTTTTATATTTAATATCTAGGTCAGGTCATTAATTAAGCTTGTGCTGTCTTCCACCTTAATTTGAAAAAATAGGGTTACAAATTTATGTTAAAGTTCCCCTGACACAGACTGATAAGAACTTTGAAAAATATACCCCATTGACTTGAAGGCTGCATAACAAAGAGTGAAGTTAGAGATCGGCACAGGCCTCTAAAATTAAATTCTGCCACTCTCCATTCATTTTTTATGGGATTTTGAAAGGCGTATTTATCAAAGGATGAACTTTCACTTTCACCCATTGATAAATACTCTTTTAAAAATGCGATCAATTCTATGGAGGGGGGGCACTTTGACACCATATACTTTTAATAGCATCTATTTTACAAGATAAAACATGAAGGAGCACTAGTGATTCTGGGAATCTTTCAACAGTACTTGTTATGTTATTGGTGGGCCAATATATTTGGGGACAAACAATTTTTTGTCAACTCATCAAAGGATATAGTATTTCTGATGCAAAATCCAAAGCAATCCATAACGCCGTAATCAAGGCTTACTAATTATGGTTGGCATAAAGTGCTACTCTGAGTCTGCCTGGAATGAGTTCTAAGTTTTTTTCTCGTAAAAATAAAACTTTATTTATATAAAACATTACAAAATGAGTGAAACTTTCCTATACTAACAGTGCAGGGTGGACATTATTATTATTATTTTTTTTTACAGTTTTACATAAATAGGTGAGCTAGCTATTTCTTACTATGTACAGCATGCAGCGAATGGGCTCTTGGCAATGGCAGCGAAGCCTTGGGTGGTATCGATGTATACCATGGTTTAGTAATAACAAGAAAAACTTACAAAAGTAACTATGTACAATGGCTATAATACAACTGGGTGCAGAACTGTTTCTTTACAATTTTATATCCTGATGTAAATGATAAACATCAGCAACATGCGCCAGAATCTAGTGTTGTTTTTCCAGTAAAATAATTACAATATATTCCAATGTAGTCAATTACCCCATTAAAAAAAACACCCAGGGGTGAGATTTGTAAAGTACAGTACAAGTGCAGCAGGGTTCAGCCTACTGTACATACATACACTTATTATTCTATACAGAAAGATGAGCAGATATAAACCAGTATATACATACATACACTCCCATTTTCCCATGTACCGTAGGTGTGGAGGGTAACGTTGCCCTGAAGTTCATTAATAATTATGGCCATTAGCCATTAATATCATATTCGTATGTTGGGGTGACCATTGTTGAATGTTACTGAAGTTTAGATTAAGATGGGTTTTAATTTTGGGAATAAAACATCATAAAGTTTAATGGCATTTAATGACTTATTTTTTCTCCAGCCAGAAAGGGTTGGACTTACCAGAGGACTTCCTGGTGGGTCCAGTGGACCCAGTTTAGGACAGTTCAGTCTACCCTTATTTTCACCATGGACTTGTATAAAATCTACACCATTTTGGCATTATATCATATTGTTGTGAGATTGGGCTCAGAATTTCAGGTTTCCTGGTAGGCCCTAGGAGACCCATTTTAATAGTGCTAGATGATGAGTGAAAAAGACATGGCTACAATTCTTGGCACATCAGTACATGGTCATATGGGTTTTACCCTTTCTAACTTTCTAATCTCAGGATGGGCAGACCGGCACTGGACAAAAGCAAAGTTTTTTTTACGGTGTAATATTATTAATTAAGGGAAAGCTCTGGGAGAGTCTTGCTCTGTAGGAATCCATTTTATTCATAGTGGTTTCTTTAATACCTGTTATATCGAATTAGCAAAACATGCTCAAGATATGCCCAAATTAAACTGAAAAGTGTGTTATGTTGAAAGGAACTGTAATTATGCATTTGTTCCATTTGCCAGTATAGTAAAACATAAAATGATATTTCCAAAAGTATCAATATATATCCCTTATAATACAGTTTTGGGCATCCACTTTGGCACACATTCCTTTGTGTGGAAGCAAAAACCTTGAAGACATCAGAAAACATGTAAGTGAGATAAGGTTAAAAAACATCAGTCTTTAGTTATTGCAACTGTTGGCCAGTCTTTGGATGGGGTTTACTTAAAGTCATGTTTGAGGGTTTCGTTTTGCATTGATGTCAATGGTTAATCTTAAATCTTCATTTGAGTCTTTTACCAGTGCTCTAGATGAAGATCCATGGCAGTGTTTAAATTGAGATCAGTAACATCTAGGAAGTCGGTGTTGAAGATACTTGGACCTGTAGTAGTGAGCGAACTCAAACAAGTAGCTGAGCTTGGAGGTGTCAAATCTAACCACTCCATAGTCTCCCAAGGAGATTCTGTGAAACTCACATGCTGTAAGGCTGTACCTTCTGCAGATGATGGGGACATTTGTGTCTCCATGGAAGAAAGAGAAGCGTCTAAGATTTCTCGAGAAGGAAGAATTTCCTCATTTGACTTTCCTGAAAATCCACTCAACACGTTTTCAAACTGAGGATCGTCATTACCGATTTTAAGCAGTCGCAGTTCACTGGTCCTCCCCAAGGGACTGTGGGAGTTTAGTAAGACTTCAAGATGGCCATCGCCATGGCTTGAGCAGTTGTCGTAGGGAAGGTGAACATTTGAAGTCGTTGAGTTTGAGTTTGCAGATGGCACATTCAACTGATGATGCTTTTGAGCACAAGACCGATCATCTTTGGCATTTGCAGGAATTTCTAGGACAAAAAAAACAAGTATATGACAGATTACCAACCAATGCCATTGATTGCCTTTTGTGGCATGGTTACTCCTTGAGCAACTTTTTGAATTTTTTTTTTGCCAAACTCAGTTCCATATACAAATTTGGGGAATCTCTATGATACGCAACATGAATAATACAATTATAGAATGAGTGACCCCAAAAACTGATACATTGATACACTCTATGCGCCATATTAAAACATGGCTCCTATTGTTCTTTACCCTCCCACGGACATAGTTTACTACAAATGGCTTCAATTTGGAATATGTGTGTGTTATATTTTATCTCTATTTGATTTCTTACCTCCACTCTCAATTAGGACATCGAGAAGCTCATCCATCTGTTGACTTCTTGTAATTTGCTGAAAAATAAGTACATGATATTTAGCGTTTATGTTTCAAACTATCAGTCTACATGCACCTTAAAGTAACTCAGAGTTTGGCCATTTTGAAATGCACTCAGTAGACCAAGCCGAATATCTTCGAAGTAACACATTGAGGGATGGCTTAGAACCTTAGTGTTCAGTGTTCTATGACAGTCCAAGATGCATCTCTCCCATCTGAATCTAAAAACTCTCTCCAGTGAGAGAGAGTCCTCAACCATTTCCCAAGATATCTGACCCAAGTTGATCTTTAGGAATTTCTCACCACCAAAGTAAATGAAAGGTATCACTCCCATATCCAAATCTGACACAGGATGCACCATTCCATAAATATGGTAGGAATCACTACTCAGTGTTACTCTAATTTTAGATTCCATCATTGGATCCCATGGTGATGAGTTTTTACCTGTCTGACTGCATCCTCATACGTGGGCGGCTGCTTTAAAACAGTTGAAACTGCTTTAGTGAAATTCTGACAAGGAACTGAAAGCTTTGGACCATTTTGGGGCGGTGGCTGTAAAACAGTCATCTGTACGGGAACACAAGTGAGATATTTTGTATATTAATTAAAAGCCAGAAAAATGCCCCATTGATAATCCATTGATTGTTCCATCAAACAAAGGTGAATATGAAACCTGTTGTATAATGGAAAGGTTTTGTGTGTACAGCAGTCACCCTCAGATCTGGAGGAATGATATTCTTAATAAAAATTTCGTTTTAAACATTTAATGGAGCTTTTTCATTTTATTTCAAGGATTTACAAACTAACTCAGCTCCTAACATCACCATGGAGACATCCAAATGAGGATCTTGCCCTATTGGGAAGCCATCTTTAAATTAAAAAAGTTCAAAGTTTCCACATTATCAGATTGGGCATGTTTTATGACCTAAAATGTATGGGTAAGTGATGCCTTAGCCTCTTTTTAGCCCCTCCACCCATATACACTAGAAGATGTAGCTATAATATGGCGGATGCATTGAGTCATACCTTTGGGCTTTTCGGTGGGGCAATCTCCTTGTTTCCTTTTTTCTCAATCTGTTCATTGTATATTGGAAGGTTATTTTGATTTGGGGGAAAGTGATTCGTGCTCCCAGCAGCCTGCACGTGGAAAGGATATTATTTAAGGATTTATTATATACTGAAACCTATATGTATAAACATAAATATGGAGAAGGGGTATCTTTACAAACAGGATATACTTTGCCATTAAAATATTGTTTTGCCTCACACTGAACTACTTAAAAAAAAAAACAAGATTCCTAAAAATTCAGGTATTTCTTTACCACACCCCTGCACACATGGCCACACCCTCTATTCCACCCAGGTCATGCCCCCTCTGCAGCCAGGTCACACCCCAGTGGACTGCATCAGAGGAATCATGTGACACATCATTGGATTTTAATAAAAGGGGTAGATTGAGAGTGTAAATTACTGACAGCAGGGGAGTGGACTGTTACTGCCGGTGACCAGGTAAGGAATAACTCCTAGAAAATGTGGGTTAGTTAACATGTCTATGAATATCCTATTAATGCCAACAAAAAGCAATTTTGCTTATGGGGATCTCCATCCCATATATAGACATCTAATAAAAATGTATTTCAATGTAGCAAGTGTAGATAGCCAAAGCCATCCCAGGTAATACACACGTGCAATTCTTTTTAGTAATTATGCTAATCAAATGCAAATAGAATCTGTTTAGTGGACCCCATGAATTTATAATTAGGGTGTTTTATCTTTGTACCTAAGGGCATGTGTGAGAAAAGGGACTGATTTTCAAGCTTTGAGATGATTCCCAGAAATAAGGCCGGCTAACTTTAGCAAAGCTTTGCAGTTTGGTAGTAGAAGGGCATTATTATTTTAAGAGCCAGAACCAGAGAACAGAAAGTGATAAACAAATACTGCTTTCAGTTATAATAACATTTACAAATAAAATCCATGGAAAATGTCTTAAAGTGTCAGTTTTCTTTCAATAACTTACAGTAAATGCACTTCTAATGTCATCAAATGCACTTCTAATGTCATCTGCTTATAGACATTTAAATATACAGCATATCAAAATAAAATACAATCACAAAGGCTTAGTTCAGCATGTTATCTAACATTTACATTACAAAATATTTTGTATTACAAAATTGAGCTCCTTTTATGGGTTGCATATAGTGATGCACCGAATCCACTTTTTTGGATTCGGCCGAACCCCCGGATTCGGCCAAATACCGAACCGAATCCGAGCCCTAATTTGCTTATGCAAATTAGGGGTGGGAAGGGGAAAACATTTTTTACTTCCTTGTTTTCTGACAAAAAGTCACGCAATTTCCCTCCCTGCCCCTAATTTGCATATGCAAATTAGGATTCGGATTCGGTTCGGCCGGGAAGAAGGATTCGGCCGAATCCTGCTGAAAAAGGCCGAGTTCCGAACCGAATCCTGGATTCGGTGCATCCCTAGTTGCATATGATTAATAAGACTCCCACAGAGCATATGTATTTTTGGTAGGTGGCATTTGGGGTGAATTCTTATTTTTTTCACTGGGTTACCCCAATGTTTCTACATATCTTTAACGTTGTTTTGAGCTAAGGGGGCCCAGCCTGAAGGTCAGTTAGGGTGAGATTTGGGGTGAATGCTTATTTGTGCCCTGGTACCCCCTGAAACTATAGCAGGGTAACTGTTACCCCAATATTTCTATATATCTATAACCTTGTTGGACTTCAGGTACAGCCTGAAGCCCAGTTACGATATGGGGTGAGTGCACATAGAGATGCACGGTTATTTTATCTTTAATGTCTGTGACATAGGTAGAAAAACTGGGACCAATCACACAACCAATATTTTTGTTCTCTGAATAAACTGGTCACTGTGATGCCACAAGTTTTACACAGTGATACAAACATTTAGATAAGTGAGAGTATTACAATGAACAGATGCCATTCTCGCAGACAGACTAAACAGAATAGGTGCGCTAAATAAATTGTAATGCTCGAAAACAGAATGTTCTAACAGAAAAATATGTGCTGTAGCCATAACAGTGATGTGCCCAATGTTTCCTTCTAAATAAAAGTTTGACCTTTCCCGAGGAGCTGACAGTTTATATTGAAGCATATTTGGGGTCTGACCTCAGCCATTGCAATCAGCTGGGTGAAGAGACAACGAGACAACAAATTCCTGTTCTAGAAGGGGAATATGCAGAGTCAAAGACTGTAATGTAATGTGCTCAGAGGGAAGTTTCACTTATTTTGTTTTCTGATGTAAAGGTTAATGGAAAACAAAGGCAATACTGTGCTATTTGGGAAACAATATGGCAACTCATAATCAAATATGTGCTCTTTGGATCTTCACACCAGAGCAGGTCCGGACTGAGAATTAAAATAGGCCCTGGCATTTCAGGTACACAGAGGCCCAATCAGCCCACACAGAGGCCCAAACAGCTCCCACCAGCCCACTAAATACTGACTTTCTATGGCACCTTGTAGTAGCCCCTCTGGCATTTGCCAGAACCCACAGATTGCCAGTCCGGGCCTGCACCAGAGCTATAAGCTCCACAATGATTTTCTTAATTTAAGAAAGAAACTAGCAACTGTGGTAAATAAGCATTTAGCCAGGGCTTGGCCTGTATTTAAAAGGCCAGCTTGCTCTCTTACCTGAGCTGGGTGAAGGCGGTTGTTAACATTCGGGGAACCACTATGCCTGTCTACTTGTGAGTTGGGGGATACTGACACCAGATAGTGGTTATTGGGTGAAGGTGGCAGACTTATGTGCTGGGGGCTGCTCGTAGTTCCCATTGGTGAGTGTTGTGGAGAACACTGAGGACTTAAAAAAGTGGATGACATGATTGAGTTTTGGGTTGATGCGTCCATGCACTGATTGTTGACCAGACAAGTAATGGGCTGTGCCCTGCCCGCACCTAGTTTTTCAGTTGCGTTATTTACTTGTGCTTTCAACGCTATCTGCTTTGCGGCGAATGGGCAGCTCGATACATCTTCCTGTTTGATGGGTACCCCAAAAAAGTGTTGAGATGCAAGTTGTTTGTCTTGAGGGTCAACCTTTCGCTTCTGAAGCTGAAGCCTTAACTCTTCCACCTGTCTCTGTTCATGTCTGAGCTTCCAAGTCAACTCGTTGATGACTTTCTGTTTCTCTACCAACATTTTGTCCTTTTCAGCATCAATTCCTTCCAGTTCTACTTGGTAAGTTCCACTGTTCATGCTATTCATGAGGCTTTCCTCAGCACTTAGGTGAATTGGGGAAGGGTGCAAACCAAACTGTGGAGAAGACATTGGTCCGTCACTGAAAGTATCTGGTAAGGATCCACTAACAGAAAAATCAGATGATGCAGGAGATATCGGTGGGGTGGAACTGGTGCTACCAAACTGATAGAATCCATTTGATAACATGCCTGCAGAAGCATGAGATTGGTAGCCTGAGAGAGTGCTATTTGGTGTAACTGGAAAAGTCACTGTTGTAATTTCACCGTAGGTTGGAACTGTGTTACCGCTACATTCTTGGAAGGGTCGTAATCTTTCCATCAATGAGGTCTTTGTACCAGACACAGGTAGACCTCTTATTCTTAACTGCTGCCTTAACTCAGAAACCTTTAAAAAAAAAAAAAAAAAAGAGGGGGTATTATCTGGTGGCTGGTTTTAAGAGGATGCCTATCTGCTCTCCTAGATACCCCTTAAAGCCCAGCTTGCAGGTCAGTTAGGGTGATATTTGGAGTTACATTTTTTCTACAGATGTAACATTGTTGCAAGTTATAGGGAAACTTGAACCAAAGGTTAGACAGCCAAGAGGGACTTGAAATAAAAAGTCTGTCAACCACTGCCTTTGAGATAGTAGTAATTTATTGAATTAAACACCTTTTTTGCCAGTCAAGCGTCGTGCTTAGGACAAAAAGATATAATAATATCCTATATCTCGGATGGGAGTGGAACAGACAGTAATTATCATATTGTATTGTTCAGTTTGGAGCCTCATTCGTAAAGAGCTTCAGGTAATTCCGATCCCCCTTATGCACCTATTCTCAAAGTAGCATGAACATTGTGTGGTGTTTGCCCTTAAAACAATATGCCTTGTCTGATATATTATGTCAAGACATGAGCATCAAACAAATCTGAATAATTCCACTGTAAACTTACTTTTAAATCATCTAGATTTGAAGGCAACAGCCCTGCTTTCATAGAGCCATTGGCTTGACCAGAAAACGTGGTTTTCACTGGAGACAAGGAGGGACTGTTGACAGATGATGTGTTGGAATTCCTAATCAGATCATTTGGAAGCCTATAAAATATAAAACCAAGATAGATTCTTGACCAGAGCCCTAAAAACCAAAAACATTTAACCAGATGATCTTATCAGGGCCGGATTTACATAGAGGGCGCCCCTAGGTCCACTGCCGTTTGTTGGCCTGCCCTCTCCCTTTATTTGTGCAAATTTTCATCATCGGGACGGGAGCAATGAGCATTGCCGCACGGGAAATTAAAAAAAAATATTTTATCCCCAGTGTTTTTGAACCAATGTGGGTCTGGTTGGGCCACATGCTGCCCTCTAAAATCCTGCCACCCTAGGCCCCAGTGTGGCCTTTCAACGAATCTGGGCCTGGATCTTATAGAACTAGGTGATTATTTAAAAAATAACACCTCCAACTTGGAATTTTAACTGTCCATCTCCTGATAACTAAATTATGTTTCCCAATGGGCTTTAGGTTTTTCAGTTAATATTTAAACTTTTATGCACATGGAGTTTTTGGGCAAATATTTAGGTGGAGCAAATGCTTGGATTGAGGGTTTAAGGATCAAATCCCAAAGGGTTTGGGACAACCCCTATTGCCTGAAACAACCATCTAGGTGCAGTGCTCAATGCCATAACTAAAAAAATACTAAATTAAAAACTTTCCAGACTAAAACGCACAAAATGAAAAGCTCTCATATGTGCCTCTACCATGTATTTTTGTTCAACAAAACTTGCATCAAGAAATTAAGAAAGTTACCATAATCTGGTATGCAGGGTTTACTTTCCTTAGATATATTAGGCCAGAGGTCCCCTAATTCTGGGGCTGGACCTTTGAGTGTCTGAAGCACTGAGCGGACTCAATGTCAAAGTCAATAAGGATGATATATGGGTAACTATTACTGAAGCAATATCTGGACTAAGAGGGTCTTGACCAAATGTTGGAGAGCAAGGGAAGGGAAGGAACAGTAGAATATGTATCTGATATGTCTGGATGAATTGTCTTGTTCTTAACAGAGTTGTTTTACTTTGGTTCATTATGTCCCTAGACAGGATCTTACTTGAGCTGGGAGTGGTGCATCCCTGTATAGCCGAAATGTTGCTGCTGCTGTTGTTGACTCAAGATCTGAAGCTGGAGAAACAATTGCTGTTGCTGAAGGAGCCTTGCATAAGCTGAGTCCATAGGCGGTGGGGACTTTTCTGCCTTCTGGTCAGGTGGAATGTATTGGTGATATTTCAGTTTTTTCACTTTTGGTTTGATATCCTTTGTTTTTTTGTGTCTGTTCTTTACATCTATGGGTGATTTCGACTAATAAAGAAAAAAACAGGCACTTAACCATAATCCCTATATAGAGATTGCATTGGGCATTAATACCCAGTTTATATTCATGCCCTGGAACCCTTTCCCCGCCCTAAACCAGCCCTAGATTCCTACCTTAACTGCCGCAGTTGCGGACATAGATGGAGACAGCTGGCTTTCAGAGTGCAGTAAACAGGAGTGACTCTGGATAGAGCTTCCATCTTGGGCATCGCTATCATGCTCTTGGGAATGGTTCTGAAAAGCAGAAAAATAAAAATCACCTATTTCAATGACCCCCCCAGAAACCGCACAGTGAGTGAGACAATTTCCGAGTACTCTCCAGGCATGAGAGCTGGATTACTATCAGGAAAAGCTAAACACAGAGCAGAATTTAAGCTTGTGATTTATGCTGCTGCTCTGCTGTGAAGCTCAGAGCGGCTTGGAATAAACATTAGGTTATCCAATATTGCTGAAAATCGTTAGTGTGCGTCAGAGCCGTCATTTCTTTACATACATCGTCCCTGGCAAAAGCCCCTGTGTCTCGTTTAAAAAAACGATGTGTCTGAAATTGTATATTTGATTCTCGGTCCAAAAAGAAAGCAGCCTAAGGAAATAAATAGGGTCTGTCAGTTGCAATATATCACAGGAAGGCACTGTACCAAAGCTGCAGCTACTGCACTGGAAGCCTTACACCAGCAAGGGAATAACTGTTTCCACCAAATGAAAATTCAGTAAAATATTATTCAGATGTGAAAATTCCATCTTTTTTAGGGCAGTGCTACACAGGTATTCACAGGTATTGGACGTTGTCTTTGTACTTCACAAGGGTTTGGGTTGTGTATCATGTCAGCTGATTTTGCTGGGCAGGTGGATATAACTATGATTGGTTGGAAGAGGGCACAGCTTCCTTAGTCTGGAGCATCATTCCATGCCCAGTGCCAGAACCTAGGCAAGATGCCCACTTTGCAAAGGAAGTTTTAGCACCATAGAACACTCAGGTGGCTGTAATTCCTCTATTATTTCATGTAAAATGACACTGTTATATATTAATAGACTTTCCTCTGGGGTAATGGTATAAAACGGAATAAAATGTTAACCTTTTGTAGTAACTCATAGCAACCAATTAGCAGGCAGCATTTAAATTGTACATGCTTAGGTGCTATACATTACCACACCTGGTGCAAATACAGTACTTTCCTTCTTTCCTTCATTCTGTTTCCTCCTTTTCTATCTTTGTTGTTTTCTATCTTCCCTTGCCTCTTTTGTTCCTTCCTTCTTTTCCCTCCCTTCCTTTTTCTTTCCCTTTCTTTTACCTTCCTACCTCTTTCCTCGCCTTTATCTTCTGTAATTCCTTTCTCATTATCCCATACATTATCTCTCTTTTACTTCCACCCCTTCCACTTTTTCCTTCTTTTTAATTTTTTTCTCTCTTACCTTCATTCCTTCATTTTCCCTCTTTTATTTGTTTTCCTTCCTTTTGCCACTTTCCTTACTTTCTTCCATTTCCCTTCCTTTCTTTGCTCCCCTCCCTTACCTAATTACCCTCCTTCCTTCCAACAATGATATGAATACAAATCAACTTATAAATTCCATGCTTCTGCTGCCATCTTGTTCTTCTGTCCCCATCTTTTCCTAAAGCTGCCATTTAGTTCTGCCATTTTGTCCTGCTATCCTGTTAGCCCCATTCTTTCTACAGAGACTGTTGCATTGCGGCATATCGGGCTTTCAACTTAAAGCCACGGATCAGTTAAGTAGGGATGAACCAGAGCTTAAGGAATGAATGAAGATGGAAATTACATCAGCCCTGCCTGCTCCTAAATCTATTCCCCAGTAAATTCAGTTCCTCACAGTGAAATCTCCACAAGCTGTGAATATGATTGGGAAACCAACATTACAGAGGGCAGAGTTCTCCCTCGTCTGGAATATGACACAGTGCCCAAGATTTGTGCTTTGCGCAGACTAAAAAATATGCTTAATATATAGCTTAGCTGCCAGACGCCCCCCACAGGGCATTTCATTTTCATGAGGCTCAATACATGGTTATAAGAATCCTGCCAGATTACTGTTAGCATCCAGATTTTACATTTGTTAAACAGCCATAACCATTTAACTGTGTCTGTTATTAACCGCAAGAGGTACAGAAACAGCTGACACTGGATCCAATTAGTACACTTTGGGTCTAGGAAGGACTGACCCATAAACATGTCACTGACATTAGTACACTTTGGGTCTAGGAAGAACTGACCCATAAACATGTCACTGACATTAGTACACTTTGGGTCTAGGAAGGACTGGCCCATAAACATGTCACTGACATTAGTACACTTTGGGTCTAGGAAGGACTGACCCATAAACATGTCACTGACATTAGTACACTTTGGGTCTAGGAAGGACTGACCCATAAACATGTCACTGACATTAGTACACTTTGGGTCTAGGAAGGACTGACCCATAAACATGTCACTAACATTAGTACACTTTGGGCCTAGGAAGGACTGACCCATAAACATGTCACTGACATTAGTACACTTTGGGCTTAGGAAGGACTGACCCATAAACATGTCACTGACATTAGTACACTTTGGGTCTAGGAAGGACTGACCCATAAACATGTCACTGACATTAGTACACTTTGGGTCTAGGAAGGACTGACCCATAAACATGTCACTGACATTAGTACACTTTGGGCCTAGGAGGGACTGACCCATAAACATGTCACTGACATTAGTACACTTTGGGCCTAGGAGGGACTGACCCATAAACATGTCACTGACATTAGTACACTTTGGGTCTAGGAGGGACTGACCCATAAACATGTCACTGACATTAGTACACTTTGGGTCTAGGAGGGACTGACCCATAAACATATCACTGACATTAGTACACTTTGGGTCTAGGAAGGACTGACCCATAAACATGTCACTGACATTAGTACACTTTGGGCCTAGGAGGGACTGACCCATAAACATGTCACTGACATTAGTACACTTTGGGCCTAGGAGGGACTGACCCATAAACATGTCACTGACATTAGTACACTTTGGGCTTAGGAAGGACTGACCCATAAACATGTCACTGACATTAGTACACTTTGGGCCTAGGAAGGACTGACCCATAAACATGTCACTAACATTAGTACACTTTGGGTCTAGGAAGGACTGACCCATACACATGTCACTGACATTAGTACACTTTGGGTCTAGGAAGGACTGACCCATAAACATGTCACTGACATTAGTACACTTTGGGTCTAGGAGGGACTGACCCATAAACATGTCACTGACATTAGTACACTTTGGGTCTAGGAAGGACTGACCCATAAACATGTCAATGACATTAGTACACTTTGGGCCTAGGAAGGACTGACCCATAAACATGTCACTGACATTAGTACACTTTGGGTCTAGGAGGGACTGACCCATAAACATGTCACTGACATTAGTACACTTTGGGTCTAGGAAGGACTGACCCATAAACATGTCACTGACATTAGTACACTTTGGGTCTAGGAAGGACTGACCCATAAACATGTCACTGACATTAGTACACTTTGGGTCTAGGAGGGACTGACCCATAAACATGTCACTGACATTAGTACACTTTGGGCCTAGGAAGGACTGACCCATAAACATGTCACTGACATTAGTACACTTTCAGGGGAATGTAATAAAAGTCGCAAAGAGCAAAACAATTCGCACCAATAAGACTAAAAATCCACATCTCGCTATGTAATATTGTTCCTTAAACTGTTATTGCATTGCGAATTTTAATTGCGCACTCATAAGAAGTGCTTGAAGGTGTTGTAATCTTTTGGAGCAAACATAACGACTTTTTCAGTAAGAAGTTTTATTACATTGACTGCGCATTTGCGCAAACGATAAAATTCGCAAACGGTCTTTCACTGTCGGAAGTGGTCACTAAACAGTTTCCGGGCTCGCAAAAGCTATATTAAATTCGCACAAAGCAAAATTTGTTCGCGCAAAGGCATAACTTTTCGCATTGCGAATAGTTTTTCCGTTAGCGATTTTTATTACATTCCCCCGTTTGGGTCTAGGAGGGACTGACCCATAAACATGTCACTGACATTAGTACACTTTGGGCCTAGGAAGGACTGACCCATAAACATGTCACTTACATTAGTACACTTTGGGTCTAGGAAGGACTGACCCATAAACATGTCACTGACATTAGTACACTTTGGGCCTAGGAAGGACTGACCCATAAACATGTCACTGACATTAGTACACTTTGGGCCTAGGAAGGACTGACCCATAAACATGTCACTTATATTAGTACACTTTGGGCCTAGGAAGGACTGACCCATAAACATGTCACTGACATTAGTACACTTTGGGCCTAGGAAGGACTGACCCATAAACATGTCACTGACATTAGTACACTTTGGGTCTAGGAAGGACTGACCCATAAACATGTCACTGACAAGTAGCTCACACAGAAGATATATCGAAGTCACATGACTGTCGGCAGAGTTGGCAGTTGGTACCAGTCAGTGTTTTTTGTGCGAAAGTGGGACTGCTCCGTATAGGAATAAAGCATAATGGATGGGCTTCATGGTTCCACCATCAGATTTTCATATGTGCCGCTGCAGATCTCCCTGCTGTTGCACTGGTTAGAAATCTGATACTGGAGACATGATTTTCTGCCTGAGAGCCATAACCGCTGTATGCATGAGTGTGTGATACCCTTGCTGTAGCCGAGAAGCCTCTGAGACCAATTTTGCTTTATTAGCCCTCTGCAATTAGACATACCAAGCAAACAATGCCTTGGCTGCCTGCCCTAAATACTTGGAAAATCAGACTCACTAGTGCCAAGTACACTGTGTAAGATTTGCAGGCTGGCAAGCCAAAGATCTGTTATTCTGGGGGTTTGCAATCATCCAAACTACATAATCTTGTACCACAATATTCTGTGTAATACCCAACTCCAATATTCCAGGAGATTTAATTAATTTCAGTGGCTTTCTAGGCAAAATGAGTTTTCCTTCATAATCATTCTCTACCTCCACACATCACTGATTTCCTGTTTACTGGACTTTGTTGGCTTTTTATAAAGATAGCTATAATCTCAGCCATAAAGCAGGAAGGGACTGCTGCTTACATTGGGGATCAGATAGAATCTGTGTCACTGTGACAGAATGCTCTGTTATAAAGATAGCTAGAATCTCAGCCATAAAGCAGGAAGGGACTGCTGCTTACAATGGGGATCAGATAGGATCTGTGTCACTGTGCAAAGCACTGAAAAATCCCAAAGGACCTCTGTTTAGCTAATGACTGGGTTGAGGAAATCTTTGACCAATATGCCAATATACTTTTTCGATGCAATGTTGTCTATCCTTGTAGCTTCCCAAAAAAAGAAAGCCTGACTGATCTTACCTGTGTTAGACCTGAGTGAAGGGAGTTGAGGGTCTCCAAATCTTTGGTCTCCTGGAAAGAGGCTTTATTGAGCACCGGGGAGTTCTCGCTTGGCTCCTTTTCTGGAGACAGACCATCATTGCTGCTGTCCTCTTCAAAAGCAAAGGCATCCACAGATTTGGAGAAGTTGACCTGATTTCCTTCATAAGTCAGAGAAACAGCGATATGTTACTTTATGATTTGTGGCAGCAAGTAAAACAAAGACGCTACTGCAGGTATGGTAGGGCAAGATGGAGACAGTAGGGCAAGATGGAGACAGTAGGACAAGATGGAAACAGTATGGCAAGATGGAGACAATAGGACAAGAGGGAGACAGTAGGGCAAGGTGGAGACAGGGAAAGATGGAGACAGTAGGGCAAGATGGAGACAGTAGGACAAGATGGAGACAGTAGGGCAAGATGGAGACAGTAGGGCAAGGTGGAGAAGGGGAAAGATGGAGACAGTAGGGCAAGATGGAGACAGTAGGACAAGATGGAGACAGTAGGACTAGATGGAAACAGTAGGGCAAGATGGAGACAGTAGGACAAGATGGAGACAGTAGGACAAGATGGAGACAGTAGGGCAAAGATGGAGACAGTAGGGCATGGTGGAGGCAGTAGGGCAAGATGGAGACAGTAGGGCAAAATAGTCACACTAGGACAGGATGGAAAATGTGGTACAAAGTATATACATTCCAGCCTACAGCCTTTTAGTTGGCTGTCAGAGGTACTAGTAGTTCTAGTTCTGCAACATCTTCACAGTGACAGCCTTTATTTATACAAACAATGACCCAAACCCAAATGAAACACAGCCCTGCAGAAGGAACACTAGTACACAGAAACTTTGGTTAAGTGCGAATCCATATGACCCATCAGATCCTTGTGAAATATTACAGAGAGGACGCCAGACTGCTGCTCTCCCAACTTTCCACTCATTTATTTTTTTTATGTGCTGTGACCACAATTTCTGGAAAGTGCCTGTGACACGCGCTAGTGAGAGGAAACACAACAACTGGCAAGCGTCGCGTGCGGAAGAGACAAAAGGAAAGACGACACACACAGAGTATGTCTGTAGTCACAAACTTATAAACATCACAAAAAATGTGTGTGTTTTAGTTTCAGATATAAAGGGAAAGTGTGCTAGGATGTAGGAAATGAGACTATTTGTATATTTTATCATTTATCTTCCAAATGCATCCATTGATTTTATATCAATATTGGAGATCTTTTAGAAAAAAAAAAGAAAAAAGTTGTGACCGTGGCCCAATGTTCTGAATCTCTGGCTCAAGTGTCCCAACTGCTCTGTTATTTGTGCCCAGCGTAAATGGGGGGGGTCTTATTTCCGTCTGCGACACATTGAGGGTACCGAGTGTTATCTGTCCCTGTACCGATATAGCCATAATATGACAGCGGCTCTTGACCTGTGGCCATGAGTGATTAGTTAAAGTGCCCCAGGGACTGTGAGTTGGATGCCAGAAAGCACAAGGGAGGGGGGGCATATAAATGTACCTCCCTACATCTGGAATCTATCAGCCAGTGCCTGATAACAGACTGATAGCAGTTTATATGAGAGGGATAATGACATGGAATTTACATGGCCAGTCCTACTTCCAAAGCACTGGGCCCTTCTGTTATTAAAGGAAAATTAATGCCAAGCTCTGTATTTGTGTGAAAATTCAGCATCATGTCTAAAAAACCGTCCAAGGGATAATCAATCAAGAGAGGCCAAGCCAGCAGCTGATAACTCCCTGGGCTGGAGCACTTTAAAGGAGAATGTGTGCGGGTAGCTTTATCCGTCGCGTTAGGGACTAGACTGGGTTCAGGGAGGGAGGTTAGGAGAAGGAGTCCAGGGAGCGGGTCTGGGCCGGCAGGGCCCAAAAGAGCCGGGTCTCAACCAATATCTACATCATATTTTAGGGTTAATAATGGTCAACAATACTTGAATATAGTACTCTTTAGATGGTTTATTCTTTTCTGGCAAGTTGAGACTGATGAGCAGTGGCCACGGCTGCCATGCTGCTAAACTTGGCCAACACCATCAGTCCTTTGCTCACTGCAGGCTCTGCCCAGTCTGGTATTTGGAAACTATCTGGCAAGTTCCTTTTCATTAGGGAGGGATTACGTAAATAGCTTTAACGACTCTGCATTGTCTAAACATTTTCCTGCCAGAAGGTCCGTAGTTTATTGCCGTGGACTGGTAAGAATTTTATAGCGCTGCTTAGATGGTTTGCTTTTTTGTTTTTTTGTTAATATAAAAAAAAAATGCAGAAAATGGTCCAAACATCTTGATAACTGGGCACTCGACAGCATGAGAATCAATAGCAGAACAGCAAATGGTTTTAATTCCCATGTCTGGATATTTAACAGCGAAGGGAAAGTTACACCTCCAGTGCATCAAACCACAGGCAGTCACAGTCACATGGAAATGTTTTTAGTAATATCGGTGTTCATAAGTACTAGTTTAACTAATCTGACAATGTGCCTGGAGCTTCAATCAGAGAAGAGCATTCCTACCTTTAAATACCTCTTTCACAGTTGATTCTACTGGAATAATGTTCTTCTCTACCAGTTCCAGTGGCCCTGGTCTAAGAGCAATTCTTTCATTCAGGTCATCTGCGAGGCGTGCCCTTTTTAATTTGATCTGGGCAGCCTGAGCTGAGCTTTCATTGGCTGGATCTGCAAAGGAAAAAACAAGTCATCACATCCTTCTCTTTAATCTTAGTGGCCTAACTTCTTGTAGACCAGGGATGTTTAGCCTGGGGTTTTCCAGAAGTTGAAATAATATTCTCAGTGTTATCATAAGCCCAAAGCTATTGGATATCAAACTTTTTGGTGGTCCAACATTTTGTCAGCCTTCTTATTCATCTTATTAAAACACCATACATGAAAATATTATTAATCCCCTATCATTAACCCCAAAAATATCTAGGACAACAAATTGTCTCTCCAAACCCCTGAATGGGCATCCTTTAGGTTTTCTCCATCCTGCCCTAGAATTTGTAAGGGTCTGCTTTAGGAGAATCTGGAAGAACAAAAACTACAGCCTGGAGATTTGTGTTATAGAACCTATATAACCCACCCAACATGAAATGAATGGTTTATAAGAACATTAAGGTGACCATACACCTGCACACAATGGCTAATCATTCGGTATTCCTTGTCAGAGGCAGCCAGGGGATACAAAGAATATATTCCATTTTAGGAACCAAAAAAAAAACACATTTTAAAAAGCAAAATGTACCAAACTATTTTCACAGAAGGTTAGCATAATTACATAATATTAAAATTTGCACTGAGCATCATCATCAGTCTGAATGAGGGATCTAAATTCGATTGGTTGCCCTATATTGAAAGGTTTAAGATATGGATAAGAAAAGCCATATCATCTCCAAACATCCATTACCTAAACCAACCCCTCGCTTTGTAATCACTCCCTCTCAATCAACTCAAATGTAGGAAGGTATGTTCATCATGTTCTAATGCTAATTGGCTAAGACACTGTAGGTGCTTTCACCAGTGCAGTTAGCAATATTGACCAATCAGATCTTGCATTTTCTAACCTGTACAAGATCGATCAAAACCAGCAAAATTAAAGCATGGACCCTTGTGGTTGATGCCCCTATTCACCCTCATGGTCCACCTCATCTTTTTGATAGTCTGAGCTACCCAACATTTAGGCCTTTAAGAAGCAGTTTACATTGGCCATTGATACTCAAGATACTACAATGATATGACAAAACCAGTTGTTGTGAAAAGTTCTGATGGTGCAACTTACCTTGTAAGATTTGCATATTGAGAATTTCAGGCCTGCTTCTAATCTTGTGCTTTAGATAGTCTTCAGCCTACAATAAATACAGAAAGAAAATATGGGAGCACAGAAATGAAACATATATTAAGATAGCACTTTAACATGGAGGGGCCATGTGGATAAGGTAACACAGACCAGTTTGATTCCAAAACAGATACAGTATATAATTCAGTACAGGGGGAACCAAAAACCTGGAGGCACAGATAGTCTAGAACTTGTATTCTAGAGATTCAATAGGTTCAGATAACTGGAAAAATTCTACCACAAATTAAAGAACAAGACAGACCGAGTTGAGATAATAGTGCTACATCCAGTGAAATGTTTTCCTTAGAGCCATCACAGACGGGCGGTCCTGGCCCCTCCGCCGCCTGAGCTGCTGCCCCCCTCCCCCGGAAATTCGCTCTTAAAGTACCAGGAGCAGCATTTTTGCTGCCCCTGGTACCTAGTGGGGCGCTGCTGCCTGAGGCGACAGCCTCAACTTGCCTAATTGGTGAAGCACCCCTGATCACAGAACATCTATGCAATATCAGCAACAACATGTATAGTTTAATACCTACAAATGCTGTTTTCCATTGATCTTACAGCAAGACTTTTAGCCAAAATTTCCTCTAAACGTCTTTCTTTACAAAAACATCTTAACAGAAATATAGGTGAATGTTAATGTAGGGTGGCATTATGTTTCTATATATTGAAAGTTCTTTGGGTTTAAGGTTTCAGAAATGATCTCATATCTGTTTGTAAATCCATTAGAGTGATAATATGAGAAGTAAAGGATAAGTCACCACTCTTTCCTGCAATATCTCAAACAAACTTTACATAGTCAGATGGTTTGTGCTGAGAGCATTATTGTTTAACAGGATTAGATATTGTCTGGCCCTGTGATTTATTTGTTTTCTGATTTGTAAACCAGACCAGGTTCCAACAGGTATTTCATTTTGGCCAAAGGTACAATTCTTTCTCCTGTATTTGCCCAAAAACTACTTGAGTTGCAACACTACTAGATAATGCCACCATGATGGGAGGCACTGTAGAACTTGGGTTAGGACTGTGGTTCCCACATCATAAAGCTTGCCCCCTAGGGCTATGAGGTTGAGGATCAGTCAGTAAAATACTTGTAGTGAATGCCTATTTTGATCTCCATACCTATATCCTACCCTGAAAGTCAATTAGGCTGATAATTAACACTAGTCAACACTAATTCTGTAGCCTAGATATTCTAGGAACAATGGATAAATAACTGAAACAGGAATATTTTCTTATGTCTGGACTATTAGAGAAGGGCCACACCAATTTTTAAACCTCAAAGTGGGGCATGAACCAAAAGACTCTATGAACTGGTCTAGATGGAAATATAACAGAACAAAGAGTAGTATCAAGAATACCTTCTTCATTACAATGAACAACTACTGTTTGAATTCTCACAACATAATTGAAATATGATTATGTAGTCCTGCTCAAAACTCTTGTACCTGGCTGAATTCACAAATTAACTTCAAATACTTTTCCCATAAGCTTTCTCCACCAAAAAAGGTCACCTATCATGCTTCAATTCTACACTCCTGGGTCACCTCAATGCCAGAGCATTTAAGCTGTAAATACTGGCCCAGATCTGGTGGGGCAATTTTGAAGTATACTGTCTGACCATTTAAAGATGTATAGCACCATGGAGGAGGCAATTGCAATACACCAAACTGTGAACCCTCTGAACAAACCTCTCCTTCCATGGGTGGATAGGGAATGACCACAGTTCCTCATTGCTTCCTTTCATTTGGACCAAAATAATAGCCAAATTATGCAGTATCCTTCTGTTCACCTAGATAACCAAATGATTGACTAATATCTAACCAACTGGACAATTGATCCACTTAATGTTCCTTAATGAAAATTTCCCAGTCAAAACTGCAGAACTGCTTTCCATTCTACACTGTCCTTGACAAGGTCTGAAAAGCCTCTGCCCCATTTTTTTGCCTTTCCAAAATTTCCAGGATCCATCCTAAACTTTTGCAAATCACAACAAAAATACTTGTGCATTCCCTCATCCTACCTTTCCTGCAATCTTGCACAAACTGTCTCTATTCCTTGTGTGTTTGCTAATATGTCTAGGTTAACAAAAGGCTATCTTTCATCTATAAATATTGCATCTGCCTCCCTGGGCACCATCTTACAACAAACACTATCCCACAGGTACAGCCTCATTCCTCAACCCATTATGTCTTAATACATCTACCACCCCACAGTTACATCTCCTGCCCAGCTCTCTGCAATGCCCCACAGTGGGTGTTACCATTCTTGCACCCCTCTTGGAAACACCAGTATTCTTCTTTCGCCCTGCTCTACCTCTCAGTTTAGAAATGTTTCCAAAGGGTTTTTGCCTTACGTCTTCCTAAAATCATTTCTGGAAGGTACATTGCTGACTGAAACACAATCCCCACCAGAGTATTTAAGATCGACAGAATAAGGCGGATGAAAACCGTGTGATTTATACAGAAAAAAGGAGAAAATCAGCCCTTACCTTGGCTCGGTCCACGTTCTTCCTCTGCTCCTGGAATGCAGCGGGGTTCTTCAGGGCTGGGGGTACAAACAGGCAGATAAAGAGGTCTATTAATAAAAAACAGACGGTATTTATATTTATATACTGGCAGTAAACAACAAGATCCGCCTTTGGCTGTATCTATAAAACACTTGTCAAAAAAGCTCATCCCCTTGCTGTAATTGAAAGACACTTAAATAACGGTGAGAGTTTTTCTTAAATCTACATTCTTAGGCAATCGCTTACGTAATGACCACAGCATTCTGCATATATACAGAGAAGAACATTCCCGCTCCCAATGCTAGAGAACAGAACAAATGTGGGACCATAAACTTTCCCCAATACGTAAATTCCATAGATTTAGTCACTGTAAGGCACATTGGGCACCCATCGACAATTCGAAACGCCACATACAAAATTCTATAAAGCACAGTTCTTCCTTTTAACTACCCACCGATTTCCACCATACAACCAGATTACACTGTGATGGTTCTTATGAGTTGGAAATGGATATGTTTCTGGGCCCTACAGGGCCAAATGCATCTCAGTCTTTTGGTGCATAGTCAATTTTACTCTAAAATATTTGATTCAGTTGGTTACATGAAAAACTATGGTCAGTTTTCATCCACAGCTTACACAGAAAAGCAATGCACTCAATATTTATGTTTGATATTTTTAAAAAACACTTATATATATATATATTGCCTTTGCTTCACATCAGTTCCTGCCCCAGTGGAGCTTACAATCTAAGGTCTCAGTCACATTTATATAACACACGCTTCAGTTTCATCAGGAACTAATTAACCTGCCTTTATGTTTTTGAAGAGTGGAAGGAAATAGTGTACCCAGAGTAAAACCCATGGAAACAAGTGACAGATGCTGAAGAACAGAAAAACTCATTGCAGATAGTGCCCAGGTTAGCATCAAACTTATTTGCTTTGCAGGGTCCTTTTTCAGACACGTCAACTCACATGTGTCACCATAGTTTTCCCCACTCTCACCCATTCACTCTCCGTAACATCCCAGTCCAGTCTCAGACCACTTATTCAGAACACAAATGGGCACACTACACTACAGTAGAATCTCTTTTAATTTCAGTATATGTTCCCACAACATATGTTTTTTAAAAGTTTTCCAAGAACAAAAAATTTCATATTTTACATTAATATACATTTTTCTTGTATGTATGTAATCCTCCCCTCAGAAGTGTAAAAGAATGACTACAAATATATATTGAATGTTGTGTGGCCTGGTTAGCGAACGGTCCAAATAGACAATAAGAGGTTGATTTACATGAATAAAAAACACATGCAGGTGCCGAACCACAACTAAGCCAGTGGAACAGTTTTGGGCTGAGCTACACCTATACTTTTCAGACAGGAATGCAAAACTTGCTTCAGATGAGAGCAGAGCAAAAATGCTAGTAGTAGGGCAAGATGGAGACAGTAGCAGACGGTGGCAACAATACCACTTGTCCAACCTTCAGTTCTTTACGTACAATTCCGAGCAACTGAAGACAGCATAAGGTCCTCAAATTGCCCATTCAACTGCTTTTTAAAAGCTTGTTTAAGTCATTTATTTCCAACAAAATATTTTATATAATGCCAGAACTAAATTCAAGTACTTGAGACCAGTTACTGGTGAACCCTTTAGTGTAGCCACAATTGAGATCTATACAAAGCTATGAAGCTAAAATGATCAATAAAGATGATGAAGAGATTAGATCTCGGATCACTGTTTGTTGTGTTGGAGACCCCAAAAATGGAAATGGAAGAAGCTAGGAATGTTGGATATTTTTACTAGCAAAAATATATATGCTCTTTACAGAAATATACAAGGACCAATTTATAGTAATCATTTGTGGCGGGAGGTTGACATTTTCTTTTTAAGCCTCCACCTCCCTCTGGTTCAATAAGGCTCTAGTGGCTAGCCAGTGTATGAAATGTGGTGAAGGGAAGACCCAGTAGCGTGATCAGAATTCCACTGTTAAACTTTAACTTCCAGGCTATATGTCACAGTTAATATTGCTGGGGTGATCTATTGGGGGTTTCATATTTATTTCTCTAAGCCAGGTGTACATTTCCTCTTCCTTTTGGACTTTGTTTCTCCAAAGAATCCAATAACTGCCCAACATATTTCATCTAAACATACTTACGAGGCATGAGTCCTTGGCCGACCAGATGCTCACGGCTTCTCCTCTGCTGAAGACGTAACTGTAAAACTGTTAGAAGAAACATATCAGCTATCAAGTGTTCCCTTGGCTGCCCTACAGACATGTCTCCAAGGGAGAAGGATCTACTGAAAGTTCCAGGTGACATGCACTGTTACAGATCTTTCCTGATGTCAAAAAAGATTAAAGGCTGCAAGCTGGATGGTTATAATTAGTGTTAATTGTATCATGTAGTTGCATGCAAACCAAGCACACGGTTATTTGGGTCATGATGAAACCATCAGTAATTAAAGGTTAGAGCTTGCAGATTTATAGTAAATTACACTGCTAAATGTATTTTCCAAATAAATGTTGAATATTCATTATTTATATGTTCTTTCATGCTCCTAATAGAACAAAAACTAAAATCTCTGAAGGACCATGATGATGGCCAAACGATTATGATCCTGCATGACCTTACGAGGTAAAATAAGAATACTCTCATGTCTGATCCAACCATCTTAAATAATGCTTAAGAGGTACCCCATTCCAGTGACCTTCAAGTTGGGCATATATCTAGCAAAAAGTCTTCTCATATCTTACACTAAGTGGCTGTCGGGCTGAGCCCCCCTCTGTTTCCGCTCTAGAATCCTCGGGAAGGTCAACTTCAAAATTTGGGAACCACTGTTTCAAATGATCCCTACTGTGGAATAACCTACTTTCAAAGTAGACTGGTGTTGTCAGTAAGCTTTTGTTCTCCTTTAATAATTATAAATTGCACCCAAAATACTTATCCTGAAACAATTGAAGATCCAATACCTCGAATGCAGCAAACTCATCACTGAGGAAGGGACATATGGTCTTGTAATGTTTGATCATATGTAAAGTGTCTGGAGCACCATGTAAAAAATTTGGGATCACCCATTTGCTGCATTCAAGGCATTATTGGCTCTTCAATTATTTTCAGGATTACTTAACTGGTGTGTGGCTAGACCAGTGTGAATACCTACATCCCCATCTGCTATAACCTGTTTTACCCAAAATCACATCACCATCCTCTGCTCTGTCCCCATGACAACTTGTGGTAAGGGTAATGAACAAGGTTTTAGTGCAATTTCCATCATAAACAGGGAGAAACATCTGTGTCTAAAATAGTCTACATATCTGAGAAACCACAAAGCCCTACAGAGATAAGAAAGAAGGTTTTCACTGCCGATGACAGGAGAGTGTTTCCCAATGTTCCTATTTAAGTACTGAGAGAGAAGCATCAAAGCATGGCTCACAATATTTATTTCCTTTAAAAGATTAGAAACATTGCTGGGAGAGACACGTGTAAGACGTCAAGGATCGTGTATGCCCATATGAAAAGGGAATGATGATTTTGTGACTTTAGATACATTCTGCCATTTTAAACTGTGTTCTAAGAGAAAAAAAATATGTCTTAACTGGAAACACATGGGGAGAGAGTGGTGACAGCTGCAAGAGCAGTGTTTTGGGTATACAAGGAATTGTAAACTATGTAAATAATTGGTTTAAGGGTGCAGGAGAAAGCACGTCAGCTTGGGGGTTTGTATACAGTAATAATAGAAGAGATGTAGGGCTAGATGAGCTAAGCAATGCATGTTTTATAGGGGGAAAAGTAGCTTTCACTGCAAATCTGCACTTTGTTTTCTTAAAAACTCCATAATTAGTCAATAAATAGGGCCAAAATGGAAATGTATTGGTACTAAATTTGTTGTTGAGTTCTTCAAGGTGGCAAGCAGTTAGTGGTAAACCTAAATCCAGACAAAGACATCATGGAGGTGGTCCACTGATATAAAGGGGACAGACTGATACAGCAGGGTGGCAAACTGTGCTATTGGATCTTCAATCTGAGAACTAGTCAGAACACTGGAAATGTGCATCTATCAGATCTATCACATAGATCATCAGTTGTAGGTAGGAAGTAGGATACACTTGTGATTGTAGGAAAAGATGTTGACAGTAATAAAGAGAAGAATAGAAGGTGACAGTAGGGAAAGAGAGATTTAATACAGCAAGAAGGCAACTATAGGGTAAGATAACAGCAGTAATATTTGATATCAGTGTTACCCAACATGTGCAAGACCTGTGCAAGACCACGAGACCACATGTGCAAGACCTGTGCAAGACCACAAGACCCCTACATCTTGTGGACTAATACAACATGCAGTATTGTTCTAATAAAAAGTCTTAGTTGTTTTTGCCCCAGCCCACCAGACAAAGCCTTCACAGACCAGTTTGGTAGCCCTGTAATACCCCCTGCTAGCATGGCACACTTTACTCCTAATCACTGTTCTGTTACCAGCTCACTTCTGGCAGGAACAATGCATTTCCATTCAACAGAGTTGTGACCATCAGTGATAGCACAGAGCTGAGATTGTCCTTCTGCCAAAAGCAAAATGGCGGCTTGCCAGAAATGCAAAAGGGAGAAAGAGGTCTGACATGGAGTCATGTGAGGGACTTTATTAAGCCGTAGTTCTTTGCGAAACTTTATGTCTCTCTGCAAATATTATATTTCTGTCTTTGCTTAAACAAGAGCAACTAAAAAAGAATTGGCTCACTGAGTGTAACTAAAGGATAGCTACAGAGTCATCTGATGGCTATAACAACACCATTCTGAGGGCCCTTGGGTTGTATCTAGCCTTGGGTCAGTAGTGGTGAGGTTACCATAAAATCCTTTTAGAGAAAAGTTGCTAAAATGGGCATCCTATTTTCTACCTGCTAACAAAGGTTATGTATGTGTTCATGTTAAGCTACTAGGGGCATCCCACTAAGTTAATTTATATACAAATTTCAACTTGTTAACAAATGTTTACTAAGCTGGTAACATTATGGATGCTCTGGATGGGCTCACTATTTATTATTATAAAATGCACAACTAGGAACATTTTCAATATACTTTCTTGTCCATTTTGGGTTCAAAACCTTGTGATGATGACCTTTTATTAAATAGGACCATCAAACAAAGGGAAAACAGTTGGGTGACATTAATGCAAACTCTTACTGTCTCCATCTTGCCCTACTGTCTCCATCTTGCTCTACTGTCTCCATTGTGTCCTATTGTCACTATCTTCTGCTGTTGCTATCTCGCCCTACTATACCTGTTATGCTTCTTTATTCTTGTCTACAACTATAAATTGGACCCCACTGTATATGATGAACAGGTCAAACTGGTGCCCCACCCATACTGGCAAATAGCACAACCCTCAAGTCAGTTAAAAAAAATCATGCCCTACTGTCTCCATCTTGTCTTAATGTTTTATCTTGCCCTACTGTTTTCATCTTGTCCTACTGTCTCCATCTTGTCTTTCTGTCTCCATATTGCCCTACTGTTTTAATCTTGTCCTGCTTTCTCCATCTTTTCCTACTGTCTTCATCTTGTCCTATTTTCTCCATCATGCCCTACTATCTACATCTTGTCCTATTCTCTCCATCTTTTCCTACTGTCTTCATCTTGTCCTACTATCTCCATCTTGGCTACCATATGAAACAGCTCCAAACACATTCCTGTGTCAATGAAGCACAGGCGCATGCCTCTGATTAGAAGAAAATATTGAAGCAGCAGTATGTTTATTTAGTCCATGAAATACAGACTACCACTAGACCAACGCATTATGCGTTTCAGGCATAACCGCCCTTAATCATAGGCATAAAACAATTATATTAACACTACCCCTTATATACATTAAACGGATTCTGTCATATTAAAGTTTTTTTTTTATTCTTGAACCAACAAATATTTTTGTAGCTGCAATATTGGTGTGGAGGCAGCCATCTCAGTGCATTGTGCCTGATTTTGAGCAGGGCTGACTGGGCAGTGAAGGCACGTAGGCCAGGCCCCCTCACTTACCTTTTTTCTTGTTCACGGACACAGCCGGGGGCTGGAAGGGAGGTCGGCAGTGGCGTAACTACCGGGGAGCAGGGGGTGCAATTGGGCCATGGCCCGCACCCCTGCAGGGCCCCCCAGCAGTCAAGCTGGCTGGAGTCGGCTGCACAGCCGCACGGACGAGGGTGGGGGCGGGGCCCGGCTGCATGGCCCACACCAGGGCCCGCCCCCACCTAGTTCCGTCACTGGAGGTCGGAGGGGCAACGTCAATAGCGGGACTGGGCCCACAAGGGCTGGGGGCCTACCAGTATTTTCCCTGTGTCCTGCAGGCCCAGTCCGACCCTGATTCTGATTTTTGAAAAGGAGCCAGCAGTTCACAACGGAACTGCTTTGAGACAGCTATTGTTTCTCCCTTTTCCATTGTATTATATCACAACCTTAGTTTGTGTTTGCATTGCTAAAAGTGGTAGACATGAGAATAGTACCCAAGCAGGAAAAAGCAGGGGTTTTAAGTGAGAGTCTAAACCGATAGGGGTACACAAGTTTTAAGTGTGAAAATAATTAAAGTTATTAAGCCACCATTAAGGAGAGGGGATCCAATGTGCCCCTTTAATACAAGAGAGGCATTTTGGATCTTCACACTGGATTCTCGTGTGCCCAAGGGTCTTAATACACGTTATGATATCACCTGTCTAGTTTAATTTTCACTTTTAGTTTTATTTTCACTTATATATTTTCTGGTATCAGATGGTGGGGTGTTTTTGTGTTTATTTTGTTTTTTTAATTTCCTGGCTTATACCATATACTTATAAAGGTTCTGACGTTTATTCCCATATCAGTGAAGAAAAGCAACATTTGGAATGATTTCCGTTGTGTTTAGCCCTCTATTCTATATAAGGGGTTATGGTAATCTAATTGTTTTATACCTATGATTAAGGGCAGTTACACCCAAAACGTGTAAGGGCTGGTCTAGTGGCAGTCTGTTTTTGATGGACCAAATAAACATATTTTTTAAAATACAGGTACTGGTTCCCAGTAATGCCTTAGTCGTGCCTCCTGCTCTGCCTTTGTCCCTGAAGGCTTGTGATCCAATATGTAGAAATAGAGCCAGGCACTCGCAGATTTACTGCAAAATGATTTATTACAACTTAGTTGTAATAAATCATTTTGCAGTAAATCTGCGAGTGCCTGGCTCTATTTCTACATATTGAAACATATTTTTTAAGTAGCATAGTGCTGCTGCTTCCATTTTTTCTTCTAATCAGTATCTTCATTTTGTCCTACGGTCTCCATCTTGACATATGTTACCTTCTTGGCCTACTGTCTCAGTATTGTACTAATGTCACTATCTTACCACAATGTCACTTACTTGTCTTACCATTATATCCTGCAGAAATGCAGTCAACAAGAAATTATGTCCTTCAAGGCCCAGAATAGTCACACCTATTTGCATTCATGCCAAAGCAGTCATTTTTTCCCCTATGCAGAAAATATGCAACGCTCACAGTGATTATCAGCAGTCAGAAGCTGCCAGGAATTTTTTTTGTCGGTCATTATGACAATTTAAAGGCGCAAGGATCTATCTTGTAATGCTACACCTTGTTTGGATTTTTTCTGGGGGAGATAACAGTTATTTACAGCAATATATCAAGTGCAATCTTTGGGCCTGGCATGCTATACTCTAAACAGTATTGCTGTGTTTTCTTTTATATTTGTCAGAGCGACCCAAGGATAATTCTAGCTTTGATGTCAGTAATCTGGTAGCTCGGATATACAATACACTGGGGCGGTGGAGGCAGAGAGATATTGTCATAGAAATTATGGACGTGACAGCAGATATATCCCAAGTTCTGCCCACCCGGCCTGCGGCTTTTATAAATATGTAAAAACACAAGATCTATTTGATCATGAACTTAAAGGGGCCTCGACACTCTGTTTTAGTTCAACAGTTAACTTGACTGCAAAGGATCCGTTCATACTGTCTGTTACTCATAAATAAATACAGATAAACATTAGGGAAACAGTCACCATGCTATATTTCCGGTTGTGCCCAAGGCACAAATAAGCACTCACCACAAATCTCCCCCTAACTGGCCTTCAGGCTGGGTCCCCTCAGCTCATAACAAGGTTACAGATATATAGAAACATTGGGGTAACAGTCACCTGCTATAGTTCCAGGGGTACCCAGGGCACAAATAAGCACTCACCCCCAAATCTCACCCTAACTGGCCTTCAGGCTGGGCCCCCTTAGCTCATAACAAGGTTACAGATATATAGAAACATTGGGGTAACAGTCACCCTGCTATAGTTCTAGGGGTACCCAGGGCACAAATAAACACTCACCCCAAATCTCACCCTAACTGGCCTTCAGGCTTTGGCCCCTTAGCTCATAACAAGGTTACAGATATATAGAAACATTGGGGTAACAGTCACCATGCTATAGTTCCAGGGGTACCCAGGGTACAAATAAGCACTCACCCCAAATCTCACCCTAACTGACCTTCAGGCTGGGCCCCCTTAGCTGATAACAAGGTTACAGATTTATTTGCACTAGGACTGAAACCCTTAGAATTGTGAGAATCTGTATAGAAATTTTGAATTTGCCCCTATGAACTTTCAGTCTACTGGTCTCAGCATCTAATGAGAAATGTGTTTTTATACAATTGGCCTCATCTTACCCAGCTGCTAGCTGATCTCCCTCACATGCTACGTCAAACATTTCCAGACGGCTGCATAATAAGCCAGATGTTTGGGGTATCCCTGCTGCAGGAAAGATGAGTTAAACTGATTCTTAAAAGCACTTATACCACCACTCACCAAACCCACAATTAATCCCCATTATAATCTAAATAGTTTCTATTGAATTATTTTTGAATAAGGAAATCACTATCCTGTATTTATATAATGCTGACTTATAATCATGCATCGTATATAATGCATTACACAACACTCTGAGATCTGTTCATCATCCACATCATTGTGAGTATCATACGAGCTAGTTACTTTAACTGTGACAGACTGCTCTGTTATAAAGATAGCTAGAATCTCAGCCATAAAGCAGGACAGGACTGCTGCTTACATTAGTATTCTTATAATATATATTGAATTCTAAGATCTTTTACATGACTATGTTTAACATTATTCTATACTAAGCTTTTGCAGCAACAGCCAATTATGCAAGGGCGAAAACTACCAAATAGCATCTCTTTAGACAGTACAGGATAAAGTTATAGCTTATTGTGTGCCCAGAACATTCCTACTCTGTATATTTGTATTTATACATATGGGTAGGAGCTGCCATATTCTTTCCCTTAGACAGTACAGTATGAGGGTATAGCTTATTGTGTGCCCAGAACATTCCTACTCTGTATATTTGTATTTATACATATGGGTAGGAGCTGCCATATTGCTTCACTTAGACAGTCAGCGCTGGATTTGCTGGGCAGCCATCCCTAGGCCGCACGGTTCTATCGCCCACCCGCTCTACCTCACGCAGGCGCAAGAGCGCTGGCATGCAAGCGCCGGAGCACTGGGTAGCAGCATGTCCCCAGTGCTTCCCATAGAGCGACTGGGCAGCATGCCGCCCTAGGCCCGGGCCTATGTGGCCTCGCCACAAATCCGGGCCTGTAGACAGTATAGCTTATTATGTGCCCAGAACATTCCTTCTCTGTATATTTGCATTTATAAACTAAGAGAAAATATATTTTGTTTCTAATTAAGGTTATTATAGCCCAGTATGTGAGTGTGATTTACTACAGTATATGCCCAGAACATTCCTTCTCTGTATTTCTATTTATATATTTAGGTAGGAGGTGCCATGTTGTTTCCCTTAGACAGTACAGTATGAGGGTATAGCTTACTGTGTGCCCAGTATATACCTTCTCTGTATTTCTATTTATACATATGAGTAGGAGGGGCCATATTGTTTCCCTTAGACAGTACTGTATGAGGGTATAGCTTATTGTGTGCCCAGAACATTCCTCCTCTGTATATTTGTATTTATACATATGAGTAGGACTAGGGGCCATATTGTTTCCCTTAGACAGTACTGTATGAATGTATAGCTTATTGTGTGCCCAGAACATTCCTTCTTTGTATACTTGTATTTATGCAAATCAAAAGGGAGCTGCTGTGCTGTTTCCCTTAGACTTGTGAATTGTGCAGGTCAACTAAAAGTTAACCCACATTGCGACCCGCAAATCCTTTGCAACTGTCAGCCCGAACCGGCCCCACCCATGGGTTTGGAGCTGGTCAGCACTTCACTACCTTAGACAAGTACAGGGTGATTCCCTGACCAACACACCATTATATCGTACACGCTCTCTGCAATACAAAGACACATTGTGGTGTCCAGTCTCCCAAAGTCCCAGAAGCTGCCAGTCACACACCTAACTAAGAGACGGTTATGCACTATGAAGAGACAAGACAGCGTAAAACAGGAAGGGTAAAAACAATGTTAGCGGGTTGGTTTACAGGGAGTATATGCAGAACCCAAAAACACTTGTATGTTTCCAGTTAACCCTTTCAACTTCAGAGGTATAACAGCCATTGCATCTGTCTGTGCGTGAGGTGAGCCTCATACTAAAGCACCCAGCTGCTCTCTACATAGGGCAGCCACTTTCAACTGCTGGGGGGGGTGCTTTGGGGATTTTGACAGACCATCATTCAACTGGCTGGAGCCTCACCCCCCCCATGACACTTCCTCTTTTTTTTTTTGAAGTTTGGCTACAAGTTGAAAACATATGGTTGGAATGACAAGCGAGCAGCTGTATCTCATGTTAAGCGCACAGGAACCCTGCAGAGTGATAGCTCAAATCGCAGGAAGCAGAAGGAGTAAAATAAGCTTTCCCCGCTCTGTCAGATCTCCTCGTACAACACTGATAGTCCCCCAAAACTATTTTGTCTATAGTTTTCAGATATGTGCAACTCCCGGCAGCCTTAGGACAGGAGTTCCCTCCTCTTGCTCCCAGACATGAGTCAACACTGATGCTAGAATTGCAGAGTTTGCTCAGTATCACTATACACCTGCAAACATACCATCTAATGTCACTGCCACCTATGCCTTGTCCAAACCAGAACCTGATTTGGGACTTTACCGGACAAATTTCATGTCTGACTTATCCGCAACGCGCCTTTTGGAAACTGTGGCACTTTTTTTGTTGTTGCAGATACATGTGTGTTTGTATACACAGACTTGCAGTGTATATATAACAAACCATTAAAGAGCTGCCTGTGAAGTTATTCATGTAATTCACATCAGAAATGTTTATAAAGTATTTACCAGAAAACTAAAGCATTACGTCAACTTTCATTTTTAACGAAGAAAAACAAATCAAGTAAACCAACAGCTTCTAGCGATGATTTGGGAATAAGGGTGTACCTTTCAATTTGCTTCTCGGGGGGGGGTGTTCTACATAATAAACATATACACAGCTGGCCACTACTGCCATAGCTACCGTACAACAGACCCCATGACCGCTGAGGCCCAAGGTAGGTTTTTAGATGTGAGAGGGTGCTCTTGCCGATCTTTGCTCTACTGTGTCCATTCTGTTCTAATGTCTCCATCTTGTTCTACTGTCTCCAACTTCCCCTACTATCTTCATCCTGCTCTGCTGTCTCCATCCTGCTCTACTGTCTTCATCTTGCTCTACTGTTTGCATCTTACCTTGCTGTCTCCATCTTTCCATACTGTATTCATCCTGCCCTAATGTCTCCATCCTACCATACGGTCTCCATCCTTGTCCTACTCTTTTTATCTTGCCCTACTGTTTCCATCTTACCCTGCTGACCCAATTCTGCCCTACTGTCTCCATCTTCCCACACTGTTTTCATCCTGTCCTACTGTCTCCAGCTTGCCCTTCTGTCCCCATCTTGCCCTACTGTCTCCATCTTGCTCTACTGTTTCCATCTTGCCCTTCTGTCTCCATCTTGCCCTACTGTCTCCATCTTTCCCTATTGTCTTCATCTTGTCCTACTGTTTCCATCTTGCCCTACTGTCTCCATATCCCTATATTATATCTAACTTTCTCTACTGTCTCTTGACCTACTGTATCCACCTTGTTCTATTTGATCCATCTACCCTACTGTCTCCATCAGCCTGTACTGTATCCATCTTGCCCTACTGTCTCCAACATCCTGTACTGTATCCATCTTGCCCTACTGTCTCCATCACACTCTATTGTATCCATCTTGCCCTCCTGTCCCCATATTCACTACTGCAACTATCTTGCACTACTATACACATTTATTCTTGTATATAACTGTTAATCAGTGGAGCACCACTATGTACGGTGCATTGGGCAAACTGCAAACCCTAAGAGCACCACCCTTAAGTCAGTCCTGAATTCAGTAACCTCCAATGGTCACATTTTACACCCACACAAATACAACCCAGCTGCTTACCAGCCGGCGGAGCTCCGGACGGCCCTCTCCTGATATACAGTATCATATCTCTGAGAGTAACAGCAATTTCCTTTAAGTTAAAAAACTCAAATATATTTCGGCAACTTCCCTTGAACAGCTCTGTGGGTGATGAAAGCCACCAGAGTGCATGGCGCAAGGCGCTGAATATTCATTTACAACTGAACAACCATAGTTTATTGTCAAGTCTGTTATGAAATAAAGGCAATAAGAATAGGAACATCTGGTAGTGACATGACGATAAATGGATAAGTAAAAAGGTCACTATATAAGTAATCTAGAAAACAAAATATTCACCAATTATTATTCTTCCTTACAATTTATGTCATAGGAGGTCACAATACTTTACACCTGACTCTGTACAGACTCATACATAGAACTAGAGATCCCCGGCTCTGTAGGCTGTTAACAACTGTACATATATACAACTGCACATTATTATTCATGTCCTTAAAGGAGGAAACACTTGTTTATACCATGAGACTCTACATGAATAATAGAATATAGGGTTAAATAAATGTCAGACTTTCGATACTTTATTTAATTTCAGCAAAAGTGCACCAGTGAGTAACAGAGTCATCAGAGTAAAGCGACTTTTATATTCTGCATTATTTATAATTGTATATTCTGGTAGGTTGAGTAAGAAGCCTGGCACAGAGTGAGACTCTTCTAGCTATGTTACAGAATGCCTCTAAACAGATAGTGACTATAGCCCACGGCACCCAGTGACTGCCCAAACTCATCTGCCGAATGCGACTTATGACACAACTCGCCGAGTATTTTCTTTATTATAACGATGTGCTAATCAACCAAAGTCAACAATATACACATATCATTTTATAGGCTAAGCTTTATCTGATACCAAATAATATGTTTAATAAAATCAGAGTGATTCGCCCTCTCTAAGTCTATAAACGTATAGGCAATTGTCCATTAAAAATACAGCAAGCATCAAGCATAACTTTTGCAAGCACTTATGAGCATGGTTTGTTTGAAGGTTCTATTAAGAGTGTTTGGGTGATACACGGCAATTGGATTGTTGATTTAAAAAAAACTTTATATAATTATTCCCCTGAAAGCTTACTACTAAGAAGAAGTGGTACCAAGCCCAGTGCGCCATATTGACTCTCTGCAGACAGGGGGCAGCGTTGAGCCACAGTCCCTGCATGTTAAATCTATGAGTCCTCCGCCAGACCCTTGTTTCATTACATCATTAATCTTCACATGACACAAGCAGCCTGTAATGTGAGTGACAGAAACCAGCATTCTCTTATCCAACTGTCACCCTAATGTTTGTCACTTGGCTTAACCCCCTCTCTGCCTCTGCCCTTTATCTACTCACTAAAAAAAAAAATAAAAGCAGAAGTAGTATCTTCTATCCATAAATTAAAGAAATAGGAATCAATGTCTATTGTGAAAATAAAAATGATATCCATAGCTAAAACAACTCGTGACTTACTGATTAGAAAATTAATAAATCATACAATATTCGTATAACAACATCTTAAAAACGCTGATTATTATCCATGTGTTACATACACCTTACGCCATGCAGAAGGAACGTCCGGGATCATTCGCATTCCCTTTATGGTTTAGTAACAATTATAAACTCAAATCCGTTATTATCGTTCAGAATCTGATTTTATAGTCAGTACATTCCTCATGCATTAATGTCACCTGGGACGTTACGGGGTTAATTCTCAAGGTCACCTTTACAGCATCACACTGTTGAAAGTTTTTCGGCCAAGGACAATTCTATAAATCATCCAAACCCTAATATTAACGTTCAATAAATTTACCCCAAATGCACCTGGGAAATGAATTGAACTTTTAATTGTTATTAGACACTTAATAGTTATATTACATTCAGTTGTTATTTGGGCACAGAAACTGGATAAGAATATAATCGCATACCATCGGCTTTTGCTGTGTGCAAACTTTTTGAATGCAGTTGATATAAAAACAATGATTTTAAATTACATTTTAAAAAATGGAATGTCAACCACAAACAAGCAGAAATGATAAAATAAAATATATTTAGTACAATAGTTGTACAGGTATAGGATCTCTTATCCGGAAAACCCGATATCCAGAAAGCTCCGAATTACGGAAAAGACTCTCCCATAGACTCCATTTTATCCAAATAATCCAAATTTTTAAAAATGATTCCCTTTTTCTCTGTAATAATAAAACAGTAGCTTGTACTTGATCCCAACTAAGATATAATTAATCCTTATTGGAGGCAAAACCAGCTTATTGTGTTTTTTTTAATGTTTAAATTAATTTCTAGTAGACTTACGGCATGAAGACCCAAATTATGGAAATATCCGTTATCCGGAAAACCCCAGGTCCCGAGCATTCTGGATAACAGGTCCCATACCTGTATACCTATACAGAGGATCCACCTGCGCTGCTGGTTGACAGACAGACGCTGACAGAGTTCCCCAGCCAAAAATTTGATTACATTTGAAAAAAAGCTTAACGAGATTGTGGTAGGACATGTTATTTTCTCCCCCCCAGGATAACTGAAATTTAAATTTCTTGCAAAGAGCCGAATAATTAGGAAAAACCTGAACGTTCAGCCAGTATTATACCGGCTCATTATTTACAGGGGCTTCATTAGATTCAGGTGTCAGCTGAGCGAGGGGCATTTATGCTTTTATTTTTTTACAAAAACTTTGGATAAAGTTTAGGGGACAATTAAAAGATAAAAAATTAGCCAGATCTTAAAGTTCAGGAAAGCAGTAGATCTATATAAACTCTCTGTTTGTAAAATAATGGTAAAAATTCCACCCCCTCCTAGGATGGCATTGATCTCAGCTGCTGCGGAACAGCTTTGGCTAAGGGAATACCTATGAAGACAAATGTCACCCCTCTAGCAGTCAATCTAGTGTCAAGAATAATTTGACGGTATGTATCAAAATGTTATAAGGGGGTCTGAAAAAACATATATTCCTGCTTTTAATTTAAATAATATTTAAATAATATTAATAAAATGTAACATAAAAACATTTATATCAATGAAAAAATATATACACTATATATACATTAACATTATCCTTGAGAAAGGTCCCCAGGAGGGACCGAAACGTCGGATTGTGACGTGAAAAATAAAAGCTATCACTTTGAAATGAAAATGAGAGTGCGGATCCTCTATTACTTATTCCTTAAACATTGATCGAGCACCTCGAATCAACCATTGTCAGGTGCGGGCACTCCAGAAAAAGTTTATATATATATACATATATATATATAGCTTGAATTAATTCATTTTAGATCTATATAAAATTAAAATATGTAATTAAAAAAAATATACACACATATATGAAATAATGGGACCAAATGTCTGCATGGAAATGTGTTTATTGATTTAATATTGGCAGTTTTGAGGAGTGGGGGGATCATTTCATCGAATTTGATTTAATGCATTTTATAATATAATTGTACGTGTTAAATATAAATTTTGTACTATGTATATGAATAATACAATATATTTTGGTTCAAAAAAAAAAAAAAAAAAGAACACCCTGCTCAAAAAACAGTTTTAGAATTTCAGCCAAAGTTTGGAAGAAATCAGCGTTGGTGCGTCACCTGCGGATCCAGTTTTTTTGACGATTTTCAAATTTCTGGAGAGGCAGAATAATTATAAAAAAGAAAAAAAATATAGATTTATGAATTTCAATAGATTATCCTGGGATGATCCTACCTGATCTGAACTTGTTCCGGATCAACAGCGAGTGTTCGGAACCCAAGAGAGTCATGTTGTGGCGCGGAGCTGAAGTCCAGCTTTTCTGGTTTAATGGTTTATGTCACAAAAGTGTATCCCTGGGTGAAACCATGAGGAAGAGTCAGAGAGAGAGAGATTTGTCATCCGCAGCCACAGGGGGAGGCTCAGCTGCTTCTAGTGGTGCAGCCGAGGGGAGAAGAGTGAGGCTTTGAGGAAATTTGGTCCCATGCAACTGTGTCCAGCGATTGTGAGCAAATGCTGTTCTCCCAACTGAGCAGGGGCTAATGAACTTCCCAGAGGAACCTCCTCCCACTGACTTTACTACTATCACCCTCCGTTTGTTTCAGGCTGATGTCACTGTCTACAAACATCAGTTTGATATCTGATCCTCCTCATCACCACTGAAAAAGGAACCAGCTAATAGGATGCCTCGCTGCCCAGTAGAGAGCCAGAGAGAGAGAGAGAAGGAGAGAGAGAACTAAACTTCAGAATGCACAGGGATCTCTCTCTCAATGAACTGGCTGTTAATATGGTTCATTAAAGTGCATTTTTGACTTTATCCTTTAAATTACCTTTTCTCCTTCTTATTAAAGGAACCCGCATAATCGCTGAAGAATGCCAATCAGTGTTCCACTGGGGTGTTTGGGGCTCACCAAGGGCCTCTACATCAGTGGCGGTAATTGAGAACCCGCCTCTGCTCTGTCCTGTCTGCCCAGTCCAACCAATGACAACCAATCAGATATTTGCTTTAATAGTTCTACCTGCAGCTGGTTGAAGAAAGCTCATCACTAATTGGTCGCTATGGGTTACTGCCCAGGTGCAGATTTGCTGAGTGTTTATAAAGAGCCCTTAAAATCCAAGCATTAACTGACTGTAGCACATGCACCTAGTTTGAATTGGAACATGGGATGCCAGGGGACAGGCAAGAAGAATATACCCCAGCTAGTTTGGTATTTTTGGTACTTTCTACCATCTTTTTGCCAATACCCAGGTGTTCCAGGATGCTGCTACCTACGTTTCTATCCCTGGTAAACTGCCATAGGAGGCAAGATGCCCTATGGTAAACATTACACTCCCTGCACCAACCAAAGCCTTTTCGACCCCAACCGAGCCCAGGATAGAACAGGGGATACCTGGGAACAGGCAGAAAGATGACAAAAGTACCAAAATAACTGCCCTAGTGGAACTGTATGCAAAGCCTTAGAAAGCACCACAGGCCAGGGGGTAGCAGGTTAGTGAGTCACTGGTAAGTGCCCAACAAATTGGCACCCCCACTGATTTTTACTTCCATTCTCCTTTAAAAATTGCATTTTGGTGTTGATTCAATCGTTTTTGAATATTCCCCCATTAATCTAGATTTTCTGACTCAAGACCCTTGTCCTGGGGATTCTCTGTACCTGTAGTGATAAAACATGGCTGGTCAGCTTTTGCCCACAGAGGCAAATAATGAAAAACAACTGCATAAAAAGCAAAGCCCAACTTTAAATGACCTCAACGTCGACATCACACAGAAAGAATGTGCCCTTTAAATTCTACTTGCAAGCTAAAAGTCAGAGTGGAACCTAAAAGGCATCTATATTAAATACATTTTTAAAGGGTGAATATAAAAAATGTTTTTTTTTTTTAAATCTCAATGACTGTGTAACTCTGTATGCATTCCTATCATAGAGCATAGTGTTGTAGGCTAGAAATATGGCAACCCTGTGAGAATAATAGAAACAACTGTCCTGGGCTGGAAACTGCTCTCACTGCATTGAGAATATTGGGTTCGGTTTATAATCTGACACCCGGAGTATCACAGTTATGGTCATATTAATACTATTAGTTCTTCCAACAAAACCAGTAATGCTCCGTCATATTATATAATGGAAATACACCCAACTGGCAGCACCTGCCCCCATACTAGCATTCCCCATTCCTTTCTAATGAGTGTGTGGCATGGGGGGGGGCAATTTAATTGTCACTAAAAAGGGCTGTGATATGACTCTGGCCTTAAAAAAACTGTTGTGCTTGCCGCAGGAGTAAAGGTAGAATATTTGCTTTCCTTTGCTGAGCAATTCCATTGGAATGGCTCATCTCTCAGGAATATGGGTTCCTTCAGCTTATATTAGTTTTCTAAATTTTGAACCCCAAAACCCTTCCTTTCACTGTTCCAGAAAAACCCTCCCTGACCTTTGCCCTGTACATAACATATGCACCAGATGCACCTATACACTCCCCTCCCATGGAATTACCTGTCGTATCCTTGCCCATGCCCATAAAGACAACAAATCCAGCATGTTCCTAATATACAAAGCCTTCAGTCTCATTGTGAGGATGTCGCGTGGCCGTGCACAACAGGCGCTTTTGTTAGCAGGCAGTTGAATCTGACAGTTGCCATCTGATTAATACCTGCAGCTGTTTGTGGGGGATCTCTGTGTAATTTCACTCAGGCGCCTATTAGCCAATAACCTGTGGGCACATTCACTCCACAAAAACAAACAAACCAGAAATGGGGAAATTAGTAACCACAAATATTTTGCCGAGCCATTCTCATTATGATGTAAGAGCTGAATGAGACATGGTTTGCTCTGCTACATGCTGTTCTGAGGGCCAATTGCTTCATTTCATTCCTAATTCCTACCCTAAGAGCAATAGTCTGCCCTGCCCACGGGAGAGACTAATCTGCTGCACAACAGCGCTCATTGGGAAAAGGAGCCCGGCCCTCACACACACAATGGTTTTATTATTAGAAAGATTCACATAACAGAATTGTCTTCTTTAATTCGAAGAAAGTCATTTATTAGCAACAGATTCATAGAGGAACAATGCCATTCTCTATTTACTATTTACCTTCCCCTCTGGCCGGGCACATTAGCACTAGCCCATTCTGTGTAGAAAAGTTATGGGACCTGTTAAACAGATTGCTCGGGACCTGGGGTTTTCTGGATAACAGCTCTTTCCTCAATTTGGATCATATTTAAACATAAATTAAACCCAAATAGGCTCGGTTTGCTTCCAAAAAAAAAAAAAGGATTAATTATATCTTAGTTTGGATCAAGTACCAGGTACTGTTTTATTACTAAAGAGAAAAAGGAAATTCTTTTTAAAAAACTAGATTATTTTAATGGAGTCTCTGGTAGAGAGGCTTTCTGTAATTTGGAGCTTAAAGAAGATAAAGGGTTTCTGGATAACAGATCCCATACTTGTATCTATTATTAACACATATTTATAGTGTCAACATATACCACCTGTTGTCAAGAATGGTCGGGACCTGGGATTTACTGGATTTCCATAATTTGGCTCTCGATACTTTGTCTACTAAAAATCATTTAAACATTATTAATACCCAATAGGCTGATTTTGCTTCCAATAAAGATTAATTATATCTTAGTTAGGATCAAGTACAAGGTACTGTTTTATTACAAAAAAAAGGTAATCATTTTTAAACATTTGAATTATTTGGTTAAAATGGACTTTGTGGGAGATGGCCTCCCTGAAATTCAGAGTTTTCTGGATAATGGGCTTATGTTTGAGGGATACCCTACCTCTACAATAGAAATGGTGCATACAATGACACAGGAGGTACAGAGGGTCCTGCTATGAACACCCTAATGGGCTGTTCCTGCTGAATTGTGCTTAGTACAGAGGAATACATATGCTGCTTTAGTTTTATGGTATCTCTCTGTAAAGGCTATGAGCAAACTTAGGAGGCTGTCCCTGCTTAATTGTGCTTATTACAGGGGAATACCTATGCTGCCATAGTTTTATGGGATCTCTGTACAGACTATGAGCAAATTTAGGAGGCTGTTCCTGCTTAATTGTGCTTATTACAGGGGAATACCTCTCTGTAGAAGCTATGAGGAAACTTAGGGACTGTTCCTGCTTAATTGTGCTTAGTACAGCGGAATACCTATGCTGCTTTAGTTTTATGGTATCTCTCTGTACCGGCTATGAGCAAACTAAGGAGGCTGATCCTGCTTAATTGTGCTTATTACAGGGGAATATCTATGCTGCCTTAGTTTTATGGTATCTCTGTACAGGCTATGAGCAAACTTAGGGGGCTGTTCCTGCTGAATCATGCTTAGTACAGAGGAATACCTACGCTGCCATAGTTTTATGGTATCTCTCTGTACAGGCTATGAGCAAACCTGAGCTGTCAGTAGGCTACAGGGAATTATAGTTGAACAGCTTGAAGCTGACAGGTTAGATTCCCCTGATAGTAAGGGCTGGAGTTAGAAGGAGATACAGTACAGATACAGTAAGTCTGTTTCTTTCCATGTCCTGGAAACATTATATCTTGTCAGTGACAATAAACTGTAGGGATTGTTTACAGAAGTCCCAGCCTTCCTGCACTGCTTATAGAAGGACTCTCCACTGAGACACGGCTCCTGAACTGCTACTCTCTGCTCAGCTGCTGCTCCATAAGGACAATATCTCACTTAAGATTTTGGGACATATTGTATGTCTAGCGCTTAAAACCCCCGTTATAGAAAAATTACTGGAGGGAAGAGGAGGGGGTCAAAGGGAATGAAAATGTGCAGAATTGTCAGTTTTCTGTCTCTTTGTCAGGTCTGGGTAAATCCATTTCATAAATCATATAAGCAGGGAAAATGAGAAATGTTGATAAATTCAAGAAGAGGTCTCAAAGAAACACAACCAAAATAGGTAAATGTTTTGGAGAGCATTTTACGATATTATAGGAAAATTACACATTTTCAATGTTTTTAAAGTTGTTTGCAATTGGTATTTGTGTTATCCCCTCCTGTTCATGATTCTGACTCTTGAAACACAGGGCCAGATTCTGTTCAGTTTTAAAAAAATATCTCATGGTTTGTCACGTGAAAAGTCATACAATTCATGGAGAAATTTTTTTTCTTCTAATTCACTTTCTGTTTTTTTCCCTTTTAGACTTCAATGGAGTTTTCAAGTGATAAAATGTGAGATAAGTTTTTCTGAATTGAATTGGATCTCAAATTGAATCTTGTCCATGACTTTTCACTTGATAAACCTTTTTCTCTTTGAAGTGAATCTGGCCCAAAGTCTGGTTCTGACTCTTGAAATAAAGGCAGTCCCTTCTCCAGAATTAGCTGTTTTCTGCTAAACTGTCAGGAGTCAGAGTCAGCAGTGCAGACAGTCGTAAAAACAACGAGCTAGTCAGTGCTTTCAATACTAAACACAGTAAAAATGTGTACTACTACTATATGTATAGGAAAGTTACATTCTTTAAAAAAACAAACATTTGCCTTACACTAGAATTAAAGGGAATTTCCACCCAAATTGCATAAAAAATATAATTCTAACGAAAATTACAAATATTTAATGATTTTAAAGTTATTTGTTATAGGTATTTGTTTTATCCTTTCCTGTTCTCTGGTTCTGACTCTTGAAACAAAGTCACCCCTCTCCAGAATCAGCTGTCTTCTGCTACACTGTCAGGAGTCAGAGCCAGCAGTGCAGATAATATAAACAGTTAGTCAGTGCTTTCAATAACAAACACAGCGAAAATGTTTAGTACTATAGGAAAGTTAAAATTCAGTTTAATGTAATTTATATTTCATTGAGGGAGGTCAATTTAATTGCTTTAATAATTAATTCAATATTTGTCAACCAGCACTGTCCAGGCTTTAAATACAAAGTGGAAAGGTTGAATCCAGCCAATAGGAGGGATTTGGAAGCAAATAAGCACTGTTTATTAGTGAATATGGCCAGTTTGGGAATTGCTCTGATTAGCAGAAATACACACATTAGTGAATGAGCCCCACTGAACGCAGCACAGCATGGCGCCTTGATTTTGAGCAGAGAAACAGAGGTATTAAATAATAGTCAAAGGCCGTGCACACTCATATGTATTGGCCTATTGTGCAAGGATCGCTGGGGATGAAACACAATGCAGCCTATTGCATTCAAATTCCATACAGCAGAGAGCAGCCTAGTGAAATGTTATTTTGGGAAAGAAATAATGGGATCAACTCAAACTGCTTTATTTGCAGGGAAACACAGGGTTATAGTAAATGTATAGGTATGTGAGTGTTCTCTGAATTGCTGGCATATTATTTTGTGCGTAGGTGAGTCTGAAATCTGAAGACTTTCATTCCATTGATTTATTACCAGCTTGTGCTATTTCCCTCCCAGACATGTCTCCTTTCTCTGCCCTCAGTACCTCTCTGTTTGTCTTCATCTTCCCCATCTCTATATCCAGTTCTTGTATCTCTGCCATCTTTCCCCCCAATGTCTCATTTCTCTGCCCTTGATTCATCTCTGTATCTCTTCCCCTTTCCCTAGATCTTATCTCTCTTCACCCTTGTCAACTCTATATCCGTTTCTTGTATCCCTGCCACCTTTCCCCCAATGTCTAGCTTCCTTCCCACACGTCTCCTTTCTCTGCCCTCAACTCATCTCTGTATTTGCTCCGCTTTCCCATATCTTTTATTTCACCCTCGCCAACTCTATATCCAGTGCTTGTATCCCTTCCACCTTTCCACTCCATGTCTCTTTTCTCTCTCACACATGTCTCATTTCTCTGCGCTTGACTCCTCTCTCTAGCTTCTCCCCTTTCCCAGCTCCTGTCTCTCTCCACCCTTGTCAACTCTATATCCAGCTCTTGTATCTTATCCACCTTTCCATCCAATGCCTCTTTCTTTCCTTCTAATATCCGTCCTTCCCCATCAGTACATCCTTTCTCTCATTCCCTCGCACCTAACTTCTTCTTTGTCTGTCTTTCCACTAACTCAAACCTCTTTTATCCCTCCCAAACATCTTTCTGTATGTTTTTTCCACTGGCTCCTTTGTTTATTCTCCCTTCCAACCTCTTGTCTCTCTTCTCACTCACCATAGCTCACTCGCCTAGCCTTCCAATTCCTAAATCCTATATGTATTTTTTGAAGGTCAGTAGAGTAATAGCAGTATCTATCATGAAAAACTCTTCCACAATCTCAGTTTCGTTAAATATCAGTGGCTAAAATGATGTTCTTAAACAAAAAAAAGTTATAATAACTCAAACAATCCCAAGATTAGGTTCCAGAGATTTATATCAACCACATGCAACGAGCGATCTCCAAAATATCAAGTTTTATATAACAGCTCATGTGGCCAAGAAAAGCACTAAAAAATGTCCAAAGTCCTTACAATCAAGGTGGCTATAACCATTTATAATCTGACATTCCTAGCATATTCCTTTGCAATTAATTGTAAGAAAATGACTGTGAATGAGAAAAAATGAATGAGAATGTGAATGTTCTAGATTCAGATTGCCATCATGAATTGATTTTCTTGGCTACCTAGTAGCTGGTCTCTTCAGACTCAAACAATAAGTTGGCTGCACTTGTGGTTATTTACCGTCATATTGGTTCCTGTCCACGTATGAAATAGCACACCCTGCGATAGGAAATGGATGAAAAGTGGGACACAATTTTTATAATATGAGGGTGCTAAGAAAGTAACATTCACTAAGATCAGCTCAGTTGGCCAGATTGGAGACTAGGAGCTATGGCTTGTTTAAAGACCCCAGTGACCATTTTTGTGTAGTTTCAAATGTATAGCCAACAAAAGAACCACAAAGAGAACTTCTGAGTAGTATGGTCAGCTGTGGACTACATACCAGGACCGAAAGTCCTCAGGCAGCCGTATTTTCCACCACCACCATCTTTTTACAAAATAGGTCTTGCATTTGAACCCTGCCAAAAATTATCCATCCCTAAACAATTTTCCTGGAGAAAGCCAGGTGAGACAAAGCACTTTGGTGGCTATGGTGTCAGCATGTGAGTTTTGGGTCCCTTTTTGTTCTATTTAAACAAACCCACAGGATATTTAATTTTGGCATTTCCAAAAAAAAAAAAAAAACCAGCGCTTTTATTCATAAAAGTAGAATCCTTGCCCAAGAAAATCAAGAAACTATTGTTCATCTGATGCTGGCAGAGACATCAGGTGTAGCTAGGAACTGGAATCTGCTTCATGGATGGAATGCAGACAGCGCTCTTGGAGGGAACATTGAAGGTATATTCTCATCTCCAAATTTCCTTTTTTTCAGATATTTGCTGTTATATATTGAGAGAGGATCCATAAAAATACATATTTTAAAGCTGCTGCAGAGTTGTTTCCGTTGCATTGCTAAGCTTCATTATCTCAATCACTATGTTCATGTACCATGTTAGCTCTGCAATGTCTGATCAGATATGATCTCTGTGATTGATGTGATCTCAGCCATAAAGCTAATGGCAATTTGACTGCCATTGCCCTCCAACCATAAAGAGAATACCTCACCATGTTTCCACCTCATGTGGGACAGGCATGACTCTTCTTATGAGCTTCTTATAAGTATTTGCTGTGATTACTTCCAGAAACCCGGCCCTAGGTATTAGCTTCACATTTTGAGATAAGGCTTTGATAAGCTAATCGTTCCAATATGTGGCTTGGTTTAGAACTGACAAAATCACCGAAGGATATGATTAAGCAAATTGGTTTCTGATGTGACATTTGTTTGCTACACATATGTGCTGTGACAATGTCCCCTTCCGTGTTACAAAGTACAATCTATGTTACAATCCATGGTTTGTAAAGAAGCTTCAGTTATATTATTGGTGGAGAAACATGGTTGACAGCTTGATTATCTTCAGAGTTACTGTCAGTTGGTCTTATGGTGCTCACCTTGTCCCCCTCAGAACTTAACACAATCTCTACCCTTAATGCTCTATTAAAAAGTACATTTCTTGGTGATTTCCACTGAGGCAATTCTCCTGCCAACACTCTTTGTTGCTTATTTTCTTGTCTTTAGTTTCTGTTGGACTTACACCGGAACTTTAAACCAGTCACTGAGTCTTCTTCCCAACTGGATTGTGGGCCTATGTCAAACCAGGGTCTACAAAAATGTGGTGGGAGCTCAAGAGCAGAGAGGCAAGAGAGCTGAACATAGGCTAAGGCAAGAAGCTTTGCCAGGCACAACAGGTTCCCACAATTTGTCTACTATGTTTTGCAATTACACATGAATTAAACTCTATGCCCCTGCACTCCAGGAACCCAGCAATTATAGGCTGCACTTTCCCTGTAATTACACCACTGTTGGTATAATTCCTGCTTGGCTTTCCTGCCCAAACCCAACTTTGTTACTCCTGTAATCCAGTTAATAATATCACCTTTCTCTAACTGGAGTTACATTGGCTTCACCCCTTGCCTTCTCAGCCCACAAAGAAGAAGAAGTCAATAGAAGAAGCCACATCTTCACTGCACCAAAGAAACCACATCTGTTTCATTCTCTTGGTGGAACCTAAACAATACCAAAGCCAATAAGGCTGTGAATGTCAGTACTGCACCCTGCCTTCTAGAGAACTATTCATTTAATCTTATAAATAGTATTAGGGTAGGGGTGCACTGGGAGATTAGTCGCCCGCGATTTTTAAAAGCGAGTTCTGACGACAAGTCGTTGTTTTGTCTTTGCATGCAGCTACATGCAAATCACCAACTATAATGCATACAGCGAGATTTGAGATCGCCTTTATCTCTAAAATGCACAGAGACCCTTTTGGAGCGATTTGTAAGAAATAGCATGTACATAGAGTACTGAAATATTACTGAAATCTCCTACAAGCACACACACCTAGATATTAGTAGCCTCAATAGTATGATAATTCTTGCGCTGGCGTAATGATGTGGAGACAACACGCCGAGGGAAAGAACGCTGAGACGACTTCCGGCTCTTGCGTGGGAGGAGAACGTGGGGTGAAGCACTATCTTCCTGCCCATCTTTACTGCCTTGTAGTGGCGACTTCCTTTTTAAAAATCAAGTGTGCCCCTACTCTTAACCATGAAGGGAAGATAGATAATGGACTGATGTTGGCAGTCAGGACTCACAGGGATAAGTCAATTGTTGAAAGCAGGCTGCTATCAGTGAAAGCTTACTTACACAGTCTGCCTGCCATTAAAATTGTTCAGGTACCTAAAATAAGAATATATATTTTTTACAATACATGTAGTTATTGGTGAACTAATGTGGTATAAGATATACCAATACCAACCAATATAGAGAATATATAAACAGTATACATAATGCCTGGTTGGACAGCTATGAAATATGATTGGACGCCCAGGGAAGTAATGAATGAACTAATAGAATGATAGCCCTGAGGTATCTCTGAGGAGCAGAAACGGGGGGACCCGGAGTTCAATGAGGAGAGGTAATGTAGTGGATCTACAGTCCCCTGTGTCATGTCTCCTCTGTATTTCAGTAAAACACTCTGCCACACTTCATTCCCCCCATAGTATAAACTGTGGTTATCGCTTCATTTGCAGCATACAAATATTTAGATAAGCAAACCGAGCTTTTGTGGCAGAACTATTTTTATTATTATAGCCATGGTCATGTTTCCTGAAAAGCCAAGAGTGAGCCCGACAACCCCCACCCACCCCCAGCCCTCTCCTTCTGACCTCTCCAAAACCCAGGCAGGCTGTTTATATTGAACAGAGCCGAGAGCTGAGCTAGTCTGTGTGCCAAAGGGACTGCCCTTCTACTCAGTGTTGGACCGGGCCTCCTAGGGCCCACCAGAGAACCTGACATCCAGGGCCCACTCTCACAACAATTAAACAGAAGACAGACACATTGCCAAATGGGTCATATAAGCTCATGGTCCAAATAATTAAGTGCTAATTGGAGTTTCCAGAGGTCTGGGCGTATAACACAAAATGTTAAATATGTGGTTAAATATGGTAAACTGCCTAAGAACACAGGTCCAGAACACCAAAGATTCTGATTTAAGAATTGTTAAATCTATTTGGCAAACAATATGGCTACTCATACTTTCATATATAAAAACAATATACAGAGAAGGAATGTTCTGGTCACGCAATAAGCTATATCCTCATTCTGTACCGTCTAATGGAAAAAATGGCACCTTCTACCCATATGTAAAATTACAAGTATACAGAGAAGAAATATCCTGGACACATATTGAGCTATACCCTCATATTGTACTGTTAAAGGGAAACAATATGACACCATCCTCCTATTTCTATGAATACAAATATACAGAGTAGGCATGTTCTGGGCACACAATAAGCTACATCCTCATTCTGTACTGTCTAATGGAAAAAATATGGTACCTCCTACCCATATGTATAAATACAAATATACAGAGCAGGCATGTTCTGGGCACACAATAAGCTATAACCTCCAATTGCAGATCCCAAAGATGATTTAGATGATATATAACTGTACCCCACAGAAATGTATCTATGAACTATAACAATATTTTTGTCAGACCTCAACCACACTCCTGCACCCCTTATAGTTTAAAAGGTCACAGCCTCATAAACCAGTCATTGCGTTTATATTTGGGATTTACTGGGGTATTACAATAAATCTGTCTCCATACACACTGACCAGACATCCGCTGGTTCGTTTATGTTATTGGGTCTGGGTATTGGGTCTTCTGATCTGCAGAATGACAGAAGCCTCTTAACATGGGTCATCTGTAGGAAACATGGATGGGAAGAGTCTGTGGTTTTTTAAGGATACCATTTCCTGAAGGGTCTTCCAGGAAGTAGTCTGTGTATATTATGAGTTGGTCTGGCTGCTGGAGTGGACAGATGGATATTAAAGAGTGTCTGAGGGTCTCTGAGCAGATATAGCCCTATAACCCAAGTTGACCTTACACGCAAATATATGATTGCTTAGTAAGATCTTATAAAGAGTGTACTTTTCTGCCATCTAGCCGCACAGGTGGTGGAGCTAAACTGCAACTGTTTGGCAACCGGGGCTAGCAGTCAGATCCTAATAGGAGCTTATGTAGAGCCAATGGAGACAGGAATGCACCAACACCTACAGTAGATACAGTCCTTTCCAATTGAAATTATACATGCCTGGTAAATATCAAGTTAATTCCCAACACCATATCAGGTCCGGTGTATACAAAAAAAAGAGGATGAATCATAATCAGCCTTTTGGAGAGGATGGAAGAAGGGCCATGACTGGGGGGGGGCATGTAAATGGTGTATAGTAAATATAAGGAGTATATTTTAGGAATAAAGTGGGAGAGGGGACTCTAACCTGTTACTTGTCAACCTGCACCCAACCCAGTCTACTTTATGACCTGTCTCCCTTTGTTGACTCATTTTTAGTTGGGATCAGCCACCATAGGGCATGGGTCAACAATTTAAGAGGACGTCATTAAAAATGGCAGCAGTTGCCAAAAGTGCATTGTATACCTTTCCCCTCATCTTGTATACTTTTTCCCTCGTCATCACTGGGGGCTGAATGAAAGGACTCCTGGTAGGAGGTTACCACCACCAGACAGACGTCTATAAGAGAGACCATCCATAAAGGAAGGCGACACTAAATAGTTTGGCCAGCAGGAGAGACATGGATCTACAACACATACACACTCTGCTAGATGCGCAAGTGGTGACCAACGCTAGTTAAAGAGTGCTGCACCAATAGAGACGTTTCAAACTGATGGGTCATATGTTCTAGCCTGCTATGTTATTTTAATGGACTGTTGATGGAAGTAGCACAGAAAAGATGTTGAAATTAAATGAAAGAAAGAATTGAAAGGAAATTCCATCCTGATTCCAAACACCTGACTTGAAAAAGGGCTGTAGAACCAGCCTCATAACCCACATTGAAGGAAGAAAATGCATAATACTAGGAGTAGAGATTACAGCACAGATGCAACTCCCAGGCTTAATAATATTTAGCTGCTACAATACCAGAAAACCAGCTTCCAAGTGTTAAATTACCATTAATAACCTTGTTTGGTTTGAAAGCAGCAGTCTGGGTGTAGCTTATTTTAGTTCACCCACAAGACTCCTGTATATAGTAACTACTTGTTCCATGGGACCTGGTCAAGGCATATTTATTGACATATAACCAGGGCTAGTTGTCCAGGCCATTTCAGCTGAAACCCATGACGTCTCATATGGCTGATTTGTGACTGCGTGGGAGAATGACCGAGTGGGAATCACGGAGTATCTGGGATTGGTCATTGTTTTTCTTAGAAACAATCACTCGGATTGATTCTGCCAGAGGCCTTTGCTAGACGGCTTTACATATAAACACAGACAGGACCAGTAGTAATACATAAGGGGGGTTTCTTCAGCTGAAATTCTCCCAACCGGCCTTTTACATCATCTGCAGTCATTGAAATGATTTCAGTTAAATGCCAAAGCTTCTTAACTCATGCCCATGACTAAGCACCCTGAGGGGTGTGAAACATGTAGGGTGGATGGAGATGCAGCTATATTTTTAACTTTTCTACCAATAAATGTATTTTTTAACTGAATATCTATGGTCTTGTGGATCCGTTTGCGTGCCGGTCAGCTCTGCTTCCTAATCTTCTGCTGTACCGATCCCTAAAGTTGGGGGTCTGGGGCTGGTGCACCCGGACCACTTTCACTATTCGGTGAGTTACTTTACAAATAATTCTGGAGCACCTTGTTCTCCCCTAACTATTTGAAAAGCTTCTTAACTGCCCAATGTTGGTCACATAGGATGCTCAAGGGCCAAACTATTGTGTCTTCCCAATTTGACCCAGCAGGTGAATGGGTAAACCAGGCAAGATCCAATTGATTGCTCTCCAAAATAGTTGATCTTGCCATGAATGCCTGCTTGCAGACCAAAAAAGGTTGTGCCTTATGCAACATGGGTGGGGGTTGTGATGGATTGGGAACTAGTGATGTACCAATAATTTTTTAACTTGTGCCAACCCATACTTACCTGTGCCCAACCCAAACCTGCCCATGTCTGACATCACCAGACAAAAGTTTAACAAGCAGTGGCTGGGCCACCCAGCGAAAAAATATGGAAGGACCTTGCATGCACACCAGCGCTGTTTCCTACCTTGCACACGCTCACGAGTCACGGTGCGCACAATTTTTTACATATACAAATGCCTACAGAGTTTTGTGCGGGGTCTGCTGTCTCTATAGTTATGCCACTGGATCCAGAAATGTTCAGCTTAGCCCACACATCACTAATTGAGATTTAGGATAGGATGGTTTGGGACATTGCTAGGATATACTGGAGGCATGGCCTAAAATTTCCAATTTTTCAATTGGTACTGTTGTATGTCATCTTTTAGACACAGAACTAATTTTATTCCCTTTCTATTGATTTTTTTTTTTGTTAATAGGGCAGTAGAGGCTTGAAGCAGATGCATGTGATCTACTCTACCCCTGCCCTCTGCCGATGGGTCTACATATCTTCTTGTAATGTCCCTGATTGGAAGTGTTGCATCACATCTGGCAGTGACATCACTTCTGACACCCTATGACATGTCTTATTAGTTATTAAGCAGGGTATACTGTAAATGTTGCACATCTATGTTGCTTACTTCCAAGTGACTTACAGCAGCTTGCCCATATTGTGACATCAACATAAAATTGTGATGGCAACAGCCTTTGACTTCATAGCATATCACTGCAGGTTATTCTGAGCAAATGTGCTCATCCATATCAGAGTAAACAGCCATGATTGCTCTGATGAGCAAATTAAACTACACATTTTATTAAAAGGGCAACCTCTAGTGGCCACATTTTCAGCTTTGTTTCATAGAGCTGTCCTTAGAGCAAAGCATCTCTGGGACTTAATTCAGGGAATAGGGTATATCAATGGTTTTCCAGTGCAATGCCCCCTTAAGACACCAAAGGGAATTATGGAGTCCTGGGTTTCTTTTCCCAACAGCTCTTTTTGCAAGTGTTTCCTGTGCTTCATGCACCTATGTCCGACTGTAAGCTCTGTTGGCAAGGACTGCATACTTCTTCAAACAATGACTAGTGCTGTGTAGTAATCATAGTGAACCGAGGATATGTTTAGGGGGTTGATCATTGGCAAATAAAAGTACAGTATGGGAACATTCCTTCTTCTATTCATGATTAATGTATCAGCCCTTTGTGTTCCGCACAAACTAAATAAATTCACGCATTGTTCAAATATTTCCCCCAAAATGTTGCCCCGGAGCTGCACTTGGACGTCCCAATTCGGATTTCCTTCACTTACAAGTTTAGATAATGTCTTTAAAATTCCACTCCTTGCTATTCTTATTAATCACGCTCGGAGGCTTCACTTCCATGTAGCAGCGAGTATGTTCTTGGCTCGGAGTGTCAGATTCTGTTCCGCAGACGTGCATCAGCCTGTCAGTCAGGAAAGGTCCTTTGGCAGGAATGGGCCCGCAGCTGTATCAGGTACTGAAATACAAAGTATGAATGATACGACTGGTGATGAGAGAATTTCTTCGCCAGCCATGGATTCGCGGAGACATTTCGAATTTCCCATGTGTGAATTTTTTCATGAAACTGTGGTGAAAATTTGCAGCGAAAAAATGCCCATTGACTTTAATGTATTTGGAGAAAAAAAAGTCGCCATAAGAAAAAACACCCCTTCACTTTAATGCATTAGGACAAAAAAGTCACTGTAAGAAAAACGCCTGTTGACTTTAATACATTAGGACAAAAAATCGCCATAAGAAAAAATGCCCATTGACTTTAATGCATTTGGAGAGAAAAAAGTCGCCATAAGAAAAAACGCCCCTTCACTTTAATGCATTAGGACAAAAAAGTCACTGTAAGAAAAAACGCCTGTTGACTTTAATACATTAGGACAAAAAAGCCGCTATAAGAAAAAAATGGCCATTGACTTGAATGCATTAGTACAAAAAAATCGCCATATGAAAAAACGCCTGTTGACTTTAATGCATTAGGACAAAAAAGTTGCCGTAAGAAAAAACGCCCATTGACTTGAATGCATACGGACAAAAAAAGTGGCCATAAGAAAAAACGCCCATTGACTTTAATGTACTTGGAGCGAGAAAAATTGTTGAGTGTGTGAAAATTTGTGGAAGAAAAAAAGAACTCACATGCCCCTGCTGCAGCCACTCTTTCATTGTGTCCAGTCCAAATGGTGTGTTGGTCCCCTCGTACTGGTCTCCATCCAGTGGACATCATATGTAGGGGGGGTTTAGGTAAGTGAGAGAACCAATCCACACACATAGGATAAAATCACTGTCCAGCTTTATTTGAGTAATTAAAACAACAAACAGGCATCTATTACAGATGTACTCCTACTCTATGACATGTTGGATCAACAACATGTCATAGAGTAGGAGTACATCTGTAATAGATGCCTGTTTGTTGTTTTAATTACTCAAATAAAGCTGGACAGTGATTTTATCCTATGTGTGTGGATTGGTTCTCTCAATTACCTAAACCCCCCCCCACATGTGAAAATTTTTGCACTCAAAAACGCTCATCAACTCGTTTTGCTAAATTTTGCCATTTTGCAAATTTTTCCTCAATTTTGCGAATTGTTCGGTGAAGCGAAATGGGACAGATTTGCTCATCACTAGATACTACTCACCAACAACACACCAGCTTTTCCCCATCTTGCCCCATAGCCTATCTTGCCCCATAGAAAACATTTTAATCCTAAACAGAATCCAGCAGGAACAGCCCCCTAAGTTTGCTCACAGCCTGTACAGAGAGATTCCATAAAACTATGGCAGTATAGGGATTCCTCTGTACTAAGCACAATTCAGCAGGAACAGTTCCCTAAATTTGCTCATAGACTGTACAGAGAGTTACCATAAAACTATGGCAGCATATATATTCCCCTGTACTAAGCATAATTCAGTAGGAACAGTCCCCCTAAGTTTATTCACAGCCTGTACAGAAAGATAACATAAAACTATCCCAAAATAGATATTCCTCAGTATTAAGCACAATTCAGCTGGACATTATATTCATGTCTCAGTATTTTGTGTGGGTGTATGATTTGTCACTTAAGATCAATTCCGAGGAACCTTCCCAATGAATCAGAAAATTCCCCTCCTGAACACAGACTAAATAAGGAACCTTCCAAGAAAGGAACACTGCTTATGGGAAGAGCCATAGGGGTGCAGAATTCCCTACCAAACTGGGCACTTTGTGCCATATCCATCTCTGATAAATGAGAATAAGAATTGCAATTCATTGTTGTGTTATTGACTGTTACAAGGGTTGGCGACAGAAAAATTCTGCCTAATGCAGTGGAGGTCACTATAGATCTCCTCATGAGATAAAACTCAATTAATTATAACTGCTAAATAAAAAAATCAGTATATTTGCTCAGTCTGATATGGGCTGAATACCTCTTGATCCCTCCCCAGGTGAGGTTTAGGGCTTGCATGACCAACCCCACCTAGGAAGAGATCAAGAGGTATCCAGCCCATATCAGACCGAGCAAATATACCATTCAGTAGGGGTTCTAAGGATGAGAGTTAAAGTCTTTCATGGAAGACACAGCAGTATCGCAGCTGCTGCATGAAATGATGCATTATGTTAATTTTATTGTATTAACATAATATTTTTATTAAGTATGGAATATTGATTAAACAAGTTTAATTTCTCATGGAATGATTTAGCTAACAGAAAATTCAGAATATCAAAAGGATAATGGCTGCCCCCCTGCATTCATAAAAACTCATTATAAGCCCAAATTGTGCCGATGCTGGAGTGCAGGAATGTCCTATGTAAAATATATGATCTCATAACATTCTATTATTATTTTCCCCTTTAAATCCAGAAAAAACAGTGAACATTTCGCCCTTGGACACCTGGTAGGTCAGGAAAGGCAGCATGCTCACTCTGTAATACCATTGATTATATGTATAGCTTACACTGATCAGACTTCTTGGAGCCTCCTTAAATATCCATACAGAGAAGCTGCCAGGGGGATACAGCAAAAGCAAAACATGAATCAATCTATAGCAACACTGCTCAGCCCAAGGATGATGAGGCACATTTAGCCTTGTATGACCCATTTGCAAACCTGTGTGATGTCTAAGTATTCAATGGAACAGAACTGCCTTTGGGGTTGCAAATAGGGGTACCTTCTCTTGGTCTCACAGAGCAGCAATTGGTAGCTAGAGAGAAAAGTGGGGTACAGCAGACAGAGTAGGGTAAGAAAAGAAAGCTAGGCATGACGGCAACAGCAGAGCAAGATGAAACTGTAGGGTAGGGGTCCCTAACCTTTTTTACCCATGAGCCACATTCAAATGTAAAAAGAGTTGTTGTGCAACACAAGTATGAAAAAAGTTCCTGGGGGTGCCAAATAAAGGGTATGATTGGCTATTCAGTTGCCCTATGTGAATTTGCAGTCTACAGGAGGCTATGTTTGCCCATAAACCTGGTTATTATGTAACCAAAACTTGCCTCTTAGCAAGGAATTAAAAAAGAAACACCTGCTTTGAGGCCACTGGGAGCAGCATCCAAGTGGTTGGTGAGCAACATGTTGCTCAGGAGCCACTGGTTTGGGACCACTGCTGTAGGGAAAGATGAAGATAATAGGGCCATGTGGCAAAAGTAGGACAAGATGTGAACAATAAAGCAAGATAAAGACAGTAGAGCAAGATGCCAAAATTAGGGCTAGTTGGAAACAGAAGTACAAAGTGGTGGCAACAGTGTAAAGATGGTTTCAATAGAGCAAAACAGGGAAACTGAGAGATGAAGGCAATGAAGAAAGATGGAGACAGTAGGGCAAAATGAAGACAATAAAGTCAGATGGGTACAGTAGAGTAAGATGGAGAAAGTAGGGTAAGATGGCAACAAAAGGACCAGATAGCAAGTGTAGGGCAAGATAGAAATAATACAATACAATGGAGGCAGTTGAGCAAGAGGCCAAAAGTAGAGCAGAAGTACAAGGTGGTATCATCAGGTCAAGATGGTGACAGTAGGTCGAAATGAAGACAATAGGACTATATAGTGAGTGTAAGGCAAGTTGGCAGCTGGGAAACTGACAAAATGTCTAGCCCCGTGTCAGATTTCAAAATTGAATATATAAAAATCTGTTTGCTCTTTTGAGAAATGGATTTCAGCGCAGAATTCTGCTGGAGTAGCACTATTAACTGATTCATTTTGAAAAAATTTTTTTTCCAATGACAGTATCCCTTTAAGGAGAGGGTTGGTATTTGAATCGGCAGAGTTCCATTATCTTTGAAGTAAGGCAAAGCAAATAAAATGGTTCTAGTTCAGACATCCCCTAATCTTCTGGGATCACTGATACCGCGCCCAGCGCAAGCCATTCTGAAGCCAGCGCTTGAGAAAAGCAGTGATGCTAGAAACTGAATATTTCCCCCGAAAGAAGAGGATAAGACAGCAGAATCTTTTTGAATTAAAATAGTGTTTTCCCACAGGCTTTATTATTTAATTAAAATAACGGAGAAGCTAACTACAACACAGAATAGTTGCACCCAAGGTGGCTGTTGGGTGGTTTCATGCAGGTAACCCATAACCTATGATTGTTTATTCCCCAAGTAAAATGCAGTAGGAACAGCCGTTTGCTCATAAACTGTACACAGAGATACCATAAAACTATGGCAGCATAGGTATTTTGTTGTACTAAGCACAATTCAGCAGGAACAACCCCTAAGTTTGCTCATAGCCTGTACAGAGAGATAACTCAGTAGGTAATTCAAGTGGTCTCCTCTTACATTAATCATTAAAATGCCAGAAATGCATCCTGCCCACCTGCAAACATTCAGTCTATGTTCATGATGCAGGGGACGTCTGATATTTCTTTGGGCTTATTCAGAGCAGCTGTGGAATAAATACTTTAGGAAATATTTATCTTAACTTGTGGCACATTTTGGCTTTCCAGTCATTGTTGATAGATTTTGTAATCTTAATACTCACAGAAAAACCATTCTTTTAGACTCATTTTGCGAGCCGCGTCCCTGCAAACCCACACGTTTTCACAATAATATTTACAGCTTCATAAATAAGCCGAAATGTCGAAAATCCCACTGCAAAACAGGAGAGATGAGAGAATAAAAACAAATACATGACATGCTCCGTTAGAAATGTTTGCTGAACGTCTTGGGGCAGAGTAAACATTTTTGTGCAAAGATTAGCTTTCAGTATGCGCTGTTTATATAGCGAGGTGCAGCCGGAGATGCTGAGGGTGGGGCATATCTGTAGCCTAAACGCACCGCCAACCCTCATTACTTTTCAGGAACACTACACTTTTGCTTTTCTATAAACAGGAAGAATACAGAAGGAACAACAAATACATAAAGTCTACACTAGGTTTTCAAGGACCCCGTTGCTCCCTAATATATTTTGAGGCATGGTTTTAGAAGGGGGTTCTTCCCACTGCTTCTATGCCTTACATATTCAATTACAAACCAACTCTTCTAGTGGCATCAGAACACTTATCTGGAGTGTTCTGCCAAGCTGAACTGCAAGCAAAAGAACTAATGCCTTATTGAAAAACAAAGCAAGGAGGAAATAATTATATGTTCACATTTTATTATTTTGACTAGATAGCCAGGACTGCCATCAGAAATCACAGGCACTATGATAACAGGCCCCTAACTCCCAAGGGAACCCCAGTCATTATTCAGCTGGCCCCTGGGCGGAGGGCACAAAAATTAGCATGTGGTCCCAAATAAAAAAAGATACATGACCAAGCCCTTGATCCATCCACGGCCACTCATATTAAACTAAAACCCTGCCCAACAAGAGCCACTCCATCTGTAATGTGTGAATTTCACTTTGATATCTCTTGGGGTTCCCCCTGGATAGTGGCCCTGCAGATATCTTTAGTCGAAGGATAAACCCCCCTACAGCACTTCAGTTCCCCGCAGAGGCCTCCTGCCTCCCTCCTGAGACTAACACCCCAATGCAGATTTACTCCCCAGTACCTCATGATAACAGACAAAGTAAATCAATGGGGTTTGCAGCTGCCATACCCGACCAGTTGACTTCTTCTCACAGGTTCTCTTGCAGTTGACCCTTGAGCCATATTGAGGGGAGTGGGTGGTGCAGTTCCAGAGGAGGGAGACCTTTGCAATCAACAGCTCCTATTTTTATCAGTCAGTGGGGCAAGTGTGTTGACATGAACGCAAGAAAAAGAGTCCATTACAGGATGGAGTGCTGAGGCTGAGGCTTCTTGCAGGGCAACCAACCTACTCCAATCACCCAATTTATTTGTGCACCGTTTGTGTTTGAAGATTGACCGTGGGACAGAACATCAACCCAAAACACTATGACATCACTAACCGCTAACATTTCTGCTTCCAGGCAGTGGTTAGGCAGCCATGTTTGCTTTCCTATGGGCTGGGCAACAAAAAGCCCAAACAGATTAGTACCGTTACATCCAGACATGACAAACCAGCATTCTAATTCTAATTTAATGCCTTTTATATCAATTTCCTGACTGTAATACTTGGACCTCGCTTTGACCTTTATTCTTGTTGGACAAACAGCCTGAAAAAAGACCAAGATGAATTATTTTGAGCAGATTTATTTCGCTGTAATAATAAGCCATTTTGTCACGCTAAATTGCCCTGTGGTTTCAGCCTAATAAAGAACGCATGTTGTGGCAGGATATCTGACAAGGACTAACAAATAAGACAAACTAAAGCTGCCCCGGAGATATCTGTGGTGAAAACAGCATTTTTTATTCAAAGATTTTACAGTTTTAGACTTTAAACATTTTCAGGGCCTCCTGGACTTTATTAAAATATGGCTGCTAAAAAAACGCCAGCGCTTCCTCCTTTCGACTGGAGCCAAGTCTGTTGTTACTTATGAAAGGCTTCATTTAATACAATGATTTCATGAAATATGTTATTGTTCTATAAAAAGCAATTTATGTACTAGGACACGGGGGGATTACGGCAGCCCCGGAATTTGGATTGGTCACCGTAACCCAAAATAGATTCTTCTTAAGAAAAGAATGTATTAGGCAATGTGAGAACCCACAAAACACTAACCCCTATATGTCATAAAAGGCGCTATGTTTGCCCAAGCAGTAACCCATACTAACTAATTAGATACGTGCTTTTAAACAGATGACCAGTAATTGCTGCTTTCTGATTAGTCGCTATAAGTGGTTACACCAGTTATCAGAAGAGACAGTGTCTACACTGTGCCATAACAAACCTTCACAAGCAGCAAGCAAATTATCATCACAAAAAAATTATAGAGAGTTTGGAATAATAGCAGGATCCCATACGTGGTTAAGTTGTAGAGAGGACTTCCCACCAAAGGCAAAGTAAACATAAAGTTTGGTTCCTGGGCATGGAAAATGTCACCTATATAATAGTTTGGCTTACATTTAGAAACCATACTTTTTATCTATGTTCTTCTAGAATTTAATCATAAAAGACAAATTGCTGGATGTTCCAACAGGAAGCCAGTAGACCACATGAAGGGAATTTTTAGGAACTGTAGACTGTCCAATGACTTCACTGGCAGGAGTCAATGAAAAAACATTGGATGACACTTTTGTACAAGCTTCTGAGGAATGGCCAGGGACAAAACTGGGGCTGCTGTCACTTAAAACTTTAGCATCCGTGCGGGTCAAAGGGCTGCATCGTTAGTCTAATGAGCATTATAGTGCTATTTGCCACTTAAAGTTACAGGAGGCAGTTTTTGCCACCCCTTGTAACTGTCCGCTTACTGCTGCCTGAGGCAAGTTTCTCAAATTTACTATTAGGGTTAATGTTACCCAACTCCAGTTTCTTGATGACCAAAATGAGCAGCTGAAGTGCTGAAGTTGGTCAACAACATCAAAATAACGATTATTTGATTAAACACAAGACAGGGAAGCTGGTGCTTTATGGTCCTAAATATTTTCCTTGTTGCCCAGGGTCGGAACTAGGGTAGGCAGAGTAGGCAAGGGCCTAGGTTGCAAAGCTGGGGGGGGGGGGCACCAGACACGTACCTTCTCTGCTTATTTCCCCTAGTCTAGTCTCCTCTGTGCCCAGATCTGGACTGTGAAAATGTCTAATTGCGCTGGTGCACATGCATGCGCCTACTCGCGTTGGTGTGCATGCGCTCACCTACTCGTGCTAGTGTGCATGCACGTGCCTATTCGCGAGTGGCCGGCTAGGTTGCCTAGGCACTGTTGTAGCTTTCTGTAGGGCACCCCAAAGCTTCTTAAATGTTTGCCTGGAATATTACAGCAGAGGGCCTAAATAATTACAAGATGGGGAAGCTGGTGCTTAACCAGCCCTAAACATTTCTCTTCTTTCCTTCTGCAATAAGAAGAGCAACATAAGTCCTAAAAGTGTGCTGTATTTTCCTAATATCCCTTAAAATCATATAGTTTTTTAAATTGTAAAAGAAGAAAATCTAACTTTTTACATTTTAAAATTTTTTAAAATTGTTGTGGTTTTAGTTATTACTGTAACTGCTTTGATTGAAATGTGTAATTAATGTAGATTGGAAAGTTGCTTAGAATTACATCTTTTATGGGTGTGGAGGTTCAACAAGTGTTCCAAGTCTAGAGACTGATTTGCTAATTTTCTAATTCAAGATTTTGCAAAAAGAATAATTTTGGAATTAACTTGATTATGTTTTTTCATAGTCGCCTTTTTGTTTTCTCGACTGGTAGAATATTTAATCTGAATTTGCAATAAAAACAATTTATGGGTGTAAAGATATGCAATAAAAACAATTTATGGGTGAAAATTACCTTTAATTCAAGCTCCAAGAAAAAGTTTTATTAGTTATCTAAGTCAAGCTTTTCCGAAACTCGATCATTGTGATTTCAATTTTTTATTGACACCTGGAATATTTAGAGGAAAAAAGCTTGATCGTGATAAAAATAGAATTATTTTATTCATTTAAAAAAATCTACTAAGAATTATAAAATAGCTTGGATATTGAAAATACATATGCCATTGACTTCTACAGAAACTTGTCAGAATGTAGGGTATTTTATTCTCTTTTTTAGAATTCTTTCATTGAAAATTTTTTAGATTTTTTCATGTTTATTTATATTTTGATTATTCAAATAGTGATATTTCTTTTACATGAGTCTTGAACTTAAAGTTCATTGCAGTTAAACGCAAGTCCTTCCTTGGTCCCACACCAAAACATCAAATGCCGTTTCACAACAGATTTTGTTTTTGGCTATTATTTTTTCATTCTGCTTCCAATTAAATGCTTGCAGAGCCTCCCAATGGCAACGCTGCCTTGATTTCGGCCTGGTTATTTACACAGCTAATTGATACAAACAGCACTAATTGAATTGAGCTATCACTGGTCATGTCATTTGCATCTCCTGCAGAAAAAACTATTTATAAACAAATGTTTGGGAGGAGAACCGCAAAATAATCCCGTTCACCCTTGTTTACATAAAATTTCACTTAAGGCAATTGTATATTTTTATTTGGAAATGCAAATAGCTGAGAGATTGTTATTTTCTACCGCGGCATATGGGTTTTGTTGAAAATACTTTGCGTGACATGACAAATATAAGATCTGATAAGATCGTACATTCAGGCGTTTAAAATAAGCATTTTCAGTTATTTAGCTGATAACACAGCGAGATTACCTGCATTCAGATCCAGCCCAAAAGCACAATGGTTAATGGGTTACACCTGGATTTGTTACCCCTGCCCCTTCTATGTGATCAGAGGCCTTTGGAAAAGAAGACAAAAAACCCTATTTTTTCATTGTACCTGGTGTGTGACGTATCCCAGAACCATCATGCTGCTGTGATTAAAATACGTATTAAAAAAGATATCTATACAATTCGTTGGGTCATTTCAGAGTCATTTCTACAAATTCTTCTAATGAGGGCAATATTATTCATATAGAAAAGAAAGGTACTGGTCATAGGTTTTGGATTGTTGGTCCATTGGCAGGCGGGAATGAAAATATGGTGTTGCCAGTGTGCTGGCTACTACCTACATGCACCAATAAGTTTTTCTTCTTCTTTCTACTACAGATATAGGATCCATTATCCAGGAAACCCGTTATCGAGAAAGCTCCAAATTATTATTATTATTATGTAATAATAAAATAGTACCTTGTACTTGATCCAAACTAAGATATAATTAGTCCTAAATGGAAGCAAAACCAATATTTTTAAGTAGACTTAAAGGAAAAGAAAAGTCTTCTTGCACTCAGGCCCGGATTTGTGGAGAGGCCACAAAAGCCAGGGCTTAGGGCCGTCCAGCCGCCTAACGGGGAGCAAAGCTCCCCAGCGTGCCGGTGCAAGCACACCGCGCAGCTGGGCACCAGGACCGTGCGACCTTGGAGCGCCCGCCTACTAAATTCGGCATTGCTTTGCACTTGGGGGTGCCAAATGTTAGGCACCCCAACTGACTGTATTTACTTACCTGAAACCCTGGGCCAGTGCTCCTATCAGCAGAAAAACGCAACAGCCCGGGTTTATACCATTGAACACCACAGAGCGATCCTCTTCTGTCTTCCTCTAACTAAAAAGTTGCCTATTTTGTTCTACTGTGCATGGGTCTGTTCCGAGAAATTTGAAGAAAGAAGAAGCCAGAAGAAGATCACTCCGTGGTGCTCACTGGTATAACTCCGGGCCGGTGCAGTTTTCGGCTGATAGGAGCACCAGCCCAGGGTTTCAGGTAAGTCAATACAATCAATTGGGCGTTCCCAACATTTGGCACCCCCAAGGGGTAAATGACTTTCCTTCTCCTTTAAGATATGGAGATCCAAATTATAGAATGATTCCTCATTTGGAAAACATCAATCCCAAGCATTCTGGTCCAAAACCTTTATTAAAACAATCCGCAATACATTCAGATGTAGCCAGTGTTATTCTATAGTGCTATCCCTAGCTACCCATATAATTATATCCCAGCTAGGTGTGATTCCAATTCCATGACTCCAGATAACAAAATTTCTATTGGGACAAGTATGGCCTCACTATCACTGAGCACACACACGGGCACCTTTCGCTGCTGATCGTGAATGGATCTGTATGCCACAAACAAGTCTTTGATCAGTTGCAGATTCTGTAATTTTCCCACAGGAATAATGAAAACCTCTGAGTTACTGTGGGAAACAAATGATTTTCTAAACAATCATTTCCTCCAGCCGAACAGGAGAGACCCTCGGTTTGCTGGCCTACTGCACCACCTTGGATCCCACCCCCTGCTTCAGTTTGCAAAGTAGGACAAATAAAATAATGTGGTTATAAGCATGTAATATTTCTATATATATATATATATATATATATATATATATATATATATATATATATATATATATATATATATATATATCTATATATATATATAAAATAAATAAGCATTTTCTTTATAATTCCACCCTTAAATACCTTTAAAATGGACATAGTTGTGCTTGTGTATAGATGCAAAGTGGATGCAAGTTGAGTTAAGCATTGAGTTGGGGATGCACCACTTCCAGAATGCACGATCACAGCAGTGTTTGCATCAAATTCACTGGGTGCACCTGGGACACAACCTACTGTGGGAACCCTGGAGCTAATGCCAGGTCCAGTGGTGGTAACTCCAAAATTCCCCATGTGAATTAAAGGAACATGTCCTCAATGACTTGCATCTTTATGCATCTCCATTGCATCCAGTTTAGATATCCCACAAGTGTTGGTGCATTTGCAAATTGTCCCTTTAGGGTTGGGGCAGATTTGGGGAGATTTAGTCGCATGGCGACTAATCTCCTCTTCCTCGCCTGCTTGAATGAAGAATCGCCTGCGGCGCTTTGATTTCCGAAGGGAAGTTCGAATCGCTGCAAGTGCATTAGCGCAGCCAATTCTTCATTCAAGCAGGCAGATGGAAGGCAGTTCGGGGGGGGGGGCAATTCTCCCCGAATCTGCCCGTCTACCCCAACCCTTAAGGCTCAGTTTCACTAAGGTGTATGTCACGTGGAGCTGGGAATATACAGTTTCAGCTTGTCAATAGCAGCAATGATCCAGGACTTCAAACTTGTCACAGGGGGTCACCATCTTGGAAAGTGTCTGTGACACTCACATGCTCAGTGGCCTCTGAGCAGCTGTTGAGAAGCTAAGCTTAGGGGTCGTTACAAATTATCCAGCAGAAAATTAGGTTGTCCTGTAATATAATAGGGCTGATTATTAAATTCTGATGCTAATTGCACTGGTTTCTGTGCTGCCATGTAGTAATTATCTGTATTAATTACTAATCAGCCTTATATTGTGACATTTCTATGTGTACTGTATATTGTGAGTGGGTCCCTAAGCTCAGTAAGTGACAGCAGCACAGAGCATGTGCAGTGAATCAGCAGAAAAGAAGATGAGGAGCTACTGGGGCATCTTTGGAGACACAGATCTTTACTGCTAAAGGGCTGTGGTTGTCTTGAGCTCGTACAGAAGCCCAAAACATAACATGCAAATTTCTAGCCTACTTCTTTAGTTAGGCATTAGTTCTCCTTTAAATGAAGGACAAGTATGTGCTAATTTAGGTTAATGAAGCAATTTATTATAGCTCATCAATGAAATTTAATTATGAATATATCAGCTTTCAGAATTCACTTGCTTTGTCCCAGAATACAATCAGCCAGGGATAAAAGCCTGTGTTTCCTTGTGGGATTATAGGTGTTCCATGGCTGAACTGCAGGCCCATTAGTCATTAGTTAATGTGACAGTCAGTGATTGTACAATGGGACCCCCCCCCCGTGGGGATTTGCTCCTATCTCCCCCCACTTAGCATCCTTATGGATAATGCCCAGTCCTGTCTGCTTCCAGTACAGAAGTCTTAGATAAAAAGTGTCTCCTGGCAAAGAATGTAAGTGAGCCAATTTGCCACAGATTGTTGAACGCAGAACGGCCAAAATTAGCTTTTTTAATCAGAGTGAATGGAAAAGTGCAATAATCTGACCCCTAAAATCCCTATTGAGTTGACATACTGTGGGGACTTTTTTGTATCAGCAGCAATTAACTTGGTTTTTGGGGTGTAACAGGAACCCATGGTACCACGACACACAGTATATCGGTATATTTTCCACCTCAAATAATCGGTTACATTGAATACCCCAAATCTGCACCTTGTAACCAAGTGAGGTCATCTCACAGCATCGCTTTTATGTAACTTGTGGTTTCAGTTCAATAGTCCTGATGATGTCATCTTCCTATGACATAATTATGTCCCATGGCATTATACTCTCCCTAATGATGGAACTCAGAGCCAGCTGGGATTCTTAGCTTTATTTATTTTTTTATTTGCTTCCAGATCTCTGTAATCCCCTCCTCATAGGTGAGAAAAGGAAATGCTGATAATCACCAAAATATTAAGTACAATTACACTTGCTGCAACAGTTATAGCCCTAGTAATGTATTTCTTATACTGGGCTGTTCCTGCTGAATTGTGCTTAGTACAGGGGAATACCTATGTTGCCATAGTTGTATGGTATCTCTCTGTACAGTCTATAGGCACTTGGGAGGCGTTGGAGTTTCAGAAAAAAATTCTGTAAAATTCCCAACAAACCAGCCATTTTCAGGATATTGTTTGGTTTATGTCGGAGCTACAACTTGCATCTGTCCCATATACACAGAAAACGCAGGCCGTTCCTGCTGACCCCTCTCTCTCTCTGAGCTATTTTGAGGCTCATGTTTCGTTTTAGCTCACTGTGTTACTAAAAATTACTGTGATACAGAATGGGAACAGGGTGGGGGGTTTCAATTTTAAAGTCAAGTTTCTTTTTGAGCCCAGTGGTGAATGTGTCCCTGGAAAAGAGCGTTAGAGTCCCACGAGAATTCTCCTTCTCATCCGTGCTCTAATGATGTAATGCTGGGGTTTTTCCCCCACCGCAGCTCTGTGGAATCTTTCTTCATATATAAATACATGATGATGATGATATCTGTGTCTCGCAACATTTGGAAATTAAAAAATGTTAAGAGCCAAATCTGATTTGTTTATTTCACACCCAGGCACACCCTAATTTACTCAAAACACCCACATTTTCTTTTACACCCAGTTTATTTTGGGCTCTGTTCTTTGGAACTGACAAAATTGAGCCTTTGCCTGACCTTCTTTAGGTGGAATTATGTACCAAGAGGAGTCTCCATTCTGTTTAGGGTAAGTCTTAAACACGATGAAACCTAAATCTAGGGAAAACAGGAGAATACTAAGCAGGTTTGAGTGTATTGCAGTTGGTTCCAAGACATTTATTCAAATATTTCCTTTTTCTCTGTAATAATAAAACAGTACCTTGTACCCGATCCAAACTAAGCTATAATTAATCCTTATTGGAAGCAAAACCAACATTTTGGATTTATTTAATGTTCACATGATTTTCGAGTAGACTTAAGGTATGAAGATCCAAATTACAGAAAGATACGTTATCTCCAGGCCCGAGCATTCTGGATTAGGGTCCCATACTTGTATTTGCCCCTGTAAGCTGATAATTAAGGAAAAACTGGCTTGATGTAAGTCTGATATCTGCACCTAGAAGACAGGAGTCATCACCGGGAATAGCATCCAGTGTCCCAAAGGGGCAAATTTACTAAAGGGCGAAGTGACTAACGCTTGCGAAAATTAATTCAAGCACTTCAGGCGCAGGCGTAACTTCACCAGTGAAGGAGATAGATGAATTTTTGCTCTGGACGTAACGCCGCAAATTCACTAAGATGCAGATTTTACTGAACGTTACCTGTTCCACCAGACTTGCCTCCGCCACCTCAGACCAGGCGAAGTGCATTGGAGTGCATAGGACTTCCTCAATTTTTATTGAAAACTAATACATAAACTATATAGTGGGCTCATGTGTAGGGCATTATAACAACTCTATTTTCTTTATTAAGGTTCCCTGGACTTGTGTAATGTAATGTAATTTGCTGCAAATGTCCGTTCAACGTTATCATTTCCTGCTGTATGCTAATTAGCCAACGGTAGTGCAACTTCGCTTTGCTTGCCGAAGTAACGCTAGCAAAACTGGACTAAACTTCGCAATTTAGTGAATTAGCGTTGTCTGTGCTAATTTTTGCCTGGAGAAGTATTGTAATGTGTCCATAGAGGTCGCTAGCGAATTTTACCGCTTAGTAAATTTGCCCCATAGGGTTGCCTTAGAAGACAGCGAGTCCCTATACACCTGCCTGACCATGCCCCAGTCCACTCAAACTCACCTAAACTTCACACTATTACTGTTGTAAATTATTTCTTGATTTCAGGCTCCTCCTCTTTCCAAAACTGCACTCAGGGCCGCCATCAGGGGGGGACAGGGGGGACAAGCGTACCGGGCCCGGGCATGAAGGGGGGCCCGACAGCGCTGCATTTTTTGAAGATCCGGGCCCCCCTTACGAGCGCCCGAGCCGTACGTCTTGCCTCTGTGCTGCCGAATGCCGAAAAGCCGAAGCCGATGCGCCGAAAAGACCCGAAGTCACGGAAAAAGCCGAAGTCACGAAGCGCCGAAAAGACCCGAAGTCACGAAAACAGCCGAAGCCGAAGTCCTGAAGCAGCGCAAAGACCCAAAGTCACGAAAACAGCCGAAGCCGAAGTCCTGAAGCAGTGAAAAGACCCGAAGTCACGAAAGGAGGTGAAGTTGAAGTACTGAAGCCGTGAGTTCAATTCTACTGAACACCAGTTTGTGTATTTTTTTTTTTTTAATCTCCTGGCCACCAATGTATTATTTTAATATTCTATAGGCCCCTGCAACCAATCTTTTTTTTTAAAACATGTTTTTTTGGGGCCCCAATTTATTTTTTAACTCGTAAGGGGCCCCTGACGCCAATATTTTTTTTTTTTTTCAAAAAAATTTTTTTTTTTTTTTAAATTTTTTTTTGGGGCCCCAATTTGTTTTTAACTTATAAGGGGGCCCCTGCCGCCAATGTTTTTTTTTTTCAAATTTTTTTTTGGGGCCCCAATTTGTTTTTAACTTATAAGGGGGCCCCTGCCGCCAATGTTTTTTTTTTTTTTCAAAAAATTTTTTTTTGGGGCCCCAATTTGTTTTTAACTTGTAAGGGGGCCCCTGCCACCAATGTTTGTTTATTTTTTAGTTTTTTTTACATTTTTTTTGTTGGGGCCCCAAGTTTTTTTTAACTTATAAGGGGGCCCCTCCCACCAATATTTTTTTTTAAAAAAAAAAAAAAAAAATTTAATTTTTTTTTTTTGGGGCCCCAATTTTTTATAAGGGGGCCCTGACCATCAATAGCTTTTTACAACTTGTGTGGGGGGGGTTACTTTTTTAGCGCTGATGTCTGTGTGGTCTTTTAACTGCGATGTGGAGTGGGCGGGAAATGGGGTGGAGCTTGGTCGTCAGTGTGGGCGGGGCCCAGGGGGCCCCAAAAATTTTGTTGTACGGGGCCCCGTGATTTCTAATGGCGGCCCTGACTGCACTTACCCCTGAATGAATACCTACTTGTTACAGGCTCACACTCTGAGCTTTAGGGTGTTTACAGACATTTCATAAAATCTGCTCAATATAGCAAAACTTTGTAGTTTGTGGTAGAAAGACATATTTAGCAGTTTTGCTGTGCTTTCCAAAAAGATACGTTTTTAGGTGCATCTTTAACTAATATCCAGTACTGTACTGCTGGGGGGGCTTCAAGAATCTCCATCAAACACAAACAATGACACAAATTCAGGCAGTAGTAGAAGGCTTTGGTTTTCCTAAATATGAATTCTTAAATAAACTAGAAATTCCCACAGGAAATGTCCCTAATGTGAATGTTCAAATATTGCCCATTTCTAAGAGATTAATGGGATTCTGCCCTCAAAACTCATATCAGTTACACAGTTAAGTTGGTTCAGAAAAAAGACAATCATTCATCAAGTTCAACCCACTGTGTGATTCACAGGCATCCCTGGCCCATGGGAGGAAAATAAAGGAAAACCATTTTTATAATTATAATTTTTATTACACTGTAATTACACACATATACTGTACATTCACTTATTACTATCTGTATATAATGTCCTGTAATGTTCTTTTAATCATGTCCCCTTGCACGCTCCTAAACAAGAACCGAGCCATGTCTATCAATCTAATTCTTTAATTGTTCCTAACTGCAACTTCCATCAACCTCCAATAGATTTAAGGGGTGTTTATTTGTGCCCTGTGTACCCCTTGAAGGCTGGAACTATAGCAGAGTGATTGTTACCCCAATGTTTCTATATATCTATAACCTTGTTATGAGCTAAGGGGGCCCAGCCTGAAGGCCAGTTAGGGGGAGATTTGGGGTGAGTGTTTATTTGTGCCCTGGGTACCCCTGGAACTATAGCAGGGTGATTGTTACCCCAATGTTTCTATATATCTGTAACCTTGTTATGAGCTAAGGGGGCCCAGCCTGAAGGCCAGTTATGGTGAGATTTGGGGTGAGTGCTTATTTGTGACCTGGGTACCCCTGGCACTATAGTAGGGTGACTGTTACCCCAATGTTTCTATATATCTGTAACCTTGTTATGAGCTAAAGGAACCCAATCTGAAGACCAGTTAGGGTGAGATTTGGGGGTGAGTCCTTATTTGTGCCATGGGGCTGAGGGTCTATAGCTGACTGTATAAGATTCAGTACAATAGTATTACAGCCCTAAACTCATTCTCTTGGAGAAATGAATGAGAAGGAGACCTGGGATTGGAATTTCATGCCAGTAGCCTAATTGACTGATCCTGTTGTGACATTAGACAAGATAAGCGCCATTCACACACCTCCCCTATCAGAGCCGCCACTTGTCTAGATAAGAGATTGCTCCTTCCATTTGCTGCGCTTTCCTGACAGATTTAAGTACATTTCTGCGTGTGAAAACTGCCTTTTTTTACTATCAGTTTGATATGTGTCTGGAGATGGGTCAGAGGGATGGAGAAAAGACATTAACTCACAATTTATTGCGGAGTTGCTATTGGGGGTTTATCCTGGCTGATACTGGTTCCCATGTTCCAACTGTACCCAGATGCCATTTTTCACCCTGGAGGCAGAGAGATTGTACAGACATTTATCTCTAACAACTGCACTTCAACTCTGATGGGACTGCGGGAACAGGGAAAATGCTCTGCAACTGCCCCCCCCGCTCCAATACACAGGGCTCCTACCTGCCAAGTACTCAAGAGGATTGGTTCTAGGTTGGGAGCGGGTGAGTAAAAGTGCTCACTAATTTGAGCCTATTTTGTTCAACCACATGTGCAGCTTCATTCCTAAGGGACCCATTAATGCACTGTACAGGAGCCCAGTCCAAAGCAATGCGAACATGGGACATGAGCCTAATTACTATCATTCAGATTTCCTTTTTTTTTCACGAATCGTATTTTTTCTCTAAAACTGCAAAAATATTGAGATTTATTAAGTGTAAAAAACCACAAAAAACTTCTCCAAGTAAAACCATTTGAGGTCCCGTAGAAGTCAATGGGAGCTGTGCTGATTCCACTGGACCTTTTTTAGCCATTCAGACTATTAGGGGCCCATTTACTAAGAGTCGAAGTGAATTTTCGAATTCAAAAACTTCAAAGTAAATTTTGGGTACTTCGACCATCAAATAGGCCAACATTTGATTTGAATTGAGAATACTTCACAAATTCGAACGTTCGAAAATCGAATTACTGTCACTTTAAAAAACGTTGCCACCTTAAACCTGCCGAATTGCTGTTTAGCCTATGGGGGACCTTCTAGAACCTCTCTCGTCTTTGGCTAAGTTTTTAGAAATCAAAGTTTTTTTTGTACTTTCCTTCAAATTGTTTGATTCGAACGATTAAATCGTTCGATCAAACAATTTTTACTTCACTCGAAAGCGGCCGTTTTCGATTCGATGGTCGAATTTTGAAGTTTTTTAACTTCGAAATTCCACCCTTAGTAAATGTGCCCCTTAGAGTTTTTTTACGTTTTGTTTTCATTTGTAACTGTCTAAAAAAATTCAAAATGTTTAGATATTTTAGAGATATCTGTATTCTTCTGTATCGTTCAGCACTTTTTTCCATTCGTACTTTTTATATTCACATCTTTTAATAACCTTCATGGCATTCGCCATTTAAGAGAAATAGAGCTTTCAAAAACCGCTAATACCACAAAAATTCAACTTTTAATCAATGAGTCTCTTAAAACAAATTCCCAAGTCATGTACCTGGTACTGGCCAGGGGCAAAAACTACATCTCCCATCATCCCCAACCAACTTTGGCATGCACCATCATTTTTAAACATACACATGGAAAACTGAACCTGGTTTGGGTGAGAAGGACTAAAAGGAGCCTAAAAGCTCTTCACAAGCAATTCCATGCAAAGTGAATCCTTCTTTGTAAATATACACAGAAACTTACAGTCAATTATAACCTTACTAAGGAGCAATATACATTTTAGGCAAATAGATATTCAAGGCGAATTTAAAAGAATTTTGGCGTGACTTTTAACATAGAAATATAGAAATTGTAGGAAAACACAAAAATCTGTGTTAAAACGTAAAGTTTTGGTACAACCCTTTCCCCACAAGATTAGTGTGACTTTCCCGTCCTTCTGTTGTGAAACGTCTCCTTTAAGGATAAAATGAACCAAACCCACACAAAAACAAATGAAAAATAAAAATATTAAACTGCCCCCCTGCCTCCCCCCCGTCCCTGCACACACTATCGTTCTCCCTTATTTTTATCACCCTGACAGAAATGATGGGTGTACGGAAATCTCAAGCTTTTTCCCACAAAAGTCTTGACCCTTCGTCTGGGAATCTCTGAATTAGACCAATTACATTCCCCGCTGCGGCCTGTCCCACCTCTATTGCAAAGGCTCAGCCCACTGGAACTTGTAAGCTGTGGTGAGACTGGGAACCATTAACCCCTTCCCTGCTGGCAAGATAACATCAGCAGGCTAGAAATCTGGTTTCACTTTAAAAATAAAACCTATTCTCCTTCTAACAAAATATAGATAGTTATGGCAATTTCTATGAAATATGCACTGAGGTTTAGGCACATGGGTTGAGTTGAAGAGTCTGGGGAAAGGAATAGTGTGTTGCATCCCTTGCTTCCTTGTTGCGTTCTTTATGGAAGACAAAAGGATCCTCATCAGGAAATGAGCTGTGTACTTGGAAACAAGGGCGCTGCTGCCATCAGGCAATGGCCTGTAAGTTATCAAGGGAGACAAAAAGATGCTTCTGGTGACTTAAAGAGTTGAAATTTCAGTTATTCTAGTGCAGAGAGCTTAATTGTTCCTTTCCTCTCCAAGGCTAAAAACCTAAGCTAGAGGGGGCAGCATTAACTTGGCCTCCTCAGGGCAACACAGGGTCTTAAAGTGCAAAGAAAGGTTTCCCTCCAAGGACAGAAAAAGTGATACGCTGCTTAGGCACGTGCCTTTGGTACAATAGGGTAGCGGACTCAATTGGGGAGCAGCAGGGGGCTGTGAGAAGTGAGCAGCATGGGACTGATCAAATGGGGAGAGGCAAGAAGGGAGCCATGCCAAATAGTTTTGCCTTGGGCAATAATACTACAGCTCTGTTTCCCTCAGACCACTTTGGAGCATGATGCCCATTATAACGTAATGAAACGATCCACATAGAACCCTGCGATAAATGATCTACATTGCAAGGGAATGTTAACCTTTAAACAAATGCCGACCCTAACCCGGGCCCATGCCGACCCGCCACCCTCACTTATATACCTGCACAGTATTCACCCCATTGCTGACATCACCATAGGCAGAGGGGCAGGCACAAGGGTATAAATACTTGCACAATGAAAATCTAAATTCAACAACCACAAAAAAAATGATGAAGTGATTGGAAATGACATCCCTTCTCATACTAAAACGGGTTTGTCTCTCCATGTGACAGCAGTGTGCATTTTGTCTGGTCCTTAGCTGCAATTTCCCCAACCCTCCAGTAGGTGACCCCTCACTTACTTTATGATTAAATGACACTGGCTAAAGAAGGGTTTAATATTTATTGCATATAAAAAACACTGCTTTAACCAACCTTTTGCCACCAGGGTGGCGCTGTTATACCACTGCCACTAATGACATAAGCATATATAACTGGCTTCAGTAACATCCCCTGATAACAGCTAAAACTGGCAAACACTGTAGCATTTACCAGCCTGAATGCCAAGCATAACCATTATTTCCATTCCTGGGCTATTTATACATGGGAATCTTGACAAGAATGATTCTGTTTGTCTTATTTTTCCACTATGACGATGTTTTTCCTGATCCTAAATCCGATCCAAGGTGCGACTGTATCAGCGGCACACTACTATTTTGAGATCCTTGTTTAAATTTGAAATCGAGGGGAAATGAATAGCCGCGAGTTATTTTAAAGTGAATGCGTTTGTTTTACGTGGTGCATTGATATATGGCATTTTATCTCCTTTTCTGTAAACCTTTCACCCTCTTGTCTGCTCCCCTCTTTTATTCCTCTCCTCCCCATTTTCCATTATCTTCTACCATTGGGCCCTTCTCCCTGATCTAAATTTCAATGTTTTAATTTGTATCTATTACAAATTTGTAGTTAATTTGTGGTTTTTCTAAAAGTTTTTCAAAGTTGTCTGAATTTAGAATTGACAGAAATGTATCTCCTACATCATTATGTATGGCACCTGTTATCCAGAATGCTCGGGACTTGGGGCTTTCCTTAATACGAACAGCAGGGGGCTTCTGAACAATTTGATAACTCATACGCATAGAATCGCCAAAGTGTAAGACATATTGAGACCCCAACATTAAAATAGGGCATAACAGTTGTAACATGCGTCACTTAAGCTAGTAAAAAATTTAACACATTGGCTGCATTTTTTTTGTTGCAAAACCCACAAAAAGTAAGCTGGCCTCAGAAATAATATATTCTTGGAAACTACACAATCTATTAAATGCAAAATGGATAAATATCAGAGGATATCTAAAAGTTAAAATTTAAAAGTATGTGGCAAGTAGAGATCCTAACATTTAAATAGTGCCTTATAATTTTCATGGCTGACATAACAGCCCCTGCAAGTCTTTCTAAAAAATTTAAAAATGTCAAAATTTCTATTTCAAAATCTAAAGCTTTTCTAAATGTACTTTTTTTAATGACATTTCTGAAAATCATCTCTAACCTTGCAGTTTAAATCTTTTTATCTCCCATATGTCAATAAGCACAAATATAAAGCATCCTGGAAATGAACCCCAGGGTTCTTCTGAACAGTTTGATGCCCAATATGCATAGGATTACCCAACTGTATGGCATAAAGAGACCCCAAAATGTAAAGTTTTCATGGCTGACACATTAGTCCATGGAAACAAAACCACACTGAGTCCAAACCCCCCTTTCACTATGGGAGCCCATGGATATGATAAATGTTGGTAATATAGATATCCTGGAGAATTCAGAATTAGTAAATAAGGTTTTATAGGCAGTATTAGTGAACAGCAATACTCTAAGGGGCCGATTCACAAAATTCGGGTGAAGAATTCGAATGAAAAAAATTCGAATTTCGAAGTATTTTTTGGGTACTTCGACCATCGAATTGGTTAAATTCGTTCGAATTCGAACTAAATCGAACGATTCGAAGTAAAAATCGTTCGACTATTCAACCATTCAATAGTCGAAGTACTTGCCCTTTAAAAAAAACTTCGACCTCCTACTTCGGCAGATAAAACCTACCGAAGTCAATGTTAGCCTATGGGGAAGGTCCCCATAGGCTTGCTAAGCTTTTTTTGATCGAAGGATTTTCCTTCGATCGTTTGATTAAAATTGTTTAATCGTTCGATCGAACGATTAGCGCTAAATCCTTCGACTTCGATATTCGAAGTCGAAGGATTTCAATTCGAGGGTCGAATTTCGAAGTAATTTTAACTTCGAAATGCGACCCTTAATGAATCTGCCCCTTAATATAGAAGAAACAATATGGTGCTCCCATCCATATGTATAAATACAAACATACAGATAAGGAATGTTCTGGGCACATAATAATATATACCCTCATACTGTAGTGTTTAAGGGAAACAATATGGCAGTTCATGTTTTCATACTAGTATACAATATATTGCAACATTTCACTCTTCATGGCTCTGTAAATATTTTTTATATCTCTTAACATCTGGTACTTTATACCGTTGGGGGAGATACATGATGTTGCTTTTCTCTGCATGTTTATATTTCATTAAGTATCGGCTGTAAGTCCACTGTCTGATAACGTCATTAGTCACCGCTCTCTGTCCAATGTCTTGGCAGTGTTGCTTGTGATGTGTTCTCTAAATGACACTTCTCTCTATATGAGCTATAAAACTTTTGTATTACAGCAGTGTTCTGCTTCATCTTATTCTCTCAGAATTCCCTGTTCTCCGCTTTAGGGGACTTGCATCCTTGTGATTATTGAGCAAGTCTGATGTTAGACAGAAATTACCAGCATTATTTAGGTACCTTGTAGGCTGCAAAACAGCATACAGGTTTCATATACAACTGAACTGTGCAGTAGGGCAAAGGGAGAGTGTTGGAAGGTTTACTGCCTGCAATGCCTTCATTCTCCCTACAGAAATAGGAATTGGTAGCACTAGATTGTTGCCTAATACATAGTGACAAAAGGAAAGTGTTAGAAGGGTTACCGTCTGCTCTAAATTATACGACAGAAAGATGGATTGGTAGAACTAGATAAGGAAGTGTTTTAAGGGTTACTGCCTGCTCTGCTCTCATTTCCATACAGAAATAGAGATTGATACCACTAGAAAGTTGCCTGATATATTTAGAGACATAGACAAGGGGAAAGTGTTGGAAGGGTTACTGTCTGCTCTGCTGTTATTTACTCTACAGAAATAGGGATTGCTAGAACTAGATAAGGAAATGTTGGAAGAGTTATGTTATTGTAACCAAGGACCCACTAATTCCCCTACTCTGTTCATTACTTTGGGGCAATCGAGAACTGAACAAGCCACTTCATTTTAAAATGTGCTGCATGCTACAATTTGAGAGTTATAATTTGAGCTCTGCTTTCAGTTTCTTAAAGGGATACTGTCATGAGAAAACATTTTTTTTCTTCAAAATGCATCAGTTTATAGTGCTGCTACAGTAGACTTCTGCACTGAAATAAAGTTTTCAAAAGTGCAAACTGATTTTTTTTTTATATTTCATTTTGAAATCTGATGGGGCTAGACATATTTTTGGTTTCCCAGTTGCCCCCAGTCATGTAACTTGTGCTCTGAAAAAATTTGGTGACTCTTTACTGTTCCAAGTTGTGATATCAACACCCTCCTTTCTCCCCTAGCAGCCCATCAGAATTTCAATGGGAAGGTAATGAGATAGCAGCTCCCTAACACAAGATAACAGCTCCCTGGTAGATCTAAGAACAGCAATCAATAGTAAAAATCCAGGTCCCACTGTGACACCTTCAGTTACATTGAGTACGAGAAACAACAGCCTGCTAGAAAGCAGTTCCATTCTAAAGTGCTGGCTCTTTCTGAAAGCACATGACCAGGCAAAAAGACCAGAGATGCTACACACCATATTACAACTAAAAAAATACACTTGCTGGTTCGGGACCTAGGGAGAGGCTGACATTTAATATCCATGCTACATTTTGACCAATATGATACCAGGAGTCACTTACAATGGACCATTTTACCTTAAATTATTCAGGTTTAAATTATTCACTTCCTCCTTCTCTGAGCTTTAACAGTTGTTTAAAGAAAAAAAAATCCCTCAGCCGCCCATAATTCCACCAGAATGGGTGGCATTTCATACCTACACTTGGCTGACCTCCCACTAACACCGGCAAGGGCCCTAAATTATTTTGGAAAATGAAAACACATCACTTTTGTTTAAACCACCAACCCTGATGAATCGTACCTGCTGTTCCTTCTAAAGATGTCACATCCTGCCCAAAAATTAATGATCAATCAGGAGGGAAGGAGAAGCAAAGCAGGCAAACTGTTTAGCTGAAATAAACTACTAACGTATAAAGGTAAGCAGTGAAAATAAAAGGTTTATTTAGTCGTCCGTTTTTAAATGGCCATTCTGCAGACACAGAGCAGATATCTAAGGTGGGGGTGAGACTCAACTACTTGCACCTCCTCACATTGCTCTGTTTGTACTGTTCTGCATCTGCAGATAAAGGGGCACTAGAGATCTATCAAGTACAATTCAACTGCCACCTTCCCTAAAGTACTCAGCGTTTAACCCATTGTGGGTTTTACTGCCTAATCCAGCAGTCAGTGTTTGCTTTATAGATGCACAAAAGTATGTATTATATATATATATATATATATATATATATATATATATATATATATATATATATATATATAGATATATATAATCACGTTCCTGGTTCTTTGGAAAATTTCGATATATATATATATATATATATATATATATATATATATATATATATATAATCCAGTAAATGGACCCGCACTCGTTCATATTTAGTGAAATAAATGTATCTTTATTCACAGGTTCATTTCCAACGTTTCGGTCCTCTCTGGGACCTTTTTCAAGGAAAAAGGTCCCAGAGAGGACCGAAACGTTGGAAATGAACCTGTGAATAAAGACACATTTATTTCACTAAATATGAACGAGTGCGAGTCCATTTACTGGATTGTATTATCATACTTTGACCAACGCACCACCATCTGCTGAATTATATCCGGAAGGAGTGCGTTCACTGCACCGACATAATATATATATATATATATATATATATATATATATATATATATATATATATATATATATATATATATACACACACAAAAGCCATGAATAGCTTGTAAATTATATCCTTATCAACGGTGAATTCTGATGTCATCAGTTATAAATGGTGAGTTCTGATGTCATTTCTGTCACATGACTCACTGAAACGTGTGTATTATAATAAATAAAGTACCCCCAGTTGCAAAATATGAGGATATTAGAAGTTACCTCGGAGTTCCATGACCTGTATAAAAATACTCGGCCTTTTTACCTTGTTTTTCTATATGGTCATGAAACTCCTCGGTAAATTATAATATCCTTATATTCTACAAGAGGGGGTACTTTATTCACTATATAATACACAAGAACCATGATTATCTTGTAAATGGTATCCTTATAAATTGTGCTTAGTGATTAGAGACATTGGTTATAATCGGAGCTTAGTGATGTCATTTCTGTCACATGACTCATTGAAACTTGTGTATTATAATAAATAAAGTACCCCCTGTTGCAAAATATGAGAATATTAGAAATCACTCCGGCCCATGTTTTTATATGGTCACGGAACTCCTTGTTAACTTATAATATCCTTATATTTTACAAGAGGAGGTCATTTATTCACTATATAATTTATAGTAGGGGGTACATTATCCCTTATAATACATGAGTTATACTAAGAGTTCCCTGTATAACTCAGCCTGCAACCTTGTGCCTTTATATGGTCACAGAACCCCTTAGCGACCTCTAATATCCTTATCATTTACAGCAGGGGGTACATTATCCCTTATAATACATGAGTTATACTCAGAGTTCCCTGTATAATCAGCCTGCAGCCTTGTGTCTTTATATGGTCACAGAACCCTTCATTAACATCTAATATCCTTATAATTAACATTACGGGGTACATAATTCCTTATAATAAATGTGATGTATAGATCTGAGTGCTTGCTCACACTTTAGAAGTAAGGGTGCAATAGAAGTCAAAATGTCAGGAAGTTAATTTTAAGCACAGAACCCCCCACCCCCAGGCTGAAATTACTATTTATTACATACAGTATTCATTTTTAGTAATATTAGGATGCCTTAAATGAGACCTTCCACCTGTTGACCTGTAACCGTCCCAATCAGCTGACAGGAGGGCTGTTTATTTTTGTGCACCCCTGAGACCAATTATGACTGGTCTTCATTTCTGACAGGAGGTGCAATGCAAGAAATTAAGCCTCTGTATTATTAAGCGCAACCCCACCTGCATACCTCACATTGCAGCTTGACAGGCGCTCAACCATTTTCATTCTCTGCTCTAAATCCCTCTGGAAGGAGGTGGCACGTGGCATCCCAAGGTCACCCGCAGCTGCCCTCTCCCAACTCATTCCATGCCTTCTATTCCTGTCACTCCCAAATACAAAGGCCCACGTGCCAGAGCTGCAAATCTGCAGGGCACATAGTGAGGGCACACAGTGAGCGGGGAACCTGAAAACAAGATGAAGGAATAGAATGAATGGAAGGAATGTAAACAAAGGAAAGACAAATCAGTTGTGATCTGCTTATGGGGGTGTCACATGTCTCTACTGTTCTCTTCCCCATTCTAAACAGTTTTCCTACATAGTTACAGATTTAATTGACTGTATTTTTAAATGTAATCATTACTGGAAAAAGTATCTGTTCTTTGCTTTTCTTTACATTGCTGGTCCTGACTACATACACCACTGGAATGCTGTACTAAGTCAACTCTCCTCCAGCCAAGAACAGTATGTTAAAGGGATTCTGTTTTAAAGCTGTAGTTCAGCACCTAAGAGTGACCTTCAATATCAAAAACAAAAGCATGATCATAAGGATCCACACAGCTTACACTACAGAACAATGGAGTTTTATGGTAAAGTAAAACTGCAAATCAAACCAATAACACTGGCTTTCTTACAAAACAGAAGTTTTGACTCAAAATACTATAAACTAGATCTCCCTGATCTGCCTTAGCAAAGAATTATGTGTAACAAGAATGCGCTGGTTGCCATCTTTTCAAAATCTTTTTACAGGCTGGCTGGGGGCAGTGATCAATATGTAAATAGGGCCTGATGTGGGATGGGTTATGTTAAAGCGGGAGGAGCTGCTATGTGACAGAGAGCTAGAAGAAGGATTGAGAGGAGGATGGGAAAGGGAAGGCAAGATCTGGGCAGGTCAAGGGCTTTGCTGGGCTACATTTAAGGGTATTACGAAATTACTGGTAGCTACATTACCAGTAAATATGTAATTCTATAAGACTGGGGTATCCGGGGCCCACCGGGGCTGCCACCTGGGGACCCCCCACCTCAGCCGCAGGTGCCACCAACCCCCCACAAAGTGACACCACCTCCCCCCTTGCATTTCACGTACCGCCTGTTATTTCCTTGCCGGCACAATCGAGCGCATGCGGGGGAGGGGGTGCCCCGATTGGTGCAGAAGAAGAAGCTGACCTAGGTCGTGGGGCCCACAGATTTTTTCCCGGTGTCCTGCCGGGCCAGTCCGAACCTGCCAATTTGGGCGGCTGTTTACCGGTTAGGCTATACTCTTGTGTAAAAAAAATTTCAGTGGGACCTAGCATAAATTTCTAAATTTCTAACAACTATAGAAGAAGCAGACCCCGTCGTCCAGGCCTACCTGCTCCCCTGCAACTGGGGAGTTTACTTTCTCTATAGTTATGCCACTGCTTACAATCTTTTCCAAAATAATTATGTGCACAGATTCGGGCTGACCAATTACCCCTAGAGGCTGGACACAGATCAGTGGTGTGCCTTATTTGCCACCCTTATATAAAAATGCATGTTTTTACCCTATTTACTATTTTTTTACCAACAAAGCATGTGCAATTATAAACTTTTGCTGCCACACAAAACATTTTATCAGGTTGTAATGCGAATGACAGAGAATTCCTGACGGATAATTGTACGTGTTTTTGCTACATTTCGAATAATGAGCATCTTCCGTTTATTTCTTCTATTTGCAGGGTGTGGAAAGCAATATTATAATATATAGTGGATTGTGGAACATTACATCTCCAATCTGACGTAGCACAGAAGCTCTGACTTCCTCCGGCTGAACTGCAGACACGTCCAGATCCTAAGTGTAACCCAGCACCTCGCAGGGCCGGAGACGCAACTGGATTTCAGCCACTTATCCTCCTCTTGCAACCAGACTAAATGTGTCAGGAGTCTAAAAAATGGATGGCCTGTTCGAGAAAATAAAAAGCCGTTGTGCCGTTTCCAGTGACTCGAGGGGAAGCTGTGACATTGGGCGCCAGGCATATCAGTCTTAAAAGCTGTTAGTATTATTAGTCCAAATAAATGCCATTCTCATTACCCAATAAAACAAGAAAACAGCACTGAGACGTACAGTTATTTTGAATAAACAAGGCAAAATTGGGTTTTAATTGCAAAACATTGGGTTGGTGCTTAAGGTTGCTGTGCTTTTTCTGCAGTATAACCACTGAATGAATAAGTTCAACCACACTGCTTTCTCCATTCCATCTCTTATGGTCCCAAACTCCATGGGCACATTCTAAATATTCCAGAAAGTATGGGATTTGCGCATTTCCTTGCAAGTGACACTGTGCTGTGAATGGGGGTACTGAATGCAAGGGCTGGAACTAGGAGTAGGCAGAAGATGCACGTGGCTAGGGCGCAAAGTTTGGGGGCACCAGGCAGGCCCGGACTGGCAATCTGTGGGTTCTGGCAAATGCCAGAGGGGCTGCTATAAGGTGCCATAGAAAGTCAGTATTTAGTGGGCTGGTGGGGGCTGTTTGGGCCTCTATGTGGACTGATTGGGCCTCTGTGTACCTGAAATGCCAGGGCCTATTTTAATTCTCAGTCTGGAGATACTTCATATGCAGCCTACCCCTAGTCCGGTAAGTGGGTGCGCTCTCTAAAGTCACAGTGATTTGCGCACACTGCATGCCAGCATACAAGTGCCCTTGGTTGCGCACGATTACGCATGCGTGTCCCCGGTTGCGCACAGTTACGGACGCGCATCCCTGGTTGCACACAGTTACGCACCCGCGTACTCGGCTGCGCGCTGTGACGCACTGCAGTGAGCCCCATAGATGCATCATTGTGGTGTCTTGCTTGAAGCAGCCTCTTGTTACAAGGTGTCTCTGAAAGTCCTTGCATTCTAAAATGTTCCTGATTGGATCAAGCTTTGGCATTAGGGCAGATAGGTTAGGATGAGGGTATTTTTGATGGGTACAGAAGAAGAGAGGGAGAAACTATTATGGGAATTAAATGAACTAGCGTTCTTTGAGTAACATACTGGTAAGCAAGGATCCCTTGTGCTGCAGACCTCTAGACCTTCCAGGATTATTTTAGATTCATATTTATACCTCCAGTGGATTAGGAGGAAGGGGAATGACCAAAACATACATGGATTCATTCTGTAGTTTTGGCCTTGAGCCATTCATTGGATTGTTCCTGAAGTACAACTCAGTTTGATAAGCAGCTTACAGCATCACTAAGGGGAGTCAGTGCATCAGTGGCACAGTAGTATGATGGAATTGGGGCTAATATGGGGTAATACATCCTCAAGCTTCCATTAGTGCCCTAAAAAGGAGGAAATTGCCTAATCATAGTATGAGTATCAGTTCCCTACTGTCCCACAATCCAATTAATTCTCTACTATCTAAGCACACCAGCACACAACTGAGTACCCGTCATTCATTACTACCAGCAGAGTTCTCTCTGTGTGGATGTAACCAACGTGGTGCCCTAGCAGGTCCCATTGGATAATGGGAGCCCCCTTCTAATGATAGCCTTACACTAAAATTTATACAAGGCTAATTACAGCAGATTGGTCTTTTCCAGATAAGGGAGGAAATGAATGACAGCAAGCAGAGCCGGGAGAGATAATCCGGCCAGATGTTGTGCTCACTTTCTCTGCAGGCAGTTACATTGCCCAGGTGGGACTCATTCTCAGCCCAGTGCATCAGTTTGCTATTATATAATGTATTCCAGTAAATGAGCAGCTCACCAAACATGTATATACAATAGATGGACATTTACTGGGAGTGATGTTAAATAAACCACATTCATAGGAACTATAGCTAAGAATAGTAGCACACTCCCAATTTAGTAATTGTTCTATACATGCCAGTATTAGAATAATAAAAATGATAGTTTATTAATAACGTAGGCTGTTTTTCAGCCTCATTGAATGGTCACAGGGTTGAGGGGCTTATTCGTATATAAGTGTATCATTCTCAGGACCATGGCCATTGTAATGGTATGTATGACCAACTTTGAAGTGGGTGGGGCTAGGGCCAACCTGCAGCCAATTATATTATTAGCACATTCAAGATTCTACACCGAACAGAGCCAATTGGCATAGAAAAAGGAGCAAGATGTTCCTCTCGACTTTGGAATGATTTTCAAAGGCAAATGGCTACTCTCCTTTATTCATTTTGCAATATTTTGTTCCACTTCCAGTTATTATAATCTAGATAAAGGACAAGTAAACCCCTGCCCATAATACTGTAGTCTAAAAACATTGCCTCCTTTTTCCTGCCCAACATGTCTTGTGTGCACCCACCATTAAAGTAACGTGAGTGCCTACACGGGCACACGCAGGTTTAAGGGGTGTGTACTGCCCAATCAGTTGAAGGATGTGTGTCTGGCCAAGGAGGAGCATGTGACTGGTTTGCCATCTGCCTGAGAGGTATGGGTTCTTGGATTAGGTCCACCCACTTATATACACATTGTAAGGGTTGCACTAGTTTTGGTAATTTTAATCATCCAACTTTCCTGGGTTTAGTGGGGACAGATAGAATCCTGTGATAAGCTGAATGCATGAGGCCAAAGGTGCAGGTAAGGATGGGCTCTCTAATGTGCAGCTTTGCAAGCAGTTTTGTTTCATGAGAGACCAAGTCTTTAGCTTGCACCAGCGTGGAGAGTATCAAACATACTCAGTCAATTGCTGTGGTATGTCCAACGTCAGACAACTGCTCTTTAAAAACATACAGTGCATGGTTCTATGGGGTATTCTAGGAGTAACCTAAATACACAACCATTTCTGAAACACCCTTGGAACCTGTTAAGGATAAGGATCTCAATGATCATACTTCTGTTGATTAAGATGGTGGTAGTTTTTAGGGATGTAGCGAACTGTTTGCCGGCGAACTAGTTCGCGCGAACTTCGACTGTTCGCGTCTGCCGGAAGTTCGCGAACGTCGCGCGATGTTCGCCAATAGGCGTTCGCGTCAAAATCGTTCGACCATTCGACCATTCGATCGCTAAAATCGAACGATTTTCGTTCGAATCGAACGATCGAAGCCATTGGATTGAATGAAATCATTCGATCCAATGGCTTCGATCGTTCGATTCGAACGGAAATCGTTCAATTCGAACGGAAATCGTTCGATCGAACGATTAAAATCCTTCGATCGTTCGAATCGAACGATTTTCGGATGTTCGAAGTTCGCGAACTGTTCGCATTTTTTGCCGGTGTTCGAGAACGGCGTTCGCGAACACATTGACGGCGGTTCGCTACATCCCTAGTAGTTTTCAAACTTTGGTGCCTGCCCTCCTTAGAGGGCAGGGAGAAGTAGTGGAAGGGCTCGGCCTGAAGGCCTATTGGGGTTGGATTTAGGGAGAATGTCTATGTGCTTTCTATATACACTTGAAAATACAGCTTGAAGGTCAATTAGGGTGAGATTTGGGGTGAATACTTATTTGTGGTGCAAAATATTCCTGAAACCATGACTGAATAACTCATACACACATATTTTCCCACCGTTGTGGGAAGTCCTGGCCAAAGCTTGATCCTTCAAGGATGGGACCTAGCCAAATGTTGAACTTTCAAGGAGGAGACCTATCCAAAGCTTGAAGTGGAGTTGGAACTGAAGGTTTGAAAACAGGCCAGTGTGAAGCAATTTTGATGCCCAACAAGAAGATACAGCACCAACCAATACTAACCAATCCTAGTCTGGATTCTTACATACTATGTGCCCAGCAATAAGGAACATTTTCTTCTAATAAATAGTTACTTTTTTCCAGTGCAATTATGATGGAATTATGGGGGAAACCTCTGCATTATGGGTAAAATAAATAGAGCTTGCAGTGCAATTTCAGGATATTGCAGATCCCCCCCAGAACTCCATCTTAGTTGCGGTTTTTTGAAAATTGTGTGCAGTGTATAAACATCATTCATATGTGATTCTTTTGCTGCAAGTCTGCTGTGCAGGTGTATTTGTACATAATTCAGGACGGACAATATGGCACTTAGCACAACTGTAAGTGCCAGGGGCATCAATAAGCACTACTGCAGTTGTGGCTGCATTCATAAATGACCCTTAAGGATTTTTACTTTGAAGCCCCTACTATATTGCAGAAGAATGTGATTCTCTTGTTATTCCATGATAATGTACTCCTTTCCAAATTGTCTGTCTCCGAGGCTCTGATCTTTCGAATCACTTGCTCCAATAGACTAAAACATAAACCTGTCAAATTGCGGAGCCCCTACAATCTCCTCCGAGCCAGAACCTCCAGTTCTCTGATTGTGAAACTGATCTTCCTGTCTCCATCCAAACTCTCTTTCATCAATGCTGTTTTTTGGGAAAAGATCGCCCAAATCGTTCCGCTTTCCTGTGCCAATATCTGAGAGGATGAGTTTCACCACATTACGATAAAACACAAACCATCAAATTAAGATTTTTTTTTTTTTAAAGAAATCAAAGGCATATGCGAGAGAAATATGGAGTAACGGTCATTTCCTTATGAGCCTACCAAAAATGACAAACACTTAAATGAAAAGGGCAGACACTCAGGCTTCTCAGTAATTCTATTTAAAACTCGGGCAGCAAGGAGAGAAGGAGCAGTGTTGCAAGGCCACGGTATAAATGATGGCTCACCTTATGTCTTGGCAGGGAGCTGGGGCTTGTACTCTGGGTCACACAATTCAGATCAGATTTCTAAGGAGGTGCTCAGTGGAGAAGAGCTGGCAGCGAATGCAAAACAATCGTCTCGCAATCCAGGCTACGGAGATGCAAACATGTTTGTGTCTAGGGCAGCTCACACCGAGAAAACATGAAGTTACAGCCTTCTAACAGCTCAGAGTCTTATCTCATGGAAATTCTTCCCAGTGCAAACAAAATAATTCATATATATCCTAAACCGATTTAAATTTTGGAGGCGATGCCTAATGACGTTAACTGCCCCTGCACTCGATTCACGTTAAAAAACACTAGCAATGCAAAGCATTTGTGTGGACACATTAAGCTGCAATGACGCTGGAATTCAGGGGAAAACATTGCATTGTGGGTAAAAACACAGTGATTTGCGGGAAGTGGACCAATCACCAGTTTGTGGTCAAAGATGACCAATCATCAGTTTGCCTTGCAACTGCAAAGCCAAGGTGGTGTCACGGCATATTTATCTGCTTGAATCTCTATTACTAACTTTGTGCCTCGGTTATTTACAGACATTAATACTTGAGATTAAACACACCGTGACAGCATTCTCTGCTTAAACGTTCCGAGGCTTTCGGGATAACAGCATTCGTATATATATATTTTATCTGTGAGTGCTAGCAGAACAAGATTGTAATGAGATTCCAGAGGAATGTTCTGTCTGAAACCAACTGGCAGGAGTAACCCGGCCTTGAATTTTCTGTCGATAATATCTGCAGAAATACAAATTGCTGCCAGGGCCGTCATTAGCACAAATTGCTTGCTCTGATTGAATGGCAGCTAATTGATGGCAGGGTTTCATTGGCATCAGGAATGGTACATCAGAGAGATTTAATAAAATCAGCAATTAAAGCGCTGGATTGTTGTGGCATGTTTGTATTGTTTGTTAGCCGTGGTTTAACGGGGAACAACTGGTCATGATAAAATAAGCAAGTTGTGCAGATAAAGTAAGTCTTGTGATGCAGGTGCCCCTTCATTCTGAGGATTTCATGTCTTGCTAGTTAGCTATCGGCCAGTCTTACAGTATCTCTGTACAGACTATAAGCAAACTGAGCTGTTCCTGCTAAATTGTACCCGTCGATTATAACAGTAAAGATAACAGTAAAGATGAGGTTGTGGCCAGTAAGCCTGAATACAGAGATGACAACAGCAGTAGATATTGACAGTAGCAAAAGATGCAGACTATAAGGTAAGATTTAAACAGCAAATAAAAAGATGGCGACAATAGAACAAGATAGAGACAGTAGGAGAAACTGGAGACTGTAAGACAAAATGGTGACCATAGGACAAGATAATGACAGTAGGACAGGATGGAGACCATAGGACAAGATAATGACAATAGGACAAAGATGGAGACAGTAGGACAAGATGGTGACATTAGGGCAAGATGGAGACCATAGGACAAGATATTGGCAGTAGGACAAGATGCAGAACATAGGACAAGATTTTGACATTATGGCAAGATGGAGACCATAGGACAAGCTATTGGCCGTAGGACAAGATGGAAACCATAGGACAAGATAATGACAGTAGGACAAGATGGAGACCATAGGACAAGATAATGACAGTAGGACAAGATGGACACAGTAGGACAAGATGTTGAGAGTAGTACAATATGGAGACCATAGGACAAGATGGTTACAACATGGCAAGACAATGACAATAGTGTACAATGCATAAAGCAAGGGAAGACAGGAGCAACAAGGCAAGATCGAGACAGTAAGGCTAAATAGAGACAGTAGGGAAAAATGGAAACAGTAAGGTAAGATGGAAGCAGCAAGGTAAGCTGGCCATAGCAGGACAAGATGAAGACTAGTAGTAGGAAAAAATGGAGACAGTAGGGCAAGATGGAGACTAAAGATTGAGTCAGAGAAAGGCAAGATGAAGGCCGTAACCCTATTGTTAAAGTTACAATTCCATCATCACATGATAAGACATTAAGACAATAAGGTAAATATTTATCTTAGCCTGTTATGGTTTTGAAACTGCATGCTCAGAGGAATACAGGTATAGCGGCCTACCGCCAGTGAAATAAAGGGGTGATATAATAACAAAGGCAAGCTTGACGCAGTCCAGCAACCAATCATTTGTCTGTTTTCATTATAACTGCACTAGATGAGTTAAAGCTAACTGCTGATTGGCTTGTGTTTCTATACACTTTACTCGAGATCTGTCTTTGCCATCAGCTTTTATAATACGTACAGAGAGAGACTAAACAGCAACATAAGTGGGTGGCAGATTATCCTGAAAAACAGTCATTTCCTTAAAAATGTAATATTTTCCTTTTATCTATGGACACATTTAATGTTTATCGTTTTCATTCCTGTAACTATGAAACGTTATCATCTTTTAAGAAAAACACAAAGAATTTCATTAAACCTTAGCTTTAGTAGTACAAAGTCGTTTTTAAGTTTTACATTTTTATACTAATTTCACAATTTACTAGTGAATTAGTACTGACCATATTGTGGGCATTTATGAGATTAGTACAAAAAGAAGTCTTGTGATGGATGGGGGAAGGGTATTATATTGGTCAGAACTGCCCACCTTCAATCCCCAAGGTCCTATTGGGGATAAAAACATTTCTGAGATTACAGGTGATTAGAAAGGGGTTCTCTATCATTTGCTGTGTATATATAATATACATTATGGGGCAAATTCACTGTGCGCCGAAGCGCCTAACGCTAGTGTCAATTCGCTAGCGTTGGGCATTTTCGTTACTTCGCAAATTCACTATCGGACGCTGGCGTAACTTCGCTAGTATAACTTTGCACCCTTACGCCTGGCGAATTTGGCACAACGGACGTAACTACGCAAATTCACTAACGCGCGCATTGTTCTGAACGCAACCTTTTACGCTAGACTTCCTTCGCCACCTCAGACCAGGCGAAGCGCAATAGAGTAGATAGGGATTTCTTCAAAAAAAGTTAAATTTTTTTCTAAGTCCCAAAAAACGCTGGCGTTTTTTCTATATTATGGGTGATAGGCTGAAAAAGATCGAAAAATTTTTTGGGGCTCCCCTCCTTCCCCCCACATTTCCTAACTCATGGCAACTTTACTTTACAGTGGGTACATGTGTAGGGCAAAATAAAAATGTTATTTGATGTTTTGAAGTTTTCCCAGGCATTTGTAGTGCTGCAACATATTCCTGCATTGAAATTTGAATTTCGAGCCGTATGCAAATTAACCATCGCTAGCGTAACTTCGCTTAGCGAATCAACTCTAGCGCAACTTCGCAACCTTATGCTACCCCTGAGCGCAACTTCGGATTTTAGTGAATTTCCACAATGTGTGTTGTCGTTGTCATACCTTGTAACCAAGGGAAAGAGTCTATATGATTCCCAAAGGGTCAGGGTTTATGTAAATCTGCAATTGGAGACAGAGTTGTACAGGTATGGGACCTGTTATCCAGAAGGCTCAGGACCTGGGGTTTTCTGGATAACAGATCTTTCCGTAATTTGAAATTTCATACATTGTCTACTAGAAAATCATATAAACATTAAATAAACCCAAATAGGCTGGTTTTGCTCCCAATAAGGATTAATTACTGTATATCTTAGTTTGGATCAAGTACAAGGTACTGTTTTATTATAATAGAGAAAAGGGAAATCATTTAAAAAAAAAATTGGATAAAATGGAGTCTATGGGAGATGGCCTTTGCGTAATTCTGAGCTTTCAGGATAATGGGTTTCTGGATAATGGATCCCACACCTGTAGTTAGTCTGAGCGTTGGTCAGTAAGTAAGTATCAAAGCCAAGCCAACTGTTATTTGCTCACAAACATCTATCTATCTATCATCTATCTATCTATCTATCTATCTATCTATCTATCTATCTATCTATCTATCTATCTATCTATCTATCTATCTATCTATCTATCTATCTATCTATCTAACTAACTAACTATCTATCTATGTATCTCGCTATCATATATCTATCATGAATCTATTTATCTATCTAGCTTTGTAACTATTTGTTTTCTACCTATCTATTTATCTATCTATCTGTTAGTCTATCTTTCTATCATCTATCTATCTATCTATCTATCTATCTATCTATCTATCTATCTATCTATCTATCTTTCTTTCTATCTATCTATCTATCTATCTATCTATCTATCTATCTATCTATCTATCTATCTATCTATCTATCTATCTATCTATCATCTCTATTTCTATCTATCTATCATCTATCTATCTATCAATTGTCTATCTATCATCTATCTCTAAATGAGTATCTTTATGTTTGACTTCTCAATAGAATCTTCCCCTGTGACTGCCCAACTACAGATGAATCCTACTGCATAACATGTCAGGAACAGGCAGATAAACCACAGAGTTGGATTCAGATAAACTGAGCTTTGGGATTGCTGATGTTCACGAGCCTAATCTGCAGGGCTGGAAACAAGACACATGGCTTTGAAGTTATTAAACATGGTCTAAACGATTCGGCGTCCCGCTGAGAGAGGAATGATCGCCCTCCATCAGCAGGTCATAGACTGGGGATAATCTGATGGAAAACATGGACACAAAGAAATTTAAAGAACATTCAGATGGATTGGGTGATCTAGGTGAGAAGGGATAACAGACAGGCATTTATGTAAATAAAGGCAGGTTGTTTATCTCCCACCTTCCTGGGATTTAATGATACTGAGCCATTTGGAGCTGTTACACAGTACATGTTACAGTGCTCAACTGACTTCAGTAAATGGACCAGTTTGTCTATATACCTCTGTACCCACATCAACAAACTAAACATTTAAAGCATGTTGATTTCTCTTTTATTGTGTTTGTCAACTCTATAAGTCTTCCCAGTAGACTCCTCCAGGTGAAGGGAGAGTGGGACATGGCTAATTGACCAATTCCAGGTTTAGGAAGTTTAGTCCATTGGTTGGTATTTTCTGGAAGGGGGTAGGATTATAAGAAACTGAGTACCCACAAGCCAATCATAGGATCATCCAATGCATCTCTCAGTCATTGGTCTTCACACATTGGTCCCTCAGCTGCCATCATGCTTCAACTCCCATCACGCCCTAAAAGCTAAAGACTGTTCTGAGTTTTTGCCCACTAAGAGAGCAAGTTTAGTGAACAAACTATGGTTACTGAGAACCGGTAGATTTTGTCTTACTGCTGATTTAGAGTTTGCAGACACTTATTATTTTTAAATATTTCTGCCTAAAATGTCCTTGGCTGGGACTCGGTTGCAACATTATCAAAGCAGGCCCAATTTTGACGTTGGATGTCCTCTACACCATCAGGAAGATGCTGTTCTACACAGACAAGATGTCTTTGAACAGTTCAAATGGATTCCTGCGTTTTCCTCTTCCTGACCCACCTCCTCCTTCTCTGGATTTAATGCACACCAGACCTGCAGGATAAATATCTCAAGCATCGGTTCATACCTCGCTGCAATTTTTTTCATGGTTCAGGGTGTGGCGGAGAGAGTGGATTTTGGAAACCCATAAGTCTTATTTTGAAATGCACATCAAAAGGAGGGACGAACAAAATAGATTTGCTCCATCTGCCAGCTTTACATGATGCCAATGTAACACTGTACCGCAGTGGGAGACAGATAACAGCATTTCAACAACAAGCTCAAAAAACAGATTTTTATCATTTTTGCTATGAAACACTGTATATGCTAGTAAACAGTGAATGCTTTGGTGCACTCACCTTGCAGAAAGAGGTCATCTGTGGTACAAAGAAGTTATATCTAAGACAAAGAATAAAAGGTTCTGTTGGTTAAGACACTTGTGTTCCAATTATTTTCTTAATTTCCATTAAGGAGGGTGGATTTGGGATAGACTTGCTAGTCTTACTTTTTCTTGATTGGGTGCTAGTTCTTTCCCAAGCAAACAAAAGTCTTCTTACGTATCCTATATAATAAAGTTGAAGTGTCTCTGCGTCCAGTCCCTGTGTCCGTGGGATTGTGCTACTGCGCATGTGTCCCACCAGGCCCGGATTTGCGGCAAGGCCGCATAGGCCCGGGCCTAGGGCGGCAAAAAAATAGGGGCGGCATGCCGCCCAGCCGCACTATGGGGACGCGTGCGTCCCCATTCAATTACAGCAGCTGCGCCGGCGAAAAAACGCCGGCGCGCTGGGAAGGGGAGGTGAGGTGGGCGGGACCGCGCGGCCGCCTGGTCGGACCGCGCGGCCTAGGGGCGCCGCACACGGAAATCCGGCGCTGTGTCCCACGGACCATCTCTGGCGAATTTTCTACATATGTTCTAGTGCCCGTTAATTTAACGGGCTCAATGTCTAGTATATATATAAAGGTCTTTAGTGGCTCTCAATTTAAATTTTTTACTCCAGCCAATGTGGTCATTGTGTATCACTACCAAAACATTGGATGACATTTAGGGGCAGATTAATTACAGGTTGAGTTGTGTTTTCCACAAAAATTCATTTCAAGATTAGTTTTTTAGTCCAAAAAAATTTTTTGGTTAAAAAAAACTTGATTTTTACGAGTTTTGTTTTTTACAAAACTCACATTTTTCTAGATTTATTTTCCCCCGACCCTGGAAATAGCTTGAAACCAAAAATACACCATCTAAAACCTGTTGAGGTCATGTAGGAGTCAAAGGCACAGGTCCCTTGAACCATTTGAAGATGTTTGGAGTATCTTTCGTGGGTTTCACTTGAACTTCCATCTTTGAACTTCCATCTTTCCCTACTGCTTCCATTTTTACCTTCTTTCTCCATGTGCTTTGTTACAATTACCGTCCCCACCTCTTCCTTCTTAAAACTGGTACCCTGTGGGGACCATTCTATGTGCAGAACGCAGTTGCCTTCTTATTTTCACCCCATAGGCAGCCCTGCATTCAGCAGAGGGTGGTAGCTATTCTTTATGCCCAAAAACACTTATGTAGGGCTCAGAATGTAGTGTACAGCACAATACAAGAACAAAGATATTAGAAGCAATAACATTAATGGTTACTATGATATTAAGAGGATCGGAAAAGGTTTCTCAGTCTCCTGCCAAGTGACAGACAGGCATTTATTATACCTACCTCGATGTTTGGATTCAGAGCTTTAAAGGCATGTTCTCATCTCTTTGGCAACTGAAAGCAAGAAATCAAAAGCTTTGCTTAGACTAAAGTGTGTCCAAAGAAATCTCTCCCTGTCGGCCTCTGGCACTGACCAAGCACCCGGCTCACAAGGGTACCAAGCAGAATCCGTACTAACAGCTGCATGTCATTATCAATAAGGCAGAAAGGCACCAAAAGAAAATGTAAAAAAAACAATGGCGCAAAGAAAGAAAAAAAATGACAATGCTGTCATTGGATCAGGGTCTTGTTGCTTTTGTTTCTTATAATTAGGAGAAATGGAGGTCAGTTTTTGTTGCCTGCTACGTCCAGCATAGGGCAATTGTTTAAAATATAGGGACAGAGGTGGAGACGTTAGGGTAAAGTATAGATAGCAAAGGATTAAGGTGACAGTAGGGCATGATAGTTATACTGTATATACAGTATGGCATGATAGCTTTACCGCATATAATAAGCCAATATTTAATTGTAATTGCTTATCTTGACTGTAAAAGCAACAAGGGACAGCAAATTAGGCCAATAACAGCCTGCAAAAAACCGAAATAGAGGGCGAGACAAATCTTTTTAGCATAGCTTACTGTATTTCAAATATTTATTATGCTAGTGTCCCGCACATGATGATTTATCTCCCCGACGGCAAGATTTGGCTGCCATTTTTCTATTTCCCAGGAGGAAGCAAGACCGGAATGTGTTGTGTGCTCCTGGGGACAGAACCTCAGATCAAACTGCTGCACAGAATTTTTTTAAAAAAGAAAGTAAAGTATGAATAAGATGTCAGAGACGAACACTGCTCTAAGCCGAACATCTGGAGAGGCACGGCCTGTTCTTAAACAGGAACATGTGGCCCTACTGGTAGCAATGAGCGGTAAGAGGGTTGTGAAATACCTACTGCAGGTGGCTAATTAGGTCCTTCTTCTGCTTCAGTTATCTAATGCTTCAGATACAAATATTTCACTCTTTACCTTTAACGCATTAACCCCCTCACTGCACAGAATGAATTGAATACTGATACACACTGATACTGAGTGAAAATACCTGTATGCACTATGGGGCAGATTTACTAAGCTCGAGTGAATAATTCCAATGAAAAACTATTCGAATCTCGAAGTCATTTTTTGGGTACTTCGACCATCGAATCGGTCAAATTCGATCGAATTCGATTCGAACGATTCAAAGTAAAAATCATTTGACCATTCGATAATCGAAGTACTGTCTCTTTAATAAAAACTTCGACTTCATACTTCGCCACATTAAACCTACCGAAGTCCAATGTTAGCCTATGGGGACCTTCCCCAGCACTTTTCTAGGGTTTTTTTGGTTGAATAAAAATCCTTCGATCGATCGCTTAAAATCGTTCAAATCGTTTGATTTTTATTCGATCGTTCGATCAAAGCTTTTGTGCTAAAATCCTTCGAATTCGAATATCGAATTCGAAGGATTTTACTTCGAGGGTTGAATTCAAGGGTTTTTTAACCCTCGAAATTCGACCCATGATAAATCTGCCCCTATATGTTTACTTGTAGAGCTGTAGAATCATTGTTAATTCCTATCTCTACAGAGGTAGCCAGGATTGTTCTGTAAAGATGTAGATGTAAAGATGTAGCCAGAGTTATTCCTAGTAATGATACTTATCAGTACAGATGTAGCCATGGTTATTTCTAATGATACTCATCTGTATAGATATAGCCAGTACGATTTATAATTACTGTATATCTATCTGTACAGATATAGCCAGAGTTATTGCTAAAAATACCTATGTGTAAGGCTAATGCAGGGGCTGATAATCTGCCTGCTGAAAAATGCAGGCCAAGAATTAGCCCATTCACTGCCATTAGCATCCTGTCCTGCCTGCACCCAGAAAAAATGTATTGGCCCAGGTGCAGGCACACACGTCTAATGCATTCTTGCTCTGATATCAGCCATGCATTTTTAATCCTAGTGACAGAGAGTTTGTACTGGTGAGTTAGACACCAAGGTGTTTTCTCCTAAACTGGGTCCACCAGTGGCAGAATTACCCAAAGGGAGAACATAGTCTGGAGATGGTTGGAATGTATGTGATCCAAGGATATATCACAGCTGCTGAATCCTGAATATTAACCATCAAGGCTGTCTCAATGGAGAAGGCGCAGAGGCTGTTAGTCACACTAACTTATTTACACTGGACTTGTCTTGGTGCCGTTTAATTTGTTGGCCCAGAATGTACAGATTGGTCAGATGAACATCATTTTGAAACAGTACCTCGGATTTGGATTGCATTGGATTGAGATCTGGGCCATGACAGATATTCACCATTTTGTTCTTGAGCAGCTCCAATGTTATTTTGGTCACATGTTTGGTATTTTTACACCATCCATTGCTCTTTCTATTTTATCAAGAAGCACATACTCTGCTGATGGAAAGCAGACATCCTTGCTACACTTTACAATAGGCATGGTCTAGTTGACTAGAGAGGAAGCAGACCCTGCGGCTGCAGGGGAGCCCACGAGGTATAGACCCCATGAGGCCCTAATTCATATACACTTTCAATAAATATTGGTAAAAAAGTCAACCTCTAGTCAACCCTCAGGGGGCCTGACAAATAATTTGCTGTGTGGCGCAGTAATATCTAGTTATGCCACTGAGTAGAGCTGCCACTAGCCAATAAATCACTAGCTAATGCTGGGGCCAGTATTACAAATTTAACAGAAATACAATTGCTGGCAATTTTTTTATTTCCTGAACTTACACCGTCTCCCTGCCCAGTTTGGCTTTCAACCTGCTTATTTAATTCCTAGATCCCCATTCCCTTATTATTTTGATCTCATTCTCAACGCCTCATCTTGTGACACCTGCCTTTTCTTCAATAGTGGCTGGTATTAAACATTGGCAAAGGCAGCAACCCTATTTTTGAGGTGTGGACAGAATTTGTCCAAACACCTTTATCTTGGTCTCATCTGACCGTAAAGCCTTTTCTTAAATTGCATCTGGGTCACTCTCACGTTCTACATGAGCAAACAATCTGGCAGGTATAGTTCAGCAATATCTGGGTACCCAAAGATTAAGCAATTGGGATTGAATGTTACATTACGGCAGCTGCCACACATAAATACACAAGTATTGTTCTATGCACACACTAAGTACTATACTGTTTAAAATTTAAACAATATGGCAGCTCATAATGGATCCTGTTGCGGTAGGTACATTTGCTGAAGGGATTTTTTTAGTAATTTATGCATGTCTGCCCTGGATTACATTCACCAGAGAGTCCCAGGGGCATTTGTATTGCATAAGGTGTAAAAGAAAAATCAAGTTTGTGGGAATACAATGGAAACTAATCCCCGGCTGTTCCAATGTAACTGTAGGCCCATATCCAAGATAGATAATGATATTGGCCTTTGGCTCACTGCTCTAAACATGCTGCATTTCTCTGAATTTTAGGGTCCGGCCCCAGCACTTTGGTTAGGCAGCAAATTCCCCACTTGCTCAGGACAAAAGGCTTCAATCAATTTTTCATAAAGCACAAACCGCATCTAAGTACCACGGATCAGGCAGTTTGGGTCTCTGAGTGATGGGATATCCCATCAATGGCTGTGTAAATAAGCGCCTCTTATTAAGCTCTAGGCTCATAATCCTCCTGATAGTCTGTTTACTACCTGAAGCGGCGATAAGCATTACGAGTGTGTCACTTTGTCTGTAGGTTGGAGCCTTTATCTCAATGGAACAAAACAGTATATAATGAACGTGAAACCGACCTATCTCTCTGCTACCTTTCATCTCTAAACGACTTGAGCGCCTAGTCTACAACCGACTAACCTCATTCCTCTCTGACAATAACCTGCTGGACCCCCTACAATCTGGTTTTAAGCTACAACACTCCACGGAAACTGCCCTGACTCGACTAACTAATGACCTTTTAACCGCTAAAGCCAACAATCATTTCTCACTACTAATACTGCTTGATCTCTCAGCCGCATTTGACACTGTAGATCACCCTCTCCTCCTCCAGTCCCTCCAGTCACTTGGCCTTCGTGACACAGCCCTGTCCTGGTTCTCTTCTTACATCACCAATCGTTCCTTCAGTGTCTCCTACAATGGAGTATCATCTTCTCCCCTACCTCTTTCTGTTGGAGTTCCTCAAGGCTCTGTCCTGGGACCATTACTATTCTCCCTCTATACTTCCTCCCTTGGCAAATTAATAAATTCGTATGGTTTCCACTACCACCTCTATGCTGACGATACTCAGATCTATCTCTCATCTCCTGATCTCAACCCAGAACTCCTAACTCACGTCTCCTCCTGCCTGTCCGCTATCTCTACCTGGATGTCGCAACGCTACCTTAAATTAAACCTCTCTAAAACCGAAATGGCTCTCTTTCCTCCAACTAACACCAGTAACATCCCCGAAGTATCCATCATAGTTAACAATTCCACTATCACCCCCTCTCCCCAGGCCCGGTGCCTTGGGGTTATCCTAGATTCTGCCCTGTCATTCACTCCTCATATCCAGTCACTTATTAAATCATGTCACTTCCACCTAAGGAACATATCCAAAATACGATCATTTATCACCCAAGACGCTGCCAAAATTCTTATTCACTCTCTCTTCATATCGCGTCTAGACTACTGTAACTCTCTTTTAATTGGCCTCCCCCTCCAGAGACTGTCACCTCTCCAGTCCATAATGAACACTGCTGCGAGGCTCATACACCTCAGCAACTGCTCCTCCTCTGCCTCGCCATTCTGTCAATCCCTGCACTGGCTTCCGTTACCTTTCAGAATCAAATTCAAATTAATGACACTGACTTTCAAAGCACTTCATAACTCTGCTCCACCCTACATCTCTGAACTCATCTCTATATACTCACCCACTCGCTTACTACGCTCCTCTACTGACCTACTACTGAACCTTTCTCTCATTACCTCCTCACACGCTTGCATTCAAGACTTTGCAAGGGCTGCACCCCTCCTCTGGAACGCTCTCCCACGGTCTGTCCGACTTTCTCCCAACCTTTCTGCTTTCAAGAAATCTCTGAAAACGCACTTCTTTCGAGAAGCCTACCCTCACTCTGCTTAACTACCAAACGCAACATCACATACAATACCACATTTCTCACCCACTTAATTCGATCTTGCCCACTCCCACACCTTGTGTATTACTCCCTTCCCTTTAGACTGTATGCCTATGCATAGGGCCTTCCTCACCTTTTTGTACCTGTATTGATTGTGATGTTTGTTACTCCATATATTCTATGTATGTAATTCATGTGATGTAGTTGTATAATCACATTTACTTTACAGTGCTACGCAATATGTTGGTGCTATATAAATACATGTTAATAATAATAATAATAATAATATCGGCCAACCAGAAAGCAGATCCTTACAGTGGCGCTGCCATAGCATAAGCATCTCTGGCCTCAGAATAAAACCTACTAGGAGTCAATGCTACAATGGCAGAAAGCTGAGAGGCCCAAGCCCCTTGGCCCCCTTCCACCTCTACAGGCCTCTCTCCAAATCCCTCATTTGTCCCCCTTCATCCCCCTTGGCAGCAGGTACCTTCTTTATGTACGTGGGGAGCACACAAGGGCTGGGGCTGACTGTGTTTTTCCTGATGTCCCGCTGTCCCAGTCCAACCTGTATACATACATATAGATACATACACAAAGGGCACTTTGTCATCCATGGTCAACAAAGCATAAAAAGGCAAGGTATCTTTGGGTGCTGTGTCGCCTACAGTGGATTGTGACGTGGCACAGAATGCTCTTTTCCAGTGTAAACATACTTAACACCTCCCATTCCATAACATTACGAAAATGTTCAATTTTATTGGAAATAACAGTTTGCTCTTTTACATTAAATAAAAGTCCCCTCGTTAGATATTCCTCCCTTGTGAGATTGGAACTCGCCAGGCACACTCATTCCTGCAAGGAAATGTCCAACGGGTCTTTACAGCACCTTGGTATTTCTAATTAAATTCTTCATCATTGTTGTTCTTGCAGCACAATGGAACGCTTATGTTGAAAAAAAAATCTAATTTGTTAATTTTGTCTCAAGTTTTCAGTCTCGATGTGTGCAGAGAAAATATTGGCTGTGGCATAAAGAGAAGAGTGTTTCCCATGCCCGCTCTGCAGGAAGTATTTAGGGAAAGCCCCAACCCAAGAACTGAGGGAGAAGCACATAGACTTGTTTTTATTTGAAGGTTTGAACACAAACAGCGTGAGACTTTTAAAGATGAAGACCCTTTCAAAGTGGAAGTAAAGCTTAACACTAGGGGGAACGTAATATGCTTTGTTAAGTTAAAATACTTTTGCAAACTGTTCTTTGCAACAAAATATTTAACGAAAGTCCAGAGCAGGTGTTAACGGTTTGCAATGCGCAATTAAGATTCACAATGCAATAAAAGCCTAACGAAGAATACAACATTGCATCAGGCAAATTTTAATTTGCAAAATTTTGGTCTTTGCAAATTTTATTACATTCTCCCCTAGGAGTATTACTACTTTTACTGGCCACTTAATGTCATCAATAAAAGTAAAAGGTATTATTAGGGTGGCTGAATTCCACCTTTAAAAAAAAGAATCATTTTGAGGGTTGGGGGCTGCTATGCCCTACCTGCTGGGCCCCAGTAATCACATGGTCTCCTCAGTGGCGTAACTAGATATTACTGGGCCCCACAGCAAATTATTTTTCAGGCCCCAAAATTTTTAGCAGTTGACTTGTTTTACCAATATTTATTGAAACTGTATATGAATTAGGGCCTCATGGGGCCCCTATACCTCCTGGGCCCCCCTGCAGGCGCAGGGTCTGCTTCCTCTATAGTTACGCCCCTGGGTCTCCTTCTCCTATTGTTACATCACTGCCTGTACAGGCCCAGCAGTCACTCCTACCTGTACTGTCCTACTACCACACACTCCCTCAGGTCAGATTTAGAAATTAAGACTGCCCAAACCAGTATCTTCTCAACCCAGCCCAAACCTGCATGAGATTGAGAAGGGACTTTAATACTGATGCGCGATGCTGACCTGCCCTCCATAGTGATGTCAGATAAAGAACAGGGATGAAGAACTAGCTGCAGGGCACAGTGCAGGTTTCATCGGTATCAGGTATTACAATGTATCAAAATATTTGGATGGTGAGTTGAAAGAGCCTGGGCTCTCGCTCCCTGGTATCTGTTAAGTTGCACAAAGTGAGTTATTGGCTCCCAGCACTTAATTAATTCCAAGTGCTTATAACACACTGTCACTGCATTGCTGACACCGCCCCAACGGCAAGTCTCCTTTATCCCTCAGCATGGGACATGGGCATCCATCTCCTGAGCACATGTTAAATGATTTTTTTGCAACATACTAAACATGTGATTTAGTGGTGGAAGTTCAAACGACTGGAACGTGCCTCTGCTGGATCGGCACCAGCACTTGCAGCCCGCAAACAAAGCACTGATGTTATTTGTCAACAAAAATCTGGTACAAATTACTCTTGCTAATAGCTCTCAGCAGAGGATTTACTGCAGTATATGCCCAGAACATTCCTTCTATGTATTTGTATTGATATAAATGGGTAGGAGGTACCATATTTTTTCCCTTAGACAATACAGTATGAGGGTACAGCTTATTGTGTGCCCAGAACTTTCCTTCTCTGTATATTTGTATTTATATATATGGGATGGCAGTGCCATATTGTTTCCCTTAGACAGTACAGTATGAGGTTATAGCTTATTGTGTGCCCAGAACATTCATTTTCTGTATATTTGTATTTACACATATGGGTAGAAGGTAAAATATTGGTTCCCTTAAACAGTACAGTATGAGGGTATAGCTTATTGTGTACCCAGAACATTCCTTCTCTGTATATTTGTATTTATATATATGGGATGGCAGTGCCATATTGTTTCCCTTAGACAGTACAGTATGAGGATATAGCTTATTGTGTGCCCAGAACATTCACTCTCTGTATATTTGTATTTATACATTGGGGAAGGAGGTGCCATAACATTTACAGTAAGAATGGCTGCTATTATTATTCTCTGTATAATGTGTGTCCAGAACATACCGTCTCTATATAGTAACATTTACAGTAAGAGTGGCTGCTATTATCATTATTCTCTGTATAATGTGTGTCCAGAACATACCTTCTCTGTGTAGTAACATTTACAGTAAGAATGGCTGCTGACATATTGCACAGCTCAGGTGTGACAATCCATAACAGATATTTACCTGTAGCAGATAGCCGTATAATGAGTATCAGAGGAATAATACAGAGGAAATGTATCAGTTAGTATTTGTACAGTCTTGGTAGGAAATGTTACTGAGACTTCTAAAAACAAAGGGAACTCTCGTTCTCTCTCATCTCCACTGTCCTTCTTCTTTTCTTCACCCAGCTTCCTGCCCCAGATCTATTCAGAGTCGCATTATCTCTAAGTTCCCTATTGCAGCTATTTCAGTTATTGCTGCCTCAGGTCTACTGGCAAAATGGTAACTAAATGCCAATCAGCATCCGAAAAACAATTGTTACTCTCTCACGAAACCTGCTGCCCATAAGAGAAGCCTCCTCAGCCTGTACAGAGATATACTATAAAACTATAGCAGTTTAGTTAATCCCCTGTATTAAGCACAATTCAGCAGGAACAGCCCCTAAATTTGCTCATAGCCTGTACCATAAAACTGCCAAACTAGTTATTCCCTTGCCCATCTCTGCATCTCTGTCCTTTCCCCCATATAATATTCCCTTATAATACACAAAAGCCATGAATATATTGTAAATTATATCTTTATAAAACAGTGAGTTCTGATGTCATCAGTTATAAACGGTGAGTTCTGATGTCATTTCTGTCACATGACACACTGAAATTTGTGTATTATAATAAATAAAGTACCCCCAATGGCAAAATATGAGGATAATAGAAGTTAACTCAGAGTTCCATGACCTGTATAAAACTCCTCGGTCACTTATAATATCCTTATAATTTACAAGAGGGGGTACTTTATTTACTTTATAATATACAATATCTCATAATATCATTTCCCCCTTGACCTCATGCATTGGTGCCAGTTAATGCTCAGACGCTGCGTAAGGAACGTGAATTGCAAGCTCCGTGTACCACTAAACTTCCTGCTTTTGGTCCATGAGCTCTGTGCCATGTCGGAACTTTCAAACGTGTAAAAGGAAATGCAGAAGAATAAACTTATTAGCAAGAAGTTTTCATGAGGCTGTTCCTGCCTGTAAATGTTCTACCAACAGATAGGGTGGTCTCCCTCCCCCTGCAAAACCCAAACAGTAGTATAACATTTCCAAGTGCAGGGAGTTCAGGCTGAAGTGTCCCTCACAGTCAGCACTCGGTAACGCTTGCTCAACGGCTGAACAATGCTCTCTCGGAACATTCCCAAATCCCCCTGAAATGTTTGTAAATGTGTCTGTAAAGGAGACAAATAGAGGAAAGTGCCATAAGGAGCGTGGTGACATGACATGCGCACGCTGGGTTCGATATGACGATTTGGTCAGCGGAGCCATGTTTCATAGACAAGTGTGGCAAGATTAAAGCTCTGGCTCTGCGTCCTTCTCTTTCATCTCTTTAACTGTGAAGCTCCGAGAGTTGAGTTACAGAATTCCTCTAATCTATTAGTGCATAAGTAAACTCCTAGCATCAGATGTTGCCCTAAAAGACCTCATGGGGCCCCTATTCCAAACAAAAATAATTTACGGGCCCCCTCTCCAACATGTTTGCAATTGGCAATCATCTCCAGTAGAGACCAAGGGGCAGTGACATAACCATAGGGGTAGCAGGATTCATAGGGGCCCGGACATTCATAGTCACTCCCCTGCCAAGGAGCCCTTTCCTCCATTGTTACATGACTGCACCAAGTACATTTATTTATACTTAACATCTTTTTGGTGCAAATTGCTATTTTAGTTATTGGCTTATATGGTACTGATTGGGTAACAAGGTGCATGGCTGGCATCAGAAACACACTTAAAACCTAAATGATAACTAACAAACCAAGGACTGGAATCATGGAAGTCTGTGCTCCAAACAATATAAGGAAGCCTGGAGCCAATTGGCATGCTCATATTAGCCACCACCAACAACCTTTGAACTACCTGCCATATCATAAACCAGTGCTGCCCAAGATTTTCTATGCCATTGGTCAATTAACTGCTTTTGCACAAGTTTCAGTGTCAGATTCCTGTAAACCAATGGCCATATAGAGAGGTGTATGGAGATAGAGTGCCATACCATTCCGGTGGGCTTCCAATCGCACAGACCCAGTGATAAATATAATACTAAGCATTAAGGAGTACTGACAAATAACAATATTCCTTCTGTACTAAATCTACATTCTTTTACATGTTGCAATACCTTCAATAATCGAAAATCGAGTTGCAACCCAAATGGGGAACAGAGAACAGAGAGTGTCCATAAATGTGAGCCCAAAGCTCTAGTAATTCCTGTACTGTGATATAGTGGATATCACCATGATATTAATCCCACTCACATCCCTTGTTGGAGTTATATACTGGTGCTCAAGTATACCTCTCTGTCCTGCACTCTCTGAAACCTCCCCATAGCATCCATTTGTAAACATTGCTCTTTGTCATTCCCAGGGGCCCAGCAATGACCTTGGGTGCACTGAGACCTTAAGCCTTGGGCACTATATTCAGACTCAGACTTCTTTTCTTTTATACACCAAGGGGCAAGCCAAATAGGTAATGGTGCTGATGGAGCTGTAGTTCCAAATTCCTTGTAAAAGATCTTGGCAACGTCATAGGGCCACTTTATCCTCCAAATAATTGCAACGGTATCCCGAATTCCTCTAATAGCAAATTAGTGCGAACTTTGCCCTTTGGGAGGGAGGTATTTCCCCATTGGTTCAAGAACAGTATGGGATGTCCTTTTCCTAGCTGATAAAAGGAGAGGGATTGCCAAGTGCTTGGCTCTTGGAGCTCCATCTGAGGGTCAGTTAGTAGGTCTAAGGGTGCAGAGGCTGAAGTAGACCTCCCTTCTTGATTAAGCTGGGGTAACAGGACCCCATGAATGATGACTAGTAATTGATAATTAAACCCTGTCATAGTACTGATACAACCCAGGTGTCTAAGACAGAGTAGGTTAAGGGCATTTCATAGCCCCAGTTTAGGAGATCTCAGCGGAAGGGACCTCATTCTTTATTAGGGCAGCTGTCATAACTGCTAGTGCCAGTGACATCATGAAGGACATTAGATAACGCATAAGTGATGTCCCTGGAAACAGTCACACCTTTAAGATCAAGTCCCTTTGTAAATACTGGATTGCTTACAGTAAATGCATCCCCTACTGCAGCCTGAGTTTCACGTCATTTGTTGGGGCTTTCTGCCATATGCATACAAAGTAGCTGTTAATCTGCTAACTGCTGTGGTCTTTATGAGTGACGCTTTTCCACAGTTTAGATGCTTAGTCCGCCTATAAATAGCCCCTTACAAGATGCCTGACTCCATTTTCCACTGTGTGACACGCTCTCGTTCCCTGGAAAAGGTTGGTGTTGGCAGGCAGTGACCCACAAATGTCTTTGCACTGCATAATCCCAGGCTTTCCTACAATAACAAAGCCCCTCATTTATTATTCAGATTAGCATCAAAGATAAACTTCCAGTGAGGCTTCTGCGCTCGGTTATTTTTAATCCCTCTGTTTTTCGGCGACTAATTTGGAATCAGAATATAAGATTCCCATAAGTGCCGGGCCTGGGAATTGATTGGATGTCTTGCCGCTCCCTTAAATAGATCCTGTGTATTAATCACAAACCTGTGTGTCTAGGAGATTTCACGTGGAAGAGAAGCCCCAGCATCTCATGTATTTGGAAAATTCTGCCTTAAAAACAAATGACTTTATAAAAACTGCAGGCCGAGAGTGGGCCAGTGAGAGGAATAAAGGAACTGGCCAACTCACCCAACTGCTTCTCTCATTACCTCCTCACATGCTCGCATTCAAGACTTTGCAAGGGCTGCACCCCTCCTCTGGAACTCTCTCCCACGTCTGTCCGACTTTCTCCCAACCTTTCTGCTTTCAAGAAATCTCTTAAAACGCACTTCTTTCGAGAAGCCTACCCTCACTCTGCTTAACTACCAAATGCAACACCACATACAGTACCACATTTCTCACCCACTTAATTCAATCTTGCCCACTCCCACACCTTGTATATTACTCCCTTCCCTTTAGAGTGTAAGCTCTTTTGCATAGGGCCTTCCTCACCTTTTGTACTGGTATTGAATGTGATATATGTAACTCCATATGTTCTATGTATATAATTCATGTAATTTAGTTGTATAATCACATTTACTTTACAATGCTACGCAATATGTTGGCGCTATATAAATACATGTTAATAAAATAATAATAATAACTGGCCAACGGAGACCAACACAAAACCACTTTCCTGGCCAGTTTTGGAGCCAAGGAACATGCTGTCGTGTTGGAAAATATCTTGTGTCAGTCCATTAAAATCTATAGCACTTCTTCTCTGTGGGTTGCCATCGCGACTATAAACACTGACTGGATACCAGGGAAAATAAAGTCCCTTCATTTGTATCTGTATCCATAGCTGATTCTGTACCTGTGTCCTGTGGGGGAAGGCAAAATGCCAGTGGTTACAGTCTGTTACATCAGAGACAACTACCTCAAAAATGTAGCATATCACTGCACTCTCAACTTTGCCCCAAGCAATGGCAAGTTACATCTAAACATGCCCTTGCTCCACCCGAAATCCTGCCAATTTTCAATAGTGGTGTGCACCTCAGCACCCAGTGGGACCAGGAGTTACATATTGGTTAAATACAGAGATTGGATGTTTATTATGGTTACGGAGAAAGGGGATGGGGGAATGACAAAGCAGTGGAGAAAAGCACAGTTAATTTTGTGCGTATCCTAAATATAAATAAAGAGAGTATTATAAAGCGAGTCCAGCTGACTGGTGTGGGCTATGTATAGCTTGGCTGCTTGGCTCCCATCCACCGCTTTTGTCAGGGTATATTATCATAGTCGTTGCTAGACAGACGTTGCACTCAAAATGGGATTTATTCTGCTGTGGCCATCACATTGTTGCACAGGGGAAGGTGAGGGAAGCATAGGGACATGTTGGCTCTCGGGCCCTCTGCTGGCCATGAAAAGAGGTATTTTATAATGAATAGAGTCTCCTTCTTCACCATTTGTCACTCAGTCTCCTGATCACAGAAAAGGTCCCAGACTGTGACAGATCTTATTAGAATTGATTCAGAGATGATTTGAAGCCTTGTGATTCGACTATAATAAGTGCACAATCTGGGTAAGAACATCTCATATCCATGACTTGTTATAGACTCCACCCGCTTATCTATCATTTTATCTGTGTCACATGGTATAACTGAATCATTGAAGGTAAAACACCTGGATAGGAGGAACCATCTCATATAACTTGTTAAAAGCCCCACTATTATCCAGCCACGTACCTTAAGCCCTAGTCAGGGTCATTCACAAGGGTTACTCCTAAAAAATCTGGAGGGGTGACAAGCCTGAATGTATCCAATGACATTTTAAGACAAACTGGTGTTCATTTTTAATGAAGCGCGGATGCCTAAGGCAGCAGATTAGGGTGGTGGCCCCCGGTTGTCTATATATAAAAAAAAAAAAAATCCACCCAGCCAGCACTAACAGATAAATATGTCCAAATTTGACAGCATAGAAATACATTTCATTGTAATCAAGTTGTTCAAATTAGAATTTCAATTTTACATTATTTGGCTTTACCCAACAACCAAATGTTTAGACAAAGGTCTGGGATAACAAAATGTCACAAACATATTTATCCATGGCCAAAAGTGCTGGACAAACAAAAACAATCACCCTTTGTATGTTAGGCCTATTCATGAAAAGATTGGAGACTTAAAGCGCTACACAATATGTTGGCACTATATAAATACATGTAAATAGTCATAATAACCCACAGTCATGCCGTAGAACTCCCTACACATTACATATGATTATGACACACTCAGGATTTCATCCTCTGCTGTGTTTTTGTGCTACAAGAATGTGAAAGGCTGAAGCTGGTTTCACTCAACAATCTCCAGAGTGAAGGAATTTGTCCCATTCAAACATAAGAAAACTGGGCATTCTGCATTGTATACAAGGCCTTTTATGGAAGAGGAGACACGTTTTCCTCTTTCTTGTGTTGCCGTGTATACGTTATGTACAGAAATGTGTTCATTGTCTTTGGGGCTATCCACCTGCAAGTTTACAGGGTCACAGACATTTCTAGTAAATCAAGACACAAATGTGCATGTGCATTGTATCATGTGTAGACACTTTGCTCACAAAGGCTTGATTCCTGCTGGCCAACATGTAAACTGTGATAATCCCCCCAGTGCTCAATAATGTGATTTTATGGAATTTAACGTTTTCAACCTGTCACTTTGCTAAGGTCGACAGATGAGCTGAAAAGTAAACCAGAGAGGCAAAGAAAAGGGACAACTTGAAGCTTCCCCAACTGGTTTGTTTATCAGATACTTACAGAGATAACATGGCAGACGAGAGTCTGAACATATTACATGGTACAGACAATGGGATATTTGTTATGAACTAGGAACGGCTATGTCCCGTTATAACACTTACTGTGCACTCACAGGTCTTGTTCGGCAGTATAAAAGCACCAGACAGTGCATTGGGCCTTTATGATGTTGGTGTTGAGGATGGTAAGGAAAAACATGCTTTAGGCATTCAAGTTAGCTGGGACAGCTGAAACTTTCATTGGGTACAAGGAGGCAAATAAAGCATGTAAAAAAACAGACAAACTAAATAGAGATGGAAAATAGTATTGCAATGACTAAAAGTAAAATTAGGAGTAAATTGTTCCAAATTATTTTTGAAATATGTAAATAGTAAAAAAATAACTACTTGAACATGTAAAGGTAAACATAGGTCAGGGACCAGATGGTATTCATCCCAGGGTACTAAAGGAGCTTAGCTCTGTGATTGTCAAACCTATTTGCTTAGTTTTTCATTGAGGTCTGGCATGGGGCAGAAAGAAAGGCAAATTGTTAATGTGGTGCCCCTATTCAAAAAGGGATCCTGTTCTCAGCTTGAAAACGATATGCCTGTTGGTCTGACATCAGTGGTAGGAAAGCTTTTGGAAGGGGAAATAAGGAATAAGATAATGGAGTTTGTACCAGTATAGCTTTATGTGTAACGGATCTCGCCAAACTAATGTAATTGCTTTGAGAAGGTGAGCAGGAACTTTGAATTTGGGATGGCAGTGGATGTGATCTACTTTGCTAAAGCTATTGAAACAGTACCACACAGAAGGTTAATGGTTAAAATAAGGAATATTGGCTTGGGGCGCAGTATTTGTACTTGAATAGGTAACTGGCTAAAGGATAGATCATAAAGAGTGGTGGTAGATGGAACATTTTCTAATTGTACCAATATTGTTAATGGAGTATCGCAGGGCTCTGTTGTTGTTTATTAATGACCTGGAGGTGGGCATTGAAAGTTCTGTTTCTGTTTTTACTAAATTGTGTAAAACTATAAGTTCCATGCAGGATGCTGCCACTTTGCAGCATGATTTGACTAAATTGGGCAGCAAACTGACAAATGAGGTTCAATGTTGATAAGCGTTATGCAGTCTGGTAGAAATAATATAAATGCAAGTATTGAATTAAATGATAGTGTGTTGGGAGTTTCCTTCACTGATAAGGATTCAGGGATTTTTCTAGAAAACAAGTTGTCTAATTCTAGGCAGTGTCATTCTGTGGCCACTAAAGCAAGTAAAGTTCTGTCTTGCATAAAATGGCATTAACTCAAGGGATGAAAACATAATTGCCTCTTGGGCAAGGTAAGGCCTCACCTTGAGTATGCAGTGCAGTTTTGGACTCCAGTCCATAAGACATTAATGAGCTGGAGAGAATGCAAAGACGTGCAAGTAAACTGGTAAATGGGGTGGAGGGGGATCTTCTTTCCCATAAAAAGGATCAACACACCAGAAGCAGAAGCAGTGTTGGTGGTTCTTCACAATGAGGACAATGAGTTTGTGGAATGCACTGCCGGGTGATGTTGTGATGGCTGATTCTGCCTTTAAGAGTGGTTTGGATGATTTATTGGACAAGCATAATATCCAAAGATATTGTGATACTAAAATCTATACAAATCCCTTTTATTGATTGATCTTCCAGTTCCTGAAATGTTTTCTTTTGCTTTTTGCAAATCTTCCATTCTGACTTCCAAATTGCCGGTACTCTCTTCCACTGACTACATCATTATTTAACTAGACATGGCTACATTTTCTCCGAAAACCAACAAAGCGCGGCATGCAGCATCTGTTCTGGAAGGAGAAAGCTTACTAATATGTGTTGTCTATGTATGAAGTAGGATCAGTCGTGTTAATATTAGCTCAACTACTGTATATATTTAAGTCAACAAAAACCACATGTATGACACCCATCCTGCTAATTCTGCAGCTTTAATTCCTTGTGCAGCCACAGAAGATTAGACGCAAGGCGATTTTTACAAAGCATGTGTTTTGGAAAGACACAACTTCTTTGCTACAAAACCTGATGTGGCAGATACTGTATAGTCAGACAGGAACATGGCAGGCATAGCGGCTTGTGGCATTTTGACCACCATGGTCGCAGGCACAAACTGTCTGAAGTCAATGGGAAATTGACTTAAAAATATCCATGAGGGAGGAGAACAGAAAATTGGACATAATCACAAAAAAGGAGAGAATACAAAGAAAACAGAAAAGGTGAAGTCAGATAAGGAAAGAATTTAGCAATTTGGGTGCCCAAAAATCCCTATATGTGTCATGCCCAGTAAACATTGAGGGTATAATGCTCCTTTAATGTATTATAAAAAAAATCTACTCAGTACAGAAGTTATCTGTTGGTAGAGACTTAATGCTGCAACCTACTTATTACGCTAAAATGCCATTAGCCTGTTGACAATGAAATCTGATTTAGCTTGTAGTCTTTATGTGAGAGGCACAGCATGCCGCAGAGGATTAGGAAATGTGCTCATATATAATCCTCATGTGCAGTTAGCCAAATGTGATAAGCGATAGAAAATGTCTTGTGCGTCCTATCTTTGGATAGTGCACTGCTGTTCTCTCGCAAGTCACTCACAGCTCTAAAAATATCTTTTATATCATAGAATTCTTGGAATTCTCACAGCGCTTACATCCTGATTTAAGTGCCATTAGAACAAGCCTGATTAAATGGCGAGGTTCAAGGCCACACAACTGATGCTTCATTGGAGATTATATGACAGCTGACCCCAGTGCACTGCTCCAAATTTTCATTTTATTCTGATCAATGCAAGCTAAGAGAGGATTACTACCACCTCTATCAAAGATAAATGATAGTTAACAGAGACTGTCATAATAGGTTTTTTTTTTAAATATAATTATAGAAATTCTGTAATTGACAAACTTTAAAAAAGTCAATCCTCTGATAGAAACAATCCCCAAGAACAGCCAAACCCATGGAAAACACCTGTCTCCAGAACAGCACAACTGCTGAAGATCATATATCACAGCTAACATGTGACTTGGTCACATGTCACAACAACAATCAGACCATTATTATCATATAACCCAACAACAGCCAACCCATTATGTTTAAATAACAATAGCCAGCCCACCATGATATTGTGCCTCAACGACAGCCAACACCTCATGATCATGTGTCCTGACTGCCAACTACCAACTTATCGTGGTTATGTGCCCCAATAACAAACAACCAGACTCCAGTTTTGGACTCCAGTCCTTAAGAGGGATATAAATGAGCTGGAGAGAGTGCAGAGACTTAGTGCAACTAAACTGGTTATGGAAGACTTAAATTATGAGGGGAGACTGTCAAGGTTGGGGTTGTTTTTTTCTGGAAAAAGGCGCTTGCGAGGGGACATGATTACACTTTACAAGTACATTAGAGGACATTATAGACAAAAAGCAGGGGACCTTTTTACCCATAAAGTGGATCACCGTACCATAAGCCACCCCTTCAGACTAGATGAAAAGAACTTTCATATGAAGCAACGTAGGGGGTTCTTCACAGTCAGGACAGTGAGGTTGTGGAATGCACTGCCGGGTGAGGTTGTGATGGCTGATTCAGTTGGCTTGGATGATTTTTTGGACAGACATAATATCAAATCATAATATTGAAGGTATGGAGGAGTGCTGGGGTTTTCATTTGGAGGGGTTGAACTTGATGGACTTTTTTTAAACCCGATTTAACTATGTAACCACTTATGGTCACATGTACCAACAACAGCCATCCCATTATGATCATATGACCCAACAACAGCCAACCCGCCATGCTCACATCCCAACAAAAGCCAGGCTGACATAAATGTGTTTGTTTTTAAATGTTCCTTTTCATTTACATAAAAATCAGAAGTGAGAAGCAGAATACATTTAAAGATACAATACCCACCATGATATTGTGTTCAAACAGCTGACAACTCCAACTTATTGTGGTCATGTGTCCCAACAACTACCAACCACTTAATGTCCCATGTACCAACAACAGCCAACCCCTCATAATATTGTATCCCAACAGTGGATACTTCATGGTCATGTGTTCCAACAACAGCCAACCTCTCATACTCATGTGTCCTAATAATAGTCAAACCCAGATTGTTACATGTCCTGACAACATCTAACCATGGAGTGTGTATCCCTGTCCCTACAACAGCAATAAAAAATATGTTTTTATATTTTGCCCAAATTTCCTAAAACAATTACAGTCAGAGAGTTTCCCACTACATTAGCGGAAAGGATCTTTATATTTTCCACATATACAGTAGTTTGTGCGTTTTCATTCTATGTGCAAATAAAATAATATATAGTACCGAACAGTACACTGTTGCAAACAGCAAGGTTATATCTCAAACTCTGCCTAAGCAAATGTGTTACATAAAGCCAAAACACGTGCAGGCCAATCACAAATCTTTATTTGAAGTCGACTATAAGATCACACAACAGCTTACAATGCTGATTCAGGATTTTATGGCTTACTATGTAGGGTTGCCAGTATGGATAAGAACACAACGTTCTTCAGGGATTTTTATGCAGAGCGCATTTCACATTCTCAAAGTCTTTTATATTGTAAACTGATTCTACGAGTATTTATAACAATAATCTCTAACACAAAAAAACATATTTCCTCTCATCCTGGAGGGCAGATTTAGTTATTGGTCATTCCAAATTAAAGCATTTACATGAAATGAGTGAATACTAAAAAATAATCTAGCTAGTAATACTGTATTTCATATACAGTACCAGAACAAAGTTTCAACCCCTATAACAGTAATGATACAGGCCTTCAAAGTAATACTTAGCAGCTTCCCATCTTGGATCTTGTTAGGCCATCTTTTGTGTCAGTGGCACTGCACATGCTCAGTGTGGTCTGGGCAGCTCTTGGGGACTAGGGATCATAAAGGCTGATGGTACAGGGCTGATTATTATTCATCCTTGATGCAGAATGCACTACGTTGCTGCCATGTCATCTGAAACTAAACGAGTTACTAATTAGACTTGTAAATACACTGGATATTGTGAGTTGGCCCCTAAACTCAGATAAGTGACAGCTGCCCAGAGCATGTGCAGAAAAGACTATGGGGAGCTACTTGGGGACATCTTCAGATGAACAGACTTTTCTGCAGTGCGGTCCTTGGGCGGTACAGAAGCTCAAAACATAAACTGTGATATGTCTAGAAAATCCAAAACTTTGGCCATTATGTTTATTAGCACATCATATACACAAACCCATCAAGGATTACCATTGATTCTATTAACAATGCACAACGCCACGTCATGTGAAACGAGTGTTAGTGTGGTATATACTTGGCTCATCTGCTCATACTGGCAGTCACTCTCTAGAATGAGCCTTTTAAACAAACAGTCACTAACAGGCTCTGAAACGGGACAGACAATGGTTACAACCAAACCAGGTTTTGTTTTTTTTGCTTTCCTCCAAAGTGGCACTTTATTAAAACTGGGAAACATAACACATTAAACTAATAACATGATCAACATAGACAGGATGTTTGCCTTTGTGTGTTTTGTGGTTAATAATGACTGGGAGTCATTTGTATAGGGATATAAACATGCATTCTATAATGCACAGAAGTGCTAAGCCAAGCAAACGAAAAGAGAATCATATATATATATATATATATATATATATATATATATATATATATATATATATATATATATATATATAACAAACAAGGGAAAGTTGTGCTCACCACTATTTTTTAAAACCATTAGGCGGGGGTGCAATGAGGGTGTGACCACAAAATACATATAGTCAAATACAAGAGTCCTCTGCACTCAACCCATTATCAATATATTTAAGACAGAGACATTTTGTGCATACTGCTACTGAAAAATGCCTTACCCTTTAAACAAAACAGGGATTGTTTGTCCATATATTGCAATATATTTAAGCTGGCCAACTACGTCAAAGTCATCCCATATCTGGCCAGTCCTATGCTCATTTTTATCTGATTCATTAAGAATTCTATTGCCTCACCACACATCCTACAAAGGGACTAGGTTTTACCAATGATATACTGAAGACTGTATATATATATATATATATATATATACAGTCTTCAGTATATCATTGGTTTACTCGGTTGCTGTGTATTACTCAGTTATCTTGTTTTCACCCATTGCCTTTTTTTATTTTGTATCTTTCTCACTCATTGCTTTTTGTTTCTTTTTTGTCACTACAGTATCCCTTTCAATTAAAGGATAAGTACGTAAGGGAAAGTAAAATTGATGAGGGTACTATTCTAAGATATTTTGCAATGTATATTCATTTAGTTTTTATGCCAAGATATTAAGGGATACACGTACTCTTAATATGAACACATTTTGTTACAACAGTTCCACCTGCTGGTCAGTTTCCCACCAGTCTGATCACCAAGTAGTCAAGGAAGTTGTCAGGAGAAAAAAAGAGGTTGTTCTGATGTTTCTCTGCTTAGGAAAGATTTGAGAAATGTTTATATTTTTTTTCCTAATCAGAAGAACATCAGAGCAGCCTCTTTCATTCTCCTGACAACTTCCTTGACTGCTTGGTGGTCAGACTGGTTCAAAACTGACCAGCAGGTGGCGCTGTAGTAACATAATTCATTCATGTTGACAGTACATGTATCCCTTAACATCTTGGAATAAACCCAAAATAAATAATGAGTGTGCATTGCAAAATTTCGTAGAATAGCACATTCATCAATTTTACATTCAATTATTTTAAAGGTTTACTTATCCTTTAAGCCCACAACATATTAGACTTTTGTATACTACTAACGCTTAGTCTCGCAACTTCTGTATACCCTCTTGACATAGATTTTTCTATGTGGGCTAGCAGGTGGACCCGCAGTTTTCTATCAATTCAATACCTAGCGGCGTTGGGCAGTTCTCACAGTGTTCTGTACGGCGACTATATAGCCTTAGGACCCTGTCCAGCATGTGGGCATGAGCAAAGGTGGGGTGGAGCAAACTAACTGGTGTGGGTTGCTAGGCAACATGACCCTCGCCGCACCACTAAAACTCTTTGGATCCACCGCTGCTGGATGCCGGACAGGTATTTGGACTGATCCCATACGTGTGTGTGTGTGTGTGTATATATATATATATATATATATATATATATATATATATATATATATATATATATATATATATATATATATATATACTGTATATATATATATATATATATATATATATATATATATGTATATATAATACATATTTAAATATAAAATTTGCTTTGAGTCACATGGTACTTATGTTACTCAAAATCCTTTTACAGCAATCATCGCAGCCATTATAGGTGCACTATATGTATAAGGGGACACTGGGAGATTAAAGGGGTCATTTACGAACTATCGGATTTTATTTTTTTTCCACAAATCTCAAAAAATTTGCGGTTTCTCATTATTTTAAACACCTCTTAAAATTCGAGACTTGTTACGTTTTAAAAACTTTTTTTGCTAGAAATTGTCCGAAAAACTCGACTTTTTCGAGTTTTTCGAGGACTTCGGCTTTTTTAACACAGAGTTCAGAGTAATTTTCCATTCCTACTTTTTTATTCAGAATCTTTAAAATAGTTTTAGTTTGCGAGTTTGGTCATGGTTTCAAAAATCCTGAAAATTAGACGGTTGATAAACAGGCCCCCACGTGATTTGTTCAGCATCACAAAGAGTCAGGCATATCCAACTGGAAGCCCACAGGTTTGACACTCCAAGATATTTGTATTGCCTCCTGTGGCCTATAGGAGCCAACAACCGCTGTGTATGATATTTTCATGTAATATAGCCTGAAAACATGTATACATCAACTAAATGGCCCAAATATAGGAGTAGTTATGTCTGAGTCCTGACCCCTAATGACCATCCAAGACCGACTCCTTCTATTTTATATATATCCTGAAGATTCTATGAAACCTGCAACTCACTATTGGAAAGAGCTGGACTAAGTGATGATCAATGAGAAAGAAAAGTCTTAGACTACCGTGGTTAATTCAGAAAGGCCTAATAATGTAGAATCAACTGCATCTGCTTGACTTATTAAGATATAATCGTCAGTATAGAATTTGGCCTATTTACCTCTTTGTTGACTTTGGAAATACAGAAAGAAAATATGTGTCTACAGCAGGGGTCCCCAACCTTTTTTACCCATGAGCCACATTCAAATGTAAAAAGAGTTGGGGAGCAACACAAGCATGAAAGCGTGACTTGGGGTGCCAAATAAGGTCTATGATTGGCTATTTGATAGCCCCTATGTGGACTGGCAGCCTACAAGAGGCTCAACTTGGCACTATACTTCGTTTTTATGTAATTAAAACTTGCTTTCAAGTCAGGAATTCAAAAATAAGCCCCTGCTTTGAGGACCCTGAGAGCAACATCCAAGGGATTGGAGAGCAACATGTTACTCACCAGCTACTGGTTGGGGATCACTGGTCTACAGTCTGATCCTGGGTTGAAATATATAGACTGCCCTTAGGGCAGGGTCGGACTGAGGGGCCCACTGGGGCTGCTGTCTCAGGGCACGCACACTCACACGGGGTGCCAAATCCGGAAATCCGGCCCTGTGGCTTGCTAAATGAGCACAAGCCAACCAGAGAGCAGGTCTTCTATACCAAACATGAATCATAGGATAAGCACTAATAGCATAAGCTTCTTAACTATGCTGCAACTGACATCACAATATGGAAGCTCCTCACATTTTAGATAAATAACCTTTCTAGATAAATAATGCAATATTACAAATTGTTATATTCTTTTCAAAACTGTTTGATTTCTCTTCGTCAAATCCAAAAATGCCATCTGCCTCTCATCCAGGCCTGTAAATAATAGTCTTTAATGTCCCAGTGATGAGAGGGCCTCATTAAGAGACAATACTCTACAGGCGGCTCACTCCCTGCAGTTCTGGAAGAAAATAAAAGCTTGATAAATTAGCCCAAGCAATGCAAATATTTAAACAACATGACAGTCTTTTATACGGATTTATGATTATTAAAATTTGCGAAATCTAAGACATTGCCAGAAAAATTACACTCCAAGGTCACAGACCACCAAGAAAGGAGCGTGCCTCCTAATATGTCCTTTCAGGCTGTCTTCTTTATAAATTCTCTGCTGCTAAAAAAAGGTCCTTCATGTTTAGGTCAAGAATCTTTGTAGGCTTGCCTTTGCACTTTTCTGTACTCATCTCAAAGCTGGCCTGTACATGATCCATATTGAATTCAAGCTGTAGCTGGAGTTGGATTTATTTACAAAGATAAAACATTTTTTGAGCCCCCACAATGTGTCTTACATCAAGTTCTTCTGCCAACACATAAATTTAAAGATTATACAAAGTGTATGTCTCATTCCAGTAGCCCGTAGTCTTTAATTAACACTTGAACTGGACCCGTTATTAGACTAATAAATCTGTTTTTGTTTCTCTCTAGGGACTTGTTCAAGTAGATACAGTACATTGATAAAGGAAATCCATATTTTACAAGGCTGGGTTTAGATGAAACAGGAACATTATGTGGGGCCATACCCCAGAAGATTTACTTGCTTGGCAAGGTCATCAGACTAGCAGATGTTTGCTTGAGATGGCCAGCCACCCACGTAGTGGGCAAAATTGTCAAATCATGCTAATCCAATTCCTTGGCCTACAAGACAATCATAGGCTCATGTGGGTGGCCCTTTTACACATAAGGAGAGGGCCACATATGATCCTATCCCAATACAATATTCCATCATTCTTGATTGGGAAGTTAATTGTTTCATTCTTATACATGAGCCAACAAGCAGCCAAGTTCACAGCCAATATCAGTCCATACATGGCCATCTTAACTTGCAGGGGTGGGACATGGTTGTGGTCTGGTGCTAAAAAATAAGAAACAGTAGAGAGAGGGTAAAATCACATACTGGAGTGATAACGAGTTTAGAAAGTAGAAAACAATGAGATGGAAGAGGTTTAAAAAGAAAGGGGAAAAGAGAGGGTGTAATAAAGAAGAAGAGAAAAGCAGAAGGTGATTGTTGAGAAGAGAAGAAATGTTCATTTACATTATGTAGCTCCTGGTCAGAAAGAGAGGGTGCAAGGGAGCACACCATAGCACTCATGCACAGACTATTTCTGCCCAGGAACTGGCTGTGGTCTGCATCATACGAAATTAATGTTTGGACAATTTTTGGACCGCTTAACCGGACAGGTTAAAAGATTTAAATTGGCTAACGATAATATCTCTGCATATATTGCCTATCTGACAATATCAATGGGTGATTGTTACTATTATTTGTTGGACATAAGTTCCATTTGATGAAATTAATGACTTGAGCATTGTGTGATTTGTTCTCTTTACCAATTTATTTTAATCTGAATGGTTAGCTGCAGGTCGGAAAATTGGAACGGACAATCGTTCGTCTGACATAGGTTATAATCTGCATGTCTATGGTCAGGATTACAAACACATCCATGCACAAGTGAGCTTCATTCCACTTAGATGACCTTCCATATAGGCCGCAGAACTAACTGAATGGTCTCCTTGAATAATCAGTGATCTATAAAGTAAATGCTGCTCAACAGGGTTAATATAAATAAGTGAATCTCTGCCATTTCCCTCGAATGTTTCTTCTTGCCTTCAAGTGAGATACTCAACTGCTTCATAGAAAAAATGTTTATTTTTCCTCCATCTGTACAGAATTAGTGTTGGTGTATTTGACTAATGACTGCCACAAAATTGCACTACAAACAATGATATACAAGAACAGAGGCTTTAGATAATGTTTAGGAACTGTATATGTTACACATGTTTAGCTTATTCATGTTCTCCTTGGACAGTCTGTCAGAAGCCCTACTCTTACAATAACACAATTGGCAAAACACAAAGTGGTTTTATAAAAAAAAAGATAACATTAAGTTTATGTTATGTTTCCCCCAAAATACCATCTGCCTTAATTTTAGGTGTACATATATGTTATCAGACATGCTTTATACAGAAAGTAATGTTAACATGTAAAGCACTGAGAAAGAGCACCTGGGATATATTTTAAATCATCACAGTATATTCTGTGCAGTATAAAATGCCAGGCACCTCCATAACTTCCTTACCCTTTTAAATCAGTTTTCACCAAATTGCTCATAAACTGATCTCTCCCTATTGTGCTTACAAATCTCCAACTCCTCCATAGTGCCAGAGGTTTCTTCAGAGGCTTTCACCAGAGCTTTATATATTCAGTTCTAAGTCTCCTCAAATGTCTCACCACTGGATTCCAAGTGGTTCCAGTGAGGCTGAAGCGTGACATATTGTATACAGTATATTCTGATGAGCAGCATAAGGTGAAGGAACCTCTACAGCCACACTGGCACACACCCTAACCAACAGAACCTCAACAACCACACTGATTACCCTCACTGCATGTCTCACGTTCTCCCTGTTTTTGATTGTAGGTTCTACTGAGTAGGCCCCTTACCAATATAAGTCTCAAGATGATGGCTATATAAATAATAGTTAATAAAATTTTCTACTTATCTAATAACTAGAATTAAAGGACAAGGAAAGTCTAAAATAGAATAAGACTAGAAAGGCTGTATTTTGTATACTAAACATAAACATGAACTTACTGCACCACAAGCCTAATCAAACAAATGATTTATACTTTCAAAGTTGGCCACAGGGGGTCACCATCTTGTAACTTTGTTAAACATCTTAGCCTGACCCTGACCCTGCACATGCTCAGTGTGGTCTGGGCTGCTTAGGGATCGTCATAAACAAAGCTGCTTGAGTTTTGCATGGCTGGGAAGTAAAGCGGGGCCTCCCCCTGCTGTTCATAAGTAAGATTGTTTCCCTGCTCAGCAGTTAGGGACCATCTGACAATTCCTATCCACAGCAGTAAATGAAGGGAGAATTATTTCACTGCATACAGTCAGGTTTCTTATAAAAACGGTACACATTTTTTAAATAAAGTATATTGGAGATAGGTATCTTTTTCATTAAAGTAAGTAAAAATGGGATTTTACTTTTTTGCCTTTCCTTGTCCTTTAAGTTATTAATCAAAACTGAATAAGGAATCTTCTCTCATTTTGGGTATTATAAAGGTTTCCTAGATCCCTGCCATGAGTGGTCTTCGTTCATCGTAGTTCCCTTCTTCTTATTCTTCTTGGAAATGCTTGGCATCTTCTTTAATATTTAAAGCCATTTAGGTATTGACCTCTCTGACAGTACTCCAGTTTTCATTTGAAATATTAAACATGGTGTGAGGTGTGTTCTTGCAGACATTGGGTCAGAATTAATTCAGTGAGACTTATCTCCTAATTCTGTTCCTAATTTTGCAATAGACTCATCATGAGATGATAAGTTGCACGACTGTGTGTTATCTCATCTTGCATAGTTAAAATCTCTGTTCTGTCCATCATACAGAAAACTGGAAGTTCTCCAAGGTGTCTTCTCTCATTTAGCATGTCATTTATAGTTCATACCTTTCTGTTGGAAATTGTGCAAGGTATCTGCCCTGCATCCACCCCACAGTTGGAGAGAGTGTCAGGTGTCCAATCCATTCTTAACATCAGGACCTGAGTATGGCATATTGGATATCTTGGATATAATGAATATTCTTCTCTTGATTTAGAAGTTTAGATATTTTTTGTATGCTTAGAAACCCCCAACAGTTAATAATTCCAGTCGCATTAACTACATAAAGTCTATATTATATGACATCATTTGCTAGACATCATAACTCTTTAGTACAGTACTTGTTATATGACACATTGGTATCCTGGAACAGGCTGTTCTCCTGTGTATGTTTGTGTACATCCTGGATTTTTCGGGAAACCTTAACTCCCAGTTGATCCCTCCTTTAATAAAGAAATCCCTGAACATAAAACTGACCTTTTCGTAAAACAAATTTGGTTCACAGAACGCAAAGAAAAGATCAACAATTCAAGCAAAATGTCATTTTATTTAAACCAGAGCCATATAAGCACTAATAAAACAAAGTATAAGAAGTATAGGAAAATCTGCGTACCATGAGTTACACAATGGTGCAGCATCACTTTCTCTATCATAAGGTTCCGTTTAAGAAGTTTCTTGTATAGGGGGTATGATGGTATACACAGGGTATACATTATCAGTCCTTTATGCATCACAATGTTAGAATGAGATGGAAAAGGTTTGGAGCTGTAGATGAGTACATGACCTAAATAGAGGGCTTACCCAGATTTAAAGCTTGTTTAGTAGGAGAAGTTTTTGGCCTGCATGTTGCTTAAGGACACCTTAAGGACACCTTACAGTACATGTTGCTTTCCATGTAATGTAAAGTGTCCAAGCCAAGTCCCTCTTGTCCCACCACCTGCTCTCCGGCCACTCGCCAAACTTTTTGTGTAATAGGCGCCATTTAGGTCCTGTTGGATAAATAAAATACATTTTCTGTGTCTGATATATTTCTGCATGATGTTGTTTTTCTTTATTGGTACTTTTTTTTTTATTTATTATTGATTTTCAACAATACAATCAATATATCAGCATATCATGTTCTAGACATTTGCAGGTATAATATTGTCTTTTGTGTTAACCAAAATAGTATACACACAACTAAACAATAAGAGAAAGAAAAGAGAAAAAAAATGGGTAGTAACATATATTACATCTGTATATCTCCCAGAGTAGTTACAATTCATAATCCATAGACAGTGTATGGACTAGATTTTGGCATTAGATATCCAATGTTGATAAGCTTTCAAGACAATTTTTCCCCCAAAAAACTTCTCGGCACTTTATTAGTACTTTAACTTGGTAAATGTCTGTAACAATTCTTCTTAGACTTGAGGATAAATATAATAATGAACACTTTGAAGTCCCGTAGGCAACTTTTCCTTGAGCCAGTTAGGACTACATTACACTACCAATATGTTTATGAAGGATTTCATTTATCCAGATCATGGTATATCTAGTAGAAGTAAATCTAGAGCAACAGGACTTGCTGATTAATCATTAAAGACGTTTCATTACTCATCCTAGCAGCTTCTTCAGTTCAACTGACTGGTACGGGAAATCCTCTGCATATAAAATTTTCCAATAATCCAATCACAATGGTGCAGTGTAACTATCCAGAGAGGTGACAAATAAAACTGAACGGAAGAAGCTGCTTGGATTTGTAGTGAAATGTCCTCAATGATTACTCAGCAAGTCCAGTTGCTACTATATAGTACACTTCCAAGTTCCAGAGGAGATGCTTATTGGAAAGATTATGGGATAACCGGTATCAATCTCACGTGAGCCTGCAGCTTTCTTTTAGACAGAGAAGACACTGTACACAGACACCCTGCTTCTCTTGCTTCAAGAAGACATAACTTTATTAACTCTTCTGCATTAGCAGACAAAGACACAAGTCACATTACACTGTAAAAGTATCAGATCAGTATGGGATCTGTATAAGAGCACACCTAGGGTTGCCACCATTTCTGGAAAAAAATATGGGCCTTCCTATATATTTATCTTTTTTCCCTATTAATAACAGTGGGATCAACCATTATTTTTACCGGTCAGGCCGGTAAAATACTGGCCGGGTGGCAACCTTAAGCACACCTATTAACACATATTTTAAAAGATTAAGTTATTGGAAAGAAATTGTATGCAGATGTAGCAATATTATCATTTTTCACAGTCCGAGCATGTTTAAACCCAATATTTGTTTTCTGGTTTTGGGAATGTTTCTGATAAACCCATGTCAGTTAACTGTTTTGTTTTGTCTAGAGAAATTTTTCACCTTGGGAGACCGAGCTGTGTACAGTGTATCAGCACAGCCTGCTTTACAGCCTGCTTTACTGTTTTAAAAGGCACATACAAACACACACTAAAAGCACATATATGTACTGGGGGATGCAAAAGACGTTGGCCTCAAGGGTAAATCAATGCATGGTATACTAGTTGACTAACATAGTGCATTACAGTGTAGGAATTGGGCACCTGGAGCCCACCAAAGTACACAGAGTACACAGGGAAAGTTAAACTTTTGACTACAATGAATGGACAAGTCTAGAGCCTACCAGAACCGGGGCCCATCAGTATCGCTTCAGGTATTCCAGTGGGCCAGTCCGACCCTGGTCCCTTAAGGAACATATTAAAGCAGTACTCTGTGCTAGTACATAAATAAATTCTTATTCTTTTTTGCATTACTGCATTTAATAATATTTTTGCAGCAGGGCAAAAGCCATCAGAGCAGTGACTATTCCATGCCAAAGTGAGAAAGGTTTAGGAAACAGGCCATGGCTTGATTGGCTGCCAGTGACCAATAAAGGTGCTAAGGTGCACCACGAGCCTTTTAGCTGTTGAGCAATGTTAGCAAAAGGCAGTCAGAAAGCAAAAGGTACTTGGTACTATTTTTAGGAAAGACAAAAGTCAAGAGTACCAGGATACAGTATGTGCTCCTCACACATGCGCAAAATCTGACCACAACTAAATGTTCTATTAGACAAGTTTATTCTGGCAACATTATCCCTTTAAGCCACGGTCGTGTTACGAGCCTACTTCTGGATCCTATTTCCTTGTATTGTCTTTTATGGGGTGTGAAGTTTGCCGTCCAGTTTCCAGCTTATGTCTGAGTCTGTTCCGTGGTATTAAACCAATAGATGTAAACAATGGTTTATTCTCCAATGCTGCTGCTACAGAAAGAAATAGAAATATTTCCTATAACATTATACATTTCTGTCCAGCCCCAGAGACCCAGTCCCCAGTTCAGGATCTGATTAGGCCCAGCCAGCTCGATACCTCCTAATGAGGCAAAGAACAATATATATATAATAATATATATATATATATATATATATATATATATATATATATATATATATATATATATATATCACATAATACACACAGGACAATGTTTACCAGTATTGCATTTGGAATCTGGTTCCTGCTCCATCCGTTTGGCAAGTAGCCTTCGCTTTGTCTCTCCGAAACTGATCTGATGATCATTAGGGGTTGTTTCACAAGTCACCAGATGTTGTAATCAGCTTCCTCCCACTGTTACCCCAATGTTTTTATATATCTGTAACCTTGTTATGAGCTAAAGGGGCCCAGCCTGAAGGCCAGTTAGGGTGAGATTTGGGGTGAGTGCTCATTTTTTGCCCTGGGTACCCCGGGAACTATAGCAGGGTGACTGTTACCCCAATGTTTCTATATATCTGTAACCTTTTATGAGCTAAGGGGACCCAGTCTGAAGGCCAGTTAGGGTGAGATTTGGGGTAAGTGCTTATTTGTGCCCTGGTACCCCTGGAACTATAGCAGGATGACTGTTACCCCAATGTTTCTATATATCTGTAACCTTGTTATGAGCTAAGGGGGCCCAGCGTGAAGGCCAGTTAGGGTGATATTTGGGGTGAGTGCTTATTTGTGTCCTGGGTACCCCTGGAACAATAGCAGGGTGAATATTGCCCCCAATATTTCTATATATTTGTAACATTGTTATGAGCTAAAGGGGGCCTAAAAACACCGCTCTACATGATATTCCACTGGGTCTGGATCGGATGTCAGTTTATATAAGGCAGTTCTGATATGGAAGCAAGCATTTTTTCCTCAGAGTTATATAGGGCCACCCAATGCTTTTTAAGCACTGTATCAGCTATCACATGCCTCTGAACTACCAATGATCATCACATGTAAATATTATATTAACAAAGGTATGGAGTTGACACAGGGACAGGCGATGTTTAGAACAAAGTGGAGATTAACGTCAGATTGTATTGTGGTTTTTGCAGAGTAAGTAGAAGCAGATGTGGGAGGCAGGGGAGACACAGGGTTGGGATTAAGATGCTCACCAGCAAGTGCAAACACACTCAGAAGTGCCAACATATAGAAGTACTGGGTAGCATTATTAATCCTGCTGACCGGAGGCCTTTCTTTGTGTTTTCTGCATTACTTCCTTGTCTATTCTGGAAAGTATCAATCTCTCTGGTGTCTGTGTCAGATATGTCAACAAATTCCATGTTATCACGAAGATAATGATCCGGCTTTTGGCTTTTCGAAGACCTTGTTCCATGTTACATTTGGTGCCATGTGGAAGTCAGCCATTAAAAATCCAGACTGGATAAGTAAATGCAGGAAACTATTTCTATACCAAATGCCTGGAGCTAGTGTACTTACTCGGCTCCCTTTGCCCCTGCTCCCCACTCCTTGCCTAACCCACATTCATACCTGGTCACCCATCGCAATTCACACCAGCATTCACCCTCTCCTAAAGATTTAATCCCAATATAAATTGTTCATTTCAGGTATCTTTCTAGCCCTAAATCTCATCAATCTAACTACTGATAGAATCAAGTTAAATGAATCACAATATACCTGTAGCGAAAAATGTTACCTCTGGAGATTACCGAAGAGAAGAAGATGGCTCCCGTGAACTCCACTGGACAGAATCTGCACGGAGGGGTATGTAAAGAGTTAGGGGCATTTGCCTGGGGTAACACTTAGGCTGGAGGGAGGATATAGGAGGGTCTATGTAGGGTAGAGGGGCAGGATTTTTTTTAACCTTTGGGTTTGCTTCTCCTTTAAAGGGGTGAGATTCAACCTTTCAATGTCTGAATAGTTCCACTTGTACTTAAAACCCAGAAAATGTTCTCTCCAACAACACCCTTTAATAAGGACGATGCATAATAATGTATATGTTATATATAGTCCAGTATTAAAGGTGGTTATTGGTAACACTGCTGCTTGCTGTCACATATTCTGAGGCTTCAAAGGAAATGTAATCTAATAGCAACTAACTAAATTTCTTTAATACACACCACCGACAGATCGACCTCTCTCTCTGGCCAACTGCTGTTTGTCTGTAGTTTATTTAACCTTGTAGCACATCATAACTACAGTAATCTACAGAGATCAAACTTCTTCTAAAAGGCATTTTGGGAAGGTTGACTGCTTAAGGCTCCCATGGTTACCACTGCACTGCAATACAAATCATAGCTAAGGGACAATTATCCAGACAGAAGCAAGAGTTCTGATTGGGGATTTTGCCTCGTGCCTTTAAAACTTAGCTCCTATACAACCCCTATACTGCATGCTTAATTAGCAGTTTATTTACATACTAACTGCATGGAAATCAGAGGTGTTTCTTCTATTACCTATGACTATTGATTTTATACTCCTGGTTTTAAATGAGTGAAGTGAGGAAGGCATTTTTGACGTACTCTGGATCTGGCTGTTAGGTAGATTTCACAGGCCTAAAGGTAAGGCCAGACGAGGAGATTCAGGGAGATTTTGTCGCCTGGCGACTTATAGTCACACCTTTTGCGCGACTATCTCCCCGAACTGCCTCAGCGTTTTTTCCCCATAGGCTACAGCGCAAAATCGTTTGCGCTAATGCACACGCGGCGAGGCAGTTCGGGTAGATAGTCGCGCAAAAGACGTGCCGATAAGTCGCCAGGCGACAAAATCTCCCCGAATATCCTCGTCTGGCCTTACCCTAAGGTTGATCTTACTGGACATGCTTTCAACCTCAAATTCTGGTTAATATGGTTTCTAAGGGGCACAGATTTATGTCCTATTTTGGCCTTCAATTCTTATAGTAAGAAAAACACATTTTAATTTATGTATTATTTAGAAGAACAGCCTAGCAAAGTAGCATTATTAAAGCTCTGCAAATGTTCTATATACACCCTCCATTATTTTAATAAGCTTGTAGAATATACACTAATTGGCAGCAACGGCACATTCCACTGCATGATAATTACCCTTGTAATAGACAACATGGCTGAAAACATGGCCTGTGCATTCCAACAATGCACTTATTGTTTTTTTTAACTTAGGTAGATGCTGAATGAGTCTGATTATCACTCAGGAGTAAGGGATAATGTACCCCCATACTAAATTATAAGGATTTTGGAAGTTACTGAGGAGTTCTGTGACCATATAAGGACACAGGGCTACAGGCTGAATTATGCAGGGAACTCTGAGTATCACTCATGTATTATAAGGCATAATGTACCCCCTACTGTAAATAATTAGGTTATTAGACATCACTGAGATGTTCTGTGACCATATAAAGGCACAAGGCTGCAGGCTGGGTTATACAGGGGACTCGGAGTATCACTCATGTATTATAAGGGATAATGTACCCCCTACTGTAAATTATAAGGATATTAGAAGTCACTGAGGGGGTTGTGTGACCATATAAAGACACAAGGCTGCAGGCTGAGTTATACAGAGAACTCTGAATATTGCTTGTTTTATCAAGCAAATGGGCAAGAAAATTTAACACATATTGACGCTATTCATGAAGGTACTTGCACATATATTTGGGGAGAGCATCAATGTGCCCCTTCAACTTGCTGTGATGAATTACACACAAGTGTATACACATTGAAACAAGCAAACCCTTAAACCAGTATCAGCCTTGACCCACTGTTAAATTCAAGATTCCCATAGCAGATTGTGTCAGTAGCCACAATGACTTGCTCGGATTGCTCCAAATAAATTTAATGCTGCAGCTGTTTTTAACACTGTGGGTCTGAAGTAACATTTGTCCTTTTTAAATGTGCTCAATTGCATGAACTTGGAGAGAAATATAGGTTGGAATGTTGTAGGAAAGAAATGGTTTAAATCTGACTGGTTGTACAAAGGGAACAGAGATACAGTATGCGGTTAAAAAGAAAATAGTATTTATTACTATTAGTAGGGGCTGATGTGCCCTGTTAGTCTCTACTGAGAAGGTATAAGTATTCTTCTGTAATATGATATATTATGCAGGGATATAGATGCTTCCCAACAGACCGGAAAAAGACAAGTCCAACATCACCAAAAAAAGTAGAAGTCCATTAAAATAAAAACAAAATTGGTGCAAAATCTCCAGGATGTCAGTCATTTGTCACAACCCCATGATAAATAAGAGAATTTAAAAAAATTATGGAACTTAAAAAAAAAAAAACAAAAAAACACGAGTCGGAGATGAGATCTGCACTGTATCAGCCATCACACGCACGTGCTGGGGAACGTATACAGAGGGGCGCAGCTCTGCAGACACGAGTAACAAAAGGACGGTGTTTATCCATTCCTTCATTCACTGTAAAGGATGTTGTAAACTGACTATTTAACCAAGCATTAGGCAAGATTTGGGAACAAGCCATTTTATAATAAACAGTGACATGGCTATATTAAAATATTTACTTAATGCACTGAAGTGACTTATAATGAGAAGGGCTTTGCTAGAGCACAGGGCGCAGCGGGCAGGCATCAGGTGCTGCACATTCAATAAATATTCACTTTACAGGGGCAGGAAAAGCCCCAAAACCTATATCTGATGCTCTGGCCCCAGGGCTGTAAAGCAGGAAAACATAGCTCATAGTGGGTACTGCGCTTGCATACAGTTTATAATTCAAGGTAGTAATAATAATGACCAGAGCCTTAAAGAGGTTGTTCATCTGTATATGTACTTTTAGCATGATGTAAAGAGTGATATTGGTTTTTTATGATTTTTTTTAGTTATTTGGGTTTTTATTCAACAGCTCTTCAGATTGCAATTTCAGCAATCTGGTTGCTAGGGTCCAAATTAGCCTAGCAACCATGCATTTAAATAAGAGACTGGAATATGAATAGGAGAGGCCTGAATAGAAAGATGAATGAAAAGTGGTAATAACAATAAATATGAAACATTACAGGGTATTTGTTTTTTAGATGGGGTCAGTGACCTCCATCTGAAAGCTGGAAAGAGTTAGTAGAAGGCGGCAAATAATTAAAAAAACCTGTAACAAATAAACAAGTTGTGTAGGGACCCATAGGGTTAACACCCTCTATGGCTTTACATGCCTACACTTCCTTGTACTCTGGCTGCTGGTACAAGCCCATGTATCTACTTTTAGCATATTGTGTACAGTGTATCATTGGCCACAGGCTGATGACAAGTTCCTGCCACACTTCAGTATAGTGCTGCGCAGAGGGTGGGGCTTCCTATTTTCCCTGCCACTCCAGGAGGGAGTGGTTGGTAATGGGAATTCCTTGGTGAAGTCGGGGAAACAGGGACCTTGTGAATGAGGTGAAGTCAGGACAGGGTAGTTCTCTGTAACAGCACTTTCTAGGAAAGTGAGGCCGATAAAACTAGTTTAGCAAAAGCTGCCTAGCTCCAACTAGGAGGACTATAGAGCCTGTAGTGTAGGGATCAGAGCCTGATAGGAATTTAGGTTTAGTGAGTAACGGAGGGGGCAACATGGCAGGCTGCAGGAGCAAATAGTTTTTGAAAAATTGATTCTCATTTGGGTGCAAAATTATTGTGAAGGGTCTCTGGGAGTGGGACTGTCTGACTGGCTCTGGAGGGTGTAATGGAGGGGGGCAACAAGGCAGGCTGCAGGACCAACCAAGGCTAGAAATGTGCAAAATTTTAAAAAGAAAAAGATTATCATCTGGGTGCAAAATAATTGTAAAGGGTCATGGGACTGTCTGACTGGCTCTGGAGGGTGTAAGGGAGGAGAATCAGACAGGCTGCAGGACCAACCAAGGCTGAGCAAAAAATCATTTGGGTACAAAATAATTCTAATACACTAGTCATCTAATCTGACTAATTCACTAACCTCTGAAAATTCGCCAGTGACAGCTTTGCTCACAGCGCAACACTTCGCCAGGCTTAGATTCGCCAGGACAATGCTAATTCACTAATATCTGAAGTTGCGTCCAGGGCGGCGAATGCGGGTGAAGTTGCGCTAGCATTACTGTGCCAAGCGAAGTTGCGCTAGCGTTGGCTAATTTGTATACGGTGGGAAGTTAAAGTTGAATGGACGTATTAGTTGCAGCAAATACATTACACTACACAAGCCCGGGAAACCTTAATAAAATAAAATATCCTGTAAATGATATCCTTATAAACGGTAAGTTCTGATGTCATCAGTTATAAACGGAATTCTGATGTCATTTCCGTCACATGACTCACTTAAACTTGTGTATTATAATAAATAAAGTACCCCCAGTTGCAAAATATGAGGATATTAGAAGTTACCTCGGAGTTCAATGACCTGTATAAAAACACTCGGCCTCATGTTTTTATATGGTCATGAAACTCTTCGGTAACTTATAATATCCTTATATTTTACAAGAGGGGGTACTTTATTCACTATTTATTGCCCTACACATGTGCCCAGTGTATAGTTTATGTGCCATATGTTTGGAAATGTAGGGGGGAAGCCGATTACCCCCCCCCCCAAAAAAATTTACGCTCTTTTGAGGATCTCCTATCTACTCTATTGCACTTCACCTGGTTTGAGGTGGCGAAGGCAAGAGGTAACGTTCATTAAAATCGGCATCTTAGTGAATTTGCGTAGTTACGTCCATTCACCAGAGCGCAAATTCACCAGGTGTTAGGGAGCGAAGTAAAGCTAGAGTCTATCGCCTTCGCTAGCGAAGTTGCGCCAGCGACCGTTAGTAAATCAGCGAAGTACCGAAATGACGTCACGCTGGTGAATTTTCTTGGTCTGAGAGGGCAGGCTACAGGACTAAAGCTGGCCATAGACGCAAAGATCCGATCATACGAATCGAGGATTCGATACAATATTTGGACTGTGTGTGGAGAGTCCCGTCATTTTTCGTCCGGCGTAGATCGGTCGTTTGGTCGATCGGACAGGTTAGAAAATTTCTGTCGGCTGCGGGTAATATCTCTGCATGTATTGCAGATCATATGATTTTCAGAGGGAGACTGTCACTAGCTTTGTCGGTCATAACTTTCGTACGATTGCTGTCAGGGGCAGAACATCGGCTGATCTGTTTTTACTACTTCTGAATGATAAGACTTTGATCTTTACGGTTAGTGGCAGGTCGGGAGATGGGAAAGTCCGATCGTACGTTGACTGGTACGATTGGATCTTTGCGTCTATGGCCAGCTTTAGGCTAGAGCTGTATTTCCTGCAAATGTAAAACGTGTTGCTTATATTAGGCCTGATCTGCCTACATTACACAAGTGTTGCTGCTGCTGATTCCCAATTCCTGGCAAATGTTAGCTTTCATTAATCTAAGTCATTAAAAGCCAATTAATGAATGATTATGAATGATTATGAATGAAGATTGTAGAAACGTCACCTGTTTCATCATGTTTCTTATAATCTCTGCCTCCTGTAGCTAAATAATGAGCAATTTTATTTATTTATTTATTTATAATTTTACTTATTTTGGTAGAAAAGGTCAAATTATCAATATTTTGGGACCTTAATTTGAATTTGCTGTGGGACCCAGAGACATCTACTCATCTGTTTGCTGCTATTTCTGTAATGATAATGGCAGGATGCTTTGTTTATTTTAAGGGAATGCTTTGTGTGTTCAGTATTGGACATGCTGCCTTTTATTTAAATAAAATTATAAATTAGCTCTTGGTCTGACTTTGAGTATGAAGAAGAAAATGGTGGGTCCTGTATTATTAAACCTAATTATTTTATTTGAGTAGCAGTGTATCAAAGAATAGGAATGGATAAACAAACTAACCCTTTATGCACTTTTAGTATTGTAAATATGCTAGTAAGTGTCACAAACTATTGATCATTTAGTGCACTAGAAGTACATTCTGTCAGTGTTGCAGCTGCACTTTAAAAAGCAGTTATTAAGGTCTGCCAGCACTCTTCTTTTGCAGTTATAATTTTAGTTGGGGGTAGCAGGCCCCAAAAGAACTACTCTGTCTATGGCTCTATTTAGTCTTAATCTGAATCTGTCCAAGGGGAATAGGTAAATGTATAAATATTTTCTATAAAATGTGGGACGTGACATACGCAACTATTAAACGCGGCACAACCAGGTTGACATCTCCCAATTCTTTTTTACAAGCATTGTATAAGCGATGAGTAAGGCAGGTCATAAATGTGAATCCAGGCCAAAACACTAAACATCCATAATCTTCTCCTCTGCCAGTGGCGCCCATAGAGACACAGTGATGATTTTACCCCCCTCTGGGTCTGCTAGGGGTCAGCCAAGCTAATATTCTGCAATTTGACTTTCATTTGATTGCATTTGATTTCCGAGGTCCTTTGATTACATTTATCATCTGAAAGATGAAACAGCATCTCGATAAAAAACATCATATTTAAATAAACCAGATTTAAGCCCATTGTTAGAAAAATAGCTAATAAATTGGATTATGTCATCTAATAATATTCCATTTTTTCCTATTTAACATAACTTTTACATTTGATGCATGCCATTTCTGTGCACAAGTTTGCTTCTTAAGATATTCCTTATTCATAAAAAGACATCTCTAAACTAGTGATGAGCACGTTGACCCAACACCCACAGGTTAGACGATTTTGGGCGAAGATGAACCCGAACATTCATCTTTAAGCTTTGGCTGGTTTGGGTAAATGTTGGAAAGTAGTGGATTAAAGTTGGGTTTGGGTTGAAAAATTTCACTAAGCTAAACCTAAACCTTTGTTTGGATTTCTCTTTCTGTGCTTGGCTTTCTGAACTCTAAATTTTAAAGCTGTGCATATTCAGGGCACTACAATAAATCTGGTGGGTAATCATCTATGTAGGATGATCCTCAGCACTTTCAATTCATGATTATGAGCTGGTGGTGGGAAATATTCTCTGCTAACCCAGCTACTCCCTTACCCTGCATGGTTGGGGCAGGTCAGGATTGGGTTAAGGCAGGTTAGGGTTAAACATTTTTTTACTAGCATCTAGTGGGGCTGCAACACGTCAGGAGCAAGAGTTCAAAACAGGGTTTGATTTCAATTCACTGACTGCAAGTCTCGTGTGCCTATTGACACCACCCGCTATGGGAATACTGGAGCTAATACCAGGTCCTGGGTGAAGTTAGCTCTTGGGTTTGTCTTGGGTGTGTCCACTGGCTCAACAGTGCACCAGACATCAGAAGAGGCAGGATGGACACCATAAATTCATGGGTTGGCATATTTGACCCATGCAAATCTGCTTTCTCTCAACCAGGCGAGTTACCTGTATACCTTTTTCCTAATCACCCACCTCTGACACCCCCGGAGCTAGTAGGGTGGGAGACAATACAAATATATAAATTAAATGCGGCTGCAAAGATTGACCAGGGCTGCTCATTGGAGAGGCCTTGAGAGGAAGAGGAAGTAACAGCATAGTGGGGAAGTATTATTGGATTACAGTGTCCCTTAAGGGTAATTTTTTTAATTTAGTGGACTTTATAAGTTTTCAAAGACACATTTTCCAGAAAATAAAGCTTAGTAGTGTTAACAGCATAATCTCAACAATTGTAGCATTGTAGTATTAAAACAATAAACGTTTGCTCCACCACAGTGTGTTTCTTTTTTTGGTCTGTGAATCCCCACCTTTTGTTTTACCAGTCCATAGAGGGCGGGTTACCATTGGCATATATATTATATGAGGGATTTCCACTAATGGGTTTGAGGGCCGGCTAGAGCCAAGGTGGGACGTGTCTCGGCTCCCAATGCCCTTGTGTGAGTATATGAATGATCTAGCTTCTCCTTCTCGAATTCCAGCCAGGGGAGCCATAGAAGTTCATGGTCGTAGCTTGTCCCCTGTATTTGTGCTCTGATGGCCTCCATTGATCTGATCCACTTAAATTATGATCAGCATATGTTGAGTGGGGAGGGAAGTTCCTTTCCAGTTGGCTGCACGGATCATTTTTATGGCTGTGAGGATATGAGTAGCTTATTGTTGCTTGAAGATTTCAGTGCTTTAAAGGGCATACCCAGGAGGTAGGTCAGGTGGTCTGGTGTTATTCTCTGTTTGAAGACTGATAAGTTGGTGTCTGCTTCCATACCCCAGAACTCTGTCACTATGCTACACTTCCACCACATGTGAAAGAGAGTACCTCTCTCGCTGCAGCCGGTGAAGCAGAGGGTGGAGGTGGTACCTCTTGTTAATTTAGAGAGCCGTGAGGGGTATAGTACCATCTGTATATCAGCTTGTATGCCCTTTCAGTCACTGTGGTACAGATTGAGGTCCGCCTGACCCTGTCCCATATTGTTTGCCATTGTGTGGTGAAAATCTCCTGTTGGAGATCCGTTTCCCACTTTGTCATGTAGGACTGGACCAATGTGGTGGTTTCAGCGGAGAGATTGTTGTAAAGTAGGGAGATGAGATTTGCGGTGGTCTCTGACTTGGTTGCCTTTGGTTGAGCTGTGTGATCCCGGTGGAATGCATGGGTGATGAAACGTCAGATCTGTAAGTATCTGAAATATTGCTGATTTGGGATTTGAAAGATCTCTTTGACTTCTAGGAAGGTCAGTATTTTTTGTTCTGGGGCGAGTACTGAGTAGAGAAAGGTTTTTGCTACCAACTATGCGCAACTTGCCCAAAACTTAAATAGTTGGTCTGAATTAGCCTAACCTGTGGGTATTTAACCGACCTGCACATTGGCAACCATATGGAAGTGCAGCATGTGTGGATGCAAGTACCCTTATCTGGTTTGGAGCACCCACAGGTGCCCTAGTAGCCCCTAAAAACAAAGCCATTCCTTTTTTTTTAATTGAAGTGTTTTTATTTTACCAGTCAGTGAAACATTGTTACCAAGAGTTATTTTTCTTTCAACATCCTTCCCAATATACAAAATGTCTTCTTCTAGTAGTATATATCAGTCATAGAAAAATGTAACAGGCAGCAGTAAATATTTCAAGACTCCTTTTTACTACTGATTACCAAGCCATACAGTAAACTATGCAACTTAAAAAAGAACGTTTCAGATTTCTTTTACGATATTCTTTTAAACCATAAAATTGTCAGGGAGATCAGTCACCTGTTCTACACATAAATGCCATGTCTATCTCCACTAAACAACATTGGCTTTAACAATAAAAGGGACATGGCATAACATCTCCACTCTAAACAATGCTCACAATGAGTAATTTAATAAGGTAACACTGAACTGTGGGTACAAATTAATGATGTTCTCTGTTGAAGTAAACAGTCTGAAATTACCTAAAAATAACAGAACTGCTTTGTAACATGTATATGTGTCTGGAACCAGAGTCTGTGGAACCAGAGCCTCTGAAACCTTCAGAGAAAGACACAAGGAAACAAGAAATATTTGCTTTTGGGATTCCACAAACGATTCTAGGGGGCAAATTCACTATAGGGTCAGATTTTAGCCAGCGACCCCTTAGTCGCACTTCACGCATCTTCGCCAGGCGCTAATTCGTTACTACTACGCTAATTCACTGAAATGCAAAGTTGTGTCTCAGCAGCTGAATGCTGGCGAATTATCTCTGGTGTTACTTCGACAGTGTGAGAATTTCATAGCGAAGTTTCGCTAGCGTTCATTTCTGCCTAGCGAAACTTCATCAGTACTCTTACCCTTAGGTCAATTTGAATAGGGCGGGTACATTAAAGTTGTATGGATGTCTTTATTAGTGATGTTGATACAAATGCTTGAAGTGGCCACTTTTTATTACAAATGTCCAAGGAACCATAATAAAAAAAGAACAGATCAGAAATGTTAACACAAAAATCTTTAATAGCTTGGACTTTTGAAGGCAATGCCGCTTCAAAAAAGTAAAAGTCACCAGCGTTTTTTTAAAACTTTAATGCATTTCTGGCATATGATGTCACTGACATAAGATTGAGGAAGATGTAGCTTTGTATTATCTATTCGCCTGGTCTGAGGTGGCAAAGTAAACTTTGGCGAAATAGGAAACGTATAGTAAAATTTGCATCTTAGTAAATTTCCGGAGCTACCGCTTGTTACCGAGAGCCCAGTAGAGTTACTATAGGAAGAGAGCACTCCTATAACCGTAATTTCCCTCTCCTTAGCTGACAATGGAGACGAGGGTTGTGTAGTGAACCTGGGGGCAAGTGCTAATGTACTTACTGTACACAATCAGACACCCCAATGACATAGAAGACGCACTTCCTTATTTGCGGGATTCTTCATCGACCTCCCCTGGTCCAGAGCCCCAAGAACAAATTGAACAGGATTAAAGGGACAACTCAGACTAAAAATTACATCAGAAAGGTCCCTCATGACTCACAACATAGTGAATGTTGAAGATGGATCTTAACCAGGCTGAGACTACGGTTGGGCGATCCTGAACCTGAGGAACCTTTCCCAGGAGACATCTTCTGGATAAGCTGTTAATATTCCAGTTTTGTAGTAGCAAATAGTTATTTAATCACTTCAACCTATCTATGGGTTAATATATGTCAAAGTTAAAGTTCTAGTCGCTTAGTTTATTAGCTAGCAAAGGTCATCCCCCTAACTTAGATGCTCAGGAGACTAAATGATCCACTCCTCGCATATGGGGTTTTCACATAGAATACTCAAGGTGGGAGCTACAGACAGGCTATCTATTTGGTCTTCACTCCGTGACCCACTCACCTAGAGGTTATCCTAGTGGGAAGCAACATTACTGCCCCCCCCCCTTTTGGCAGCCTTATTGACTAAGAAAATAGTCTCTCACTTGGTGAGAATATAATTTTTATTTAGATCTGTTTTATCTTTAGTACTATTAGTGATTGTTTTTTGTTCACCCTTCTTCCCCATCCCTTGTGTTTCTCTTCTTACACTTTTTACTGACTGTTTACCCTCTGTATCTCTATCTCCCCTTAACATCAGCATATTACCACGGTGACATCTAACTCCTCCAAGAACCCTCCAGGATGGACCCACGGATGCCCCCAGAACCTCGTCCATTTGACTTAAAGGTAGGTTTGCATAATGTTAGTGGCCTGAATGTGCCCCAAAAACGAACTATGGCCTTCTCTGACTATTTCAAATTAAAGCTGGATATCTTGCTGCTGCAGGAGACACACTTCAGTAAAACTTCATCACCCAAATATATGTCAAAACATTACCCCCAGGTTTACTTGGCAAATTCACCCACGAAAAACTAAACGGGTGGCCATCCTTATCGCCAAACAGGTGAAATTCCAACTTAACCAGAAATACATAGACCCTGATGGCTGCTTTATTATCTTGACAGGATACCTCCAGAACCATTTGACTACGCTTACCTCAGTATACGCCCCCAATACCTCAAAACAAAAATTTTTTAGAGACTTTTTTTTAACAAACTCTCAGAAATCTCGGAGGGCAGACTCATAGTGGGGGGAGATTTTAACTATAAATAACAATGTGGATAGGTCACGGGACATTTTAGACAAACAGACAACCAGAACGGGCGACAGAGACACAAAGCATCTTGTCAAACACTTGAAGGAGGAGGCACTGGTAGACTATGGAGAGAGAAACACCCAACAGACAGAGATGATACATACTTCTCCGCAGTTCATGCCACTTACGCACATATAGATTTTATCCTTACCAAACCTACATTGCTACAATATATTCAATCTGCTAAAATCCACGACATCACTTGGTCAGACCATGGCATAGTAGAAACACTCTTTACTAGATGGGATAAGGTAAGAGAGGGAGGTAACCGGAGACTGAATGATACCCTACTGCTAGACAGGGATGTCTGCACAGAGATAATCAACACAACTAAGAATACTTCCAAAACAACACCCCGGCAGATACCTCCCTGGCTATCAGATGGGACGCTGACAAAGCGGAAATTAGAGGGATCCTAACCAAACATGCTTCCCGAATAAAAAAAATCAAGGAAGAGAAGATCAAACAGCTGTCTCAAACATTACATGACGTTTTACAGGGAAATACAAAGCCTTAGAACGCAATTAATACAAACGCTCTCAGACAAAGCAGCCTACGCAATGCATAGAACTAAATACCAATACTACGAGTATGCAAACAAGCCTCACACAATTTTAGCACATAAACTGAGAGCCCTACAAACTACACAAACCATCCATGCTATCAGAACTCACACAGGGAACGTGACTAGAGATACAGGACAAATTCTCAATATGTTTAGCAGTTTCTACACAGAACTGTACTCAGCAGACAAAGCCTAAAAGGCCAACCTAGCTAGGGAATCCAGTTTCCTGTCTACCTGGACTCCACCCCAACTCGCTAAGGAAGACCAAGACATGCTAGCGGCACCCATATATTTGGAGGAAATAGAAAAAGCGATTAAAATCTCTAAACCGAATAAGGAATCACCCATAACAAAACATATGCAATCGGCAACCATAATAATGATATTAAAACCAGGAAAGGACCCCCATAATTGTGACAGCTACAGACCGTTCTCATTAATAAATACTGATATCAAGATGTTTGCAAAATTACTGGCCAATAGACTCGCAACATTACTCCCCAAGGTAATCCATAGAGACCAGGTAGGGTTTGTACCAGGACGACAAGCAGCAGATGGCATCCGCATGGTAATCGAATTGATAAGTATAGCACATAAATTACCTACCTCCTTCTATCTTTGCATACACAAAAAGCATTTGACAGGGTGGACTGGAGGTATATGTTCACAGTCCTGGAAAAACTGAATATACCACAATAATTTCTCACAGGACTCAGGCAACTATATGACACTCCCTCGGCAAGAGTACTTAGCATGGGTCTATTATCCAAACCTATTGAGATAAGAGGAGGGACTAGAACTGAAACTACTTCAGCTCAACTTTGATTATAAATGGGAAAACGATCCCCTAGAATTCCTAGGAATCAATCTTACACCTTCTTATGACTCTCTGTACAAAGCTAACTACCCCAAACTGATAGATAAACTTAAAGATCTATCCATCTGGCATACCTACTCCCTTTCTTGGTTCGGCAAAATAGCATCTGTAAAGATGACACTACTGCCCCGACTTCTATATCTCTACCAATTCACTTCCCTGAAAAAATAGCGCTCTCACTTCAAAGGGCTATTTCAGACTTTATCTGGGGATGGAAGAGACCTAGAATTAAAGAGACAATTATGACCAAGCCGAAAAGTATTAGGACTGGGAGTCCCTCCCATATACAGATACTATCTAGTAAGTAGATTAGAGGTCATGATTCACATGCACGCCCCTACAGAAGAATCCTGGAAAGTAATTGAAAATCATTTCTCAGCACCCATGCAGTTAACACATTTATTTTGGATTCCTAAAACACACAGAGATGCCTCCAAAGACCTCTTACCCTCCTCACAACAAGCGCTGGAGTTATGGGACTCCATAGCCGTTACGATGAAATTGAGCACATGTAACACTAGACATAGAACTATCTTTTGCAATAAGACCTACCTGCCAGGATGTCACCCGCTAGATTTTAAACCATGGATAGATGCAAACATGATCGCACTCGCTGCTCTCCGCCCAGATCAAATCACTTTGTCATTTCAACAACTTAAGGAGCAGCATAACATTCGTCACTCACAATTTTTCCGTTATCTACAAGTTAGACACTATGTAGATGCCGAAGTCAAAACTCAAAAAGCCCAAACCATGACCTACTTCGAAACAATATGTTTCAAACGCTCATATTCAACACATCTGATATCATTATTATATAGCCAATTATCAGCAGATACCACAGACACACACCAGCCTTACATGACAAAATGGGAAACAGACTTAGATCACCCAATCTCAGATAAATCTTGGTCACACATATGGTAAACTGCCAAAAAAAATCTATATGCGCAACCTCTAGCGAAATATAAAATCATTTTTCGCTGGGACTATACTCCGACACGCATTCGTAAAGTTATTGGTAACCCGGAACACGCTATCTGTCTTAGAGGATGTGGCGAACATGGTGGTCCTGCACAATTCTGGAAGATGGTAGCCTCTCTGCTCTTCGAGGTTCTAGACAGTACTATCTCGGCAACCCCACACACATTTCTTTTGGGCATGAAAATTCAGAACATCAATTCCAAACTATCCCATAAATTAGCTACACACATCCTGACAGCTTATTGGAAATGGCCACAGTTGCCAGGTCGACAATCATTGATAACCAAAGTAAACTGTATCCGAGCGATGGAATCTATCAGAAATATACTCCTGGACAGGAGCTACTGTATGAGGGGGAGCTGGAGTGGTATTCGTGGGCCCGACACCTGGAGGAAACCCAGTCTGAGTCTAACTCCACAGAATCTGGAAATGCTTGAAAAATATAATGGCTATGATGTCATCTGGTAAAGATATACTGTAGTTATAACAACTCTATAATCTCTCATATTAAACTTTCTCTCCCCCCCCCTTTTCTCTTTCTCCTTGCCCCTCCCCATTACCTGTTCCTTCCTCCTCATCTAAAAGCCAGCTGCAAGCTTAGCACTGAGTCGGAATAACCCGAGAAGTCATCTGAATGAAACAACCGGATACTGGGAATGTTCCACAAGGAACGACATAACATAATTAGATATGAACAAACGTGCAGCTGAATACATGTTGTACTTTATTGCATTTATTATTTGTTACATCGTAAACCAATACAAAAATTTAAAAAAATGCTTCAAGGGTCTCTGCAACTGCAAGCCCCAATTCCAAAATCCCTTATGAGGAGGGTCCTGTGTACCCAAGCACCATGGTAAGGGACCTGGTTGTATCCAGGGCCCTGGGTAACACTACACCCTTTTCCCCCAGTGAGCCTGAGGAAGATGTGTTTAATGTGACTGCCTGTAGGATTGATTGTGAAGAGATATTCCCCGAGAATGAGCAGGGTAAAATATTTGAGACTCCTCCAGGTAATGATGAGGCATTCAAGGAAATGACCCTGAGTTCTACATTCGATTCTTTCCTAGCCAAAAGTGAGAAAGACAATGTGCCTGAGCTCACAGCGGTGATTCCAGTTGATGAGTCCCCTCCAGTGCTAAAATGTACCGTATATACTCGAGTATAAGCCGTCCCGAGTATAAGCCGAGGTACCTAATTTTACCTCCAAAAACTGGGAAAGCTTATTGACTCGAGTATAAGCCGAGGGTGAAAAATGCAGCAGCTTCTGGTAAGTTTCAAAAAATTGAGGGTTTCTGCTTGCATCGGAGGTGCCGGCATCTCGTTTTTGGATGCCGGCGACCATTCTTGGACGCCGGCAACCGTTTTTTGCGATTGACCTGAGTATAAGCCGAGGTAGAGTTTTTCAGCATATTTTGGGGGCTGAAAAACTCGGCTTATACTCGATTATATACGGTAAGTACCAAACCACTATGGTTCATGAATCAGCTTTATAAGTGGGACCATGTCATTCAGTGCCCATCGCTCCCAGTGAGTCCAGGGAGGATGTGACCATATCACCGGTGTATGGCCGTAATTTGGGAAAAGTTTCTCCAGAAAGGAGGAAAGGATTACCAGTTGTTATGCCTAACATCAGTAAGAATGCTATCGCTAAACCAACTTTTCAGTGGAAGGGATATCAGGAGGCCAATTCTAACATATTTTAACCTATCTGCCAAATACCAAGGATACATCCTGCGCATGAACTACTTGTGTTTGATCCTGGTGGGTTGTTATGCTCAGCTGATGATTCCCAGTGGGAGTGTGTTTGCAGCTATTTTTGGGCTGTTCATCTTTCCTGTCCCTTCAAAGAACTGAACTTTCTACAGGGAAGGATTCACTTTTCTTCATTTACTCCAGCTGGAGTTAAGTCCAAGGACTGTTTTGTTACTACCTGCCCGTTGGTAGGTTCATCCAATTTTCCCTTACCCTCATAAGTGCGTATGGAAGGACTGTGGGTTTGATTCTTTAATGGACTAGACTACTGACGTATTTGAAATGCAGTATATTCTAACTTGTGCTTCTCTTGCAGGTGTTTACGGACAAAAATGACCTGCCTATGAATGAAACTGTTGCTTATGATATGTTTCCTTTCAGCTATGCCATTGTACCATTGTACCTGGGTACAGTCTGGAGAGTTACCCCGAAGAGGTTATAAGGTAATGGTATAGAAATGCAATACATATAGCTAAGTGCAATGTATTTTGACAATTGAAAAGGTTTCCTGCATGATGTGCCTTAACTGCTTATATTTCAGGTTAACCATTGTGTCCCTACTAGACCTATGGAGAGGCTACTGAAGAGGATGTTATTTAGTTGAGCAGCTCAAGGCTCCGACAAGGATATTAGAGGGATTAAGATCCCAGGGTATTACTGTCCCAGATTAGGGACCAAGTGTTGAGACTATGGATGATAGGAATTCCCCTAGATGCCACTTAAAGAGATCCTGAAAACTGGGCAATACCTCTTCACAAGCTGCATAACCCTCTGCTGATGTGTCCCTGAACTGCAAGGAATCTGCTTATACTGGTACTGTGAGTATATGCTACCTTTGTACTATATGTTCTAAGCTCCATTGTGGATCATTGTTATAATAAATAAAAACTGTTCTTGGTTAAGTATAAAAGAACTTCTGGCGCCCAATTCTTGTGCATTGGCACACAGTTACAGTTACACTACACCCTGCCTCCACCCTGCTGCGAGGGCTTACCCCTGAGTAAATAGGGTCTCATTAGTGGTTCTAGTAGCTAGAACTGACTACAGTAGTGTCAGTTTACTATAGCGCTACACTAGTTACCAAATGCTGAGCATCTAAAGAGTCAGGAGGTGTGAGTAGTCCAACAATCAAACCTCTGATCTTCCCAAAGCAGCAGAGCAAACTGCATTACATTGTGAGCATTTAAAAAGAGCATAAAAAGATACTGGTGTATCTTTTAGATCCTCTGGCTCAGCTATCAACAAGGCCTTTAAAAATAATGGCCATCAGACTAGTTCCTGGATCAACCATGAATAATATCAGTAGCCTAAATTCTCTCACTTTTTAAAGTGAACTAATATATTTGCGAGTACAACTGCATTGGGGGAGATAACAGCTTTACTGATGTGATTGTAGCAAACCCTTAGGATGAAACCTCCTAGTGATGGGCGAATTTGTCCTGTTTCACTTAGCAGTGAAATTAACGAATTTCCCCCGAAATTCACAAAATGGGCGAAAAATGCACAAAACGCGAATTTTGACGCTGGCGTCAATTGATGCGCATTAAAGTCAATGGGCGTACGCTTATCACTAACTGAGGGTGGGTCCCAACATGAAGTCCTTACCTCAGAGCTCAAGCTAGAGCTCAGCATGCATACTGAAGCAAGGTGCAGCAAACAGGTAGCAAGCCATACTAGCATTTACCAGCTCATGAGAAATGAAAATTGCCCTGGAAACCCCCCACCCTGCCATCTGGTTTTACTTAGCCACATTATTACATATGAACTGAGTTGGCCTGTTGGCCTGCTGGGCCGGTCTCCTGAAATAAAGGCTTAGCACCTCATTCAGAATTGCTGTGTGGTATAAAAGACAACATACAATCTTAGCACTTTAAACTAGTAGCTATACACCAATATAAATTATTTAAAGATCAAGTGCTGTGAAAGTACAAGGTTCTAATCATTTAACGAGAGCATGGTAATGCAGGCACAAATGTGTTTCAGATTACCTCGGTTTAAGTGGAGACAGCAGCTTTTTGTTGCACTATACACATTCTGGGTAATATCTACAAGCTGGTGGCAAAGGTGGTGTCTAGTTTATCTTTCACAATTTTTTTGTGCTGACTTCCTGACACAGATCTGGAATTTGCATTTGGTACCATATAATAAAAAGTGAACTATACTTCTTATTCCTATATAGCGCATTGATACCAGATGTATCCCTAGGAAAAGGATATACAGAGTTTTGTTACATTTATCTGTTAACACAATAACATTAACCTAAGGTCTGTGGGGGCATTGGTAACCTCCCAGACCCATCTATGTCTAGGCCTGGGGAGGGGGTAGCCACTTCTCAGACCTTATCTTCATCTTATGCCTAGGCCTATGGGGACTGGTTACCTCCCAGAACCAGTTTCATCCTATGTCTAAACCTGGAGGAGTTGGTCACCTCCAAGCTTCCTCTTATGCTTTAACCTCTGGGAGCTTGTCACCTCCCAGATTTATCTTACACCTTGACCTGTGGGAGTTGGTCAACTCCCAACTTCCCTTATATATAAAACTGTGGCAGGTGGTCCACTCCCAGACTCTGAATTATTTTATGCCTTGACCTGTGGATGCTGGTCACCTCCCAGACCCAGCTTCACCTTTTGCCTAGAAATGTGGGAGTAGGCCTTGACCCATGTGAGCTGGTACCTCCCAGATTTACCTTTTGTCTTAACCTGTGGCGCATGGTCACCTCCCAGTCTCAGCTTCATCTTAAGCTTTGACCTGTGGGGGGTGACCACCTCAAAGACCCAGCTTATTGGCCCGTGTGTGGGGCCATCCGACGGGTATCCCTGACTGGTATCTGGCCAAAAGTTGGGCAGAGGTCGGCCGGGCAGGGTAAAAAATCCTGTTGGATCGCAGCTGCATTTGTTCATTGTTGTGGTCCCGTGATCTGACAGCCTGTATTGCCTTCATTCTGATCCCTAGGGCCCACGATTGGATCAGCCTGATATTGCCCACCTCAATGTGGGCATATCGGGGAGAGATCTGCTCGTTTGGTGACATTGCCAAATGAGCGGATCTCCCTGTGTATGGCCACCATTAAGTATAGACCTGTGGGCTCTGGTCACCTCCCACACCCAGCTTCATCTTATCTTTGGATTTGTGGAAGCTAGCCACCTCCTACACCCAGCTTCACGTAATGCCTAGACCTGTGGTGGCTGGTCACCTCTGAGCTTTACTTTAAATCTGGTCTACAGTTGAAACTGGCCCAGAGATTTGCTCCAATCCCCAGAATTAACTGTGGCCATCTGCCTTTCAAAAGATTTCTTCATAAAAGGTCAGAAGTAGGCTCAACATGCCACTTACATTCTATAGTAGATGAAACTTTATGAACCTTGCCACTAGTACTGTACCTAAAATTAACTACCCCTATATTTTTGCTGTTGAGTGTCAAAGGCCTTTAAGAAGAGAATGTTCAATATACATACATACATTTTGCATATTCTGTTTTATTATTCATCTGGTCTTAAAATCTAGAGCCATTAAGTTGAAGGTTAAATCAGAATGTATTTGTGGAATTCTCTGTAACTATAGAACCAGGGTGCTCATATCGAGAAAATCTGTTTAGCAAAAGAGCACAGAAAATCATTATATTAAATAAAACTTCAATGCGATTCATTTCTGATTAGCCCAAGCCATCTGTCCCTGTTCCAAATACAACGTTTGGAGCAACATTGGCATTAAACAGTACACATTTTTTCACATGTGATTCAGGGTCTGTTCATCCAAAAATTGTTAAGATGATTTCTTTCAAAATGTACCCATTCCAAGACGAGACATAGTAAAACCAGAGCAGAGAGCGCCGATACACATAGGATAATCCAGTGGAGTTATAAACCGTGTGCTAATTGGATTTGATGCTGTAGTTCATGAGATGAAAGTCACTTTCCACTCCGTATGTCCTTAGAAATCGCAACTGACAGCATCAGCTAAGTGTTATTAAATTAGCTTAGATTGGATGCATTGCACTTGAGAATGTCTCTCTCTGTCCTTTCAGTCTTAACCCCTAGAGAGTTTCAGTGGCACATAATGTGAAACGGTTTAGTGCATTTAATGTAACCGTTTGTATTTATTTATTTATTTATTAGGTTAGTGGATGGTAACAATACAGGGCTAATTATGATAGGTTGCTCTTGAAAATGATGGTTCCGGCCAATCAAAATTATTCTAACAATGTTCTTTCGACATGGAGCACCAGCGGCTTTAAAACATCTTTTTATTTGAAAATCTTTAAAACATCAGACAGAGAGCATAACAGCCAATATGCTTGATGCGTTTCGGGGACAAAACCACTTCACGAAACGCGTCAAGCATATTGGCTTTTATTCTCTCTGTCTGATGTTTTAAAGATTTTCAAATAAAAGGATGTTTTAAAGCCGTTGGTGCTCCATTGTTGGAATCTTCACGCATCAGGAGTAGTCTACGTAGTAGCACAGCGGAGATTCATCAAAGGGTCAGTGAGTGCTCCCTGCCTTTTTGGTTTTTACTATCAAAATTATTCGGCAGCATATCCTGGCTAGTGTGGCAACCGGCCCTGCTGTAGCCATATGGTAGAGGCATATAGTAAAGATTGTCAACAGTGGGGTTAGCCCTCTTGATGGGTCCAAAACATTGTCTGGGTGGGCACACTCTGAATTGCACTAATAGTGACAGTTTGGAGTGCTGATCTACTATAATCTACTAATTTGTTTGAGACCAAAAGTCTACCAACAAACTGCAAACCATTAGACTAATTGGAAGGACTCTACCTATACCACTGTTGATAGCTATTGAAAAATTCTAGCTATCTGGTAGGATAGTAAGAAAAACAATAATGCAAACCGCAAAAGTGCTCAGCAGAGTAGTTGCCTTTCTTTCCAAGTACAGTTAGCTGGACAGACAGAATCAGATGGCAGTCACACTACAACACTAGTGAAAATGTTAGCCAGAATGAATCATAGTGGGAAAGTATCCCAGTGTTTTGCATTGAAATTCAAACCATACAATAGTTCAGCTCTAATCCCACGTCACTCCAGAACATCGAGTATTTATATATTTGTCATAAATGTGTTGGAATTTGATTTTATTCACATACAGTAATCTGAGTGGAGTACATATTTACAGTAATGTTCTGTTATGAGAAAGGACCGATGCTACATTTACCGTAAAACACATACTTCTCAGGCCACCGTTGGTTTCATAGTCTTTGGGTAAGTGCGGGGACCTGGCTGGCTGAATATGCAAAAAAAAGAGTGCGGTAAATTAGCTATATTAGCAGTATGGCTCCTGTTGAAATAATAATGGCTTTCAGTATTTGTTTTATACTCAGACAGGTCACCTATGCCGTGGTCATCTTCTGCTACTTTTCCCAACTACCACCATAGTCACCATATTGAAATACTATGGCAATCTTCCCTACACAATCCGTCTTTCCCTACAGTCACAGGTCCTGTTGAAATAATAATGCCTTAGATATAAATGTCAGTCAGGTTGAGGTGCAAAAGACATTGATGGGGCTAAATTATACATTGAATAAGGGGAAGTGGTTTAGATACCCGTACTAAAAAGGCCAAACCATTGATAAGGCTGTCATGATCCAGATGCCTTTATCTGGACAACCTGTATTAATGAACTACACTGAGCATACTTGGTATTTATATGCTACACTGAGCAGCCATATACTCAAATCTTAATCACAGGTTACTCATGCTGTGGTCATTTTCTGCTGCAGTCCCCAGCTATCCCTATTTTCTCCATGTTGCCATACTAGCAGCATCTTCCCTTATGGTCACCATCTTTCCTTACAGACACAGTCCCTTAACAAAGGCAGTTATATATTATATATTTTATACTATATAATAGGAATGCTTTTTTTCAGATTTTGGCACAGAATCTTAGTTAGGAATAGACCTATATGCCAGAGTTTACTAGTTATATGTCTCCTCTACATATTTTTGACTAGGGGGATGCCCCTTATAGAGCACTATATGTTTTTTCATTTTAATACAATATATAACTAGGTCATCTTGTGTGGTTATGAGCATTTACAAAGTAACTATGTACCTACCCAATAAGCTATTATGTAAGTGCCCATGTATACCTTTGTGGTTTTCTTGCCATATGTCTTCAAAGGCTATTATTCCTTGGTCCAGTTGTACTTACAATACTATGAAGAGGTAGGTTGTTTGGGGATCTTGGCTGATTTCTCCAAGAAAATGTTTAGGATAGGTGGAATAAACGGATAGGTAATAGGGTATATGGACATTTGTTGGGCTTCAAACCTGAGCCACATCCTTATCATAACACAGCAGTACACCAAAGGAAAAGCTGACTCAATGGCTCGCTTGGCAACCAGGCTCCCATGCTATCTTTATGAGTCATACAGTTTAGTCTAGAATGGCGGCTGTGTTGTATAACACCATCACAAACGCACACACAGGCAGCATCTCCAGCTTGGCTTTTTACTGCAGCAGGGAACATAATCAGCCTTGAAATGCTATACATTGCGAAGGATGCTTAACATCAAACAATGAGTTCTACAGCCCCGGCAGTCTCAGGGGATGCTGTCACCCATCGAAGTATATTTAGTATAGATGAAAGCTTGCCAACAATTACGGCTAGAAGGCTTATCCAAATATTTCCTTCCTACAGGCCAGCCATATGCTAACGGCTATGTAGCTACAGTTTTAAAAAATATATATTTTTTCCTTTAACTGCATGAGTGCTGGATTGAAATAATGAAATAACCCCTAATAGACTGAAATCAGGGCAGTTGTCAGAATGGCTGGTTAAACTGATTGTGAAGAGCCGAGGTGCTGTGTAACCCCTACCAGACAAATCGGGGGTTTGAAGCTGTGTGTATTAACCAAGAGATTTAATTAAAAAAACGGAGAAAAAAACAGAAAGACAGAAAGCAAAGTCCTAGTACAGGCAATTGGTTGGGGCAGGCTGCAATCAAACAAGTCCAAACACAGGCACAGGGTCAGGGTAGGTGGAAAATAATCAGTCTAAATAACATGCCAGGGTCAAAACAGGGGAATCAGAATATGGGGGAAAAGGGCAGGGCAAGAACCAACTTATTCAACAGGAATTCAAATGGTATGATCTCAGCAGAAAAGCTAATTATCCACCACAGGTTATTTAAGAAGGCAGACTTAAATATCCCAGGCTTAAATGTTGGGCTGTTGCCTGTGGATGGTTTGTACAATTGGAGGCCCATTTATCAAAGGTCAATTTTTAATGGTTTTAGAGGTATTTCTCTAAAATATTGAATGTCATGAAAGTTATTAAAATATATGAAAATATAAAGTAAGAACAAAAAACTCTGGGCATTGCGCTAAAAATTATGAAAACCTCTATACGTCAGAATTGATTAAAAATGGTCCAAAAAGATCAGCAAAGCTCCCATTGACTTTTCTAGTGTCATGGATTAGGTAGGGGGCGATGTGGAGAATGATGAGGGAAGGGTGAGTCCTTGAGGCAGGAGTTGTATGTGCCTAGGGAACACGTAAAGGGAACTAGACAGGTTGTAGAGAGAGTTGAGTCAGACTGGAACAGGTGCAGAGCAGAACAGGACAGAGAGGACGAAGGTCAGGACTGGACTAGACAGGATGAAGAGGGCGAAGGTCAGGAACAGACAGGATGGGACAGGACAGTGCGGGCGTAGATCAGATCAGGAGACAGGAGCAGACTAGAAGTATAGGACAGGACGGTGTGGGTGTAGCTTGGGTGCAGATTTGAGATCTGGAACTTGAGGACTGGATAGTGGGAGGAGACTGGAGCAGGTAGCAGGAAAGTACTGAATAGTGAGAGGACTGAAGCGAAAAGCAGGAGAGGACTGGATCGGATAGCAGGAGAGGACTGGAGCGGATAGCAGGAGAGGACTAGAGCGGATAGCAGGAGAGGACTGGAAAAGGCAAGGCAAGATGCAGAGCAAGACGAGGGAAGATATAGACAGGGTACAGGTCAGAACAGAACAGGAAGCAGGAACCAGAAAGGCAAGGTCAGGTCAAGGCAGAATAAGGTTAAAGGAGAAGGAAAGGTTAAAACTAAGTAAGCCTTATCAGAAAGGTCCATCTAAATTTACCAGTAAACCCCCCAAAGTAGTGCTGCTCTGAGTCCCCTGTCAAAAGAAACACTGCATTTCTTTCCTTCTATTGTGTACACATGGGCTTCTGTATCAGACTTCCTGCCTTCAGCTTAAACCTCATTGCCCTGGGCAAGAGCATGATCAGTTTGCTCCTCTCCCCCCCCCTTCTCTACTGTAGTCTGAGCCCAGAGCAGGGGGAGACTCAGGCAGGAAGTGATGTCATACCATGTTAATACTGCAGCTCCTATCCTAAACAAACAGAGAGTTTCTAGAGCTTTTTACTATGGTAAAACATTCTACAGAATAAATATAGCATTCTAGCTTGCAGTATTGCAGCTAATCTATTGGCAATAAAATGCCTCCGTAGCTTTCCTTCTCCTTTAAGGCAAGATCAGGAGTGGGGAGCAAAGCAAGATTCTGAATAGCAAGGAAAGCTGAGCAGGGCAAGGTCAATGCAAGGAAAGGTCAAGGTTTAAAGCAGGCAAATCAAGACAGGACAAGGTTCAGAGCCAGGCAGGACAAGACCGGGAAGGTTCAGACAAGATAAGGCAAGGCAAGGCAGAATAGGAAGGAGGCTAGAACAGGAACCCATAACTAGGGACAATGCCACACTGATAGGATGGGAATCAAATGCTCAGGCAAGGAGTGTTCGGAGGAGTGGCCTTAAATAGGACAGAGTCAGCCCTGATTGGCTGACTACAACTAATTAGGCTACTGTTGGGCTGGGGCTACAGAGGCCAGGTAACATATAGTGAGCAACCTTACAGGCTGCTCATCTGACCAAATGGTCAAGGTACTGTATCAAGCCAGAAACCCAAAGGTCACTGGTTTGAATCCCAGCAGATCCTGACATACAGGACCATGACAGCTTTTACCTGGTGAACGTTTGTTGGAGATTTTCATGGGTTTTAACATGTAATAAATCTCAAATTTTTTGAGTTTTAAAGAAATTTAGAAAAAACATGAATTTTTAGAGATTCATGAAAAAATCAAATGTTAGTAAATCAGCCCCATATTAAGTTAAAGTTAGATATGCTCATTAAATTTGTGTTGCAAATATAATTTACTGTCAAGTTTGTGCACAGAGATATTTATAAATAAAGGAACCAAAGCTGCCCCTTTAATATAATCAATCTCTGCCACAAGGATTCATTCATTCAATCAATCAAACCCTCCCCCTGTTTGGTGTAGACATAAAAACAATATATTTAAAATTATGTTAAAGTTCAGAGATAAATACTTTCACAAATCTCTTCAAAAAGAGAGGAAAAACATGTACCATGTACTGCTGTAACATTTCCTTTCAGACCTACGAATATAATTTTTAAAACCACCCTCCTCCTTTCACTTTATACAACAAAAATAAAATCCCAATGAGAAAATATATCAGATGTTTATCAATGTATTAAGCAATACTGTATATTGTCGAGGTACCTTAAAGGAACAGTTCAGTGTAAAAATAAAAACTGGGTAAATAGACAGGATGTCCCCAATAAAAATGTTTCTAATATAGTTAGTTAGCCAAAAATGTAATGTATAAGGGCTGGAGTGACTGGATGTCTAACATAATAGCCAGAATACTACAAGGTGGCCGTTTACTGTCAGGAATTAAATTGTTGTAAACCATAGACTATGGACTTATAAATAAACTTTTGATTGACATTATTGGCCAAAACTTTAAATGCCTGGACAATGTGCAGTAAGGCAGAGGGGTTGATGCTGAAGGCTAATCATACAGTTTATGAACTTTCATATCAGAGGGTTTTCTAACATTGTTTGTTGAAAAAAAATATTATCCCCAACCAAAGGTGCAGGCTAATAGAGCCCTCACTCGTAGCCTGGCAGGGGGTAATTTAAAAAAAACCCCAAAACTGTTACCCCCAAATGTAGTGCAGGCTCTATTAGTCGCACCTTTGTTTGGGGATAATATTTTTGTCCAACAGGTGCTCTTTAAGTTTTTTCACAATTTTTTTTCTCTATCAATAGAAGATTTATGAAAACACCTGGTATCAATTCACAGAAAAAAAGAAACTGTTGCAGAAAGATTGTTCCAAATTTTTCTACAAATTTGACTGTTTCAAAAACCTTTGGATATTGAATGTACACCTCCCTTTGAGCTCTATAGAAACTGATCAGGTTTTAGCTGCCGAATGTTTTAATAAAAAAATGGGGGCTTTTTGTTGATGGATACATCTTAAAAAACTCATGAAACTTAAATAAAAATATTATTTTCGCCATATTTTTCTGGAATTGCAGACAAAAATAAAAATTTTTTAGAAAGATTGTTCAACAAGAACTGTTATATTGTATACTGGGTTGAAAATAAAAGGCTAAAGTCTTTTTTGTCAACCTTACTATTTATCTATCCAAGGGGAAAGGGGAACACCACCAAAAATCTTCCATAATACCATAATAATAGAAGATGCAATTCTAAGCAACTTTCCAATATACATTAACAGTGGCGGAACTACTGGGGGAGCAGGGGGTGCGAGCGGGCCAGGGCCCGCACCCCCTCAGGGCCCCCTGGCAGTCCGTTCACCGCGGAAAATGCAGGCAAATGCGGCCGTACAGAGGGGGCGGGGCCTGGCTGTGCATCACGCACCAGGGCCCGCCCCCCTCTAGGATCGCAACTGTACATTAATTTATATTTTTAATGGTTTTAAAGCTATTTGTGAATGTAATTGTGTACTGTTCTCTGCATCACTGGTTCTGATTATTTTAACAAATATTTTTATAATGTAAAAGTGTTTTTGGGTGGACATGCTCTTTAAGGAACTCAGACCAGCTAGGTAATTATTTCAAAAGGCATTTAGTATAAAGTAATGGCTTGGGTTCAGTTACTCAGTGCTGGAGATGGGACAGGAAAGATGGATTGATCTGTTCCTATCTACTATTGAAATCTGTGTTTCTTTGCCCTGGGCAGGAATTGATGCAAATCCAAAATTGTTTCAAAACAGAATGGAAAGGATTGTTGTGATATATAAAAATACTGTGACAATTGGGTTTAAACTTTGAGCAAAGATGTTTTATTTAAGTCGATCTGGCAATCTGTAGAGGTCATCTTGCTCCAGACTGTCTGACTTCCAATGGATTACTTTTTTCTTTAAACTCTTTTCACAAGAACTCTCTATAGCGGTATACACTGATTTAGGAATTCACTTGTTGCTTTTCTGGTTTTAATAGTAGCCTATTAACATTTTGGTATACTCACAATTTTGAGCCTTGAATAAAGTGGACTATGTTCTTATTTGGATAGATGGCTTCACCAGGCCCTAGTGAAACTCATTGAAACATCAAAAAAAAAAACAACCAGCAGAGAAATTCGCCACATTAATTGCCCCTAGGTTCAGCGGCCTAGTTCTGGGCCGAGGCCCGGCAGTTGGGGATGCCAGCTCTAATATATTGGCCAGAACCAAAATACTTCAAGTCTTGCTTGATTTTGCTCTTCTCAAAGAAGCAGAGAAGAGTCAAATGACATAACTCTGGCCAGTTCTAAGCAGAACAACATCACAATACTTTCCTCTGCTCACTAACAATTTACTGCCAACTCTAGCTGGTTGGCCAAACTCAACAGAAAGTTAAACTGTTTCACTCTCACTTCTAATAGCTGAAAAATTAGAAAAAATACTACTGTAAATTGCAAAAGTGCTCAGAAGAGTACTCTAAACAGTTTCAATTGTTTTGAGGGATTACTTTTCTTAAGTTTCAGTATAGCTCAACTTGACCAGCCAGCCTCTCTACATAACTGAGAAGTTCCATACCTTTTATCAGCTTCATCATCTGTCTTATGGGTTTGCTCATACCAATTCTCATTTTATTTTACTAAACATTTGTTGACTTGTTAAGCCAGACTAAAGACTCAATGAGAAATGGAAGCCTCCCCAACTGGACCAGTTCAAGACTGTCCTCACCGCTCTACACCAGTACCCGGGCCAAAAAAGGTTGGGGACTGCTGAATTAGAGAGATTCAAAAAAGTGTTGATGTCTTTGAACATTTGAGGAAATAACTAGTGCATAGTACACAGCTGATCGTTGGACTGGCTGATTTCTGTTTTTTACTCTAGAAGATATATTGGATTTCTCTTGTTGCTCTGAATTCTCTAAAAATGTGATTTAATTTTTGAGTAAAAGGTTGAAATTGATAGACATCTGTCTTTTTTGAAACGCATAAACAGGTATGGGACCTGTTCTCTGGAAACCTGTTATCAAGAAAGCGGGATATTCCGTTTTCCAGAACAGTTGTCTCCCATAGACTCCATTTTATCCACATTTTTAATATAATTTCCCTTTTCTCTGTAATAAAAAAGAGTACATTGTATTTGATCCCAACTAAGATATAATTAATCTTTATTGGAAAAAAACAGTCTATTGGGTTTATTTAAAGTTTATCTGATTTTCTGGTAGTCTTAAGGTATGGAGATCCAAATTATGGAAAGATCCATTATGCGGAAAAGCCTCAGGTTCTGAGCATTCTAGATAACGGGTCCCATACCTATACAATGCAAATATATATATCTGCACTGGACACCACCTTTATACAGGCATGACTATGGTAGCACCGTCACCTTGTCTCTACTGTTGGCCAAGTTATTAGGGGGGAAAAGGTGGAATTCTAGCTTGGCTTCATGAATAACTAATAAAGTCAACATTTTTCAGACTCAGGAACACAACCCTTGCACAGCAAGAAAGGGCCTGTATGTTTTGTAAATCCATAATTGGTCAGTTTAATGTTCTTATATCTAAGAAACAGATTTTTTAATCAAATCTATGATACATCCAATGTTTTTGATGTCGTTTTTCTGTTCTAAAAAAAGACTATTACATGAAGGTATCTAATCACTGGGACATGATACAAAGAACAGAAAGCTCAACTTCTCCACTCTTTCCCGCACCAGTTTATCTCATGTTCTCTTGACTGCAATGGAGATTCCAATCTCACATATTTCAAAATCTGATTCGAGTGAAACACAATCCAGGCCACCGTTTGCTCATGTTTTATTTTTAAATTTTCTTCAACACAAGGTCCAGATAGTCCACAAACTGTAGAGTTAACTTTTGTTCTTCCACTATATTTTATATACTCGTATTAAAACACTGACAGTTCGAGATTAGCTGTACTGGCAGCACATGGTTTATCGTGGAATTGGCATCATAAAATGCGAAGAAGATGTTGTTTTGGAATGAACAGCGGAATATGGAATAACAAGTGATATTCCAAACACAACCAGATAAAAGGGAACTAAGGAAACAAGCAAGGAATTGAATTATGACTTCTATTTTATGGATCCTACTTTCGCGTAAGCATTTTCAAAGTCAGTTATCTGTCAAACATGTTTAGAAGATAGTATGACATTTCAGCTAGAGATCTTGCCTTCTTGGAATAGAAGCCTCCTTGTAATGAATGGAACTTTGAGGAGAAGCCAACGTTCTAAGAAATATCTATGTGACCCAGGGATTCCCTCTCACCACATTGCTTCCATTCAAGGAAATGAATTCCTAAATAATATGAGAATGATTGAGGAACATGACAAAATAGTTGAATTAAACAAATTTACTATATATTATTTCGTGGTTGTTCCTTCACTGCCACATGGGCAAATAACCAAAAATGTATTTTCCAGTTTTTCATCATAATTTGAACAGAACACACAGAAATGGAGACAGTGGCGAAATTTCTCACCAGGCATGGATTCATGACATAATTCTGCATTTTCTCTCTGGTAAATATTTCCGTGAAATTGTGGGAAAATTTTCACCATGGAAAAAGTTGCTGGAACACAACACCCACTGACCCAACGTATTTCCACTGAGAAAGTCACCAACAAACATCAACCGACTGCAATGTATTTTCATAGAAAACGTTTCTGCAAAATAAATGTCAATGGACTTCAATGTATTTTGTACAGAATAAGTTACCATGAAAACATACTTTACATTTTGCATGTAAAAAACCACCACAAAGAAAGTCCATTGCCTTCAATGCATTTCACTCATCAATCTTAGTCTGATATTATGGAGAATCCATCATAATCCATCCATCATAATCCATCATCTCCAATATGTGTGCATACTCCTTAATCTTATCAATGTACCAATAAATGGGTGGTTCACCTTTCAGTTAACGTTTAGTATGTGACAGAATGGGCAATTCTAAGCAACATTGTAATTAGTCTTCTTTATTTACTTTTTTTTTACAGTTTTTTAATTATTTGCCTTGTTCTGATTCTTTCCAGCTTTCAAATGTGTGTTGCTGACCCCATTTAAAAAACAAATGCTTTGTAAGGCTACAAATGTATTGTTATTGCTACTTTTTATTACTCATCTTTCTATTCAGGCCTCTCCTATTCATATTCCAATCTCTTATTCAAATCATTTACTGGTTGCTAGGGGAATTTGGACTCTAGCCACCAGATTGCTTAAAATGCAACTCAAAGAGCTGCTGAATGAAAAGCTAAATAACTCAACAAATAGTAAAAAATGAAAACCAATTGTAAATTGTCTCAGAATATCACTCTCTACATCATACTAAAAGTTAACTCAAAGGTGAACAACCCCCTTAAAGGGGAAGTAAAGTCTAAAATAGAATAAGGCTAGAAATGCTGTATTTTGTATACTAAACATAAACATGAAGTTATTGCACCACAAGCCTAATTAAACAAATGATTTATGCTTTCAAAGTTGGCCACAGGAGGTCACCATCTTTTAAATTTGTTAAATATCTTTGCAAGACCAAGACTGTGTACGTGCTCAATGTGGTCTGGGCTGCTATGGGATCATCATCAAAACAGCACAAGTCAAATATTATCTGGCAGAAGCTGATACAGCAAGACTTAATAATCAGAATAGGCAAACTGCACTGGGTCCTGTGTTGTCATGTAATCTAATGTGGATTTTATAGTTTTTGTATTGTTTAATACAAACTTTCTCCAAATTTACAGAACCAGTGGCTGCAGCAAATTAATCCTCCAGATGGAATCTCATCTGGTTAAATTAGGGATGCACCAAATCCAGGATTCGGCTTTTTTCAGCAGGATTTCTCCGAATCCTTCTGCCCGGCGGAACCTATTTGCATATGCTAATTAGGATTTGATTTCTTATCCAGCCGAATCTTTTGCGAATGATTTGGGGGTTCATCTGAATCCAAAATAGTGGATTAAGTGCATCCCTAATTTAAATCTGACTCCATGATATTTGTCCCTGCAGCTGGAATTGGAAACAGTAAAGGGGATGTAAAGGCAAAAATAAAATCCAATACAAATCTCTGCACTGCTCTACAGAGAAACAAGCAAAGCTGCTCGAGTTCTGCATGGCTGGGAAGTAAGGGGGGGGGGCTCCCGGGGGGGGGGGCTCCCCCTGCTGTTCATAAGTATGATTGTTTCCGTGCCCAGCAGTTAGGGATCGTCTGACAATTCCTATTCATAGCAGTTGAGAATTTCACTGCATACAGTCAGGTTTCTTATAAAAACGGTACACATTTTTTAATCAAAGTATATTGTAGATAGGTTTCATTTTCATCGAAGAAAGTAAAAGTGGGATTTTATTTTTTTGCCTTTACATGCCCTTTAAATATATATACCTCTGCTGGTATAGTTTTATTATAACTTTACAGTCTATTACCTATTCTTCTTTCTTTACAGGTTATGAGAAAATTTAGGGGGCTGTTATCCTTGTTAAAGTGCTGATGTTGCTGAAATGTGCATAGTTCAGGGCAATAGGTATAGTTCAACTGAATCTTCTGTATGAAGAAGCATGGGCCTTTCCTGTTGAATGTTTGCTTTCTTGTTCCTTTTTCAGCAGTTTGTCATACCTGCAGTAATGTCAGACCATCACTTCTAGCACCTGCTTGTAAATGAATTATAACATTACAGAAAGTCTATGGGAGATGACAAGGAAGATTGTGGACATACAGTATAGTCTTAGAAGAATAGAAGAATATACTCCCAATTGAGCATATTCAATAGGCATCTTGAAGGCAGTGATGTCTGAAGTAACCAATTTTATCAACCTGTGATGAGACTAACCCTATATTGCTGGTAATCATTCTCTGTCTTATTTCATCAAACTACAACAACATTTTGGAATTGGGAGCACCCAAGTAGCTTTACCTTCTAGTGGTTTGCCTGCTTGATGCATGGCAAAATGTTTTCATTGGGCATAGTACAATAAAGCTAACATAGCAGTTACTCTTGGTGTGAGCTGGACCCTCATTATCAGCATGAATAATTTTATCAAATCTCTTCAAAGATCATGAAACACTAGAGATCTCTTATCTAGAAGATGTAGTTACATTTTATTATGTAGTTTCTGTATTATTCTTGAAATCTGGACTGACTGTAATAATTATCTGTTTTATTTGCCTAAAACTATTTCTATATCTGCTTGGAGAGCCAACTTGGTTTCTCTTGTTTGTTATGGGTATTGACCACCTTGTCCCAGGCCCAGCAGCCACATCAATCTAAACAAGTTAAAATCTTAACTGATCACCTCTCCAACCCTTTATATCTATATTTATCCCCGTTCCACTGAGGCCTAACACTGAGGCCCTGTCCCTAACCCCCAAATGAATTCATCCTTCCAATGTTAATCTCCTAATCCATAAAAACACCCTTCATCCCCCCTCTCTGCTTTAATCTTTACCCCCAAAATATTTGAGTGTTTTTCCATAGTGATGACAAATTTATGAATTTTTATTGATGTGCTTCTAGCACTCAAACATGTTGAGAACTTATGTTTTGAGGTTTTCTACTCTTCTCAAGAGCATTGTTTTCAAGCCTTTTCTATGTTTTTTTTACCCTTGTTCAACCTGTAACATTTAGTAAATGTAAAAAAATGATTGACCTTTTAGTAAATTTGCAGATGGAGAAGCAACCAAACGTGGTTGGAAATGTACGTCCAGAACAAGCATGCGGCCTTGGAAAGATCTTGTTAGAATTCATTTACAAAGTCCTTGTTTGGCCACGTTGCTGAAAACATTATCTCAGTTGTTGGCTTATAGGAATGTGTCTGCTTCTTATTTCCTTTATCATTTGAATTTACTACCAGGGTACGTTGTTTGTTTCTGTTAATCCAGCCAATGACTCAGTGGATTTAGCCCTTATTAGCAGCTAATATATATAGGTTCACCGAAAATAAGATAATGATGTTATTTATGGAGTACAAACTGTTCAGCCGCATGTCCCATTCAGAAGTAGAGAGGCAGCCATTCCTGTTCTTCAAGAGCAATATTCTGAATGCATTTTTAATGTTGGTGCAACGGTCGGCACCCAACACCAGAACAAACACCAGGCACCCTGGTCTCAGCTCCTGCTTCACCAGTAGTGTGACCGCCTTTGGGCCTCGGGAGGAGCCCTCGGCTTACTTGGATGCCACCTGGACTTAAACGAGAGGTGCAAGATGAGGGTTCTGGATAGGCAGAGGGGCACGACTGTAAAGCAAAGTCTTTGGACAGAAGGTCGTAGTACAAGGCATGAGGCAATAGAGTAGTCAGATCAGGCCGGGTCGTGGCAGGCAGAAAGTGAGCGTAAACAATTCAGGCCGGGTCTGGGCAGGCAGCGTTCAAAGCGAGGTCAGGCAGGCAAGGGTCAAAACTGGGAGATCAATCAGAGGGATACAGCAGAAGAGGTAGTCGAAATTCAGGCAATGGTTCAGGATACAGAGGTCAGAATCAGGCAGGGATCACAACAGGTAGTCAGAATCAAACACTGAATCAGAATAGCAACAGCTAAAGGCACCAGGAACAACCTATCACGGGCAGCCATAAAGTAACCAATGCCCCTTTAAATATTTTGAATTTGGCGCCATTGCGTGCTGACGTCATACGTCATCGCGCCTGCGCCTTTAAATAGTGATAATGCGCGCGGCACTAGGGAGGAAGCCGGCAAGAGGAGCCGTGCAGCGGGTGTACCCGCCACACCACTAGACCACCAGGGTAAGAGTTCCTGACAGTTGGGGTGTACCCCTCATAGTGCTGCATCTGTTATTTTTTTCTCCAAAATATCACCAGTTTGTATAATTATTGGCCTTTATGCTGTGATTCCAGAAATATCTAGAACAGCAAATCTCACCCTTCAGAAATATTGGGGTAACAGTCACCCTGCTATAGTTCCAGGGGTACCTAGGGCACAAATAAGCACTCACCCCAAATCTCACCCTAACTGACCTTCAGGCTGGGCCCCCTTAGCTCATAACAAGGTAACAGATATATAGAAACATTGGGGTAACAGTCATCCTGCCATAGTTCCAGGGGTACCCAGGGCACAAATAAGCACTCACCCCAAATCTCACCCTAACTGACCTTCAGACTGGGCCCTCTAACATAACAGGGTTTAAGATATATAGAAAAATTGGAGTAACTTACCCTGCTATAGTTTCAGGGGTACACAGGGCATACATAAACATGTATCCCTAACTGGCCTTAGCTCATAATAAGGTTACAGATATATCGAAACATTTGTGACAAATGTGTAGCTCACACCCAATAATGAGATACTGGCGATATCACCAAATGATTTTTCACTTTTACATTTATTTGCAGAACAGTTTCAGCAACCAAAATGTTGACAAATGAGCTTCTGATTGGAGGAGTTGCTTGAATTTCCTTTAACCACTGGGTGTTTTTAAAGCCTCAATACCTCTTAAATGTCTAACTAAAAATTAATATGTCCCCAAGACAGCACTTAGTGAACATTTATTTTGTCTGAGGGGGTGTTTCCTTATTTAACAAGCAAACGAATGGGACAGTTATCTGCAACCTTATCTGCAAAAATGGATAGGGGATGCAATATACATACAATGGTCTTCTAGGTACCAGCTGGATTCCCTTTTGTTAAAAAAACTCAGTTTTTACTGAGATCTAGAAGCAAGTTTAATTACAATAATTTGAGAGAGCAACCTCTCCGAGCAACCCCACCATGCTGATCTTAAAACAAACAGAGCTTTAATGAAAATATACACAAGCACATAGAGTGCAATGCTAGCGAGTGTTTACATGACAATGGGCAGGTTTGTGCTGCTGAAAGACAAGATGAGCATGTGTGAATGCCAGCACAAGACAAGTGTGTATCCTCCTCGGCCAAACAGACCCATGGAAAGAAAATGTCATCCGTGGTAATGCGCCAGAGCATTCCTAATGGGGGAAAATGTATGATAAGTGGTGGAATTGTTTTACAAAAGATGGCCAGGCAATACCTTGACAAGGAACATGTGTGGAACTCAAGTGCAAGACCAGAATAGAATGAACGGAAGGAAAACCCAATAATCCTTTAAGGATATCAGAATATGGGCCACATTGCTGGGGTTTTGCTCCTAGTGCTCCTTGACCAACCAGGCAAAATATTTTTTTTTTCATCTAGTTAGCTGGTTAGATTTTAAATAGACATTTGTGGGTTAGGGGCCTTAGCGAATGCCTGATACAGTCTGGGGTTGGGAGGCATAGAATCTTTTGAGATGTAAGTTGCCCAACACAATCCTGTAAGGAGAGATGCTGGATATGAATGGGAAATCGAACTTTTTGGTTCCCAGTTGATCGGACTGACATGTCCTTCGTCAGGTGCTAAGCCTTAGCACCTGATGAAGGACATGTCCGTCCGAAACATGTTGTGTCTGAATAAAATACATTGAACTGAATTTGGCTCTCCAGAGTGAACTTTGCTTGTACCTTGGATGCTGTGTGGCTTGGACGGTGCCACTGACTCTGTTTGATGGAGCCCTGATGCTTTTGGAGTGAGGGACCACCCGACCAATAAATGCATTACTTATTTATATAACATCCAAATATGCTTTGAGCCTTGGCATCTCAGATTTCTGCTTTGCGTTAAATGTGCCTGTGCTGAATGTTTTAAACTGTCTCAATATGCTGTCCAAAAATGTTAACTACGTCCTTTTCTATAATGTGCAAAATGAATGCATCATTACAGTAAATATACAACAGCAGCGGCCTTCCCTAGCACTCACGGACTAGAAACCTGCCCATGCAAAATAATATACACACACATATATATATATATATATATATATATATATATATATATATATATATATATATATATATATCTGTAGACATGTGTCGGGATATGATTAAAGCTTGCAGCTTCTGTCTGTTCTATATAAAGAACAATAATTGGGCCGTCTCTCTTCACTTCCTCCGTATAACAAGTTCACCCAGTGACAAGTCTTACATAGTTGCTAGATTTTGCCGTTGAAGAATCCTTAAATGGGTGGTTCACCTTTAAGTTAACTTTTAGTATGTTATAGGAAGGCCAATTCTAAGCAACTTTTCAATTGGTATTTATTCTTTATTTTTTATAGGTTGTACATTATTTGCTTTCTTCTTCTGATTCTTTCCATTTTTCAAATGGGGGTTCACTGATCCCATCGAAAAACAAAGAAGCTGTAAGGTTAAACATTTATTTTTGTTGCTACTTTTAATTATCTTTCTATTCAGCCCCTCTCCTATTCATATTCCAGTCTCTTATTCAAATCAATGCATGGTTGCTAGGGCAAACAGATGGCTCAAAATTGCAAACTGGAGAGCCGCTGAATTAAAAAGCTAAAAAACAACAAATAATAAAAATTGAAAACCAACTGCAAATTGTCTCAGAATATCACTCTCCACATCATACTAAAAGTTAATTGAAAGGTGAACAACCCTTTTAAATTTGCTTTAATTTGGGATTCTGATGAAATCAGCACAAAGTATTTATTTCTCTTCTTCTTCTGAACATAATGTCAAGGGTTGAGCTGTCTAAATGCCCAACATACATCTCCTTGTGTTTTGTCCCTAGCAACCTCCTTCAGCATGTACCACCCACATCCTGTAGGTGAGCGTTAGAGCATGTGTCTGCTTAAAGAAGCCCATGTTTAAATCACATAGAACCTAAACACAATGGCATTGAGTGATCTCATTTGCATGTCTCTGCCCAGAATCCCTGGCTACAGTGTAAACATTATGTTCTATGAGTTTGTTTCTGGCAAGCGCCCGTTTAATGACTTGTCTCTTGATATGTTTAAGTGCGTTTTATCTCCTGCAGCATGGGCATATTCATATTCAGTGCTTGGTTACTTATAAAGAGAGTTTAACCCTAACTCTGCCACTTGTGTCAAACCATTGCTACCCTTTTTGTCGGCATTGCCATTGCGTGTCAGAAGATGCAAAATGCTATCAAGATGGGACAAATGTTGATTTGTCATCACAGCGCACAGTCAGAGAAATATGTGCAAAAACACTAATTCACATAAATGCAAAGTTGCGTCTCAGCAGCCGAACGCTGGAGAATTTTCACTAGCGTTACTTTGGCAGTGCGAGCATTTCATAGAGAATTTTCGCGAGCGTTCATTTCTGCCTAGCGAAACCTCGCTAGCACTCTTGCGCTTAGGTTCATTGGAATAGGATGGGTACCTAAAAGTCATATGGACATCATTTATAGTAGCGTTGGTGCAAATGTTTGAAGTGGCCACTTTTTAAAACAAATGACCAATGAGCCATAATAAAGGCAGAAGAGCCCATCTTTATATAATCGTGGCATGTCCCTCAAATTAGTTAAAAAAATCTGTTCACACGTAAGTCTTTAATAGTTTGGACTTTTGAAGGCAATCCCGCATTAAAAAAAGTCACCAGCGTTTTTGACAACTTTATGGCATTTCCGGCATACAGGATATGATGTCACTGACTGAGGAAGATGTTGCTTAGTTTCATCAGTTCGCCTTGTCTGAGGTGGTGAAGTAAACTCTGGTGAAAGAGGTAACATTTAGTAAAATTTGCACTTTACTGAATTTGTGGAGTAAAGAGCGTTCGCCGGAGCAAAATGTCATCTGGAGACTAGTGCGAACTAACGTTACCAATAGACTCGTTCGCTAACGAATTGTCCTCTACGCCTGTTACTGAATTGGCGATGTCCCTGCAGAATGGAATTCTGGTGAATTAACGCTAGAGTTGGCCACTTTGCCCTTTAGTGAATCTGTCCCATAGAGAAAGGTGCATTTATGATTGATTTAAATGGAGTTATGAGAATGGCATTGCAAGGTCTGTCTCTGTTTTTGCTGATGATTATAAATTGTACAAATAAGTTCCATGCAGGAAGTGGAGGACTGGGCAGCGAATTGCCAAATGAGGTGCAATGTTGATCATTTCAAGTATAGCGGTGTGTTGGAGGCAAATAAAGTACTGTCTTGCGTAAAAATGGGCATTAACTTGAGGACTGAAAACAAAAATTTGCCTCTTTATAGATCCCTGGCTAGGCCTGACCTTAAGTATGCAGGGCAGTTTTGGGCTTGCTTAGACCAAGACTATGGGGCAAATTCACTGAGATGCGAAGTTGAGCCAGGCTCAACTTCGCCGCACTTCGCCAGGTGTAGTTTCGCCAGCGCTCCGCAAATTCACTAAAATCCTAAGTTGTGCACAGGGGTAGCGTAAGGTTGCGAAGTTGCGCTAGCGTTGATTCGCTAGGTAAAGCGAAGTTACGCTAGCGAAGGCTAATTTGCATATGGCGCGAAATTCAAATTTCAATGGAGGAACATGTATTAGCACTACAAATGCCTAGAAAACCTTCAAATCAGCAAATAAAAATTTTATTTTGCCCTACATATGTGCCCACTGTCTAGGTAAGTTGCCATGAGTCAGGAAATGTAGGGGGGAAGGAGGGGAGCCCCAAAAATATTTTCGATCTTTTTCAGCATATCACCCATCATGTAGAAAACACGCCAGCTTTTTTGGGACTTAGAAAAAAATTTGACTTTTTTTGAAACAATCCCTATATACTCTATTGCGCTTCGCCAGGTCTGAGGTGGCGAAGGAAGTCTAGCGGAAAAAGTAGCGTTCAGTACACTGCGCAAGTTAGTGAATTTGCGTAGTTACGTCGCTAGCGAAAATTTGCCTGCCGTAAGGGTGCGAAGTAACACTAGCGAAACTACGGCAGCGTTCGTTAGTGAATTTGCGCAGTAACAAAAAATGCCAAACGCTAGCGAATTAACGCTAGCGTTCGACGCTTCGGCGCTTAGTGAATTTGCACCTATGAGTGCTATTAGTACACTCTAGAAAGCAACAAATGTTTGTTGACCAAACGAAACACAACAGTTATTAGAAGTGCTGCCTTACTGTGCTTCAAAGGATTTTGTTTCGTTTTCTCCTTTCAGCTACCAATATGCAAAAACATTTGAATTAAAGGCAGTTGGCAACAGATGGGGCCAGTGGTATTGTAAAATTATTCAATGAATGTCCTTGTGTGTCAAAAGATGTTCTTATAGAAGTGTGCAAGTACATAAGTCATAATGGGATGGAAGTGCTGCCGATAACATTTCTGGAGCAGATGCAGAAAGCAGGTTTCTTTCCTTTCTGTTGAGATCCACTCATTCGGCAATCTACAGAAATATACCGCTTGGTGAACTTGGGAATCATGTGAAATTCAAACATATACTGATATGGTCTTTTGCTGAGTTTCCGCAATGCTCAAGTAAAATCTGAATTCACCCGATCAGACTGGGAAAAGTGATAATTACATTACCACATGATCGCAGGTGGACTGATGAAAGGTTGGAAATCTTTGAATGGTACCCTTACCCAAGATAGCTACTAATTCTCCATTCCATTCCAGCCCAAGCCTGTTCTGGTATTAAATCCTGCCTCTTGTTTTGACCATGATCCTAGTCACCTGTCCAGTAATTTTGGTCCATCTCTTGACAACATCTGTACCCTGGTTGTCTGGTTCCTTGTCAGTTCCACTGCAGAATATTCCAGTGCCCCAAAAGCGTGTTGGTGAAGGCTGGTTCTAACCTGCTTCATGGAAGAGAAAGACTTTTTTTTTATACAGCTTTCAGGTCGTTGGTTTTGATGGAGAATCCAGTGAGTGAGCCCCATTCTCAGAGGTGTATAAATGTAATTTATCACAACATTAAATCTGCAGTTGTGTTGTTAGACAGATGTTTAAGGGTGACAATCTTCTGTCTTGTAAATGTGTGTGTTAATATCGATTTTCCTCACTGTGTGCAGAGACTTCTCTTACTTCTTTCAACACAACTGATAACCAGATTATTCAAACACAAACTCTTTAATTCATGTCTTAATGATTTATGAAACCGAATCATTATTTCTTTTTGTTTTCTCCTCTTTAAAATTACCTAAGCTCTTTGGCCACTTCATCCCTATGGCGTGACACGTGGCACTTTAATTTACTAAGAAGGGAAATGAAGTGCATTGTATATCCATGTATTAAAATGTAGTCAAATGAGAAGACTTTCATTGGTTCTGACAGGGTGTTAATTTGAATCAGCAATATCTGTTGTACAATCTCTTTCTCTCATGGAGAATACTTTGGGGATGGAAAATCATTATACATCATCTCCAAAGGGCAATTATTATGTTGACCTAGAACATAACACCGACTGTAGCCCAACTGCTTGACCTTATTCATTTAGGTTGTTTTTACAAGACTGGGTGGGTTAGGAAACCTAGATCAGTTTTGTGCAGCTAACCAAATTTTGTATTCCTGTTGAGGGGCTCTATAAGATAATGCAAATAATATTTTCATCTGCAGAAATGTCAGTTCTCTGCATTTCTGGCAAAAAAAGAGCCATCTAGGGATTTCCATGTTCTATATTTTATCACTCCAGGAACAAAGAAAAAATAAATACTAGGTTTAAACATGATATCATGATTAAAATTTGCTGGATGTGTCTGTGCCTATAGAACAGACAAAAAGTTGCCACAAGAAAAAACACCCATTTACTTTAATGCATTTGGAGTGAGAACAAATTGTTGTGCGTATAAAACATTGTGCTGCCTATTGACTTCAATGTGTTTTGCAAATTCGTTCATCACTACTGATTGATTGATGAGTGTGCTGCAGAATAGATGATAGGCTGATTCATTACTACAAGAGTATGCTGTAGGAGAGAAGTTCAGATCCAGTATTACAAGGGTGTGCTGCAGGAAAGAAGCTGTGCTGATCCATTATTACATGGTGTGCTGCAGGAGAGAAACTCTGCTGATCCATTATTACATGGTGTGCTGCAGGAGAGAAACTCTGCTGATCCATTATTACATTGGTGTGATGCAGGATAGAAGCTTTGTTGATTAAGCATTACATGGGAGCACTGCATGAGACAGACTCTGCTCATTTATTTTTACATTATTGTTCTGCCAAAGAGAAGCTCTGATGATCTATTATTACATGGATGTGCTGCAGGAGAGAAGCTCTGCTGATCCATAATTATCAGATGCCTGCTGCAAAGGAGAAGCTCTGTTGATCCAGTCAGTGGTGTAACTTCGGATGCCAGGGCCCCCCTGCAAAAAATTTTCAGGGCCCCCTCTGCACAAAATAGTGGGAGAATTTCATGTATAATATCCCCAGGAATAAATACCCTCGAATTATAGAAGGCCTGTAAAAATGGTGGTTGATCCCAATGTTATTAATAGGGAAAGGTAAATATATTTTATCCAGAAAAGGTGGCAACTCTACTCACAGCATAAAGACATACAGGAGAGAACATGGAAGGGGCCCCTGCACAGATTGCTCTATAGGGGCCCCAGTTTAAATCATTTGATCATACCAGCTACAGTCTAGTTCAGTCTGGTTAGAATAAAGCCAAACTTATACCCACCTAAGGGCTCCTCCCACTGCCACCCCCAGCATGCACTGCCACCCTAGCCTGCCCCTCCCAGCATGCATGGCCAGTCTATCCTACCAGCTCCCAGCATGCACTGCCACCCTATCCTACCTCCTCCCAGCATGCATTGTATGTCACACCGTGCGCCTCACAGATCCTGTGGAAACGCTGGTTGGAGTTGCACAGATGGCGCAGGCAGTATGACAAGCAGCTCAATGAACATGAGTGGCCCACACGGAAAGGGCACGGCAGTCCTAGCGCGGAAGGCACAGAGCCCCCACTAGAATACTCGCCTGTTGCTCGAAGTGCACCACACCCTTCACATTGCCGCTTCCCGCCAGCACACACACCGCCTTCACCATGGCTGCAGCACAACTACCGACAACTGGCACCAGTGAGCTTAAAGCGAGACAACGAGTGACAAAACTGCCCCATGTGATTCCTCCACTCCTCCAGCCAATAAAAGCAGCGCTTTTAAGACCCACCGCCCTCGCAGCCAAAACGTATTTAATGATTGGCCAAAGGCGGCAGTCTGCCTCTGCGCGTTGAGGCAAGTTTGTCTGGCTGGTACTGCTGCGCCTGTGCATATTACTGAGGAAGCAGGCCCCACCGGGCCCCCTGTACCCCCGGGCCCCCCCGCAACTGCGGGGTCTGCTTCCTCGGTAGTTACGCCACTGGATCCAGTATTACATGGGTGTGCTGCAGGAGAGAAGCTCTGTTGATCCAATAATACATGGGTGCACTGCATGAGACAAGCTGTGCTGTGGAAAAGAAGTTCCTCATCATACTGCATATTGCAAGAGAAAAGCTCTTCAGATCCATAATTACCAGGGGTGTGCTGCTGGAGAGAGGCTCTGATGTTCCATTATTGTGAAGCAGGAGGCAGACTCTGGTGACCCATCATTTCAGGGGTGCAGTGCAGAATAGAAGTTCTTCTGATTCATAATTTCCTGGGGTGTGCTGAAGAGGCTCTGATGTTCCATAATTACATAGCTATGCTGGAGGAGAGAGGTTGTGCTGATCAATTACTACAGAGTGCACTGCAGGAGAGAAGCTCTGCTGATCCTTTAGTATATGAGTGTACTGGAGACAAACTCTCTTGATCCATATTTACAGCATGACTGTGCTGACGGAGGCTCTGCGCAAATTGCTATTGTTCCATTATTGCATGAGTGTATTGCTGACTGGGTGGTAAGGAAGCTTGCTGATATCTTCAGGCAGATCTAAACCGACAGAAAATACATAATATGTGGCAATCATGCATCCAGCTGTCTTGTATCCTTTAGACTTCTCCATATCATGGTTCCATAATCACAACAGGGCAGCACCCCTAGTGGCCATAAATATATGATGTCATCATAGGCAGAAGGCAGTACAGGGTGGCAAAGAAGCATAATTTGCAAGAACTAAGACTAAGACCATGACTCACAGATTTCATTACTAGCAGACAAACAACCTGTTGATTTAAACTACCACAAAAGGCCCAACACCTGCAATTTGTAAGGGTACTAGGCCTGCGGAAGGAAACCTGTATTCAACCAAAGGAACAGTCATACAGCCAACAACTTCTAAGTGAAATGGACTGAAACTTGCCCCAGATTGTCCTACACATTAATTTCAAACGGGGTTATTACACATGACAAACCAGTTTAGCGTGTGAGATGTGAAGCCTTTGATATTCTCTTCCACCTGCAGAACCATGCAAAGCCAAAGCTACAGTAGATGAGCTGTCTAATGAGAGAAAGCATGAGTATCCCTGCCCAAGCTGAATCAGAATACTGGACATAACACTGGAGGTTATAATCATTAGTCTATAGGCACATTTACCCCAGTTACAAGTCTGCTGTATCTGAGGGGTTTTGTGACCATATAAAGGCACAAGGCTGCAGGCTGAGCTATACAGGGAACTCTGAGTATCTTTCATGTATTATAAGGGATAATGTACCCCCTACTGTAAATTATTAGGTTATTAGAGGTCACTGAGGAGTTCCAATATGTCTCCTAATATCCTTAAAATGTAAGAGGCATGCATTACAGGGTATTTGTGAATACACAACTGTTAATTTTCTTCTTTTTTATTGGTATGCAGGCTGTTTTAATTTAGCCAACAAACATTATTGAAGCAGACAGATAACATGACTGCGCACCTCATATTGATGTACGGTATGTTCCTTGCTACAGTACTCGGCTCGTTCCTTATCACTGAGATTTAATTCTATTAACTCTGCCTGCACTGAGTGTCCTTCCAAACAGCACCAGGCATCATCTCTCAGCGTGTAAATTACAAGTGGCATGTCATTCTCCCAATTGCTCTATAATTAGATCTTTTACCAACACAATTGTGTCCAACTGCTGACAAGAAAGTAAAACTAAAATAAAACAATATTAACAGAATAAAAATCCTAAGAGAAAAGCAATAAAATGATCTCCTTTTGCTTGTGGACTGGAATGTGCCCAGTGAGTACTGTTAATTGCACATGCCTTTAATTAACTCTAACAATAGTAGGAGGTATTCACATGCAGAAGTGGGATAAACACTCTTGGCTCATTACAGAGGCTGCTCAACATAGCAAATATTGTTCTGCCATTATGAAGTAGGTCTTAGCAAATCCTGGTGCAACTGTGTGTGTGTGTAGGGGCAGAGGTTGAGTCAAGGCTTATTCCAGCTCCTGTGACTGTGCAAAATGTTAGCGAGGCTTATTGGGATTTGTAGAGCTCAAACTATAAATCTGAGATCAATTTATTTGATGACCTGACTGGTTGACCAGATCCTATGATTGGATCATAATAGGTATCTAAGGTATTCACGTTGGAGAGAAACACATTAATGAGCTACGTCCTCACCCAATCTGCCTAATATATATTTGGATGATTTTTGGACAGATATTAATTAGGAAACTTGGTGAGAGCTTTAGTTGGTCTAGAGCAGTCATGCAGCACTGGCTGATTTTATCAGATCATGTATGGCCACCTTTATTGCGGTACTGGTCAACTTTTTCTATATTGTGATCAGTTACTCACTGTCCTACATATTTGTGGCCAGATTATAAAAAAAAATGATGATGCCATTCAAGGAGTTCAGGGGACATCTTGAACAGATAGGGCTATAAAATTCTTTTTGAAGAGCACATATGGCCTGCAGGCCTCCAGTTCGACTGCTGTGCCTTAGAACAGTGATTCCCAACCAGAGGCTCATGAGCAATATGTTGCTCACCAACTCCTTGGATGTTGCACAATGCTCATTTTCTCAATTCCAGGTCTGGAGGCAACTTTTGATTGCATAAAAACCAGGTGTACTACCAAATAGCCAATCACAGCCCTTTATTTGGCATCCCCATCCAATCCTCAGCAATTTTTACATCTACATAGTAACATAGTAACATAGTAAGTAAGGTTGGAAAAAGACACATGTCCATCGAGTTCAACCTTTTTTTTTTTTTTCTATTAACTACCTATCTGCCAGTTGATCCAGAGGAAGGAAAAAAACCCATCTGAAGCCTCTCCAATTTGCCTTAGAGGGGGAAAAATTCCTTCCTGACTCCAAAATGGCAATCGGACTAGTCCCTGGATCAACTTGTACTATGAGCTATTTCCCATAACCCTGTATTCCCTTACTTGCTAAAAAGCCATCCAACCCCTTCTTAAAGCTATCTAATGTATCAGCCTGTACAACTGATTCAGGGAGAGAATTCCACATCTTCACAGCTCTCACTGTAAAAAACCCCTTCCGAATATTTAGGCGGAACCTCTTTTCTTCTAATCGGAATGGGTGACCTCGTGTCAGCTGGAAAGACCTACTGGTAAATAAAGCATTAGAGAGATTATTATATGATCCCCTTATATATTTATACATAGTCATCATATCACCCCTTAAGCGCCTCTTCTCCAGTGTGAACATCCCCAATTTGGCCAGTCTTTCCTCATAGCTAAAATTTTCAATACCTTTTACCAGCTTAGTTGCCCTTCTCTGTACCCTCTCTAATACAATAATGTCCTGTTTGAGTGATGGAGACCAAAACTGTACGGCATATTCTAGATGGGGCCTTACAAGTGCTCTATACAGTGGAAGAATGACCCCCTCCTCCCTTGACTCTATGCCCCTTTTAATACAGCTCAAGACCTTATTTGCCCTTGATGCTGCTGACTGGCATTGCTTGCTACAGCCAAGTTTATCATCTACAAGGACTCCAAGGTCCTTTTCCATAATGGATTTGCCTAGTGCAGTCCCATTAAGGGTATAAGTGGCTTGGATATTTTTACATCCCAGGTGCATGACTTTACATTTATCAACATTGAATCTCATTTGCCACTTAGCTGCCCAGATTGCCAGTTTGTCAAGATCATGTTGCAAGGATGCCACATCCTGGATGGAATTAATTGGGCTGGATAATTTTGTGTCATCTGCAAACACTGATACATTACTTACAACACCCTCCCCTAAGTCATTAATGAACAAGTTAAATAAAAGTGGACCCAATACTGAGCCCTGGGGGACCCCACTAAGAACCTTACTCCAAGTAGAGAATGTCCCATTAACAACTACCCTCTGTACCCGATCCTGTAGCCAGTTTCCTATCCATGTGCAAACGACTTCATTAAGCCCAACAGACCTTAGTTTAGAAAGCAGTCGTTTGTGGGGCACAGTATCAAACGCTTTGGCAAAATCCAAATAGATCACATCTACTGCCCCCCCACTATCCAGAATCTTACTTACCACATCATAAAATGCAATCAAATTAGTCTGACATGACCTATCCTTCATAAAGCCATGCTGATTGTTGCTCATAATGCCATTCATTAGGACAAAATTTTGAATGTGATCCCTTAACAAGCCTTCAAATAATTTGCCCACCACAGATGTCAAGCTTACTGGCCTATAATTGCCAGGCTGAGAACGTAATCCCTTTTTAAATATTGGAATAACATCAGCTTTTCTCCAATCCATAGGCACCATACCAGATGACAGTGAATCTGAGAAAGTCAGAAATAAGGGCTGGTCTAAAACTGAACTAAGCTCTCTTAGAACCCGGGGGTGTATGCCATCAGGCCCTGGAGCCCTGTTTACATTAATTTGTATTAAAGCTTTTTGAATCATATCCTGAGTCAGCCACTGACTAGATTGAGCTGAACCATTCGTGCAGTTATTAAGTGAGCCTGTGAACCCAGACTCCTCTATTGTATACACTGAAGAAAAGAACTGATTTAACACATTTGCCTTATCTGTATCTGTTACAACCATACTGGTACCATTATTTAATGGAGCAACACTCTCAACCTGCATCTTTTTACTATTAATATATTTAATAAACTTTTTAGGGTTAGTTTTCACCTCCACCGCAATTAACTCTTCATTTCTTTTCTTAGCCTTCCGGATTGCTGATTTACAACATTTATTACAGTGTTTATATTCATTAAATGCAGCTTCTGTCCCTACAGATTTGTAGTTTTTAAATGCCTTTCTCTTCTGTCCCATTAACTTCTTTACTTCTGTATTAAGCCACACAGGATGATTCTTAGAGCTTCTACGTTTAGTCCTTAAGGGAATAAATTGAGAACAGTAATGATTTAATATCATTTTAAAGGACAACCATTTCTGTTCTGTGTTTTTAGCTGAAAACCTAATGCCCCAATCAATGCTCTGTAGGGCAGCCCTCAAGGCATAAATTTAGCTTTTGCAAAATTCATGGTTTTTGTTGCCCCAGTATATATGTTGCACCAGACATTAAAAGATATAACCTTATGGTCACTTTTACCCAGGGGTTCAATGACTTGCACATTTGCTATAAGTTCAGGGTCATTTGAGATCACTAAATCAAGAATAGCATCAGCATTTTCTGGTAGGCTCCTCTACAACCTGTGCTAAAAAATTGTCGTGCAATAAGTTTATAAACTTGTTCCCATTAACTGATCTAGCAGTACCGTTGCTCCAGTCAATATCTGGGTAATTAAAATCCCCCATTATCATTACTTTACCTAAACTAGTAGCCTTTTCTATTTGCATTAGGAGCTTTGTCTCTTCCTCCTCACTTACATTAGGGGGTCTATAGCATACGCCTACAATTAATTTGCTGGATTCTTTACAATTGGTGAAGAACTCCACCCATACGACTTCTGCCCCCTCATTTTCTAACATAACCTGCTCCTGTATATGAGCTTTTAAATCCTGCCTAACATACAGACATACCCCTCCTCCTTTTCTATTGCCTCTGTCCCTCCGAAACAAAGTATAGCCACTGATATTTACTGCCCAGTCATGCGACTCATTCAGCCATGTTTCGGCCACACCAATCACATCATATTTTCCCTCCATCACCAGCAGCTCCAGCTCTCCCATTTTACCAGCCAGACTTCTTGCATTTGTAAACATACATTTAATACTGTCACCATCTGAATGTGACAACCCCTTCATGCAGTCATCAGCTCTATTAGCTGTTCCCCAGTGGTGGCCTAAATGCAGTTGGTACCCAGATTGGCAGGCACATGATCACCTGGGCATGCTGCCAGACATTAAAAGGAAAATTAAACTTAATCCCTGATCCAGAGCTTTCTACAGAAATGACTGGAAGTTATACTTGATCTGGTGTGGCACTAGTTGTCCATTAATGCCATATATATTGCACCTCTTTCATGTCTTGTTATTATTTAGCACCCCCCCCAAAAAAGTGGAATGGTTTAACTCACACATAAGTGGGATTACTGGTTGTGACAGTGTTAAGGTGAAGTTGAATCTGTGCACTTTGTCACAATGAGTGTTTTTTCCTTGCAGAAAATTCTCTGTTAGTGGAAAAAGAAGGGCTCAGTTTGGTTAAACAGTTGCGACTTAAGACAAAAAACAGATAGCAATACAGTTAGCTTGAAGAATTCTGTTTTCTTTTCTTTTTTACTGAAACAAGGAGCTAGTATGGCCCATTCAGTAAGTACGTCTGCGTTAAACAGGATGATGTTTATAAAGTAGCAGCGAGTGGAGCTGCCTTTAGGGAGTCTGAATAAGAGTGAACCCCTTGCATACTGGAACCAAAGTTGTACTAGGAAGAGTGGGAGATAGCAGGTATATTATGACAAGGTGAAAACAGTAGGAAGATGCAAACAGTAAGGCAAGATGGAGAGGAGGGCATAATGGCAACAGTACAAGATGGCTACAGGTGGGCAAGACAGCTATAGTAGTAGAGACAAAAGAAAAAGATGATGGTGACTGCAAGCCAAAATGGAGACAATAGAGCAATACACAGACATTAGGTCAAGACAGGAACAGTAGGACAACATGCATAGGTGCATGGTGACAATTGTGCAAGATGACAACAGCAGGAGACATGGTGTTAGTAAGGAAATGGAAGCAGCAGGGCACAATGGAAACCTTAGGACAGGATGGTGACAATAGTGCAAAATGACAAAAGCAGGACAAGATGATATATAAGTGAGGCAAATTGAATAGGGCAAGATGGAAACAGTGGATCAACCTGGATACCATAAGACAAGATAATGGCAGTAGATCAAGATGGTGACAGCAGGACAAAATGATGACAATACGGCAAGATGGAGACAGTAGGACAAGGTGGTAACAACGGGAACTGGGGACTGAGGGGTGAAATGGAAACAGCAGGGGAAGATATAGACATTAGGTCAAGATGGCAACAGTGGAGAGACCTGTAGACCACAGAACAAGATTGTGACAGTAGCTCAAGATGCCCACAGCAGAAACAACTACAGCAGGACAAGGTAGTGACAACAGGAGATGTTGATAACTGCTATTGATTGGAGTGTGACATAGAAACAGAAGACTGTAAGGAAAATGTTGGAGCAACCTAAAAACAAAAGGACAAGATCAATTTTAAAGCAATTTTGCCCAATATGCCATCCTTGTTAGTTGATGTATATCACCCAGTCCCAACAGCTGAACATTGCTTAACAAGGCAAAGCGTACTTTATTCAGTTAGTCTACACAAAGGTTTATTTAACACCGGTGCTCCAGTCCTGCCAGTAAGCCTCATCGATATGTTTCCCTGGAGCAGCTAAATAACTCCAGAGCATTCATAAATACAATGTTGTGTATCCGGCACAGTCTACTCAGCTTGATTCATTCATATTCCTGACGAGGATAAACTGGTTCCTTCCCCAGTTAAAGCCATAAAACACAGTTACGTAGTGTATGTTAAGTTAATGGGATTTTCCATAAAACATAAGAGTAAACCACCCCTCCCTCCCCTTCAGATTACGGCATTGGAGCTCTGTGTGGTACATTACTGTCAGTATCATATGTAAACTTTGCCTCCGATAAGTCACATTTATTTTGGTGGCAATCAACTAGGCCAGTTTAAACTGAGCTTGGACTACAAAAGAGTAGAATAAAAAGAAAATGGTCACAAAATCCATCGAAAAAAATTAATGGAAAAAATGCTATTTGATGGTGAATAGTGAATTAGAGTAACATATCTTTCAAATGCTTTAAAACTGTTCAGGTTCATGTGCAAATTTGCTCTCTTTGTGCAGTCTGTACAGAGAGATACCACAAATCTATACTAGCATAGGTATTCCCCTGTATTAAGCACACTTTGGCAGGAAAAACCCCTTACTACAAGCCTGCAAATTATCCAGACCCAGTTTCAAAGAGCCTGAATTGCCACTAGGCAAAGGGGAATTTGACATCCCTTGCATGCTAAATGGATGCATCATCTTTATCTGCCATCAAACTCATAACTTCAGTAACAAGATTCGGTTATTAAAAAGCAAATTCCAGCTCCCATCTGTGTTGCAGAATATCAATGGAGCCGGACTGGAACCACAACTAATAAAAATACAAAGTCCTGAGATACTCATTGACCATAAAAGTCTAAATTATGAAACACTCAGTAGTTGTGATGCTTTAAAAAAAAAAAAAACTACCATATTTTTGATGCTGTAGATTTTATGGCTTTTGGTTTGTATGTAATATATACACTTTTGCGGGTTTAAAAACCAGACTGCTTTCTGAATATGTCAAATTTCAATTGGACATTAGTACAATGTGGCCTCTGATGGCGTGTAAAAGTGGCTTTAGGGTTCCAAATATAGAACACTCCATAGTAAAAGTTATTATGAAGACAGTAGGCCAAAATGGGGGAACCAAGCAAGATGACAATACTAGGTCATGACAGAGATTAAGGTAAGACAGTATGACAAGATGGTGACAGTAGAGAAAGATGGAGACAGTAGGATAATATGGTGACAGTAGAGAAAGATGGAGACAGTAGGACAATATGGTGGCAACAGGGATACATGGAGACAGTAGGGCAAGATGAAAGACAATAGGGCAAGTTGGAGACAATACTGCAAGATGGAGACAGTAGGGCAAGATGAAAGACAATAGGGCAAGTTGGAGACAATACTGCAAGATGGAGACAGTAGGGCAAGATGTCGACAGAAAAAGTATGCAACACTATTACATGAAAGAGATGGTGGAGACAGTAGGGACAAGATGGAAATAGTAAAGAAAGGTGGAGATAATACAGCAAGATGGACACAAAAGGAAAACAATAGCACAAGATAAAGACAGTAGGGCATGATGGCAATAACTAATTCATGTCAGGGATGGGAGAGACAGTAAGACAAGCTGGGGACAGAAGGGCAAGATGGGAACATAGTCATGCAAGAAACAACAGTATAACACAATGGTGACAGCAGAAAAAGTAAGAGATAATATGGCAGGATGGAGAAAGTAGAGCAAGATGGGAAGAGTAGGGCAAGACTGCAAGTCATGACGAAGATTGGGGAGAAAACAGAAAAAGATTGCAACACTATGCTAAGATAGAGATACTGCAAGAATAGAGACATGATAGCGAGAACAGGGCAAGAGAACAAACAAGATGTCAACACTAGGTTATGACAGAGATTGGGGAGACAGTAGTAAAATAATATGACAGAAGGGCAAGATGGTGATAGCAAGTAGAGATGGAAACAAAAGATATGGGGAATGATTAAAGAAGAAGATGGAGACAGAAGAGTAACTGTAGGAGAAGAAGTAGGTATCATTTACAAATGGTATTAAACTATTATTTCTTTTTAAATTATTGTTATTTGGTTCCATCAGTAAGAAGTGAGGGTGCAGCTAAATGTGCATTAAAAAAAATCTTCTCTGTATATTTTGCATCTATGAGAGGAAGGTGCTATGGAGATTCTCTTAGACAGTACATTATTAGAGTAGTTTATTTGGTGCCCAGATGCTTCTTTCTCTATACTTACATATGGATGAGAGCTGTCATATTGTTTCCCTTTGAAAGTATATATATTGTATAATGGATTGCCCCACAGAGGAAGCCACACATTTTGACAGGCACATTACAGCAATACATTTCTAGTGCACGACGTCTGTATCCAACTAATGAGCACCATTTACATGCCTATGCAAAATTAAGAAATAAGGGGGGAAACAACAGTAATCCGCAAACGCACAGCGGACCCTTTTTCCGTTTTATTCCAACAATTATTTACAGTAGGATTTTGTGCCTGTCCGTCCAGTGAATGGAGACAATTTTGGGAATGAAAAGTTGCTGACGTCAAAGACTTTACTAAATACCGAATGTTACTTATCAAACCGGTTATGTTAACAATTTCCCTACAGCTTTTAAATGTGCAATAAAATTCCAGGTACTTCTATACAGAGTGTCATTAGTTTTCCACAGGGTACCTGCTATTCCAGGCGCTGAGCTAAAAATACCCTCCTGGGGAATATCACAGGGAAGGGTCTTGTTAATCTCTGCCATAAAGGATTCTCTGCACTTCTCATTTCAAAAGGCTTTGGAAAAAAAACACGGAAAACATTATTCCATCTGTATCTTTGTTTTGATTCGACAGTTGATTTATTTGTAAAGGACTAATTCATGAGGGTAGAAATAACAATCAAGACATTACATTACACAGAAAGGATAAGCAAACTAGGACAGTTTGGTTTCCCTGCTCCACCGAGCTTGTTAAGTTGGTCGGACACTTATGCAAAGCAATGACACGGTTTGACAGTTTGGATGAATCCTAGTTAGTGCTTACCCACTGGTAAATGTCTGTGCACCACCCAAAGTCAGCCTGGATGGACAATCTATCTATAGCTGGCCTGTCCACAATCTTAAGAGAAGTTACAGTTTCTTCCTACTTCCAATATTCTTGTTAGGGGCACTCAATGTAAGATTTTGCAGTATCATAACTTTTGTGCCTGAAAAAGAGATAAAATGCCTCCGATAATGCAAAAATGGATGCAATATTAAAGGTACATGTGTCCAAAGATGCTCCTTGTACTTTCCTATAGTTGCACTGGGCACTAGTGTATCCGTTGTACCTTCACTTCTGAATCACTTGCAAATGCTCCAATTGATGCAGCGGAACCATGATCGGCCTCCATTTTCAAGCTGGTGGTAATTCTGAGGCTCCTTCTACAGGTCATGTCAATAAGCACCAGTGAATAATGAGCAGATGTCGTGATAACACCAAGTATGCAAAATGTTGCAAAACTGCATGGTATCAATAAAACATATCTATGACTGACAGACATCGATGTTGGAAGGGATCATTTATCAAATCCCCCCAGTTCTCATGGGTCTCTGTCTATCAGAAGATCAGGAGAGCAGTTGCAGTTTCTTGCTACTTCAGGTTTGCACATTAATGGTACTTCTGCTAATGTAAGTGGCCCATTTGGACAATATCCAACAGACAGCTTTTTGGTTGGTCTGGACAGATAATACTAGAATTGGCCCATGTATGGATCCAATATGAAACAGCTTGAAGACAGCTGGGTGCTATTTCTTGGCCAGTTTTGGACATTGTTTTATCTATGGCATGCTTAGGAGGCAGTTTTGAAACCATATCATAGGATGTTTGTCCTGCAATCAGCAGATGAATTCCATGGAATGTCTGAAGTGACAGGTCCAACGCATCTTTGCTATGCCCATTTAGAACCACAGTGGTATTATGAATAATGCCTTCTTTTTACAATGTCTGTAGTGACTCATTAGCAAAACTGACCATTGGACCTGGAGTTGCTAGTGCCGAGCTCAGTTGACAACCTGTGTCTCCTAACCATCTCAAACCAGACACCTCCTACCCTTGCCCCATTCTTACCCAGTGATCTGGCACAAACAGTGTTATTTTTTTCAAGTTGAAACGTTGGTTATAACAATGCACTATTGTGTTACCTGATTAAAGAGAGTCATTTGCATCCATTTAACATGACTCAGTATTGGAAATATGTTTTAAGACAATTACCATAATTTATAGTCTGATTACTTTTTGGATTAGAGATGGGTTTTTTTTCCCTCTCTGTTCAGAAAAGGAACAAATCAGGGCGACACTTTATATGCTGTTGAGAATTATTCTCATTAAATTAAAATAAATAGAAATCACTATTAGAATTGTAAGGCAGAAAATACAGTTTCAGGGGTACCAAGGGCACAAATAAGCACTCACCCCAAGTTGTCCTAACTGGCCTCCAGATTGGGTCCCATTAGCTCATAACAAGGTTACAGATATATAGAAACCTTGGGGTAACAGTCACCCTACTATAGTGCCAGGGGTACCCAGGGCAAAATAAGCACTCACCCCAAATCTCACCCTAACTGGCCTTCAGACTGGGCCCCATTAGCTCATAAGAAGGTTACAGATATATATAAAACATTGGGGTAACAGACACCCTGATATAGTTCCAGGGGTACCCAGGGCACAAATAAACACTCACCCCAAATGGCTTTCAGGCTGGGCCCCCTTAGCTCATAACAAGGTTACAGATATATAGAAACCTTGGGGTAACAGTTACCCTGCTTTAGTTTGGCTGTATTTACTTTATTTAGGCTTTGACAGTGAAGGCTGCAGACCCTGCCCAGCAGAAGAAGAGTTAATCACAGTTAACAAAGACCAAGGTGTGATGATAAAATTTATGTCTTTAAACTCTGAGATGTTTGAAGTAAAAATCAGGGGAAGCGATTTATTTAAAACTGTCACCATTCTACAAACAAACTGATTCAGTGAGACGGAGTGTGCAGCAGCGGCCGTGGTGGCGTTTATTTTCCCTAAAACCTGCAAAGTGCTTTCGCTCGCGTGGCACAGCGCTGTGTAAACTGTTTATGCGAGGCTGTTCCCTGGAGAGATCCCAATAAACTCACCAGAATAATCCCATTCATACAAGCGAGCAGGATTAGCACTGGGGCGGCTAGCAGCACCCTTTCACTGCCAGGCACTTCACTTGCCTGTCTTTCTCTGTGTTAGATTGGTGTTTATTTCTAGCAATGATCCGGCATGTTGTATCTGCCTCTGAATGTGGCCATGTATATAAACCCAAAAATACAATGTTTCCTAAAGAAACAAAATGACCGCAGTATACATTAATTTTCACATAAAATTTCCATTGGTTATAAAGTTCTGAATAATTGTTAGCAGTGTCGGAATGTCCTTTTCTATCCCCTGTACGGCTGGCTTAGACTTTTAAACGGTATAGAAGAAGCCAGCTAAAAATAGACAAAGAGGCACACTATGGAAATCAGAATGTTGGCTGAAAGAGAGCTGACTTCTGCTACACTGTTTCAAGAGTCACAACCGGCAGTGTAGAAAGAGATAAGCAAATATACAGTACTGCTTTCAACTGTAGCTTGAAGACCAGTGAACTAATAATAATAATAGAATAAAGCTAAGCTGCTTAGAATTATGTATATTTTCTTTCATTAGATAACATTTATGGGTTTACAAGCCCTTTCAAACTTTCCTTCTGCCTCAGCTGGCCATACTTCAATGGTTTTCACTCCAGTTTGTTATCTCCCTCCCCAGATCTTTACACCCACTGGGTGAGCAGTTTCACCTTTTCCCTTTTGAACTTTCCCCTCCCTTCTACCCAACTTCTTCTCCATCAGCTCCAGTCCCACTTTTGCCATTCAAACATCACCAGGTCACCAAGCAAAACCCCAGCACTGCTGCTCAGTCCCTAAGCTCCCACTGCCCTACGATCTCTCTATTCCAGTCATGTTCTGCCCATTTGCCTCTACTGCCTGCCCCTAGTTCTGGCCCAGTCTCAGCCCTTATTTTCTCTTTCCAGCTTTTCCTTTAACAGTACAACCAGGGCTGCTATCAGGGGGGCACAAGGGGTGCTCCTGTATTGGGCCTGGGCCTAAAGGGAGGCCCGGCTATGCTGCACTTTTCGAAATAGCCAGGCCCCTTTTGACATCGCTGAAACCGTGCCGCCCCTTCCGAAGTCCTGAACCGCCGAAGAGCCGAAAAACCAAAGTCCCAAAGCCACGAAATGAGCCAAACTTGAAGACCCAAAGCCACAAAAAGACCCAAAATCAAGAAAAGAGCAGACCTTGAAGTCCTGAAGCCAGGAAAAGACCCAAAGTCACAAAAGGAGACAACATTGAAGTCCTGAAGCCACGAGTTCAGTTCTACTGAACACCAATGTGAGTTTTTTTCATTATTTTAAATCCCTAGCCACCGATGTATTATTTGAATACCCTATAGGCCCCTGTCAACAATGTTTTTTTTAAAAAAAATATTCTCTGGGGTACCAATATTTTTTTTAACTTGTAACGGGGGCCCTGGCTCCAATGTTTTTTTTTAAAATCTTTTCTGGGGGGCCCTGGTGCAAACATTTTTTTAACTTATGGGGGGCCCTGACCACCAATGATTTTTAAAAATCTTTTATGGGGGGCCCTGAAGCCAATGTATTTTTTTAACTTATAGGGGGGCCCTGACCATCAATGGCTTTTTATAACTTGTGTGTGGGGGGTAACCAGTTTTAGCTCTGTTGTCTGTATGGTCTTTTAACTGGGGGGTTGGCAGGAACTGAGGTGGGCTTGGGGGTGGGGCTCCTGAAATTTTTATTGTACAGGGCCCCACAATTTCTAATGGCGGCCCTGAGTACAACACTTATGTTTCAATGTAATTGTGAGTAGTGTTTAATTATCACTTTATGTCCTCTGGTTCTGACTCTTAAACAAAGTACCTTCTTTTCCAGGTCTGTTTTGGGCACTTACCCTTCAAGTACTTCTGCCTCCTACAACTTACATTGCTTTTCCCCAGCCATAGCACAATTTCTCCAGTACACCATGAAAATATTGCCATCTGTCTAATAAACACGGGAAACCCGGGGAACAATACACAACTCAATTGTTTCTGTGTAAGCTGGCCTACTCATTTTAACCTCTTAAATCACATTTGTATTGGAGAAACTAAAGGCCACCTCCATTAAATGACTTTCTAACAAGGGGAATGGAACAGCATCCAGTAGAGCCTGTGACCAGTATAACCGCCCCCTGCCCTGACATTTATTTGTTCAGGCTTAACACAGATCAGTCCTCTGCACCGAGGGTGTTGATTCACTGACATTAGGCAGCTCCATATCCCAAATTCTGGCTTGAGGTCAGCGTGCGGAGACATGGCTCAGCTCCAGCCCTGCACAGTGTAAAGTGTGTCAGAATGGGGCAAGCAGCTAATCTCAGTGTCACTAAGTAGTGTGCCACACAATGGGTTATGGGGTTCACTGATTGTATTCTTGTGTAAAGCATTTTAGAGGCTAAGTGGGAAGTTTAACTGCAAGCATTGTAATGTGATGTTCATGTGTGTACAAAATAGAAGACTGGAAGACAGCAGGACAAAATAGAGACAGTAGGACAAGATGGAAGGCAGTAGGTCAGGATGGAGACAGTACAAAAAGATGGAAGATAGTAGCACAAGACAGAGACATTGTGAAACGATGGAGACAGTAGGGCAAGATGGAGACAGTAGGGCAAGATGGAGACTGTAGGGTTAGATGGAGACAGTAAAGTTAGATGGTGGCAGTATGACGAGATGGAAGACAGTAGGGAAAGATGGAGACACTAAATTGGAAACAGTAACGGGGTAAAGCCAGGTATGATGATGTAGTAACACTGTATAACATTTTTGCCCAAAATGCAGCTATTTCATTGTTGACATTCAACTATCAACTCTGACAGCTAGATGCCAACCGAGTCCAAACCCAACCTTGCCTGTCCAACAAGCCTCCTCAAAACTCAATTCTGTGAATATAGCCATCAATTCCCCTACTCTGTTAAACCTTTATAATCAGTTTGAGCACCCAACAACACCTATTCATTTCTGTACGAAACAATGCATCAATGAAATAGTTTAACATATACCAGGCAGGAGAAAGCATCCGGTTCTATAGCTTGGCCAAACATACACACACTTATCTCCCTGCTTTGGCTCTGGCTCAATGTCAGCTTGTAGTGTGTACATTTCTCCCTTATCATTCTCCTCACACAAGTAAGCACCTCTCGGTATGCCAGCTCAGTGCATAAAAATCACAAAAACGTGTATGTCTTACAGCTCCACCTAAAACCAGCTCTGCAAGAGAGGTTCTCTTTGGGCCCCTTTGTACTTCAAAATTGGTCAGGTTACATGACAAGATTAAAGGTGGCCATACATGGATAAATCCGCTCGTTTGGCGATGTCGCCAAACGAGCGGATCTCCCTCCGATATGCCCACCTTCAGGTGGGCAATATCGGGCAGATCCGATCGTGGGCCCTAGGGCCCAACGCTCGGATCCTAGCATTCGCAAACTAGCGGTCGGATCGCGGGACCGCATCAACGAACAGATGCGGCCGCGATCCGACGGGATTTTTAAACCCATCCGATCGAGATCTGGCCGAAACTCGATCGGGGAAGCCCCCATACACGTCCAATAAGCTGCCGACACAGTCTGTCGGCAGCTTTTATCGGCCCGTGTATGGCCACCTTAAAGCTGATGTTGTGTGCACCTTTGCACATCTAAGTTATAGTCAAGAAGTGCAAATAACATCTACACAGGCTTCTGATTCTCAAATCTAGTGGCATATGTGGGTAAAAAGTTGCAAATATTTCAGAGCATACAGTGTTTTTGCACATCAGTATAGCAGAGCTCATACATTTAAAGAGAGTATTGACCCATCTATCCAATTACAGTGGTCCGACCAAATTAAATATCTGGGAATTATTGTAACTGCTAAAGACTCCTCCTTTATTGATGACAATCTACACCCATTGCTTGGTAATTTTATCAGAACGGCAACTTCCTGGAAGGGTCTTCCTTTGACTTTATGGGGGAAAATTAATCTATTTAAGATGATTTTCCTGCCGAAATTTTTGTATTATTTCCGGAATGCTCCCACGAACATACCTAAACCATTCTTTAGCAAAGTCAGTAGTGCTCTGATTTCATATATATGGGCAGATAAACATCCTAGGATCTCATGGAAGTCTCTAACAGCTACAGTCCCGAATGGGGGCCTGGGACTCCCCAATCTTTGGTTTTACTATATAGCGGCACAATTGTCACATGTGCTTGAGTGGCTGGTACTTAATCCAGAAGAACCGAATATGTTATTTCACTCCCTTATCCTGGGTTCCATTGAATCCTTATGCCACTGCCCTAAGAGGAAGTTAAAGGACTCTACTACTCTACCTCCTGTATTGAGGGCCCCCTATGATGCGTGGCAGACCGCACGAAGGCTGCAGCACTTGTCAAATCCCTTGCTCACTCCATACACCCCTCTATGGGGCAATTCTCATCTTCCCTACCTTTGACAATTGCCTGATTTTATATATTGGCCCATTCGTAAAATTAAAACCCTTGGAGACTTGTTGCAACATGGGTCATTTCCCACTTTTCAGCAATTACAAGATTTTGTAGCTCCCATGAGTTTGAATGTGTTCCGATTTATGCAACTCCAGCATGCTTGTAGAGACCAGTTTGGTCCAGGTCAAATTACTTATCATACCTTTCAGTTTGAAGATATCCTTAGAGTAGAGAGTTCGAGACAGCTGGTTACTAGCTTTTACAGAGCTTTGCAAGACCTTGGACCTTCTCCATTTGACTCTGCCCGCCGTATATGGCAAACAATACTTCCTGAGATAAGTGATGATATATGGGAAGAAGCCACAACCTCTAGCTATAGCTTCCTTATCTCTACCAGGGATAGATTGATAAATTTTAAAGTTCTTCACCTTTATTATTTTATACCCCTCAGACTGCATAAAATATTCCCAGATAAATCTCCAGCCTGTCCCAGGTGCCAAAATCAGTCAGCAGATTTTTTACACGTTTTGTGGTCTTGACCCAAGATTGTTCGATTTTGGCATACAGTGGTTGAATGTTTGAGCGATAACCTGGAGTTGCCACAAGTCCTCTCTCCTGAAGCCTGTCTTTTGGGAGTCATGGATGATATGGTTCCACAAACCCATGTTAGAATTCTATATCATACCTTACTATTTTATGCTAAAAAAGCCATCATCCTTCATTGGCTTCAGCCTGCACCTCTCTCAGTTCAGTACTGGATTACTTTGGTCAACCGCACTTTACCACTTATTAAACTCACTTATGAGGCTCGTGGCTCTTCAACTAAATTCTGGAAAATCTGGGAGAGATGGCTTGAGGCTTGGGCAACTCCTCATTCTTTTTACCTGTCTATGCTTCCAAACCAGTGAACAAGTTTACATTCTTCCTCTGTGGGCTGAGATACAACTGGCTGTTAATCAGTGTAGAAGTCTGAACCGATCTGCAGCAAATTCCACAAGAATTTTGTTCAATATTGGGTCTTCATATTTATTTTATTTCTTTTTGTTTTTGTTTTCTGATCGCGTCAATTACATCCCTACAGAGAAATGTGAAACTCCCCCTTGAAAGAAAAGCAATACACGGGTTCCCATCGGCATGACAGGAATGAAAAACACAAACTGGACCTAGAGAATGTTTTGTAATAAATGTTTTATAGGTCAATTCCACATTACTAACAATTCTTTTTGGGCCAAGAGCAGGAAAGTTATGTGTGATACCTTGAAATGTCAGCGTAGTTCTGCTTCTTTTCATAGCTGTAAGATCATAGAAATTGTATATATTAAACTTGGGTTCATGAAACATTCACTTTAGTATCAAGAAATCTAGCAGTACTGCTATGCCTTAAAAAAATGATGTGTAGCATCAAGGTCATTTTTACAAGCATTAACTATTCTCAGTGTAGAGACTGACTTCAAGAACAAGGTTTGATGGTCTTGGTTTGGTCTGATGATGCATTTGATATTGTCTGTCTCCCATCCATTCTGTCCTTCATCTCAACACAGTTTCAAGCCTACAGATGGTACCCCAGTATTGATCTTCCAGACTGAACCTTTCTCAGGCTTCACTCTGCCTAGGACTATGTTCTCTCAACTTCAATGCTATAAGTAATAATGAAAAGGAAAGTTGGTTGTGATGTAAAGCCTCTATACTGTCATCTTCATCTCAATTCAGTTTTAAACCAACTGACGCTAACCTAGTTCTAGGTTCTCGCAACCTTAATACTTCAAGTAATATCTACAAGGAGAACTTTTTTTTGCTGAAATCTTCTATTCTTTCCTCCTGGTCTCTTGCAAGCCTATTCAAGTCTAAGTCCAGCTTTAACCTTCTAGCTCTCAGTTCTACTGATGCTACTCCAGTCTTTAGCTTTCAGCTTGAACTTTCCAGTTCTCTTACTTTGCCTGGGACTAGGTTTTTTTTTACCTCAATATTTCAAATAAGTAGTATTAGTAAAACTCCCAACCAAAAATATCAGGGTGATACATTAAGGTGTTCAAATGTATACCCCTCTATTATCAAGGCAAGGATAGTGTTGTGTAGATCAGGGCAACAACCTAATATGTCTTAGGAACATGGGTTCTACTCCAATAACATATACAGGCTTACTAGTAACTGTCTTGGAAATATGGTTTTCCATTTTAATTAAGTGGTCATTTTCCCCTACAGAACTTAGAGAAAGATTTACCAGCAGTGTAGGCACACGGTGTGAAATAAGGTGAGGGGCATACTACTCAATCTTCACATTAAGAATGTCTGGTGGCCGCCATTCCTACAGTATTTCACCATAATCGGATAGATCAACAACAGCCCAGACCCCACTGAACATGAGCAGTGCTACTGACTCGGAAAATGGACTGACAAGATCCAAGATGGGGAGCTACTGGGGACAACTTTGAAGGACTGGATCATTTCTGTTATAAGGCTGCTGCATCTCTAATCTGGTACAGCAAGTTAAGTATATAAAATACAGCATTTCTAGCCATCTTAATTTTAAGGGTTTAGTGCTTTCTGAGTGCACATATTTAGCTTCAGTAACAAAAAGAGTTGGAAAATCAATACACTGTCAACACATGATAAAGGGCAGAACTGGGAGTCCTTCATTGTTTGTACTGCTGTATTATTACAAATGGGCATGCTGGGAGCTGTAGGCACAAACACAGAGGTAGTAGCTGTGCATCATTTCTGGGGCATATAAATGAACACAACTGCAATAGATTTTAACCCCCATGGTGCGACTATGATTCATTAAGAGGCAGAAAAACATGAGTAAATACTAAATGAAATAAGCTCATTCCTTCTAGCTCATAGGATTGAGCATGCAATGGGTCCACTGTACCCCCCCGGCATCAGCCAATGCGAGGAAGCGGAAAAAACGTCTAACAATAGAAAGGATGGAACATTTTATCCATGGTTCTATTTACAAGCCAGAAAATCAACCGTGCAGTCGTAAGTCGTGTGGCTGGCAAACTTTCTTACAAACAATTCACTGAGAGCTCTGTATCTAAACCAGACAAAACCGCAGCTCTTGCTGGACCAGTCCCAGCTCAGCATTTAATCCTTTAAAGCTGCAGTTGCTTCTAATTCCTGCCGCCAGCCAATGCTGGTGACACTCTCAAGGCTAATGCTTTCATTCCTTGGGAAAGAGTTTTGGCTGCAAGTTGCTTTATTTAAAGTCTTTGAGTGAAAATGATAGACAGTCAGTTCCAGATAAGTGCAATTTTTAAAAAGAGTTTTCCTGGGGTGCTTACAGCCTTGGACCGTTAAACTCGCTTTTGCCATACATTTTTATGGGTTTCACCACCAGACCACAGTGCTTCACACTTGCCTTACCTTGTGGTGGAATGTACCAAACGTGAATCCAAGTTAAAACACCTGTAGGTATTGAGCATGAAGGGAATAAAAACTACTCATTTGTATCTTATTTTCCTTAAAATGTGTATTTAAAGGAAAAGTACTGCATTAATAAAATAGAGGGCCGGCATATCCCAACCTGCCTAGCTCGAGCAGACTCTCAAAATGTGCTTCACTCCCCCAAACCTTAACCTTAAATGTAGAGTGGTCACACTGAAGAATTTAGCAGCACTCAGTTGTAGTCAAAGTGCAAAATGTATTAAGCCCTCCAAGAGGTTAGGCAGACCATGTAGAAATGTAGAGTGGTGTAGCGCTGTTGGGGTGCACCATTCTGTAAGACCTTCTGCCAAAGTAGCACATGAAGACTAAAATGTCACTCTGGTCCTGGCTTCCAATATTCGTGCACTCCTGGGCAACAATCACAGCACTGGAAGCTCACATGTGAGGCAGGCAAACATGGTGCCCACCAACCACACTATGCATTCAGGAGCATAGAGGAGGAACAGTGGTACATTTAGAAAACATGATGAAGCCGTTGAGGATGGTGTTCTTCTTCTTTATAATAGGCTTGACCTCTACTTTAAGCATGGGACCGACCAAATAAGCGGGTCTTAACCAAGGTTGATGGCCTCTGAGGGCTGAAGCTGAACTACAGGGTCTGGCTGCATTGAAGACACAAAATGCAAAAAACATGGAAGGTTGTTCTGTATTTTTTGTACTTTGCACCCTATCCTGTACATAATAAATGACCCCTTAGAATTCTCCAGGCCACAGCACAACTAAAAAACAGCCCTAAGTAGATATAATGGAAGACTGTTGACCCTGACTTTTGCTGTGGTTCTGTTTGCTGATAAATTGCACACCACAGCATTGCACTTATACTAACACACGCCGTCAGAATGAGAAGAGTAATTGGAAGTCTCTGACATTAACATTAAACCGTCTGCTCTCCTGGCTCTTCAGACTCCTGCCATCATTTCCAATGTATGTCATTCCAGAATTTGGAAAGGGTCACAAGACAATTTGCCTGAACTTTTTCCAAAACACCACTATTTCAGTGACTCACTTTGTAATGCTTTTTAATGAAATCCTAGAATGAAACCCGAAGAATTGACTAGCAAGGAGAAGAGTAAAGAATATCAGTGAATCCATTATCAAGATACCAAGGAGAAGAGTAAAGAACAGGAGAAAAGTAAAGGACATCAGTGAATCTGTGTCCAATAAGGACACTAGTTAGTTACAGAATCAAGCAAATGTAGTATCAAGGGAACAAGGATTGGAGTCAAGCACCCAGGTGAATGTGTTGTAAGGAAAAGATAAATAAGTCAAGCACTCCACCTAAGTTTTTTGAGTAAAGGGCTCCAGTGCAAGGTACTGTAACTGACCAGGAGGAAATCAACTCTTCCCAGTTTCCCCATAGGTCCTGATGTTCCGCCGAGGGAGGGCCAAACTAGTGGATGTTTATGACCTAGTGTTGTTACAGTTGTTTCTCTACAAAGCCAACAGACTTTCACTTCCACTGGCTTAGTTTCATGTTTCTTTGTAACAAAACAACCACATCACAAAAGAAACCCCAAGTTATTGCTCATCCCAGCTTTCCAGCTCCATCACATGCTAACATAATTTTGTTCAAATGTATACTTCCCCCCCCTCTCCCCACCAACCATTTATGCTCAGTGCCAAAGAATTGTGGAAGACCGTAGGAGAGGATGTGCTGTATTCCTGTCTCCCAGAGAGAGAAGAAGAATCGGCATGCATGAATCTGCCATTTATAATAACCAGCAACTATTGAAACTATTCAAAATGAACTTTTTGCACCCACCAGCTGAGCAAATGCAACCAATGTGGTAATCGAGAAACTGAACGTTATTTATTAGCACCGATGTATACAGTCAAGAAAAACCATGGGCAAGGAAACTATTTTCCTAAATGGAATGCACTCTTTGTATTTTGACATTCAAAAAAGGTCATTCTCCTATTAATGGGCCTCTAGCTGACTGTATCATATTCTAGTGCCCTTGAGCTGCTGGACCAACCGACTTATACTTAGGTTATAGCCTTCCAAAAGTACCCAGGGCACTGTGCCAATCCTTATTTAATGGGTAAGGTTCTGACCCTGAAAGTGGTGGAACATCCATTAAAAGCCTCTTTTGATGCAGTTTTTTTATCTCACTGAATATATTGGCACTGTAGCATGACGCATTTCCCCATTTCTAAACCACCAAAGAGGAGCCATGAAGCCGCTGCCCCTTGCATGTTTAAATGAAGTGGGTCCTGCTCAAGGTCTGTCGAGTGAGGTGTACTTAAGAGAATAATCCGGCTTGGCATTAATGGGTAGGGTTCTCCAGTAAACAAGTGGAAATGCGGTAGCGTTTGTTTGGCAGAGCGTCTATTTATTTTGGAGTCTGAACTTTGTCACAAGGTCTTCCCCCCCCATGTTCTGTATAAACACCTCGCTCCCCTCTGTATATTCATCTCACAATCAGATGTTCAGTGGAAATTGGGTTTCCAATTCTGGAACATTTCAACGGAATCAGAGGCTTCTTGTTTGTCCCTGTGCTGTCTGTGCATCTCTCTATGCTACTGACAGGGGTAGATGAGCACCCAGGGTAGTCCTGCAGAACTGCCTGTAGCATAACAGGACAAGCATGCACTTTAACCCATCGTAAAATAAACAGAAATATACACTCAACTGAAAGTTTGTGCAGGTATTGATCTCTGTCAAAGCAATCAGCAGTCACGCTCCCTTGTGTGGGTTTCTGTCCATACACAAATGGATTGATTTAATTAGCAGAAACTTGTTGGATATTTTAGGCTTCGTGGTATTACATATGCTGCCATAGCTTTAAGGTATATCTCTGTAAAGCAGGGGTCCCCAACCTTTTTTACTTGTGAGCCACATTCAAATGTAAAAAGATTTGGGGAGCAACGCAAGCATGAAAAATGTCCCTTGGGGTGTCAAATAAAGTCTATAATTGGCTATTTGGTAGCCCCTTTGTGGAAAGGCAGCCCACAAGAGGCTCAACTTGGCAGTATACTTAGTTTTTATGCAATTAGAACTTGCTTTCAAGCTTGGAATCCAAAAATAAGCACCTGCTTTGAGGACCCTGCGAGCAATATCCAAGGGGTTGGAGAGCAACATGTTGCTCGCGAGCTACTGGTTGGGGATCACTGCTGTAAAGTCTATGAGCAAATGTAGGGGATGTTCCTGCTGAATTGTGCTTAGTACAGGGGAATATCTACTGTATGCTGTCATAGTTTTATGGTATCTCTCTGTACAGGCTATGAGCAAACTTAAGGGGCTGTTCCTGCTGAATTGTGCTTAGTACAGAGGATTACCTATGCTGCCATAGTTTTATGGTATCTCTCTGTACAGACTATGAGCAACCCTAGGAAACTGGATTTGCTCTATTTATGCTTCTGTGTTTCTAGTCCATGTCTGTTACGGATTATAACACAACAGGAGGACTATGTGTGACCATCCTAAGATATTGACTGCTTTAGCAGGGCTGATATTCAGGCAGCAGAACCTTAACAAAATACATTCAGGGGTATAGATGCTCTTTACGTGTCAGGTTTCTTGATCCTTTAGAAATGCCATGCCTTTGTTAACAGCCCTTTTTATTTTCCCTTTATCCATCAATAATAGTTAATTAGTGATGGGTGAATAAATTCACCAGGCATGGAGTCGCAGTAAATTTCTGCATTTCGCTGCCCATGAATATTTTTGTGAAACTGCTTCAAAAATTCACTGGTGAAAAATCCGATACGAACAAGAAAATTGCCACGCGTCAAAATTGCTGTCAAAATTATTTGGACGCCTATTGACTTTAATGCATTTGGACAAAATAGTCGCGTGTATAAATATCGACACTTGTGTCAAAAATTGTCGCATCTAAATTATTTTGACTCCCTTTGAATTCAATCTACTTCGCAAACTTTTGCGGTTTCGCAAAGATTCGCCCATCAGTATTGTTAGTAATAATGCAAGATACACTCAAGAGAGAAGAGGATAAGAGTTTATACATTTCGTGGGCTTTTTAACCAAGAACCTCATACCAAATCATGAAATGTTATTATATTTATCAGACCTGTCAGCCTCGCACATTGGGGACAGTGGAAATAATTTTCCGGGAGCCTCTGAGAGTAACATCTGTGATATCAGTAACCTGAACAAACTTGCCTCAATATACAATTGTATACAGATGCCATAAACTCACAGCAATTCTTTCCATATGTCGCTCCGGAACAGATGTAGATTCCGTGATTTACTATTCGGAAACGACAGATGATTACACTGTATACCTGCACACCAAATATATATTAAATCCACATTGAAAATAATAAGTTATATTAAATGTAACTTACCAAGCCCTTCGCTGTGGTCAAACGAATAGTCCTAGCATTCCTAGTCACAGAGTTAAAGGGGAACTCCAGCCAAGAACTGTTTTTTTGCATGATGATAGAGAATTTAATTCTAAGCAACTTTCTGATACACATTAATTAAAGCAATATGTAAACGTAATTGCTACTGTATAGGGTTGTCACCTTTTAGAAAAAGATACAGGCTTTTCTATAGATGTTGTATTTGGTCCCTATTGATTGCATCGGTATGAAATATCATTTTTTAGTGACCAAGAGAACTAACCTGCTACATTATGTCAAAGTTTGTATGAGTCAGCGCTAAAAAAGTTTGGGGGAAATAATTAACCTGCTACATTGTTTCAAGAGATCCATTGAATAGAAAGGGAAAAAGACACTGCTTTCAAAAGCAATTATATTAACACAAAACCAGTGATAATGAGGAATAAATGGATAAATGTAAGTTAAGTAGAATTATGTTTGATTTCATTAAGCAAAATCATGTAGCTGGTTTTAAAGACAAAGTCCAAGGATTGCCAACCACTGGGGGATACTATGGTTCAACAATAGAAAGTAGAAACAAGCTAGAAATAGAGCTGTCTTTTGGGGATGCAAACAAGGGGCCACTGCCCTTAGGCCTGCACACAAAGAATGTAACAGTTGCAGAAGAGAAGAATGTATGATCTTTGATATAAAATGGCAAGTTGGAGGCAGAAGGGTAAGATAGTTGTTATGTTTTGGGTAGCCGAGGATGAGTAGAGTATAACAGTGCTTTATTAGGAGGCTCTCATGCAGCCACTACACAACAGTAACTTTCACTTTCACTTTTAGCTACCAGGAATTATGCACAGTATGGCTGAACACAGTGACATCTACAGGCCATTTGCATGAACACCACATATTCCCTCTATAGTGGGAAAGCATTTGGGCAAATGTAATAAACAACAACAATGCATCTTGAAGCAATAGTATACATTATTCACATCATATAGTCCTGGGTCCATGCAGGTAGTTTTCTGATTCTCTCGGTATGTCTTATAGGTTCACTTTCTTCAGGCCCATTGCAGTTGACATCAGGAGTAGGAAAATGTCCTTCATCAAATGGAGCGTCTCCAAAGTCATATCTAACAGGAGCAAGACGACTTGCATTCCATATGCGTCCATCAGACAGTTTATATGTGTATGGTCCTCGCTGGCGTCTCACTTCAAGTGGTGTAGTAAATTTAATTGTCCTTGTTTCAGTATTCCTGGTTTCTTAATTCGGACTAAAGATCCAGGCTGAAAGGGCACTTCTCTTGCACCACATTTCTGTAAATGCCTTGCATTTGGCTTGTTTGGCAGTAGATGATTTTGTAGGCACAGTATTTTGTGGAAGTTTGATGTCTGCAACATGTAACTTAGTGTGCATCTGTCTGCCATGTAATAATTCAGCTGGAGATGATTGGGTTGTTGCATGGCGCGTTGCTCTGTAGTTATGTAGGAACTCTGTTGTAAATACTTTCCAAGATTCCAGTAAAATTTTCTGTCTGTAGTGTTTCTTTCAGACTTCTGTTGAATCGCTCAATTTCTCTTTTTGCTTGTGGATAATACACTGAAGATTTCCTATGCACATTATTCCTCTCTCTCAGAAAGGATTCAACCTCAGATGAGACAATCTGTGGTCCGTTATCTGATATTAACTCCTTTGGATTACCTTCTCTGCTGAAGATTGTAGACAGAAATGTTATTACTGTAGCTGATGTTATGAGAAACAAACGCAATTTCAGGCCATTTACTATAATAGTCTATCAAGGTTATAACAAATCTACAGTCTATAGGAGCATCTGTAAAAGGACCGACAATATCAATGCCAAGTTTTTCCCATGCTGAATCAGGAAATGGTACTGGTCTTACATCTGGTCTCAACTTAACTTTGTGTACAAGGTTCTTTGCACAACCCAGTGAAGTGTTGCTTTGTGGTGAAATTTTAGACACTGGCTGTGTGGCAGGCACTGGTGCTATAGTAATGAGACCATCAACTAATTGTAGGTTTAATGCAGCAAAGAGATCCTTTCCAAGTATAGCAGTACCCTTATTCACAATGTAAAAGTCACATTTTGCTGAATTTGATTCAAATTGTACAGTCACTGGCAAGCAACCAAGCACGGGGATTAGATCCTTTAAGTAACTGACCAGTTTCAGGGCAGGTGCAACAAGCGGATCTTGTGCAAAGTATTTCAAGAAAATATCCTTTGGTAGTATAGAAACAGCTGAACCTGTATCAAGCATCAGGTTAATGGAGTGTCCCTTGTCAGCAGAAGCAGTAATGACACTGACAGTGCATATAAACTTGTCTGGAATAAATGTACCAGCTTTATCCACACTTAATACTGTGACATTTGTAGTAGTGACTTCATGAACATCTTTAGCAGAACTATGGCAGATCTTAGCAAAATGTCCTACCTTTTTGCATTTGTGGCACCGTTTAGCTTTTGCAGGACATGTAACATGATTTGCAGGGTGCTGTGTTGAACCACAGGGAAAGCAGTATTTTCTATTTGTATTTGCTGCACGGTTTTGCAGTGTAGGTGAATCCCTTTCCTTAGCATTTTTCCCTGTGACTGTGCATTATTAAGCCACAGTGCTGAATTCACAAACTGTACATTCCCTCTGCCACTGCTGTTGCAATTTGGCTAGCTACTGTAATAGCCTTTGCAAGGGTTAAATCCTGCTCTAGGAGCAGTATCTCTCTAATGCCAGGTTAGTTTGTTTTTTCCACTATTTGGTCTCTTAGCATTTCATCTGTTAGATTCTCAAAGTCACAGGTAACAACTAGCTCTCTCAAAGCTACTACAAATTGTTCTGTGGAATCGCCATTACGTTGTCCACGTTGACGGAATTTATATCTTTCAGCAACCACATTTACTCTTGGCACAAAAAAAGTTCTTTATAGCAATAAGAGCAGTTTCATAAGTCTCATCATGTAATGGTAATGCATAGAATATACGCTGTGTCTCTTCTCCCAGTCAGTGAATAAGTAAAGCACACTTTCTAGCAGCAGAAATCTCCCCTTGGTCAGCAGCAATAATGTCATTTTCAAACATACGGATCCAAGCAGTAAAAGCTATGATAGGCTCCCCAGGGTTTGGAAGAAAAGGTGCAGGCTGCTGCAGAGGTAGAAGATCCATCTCGTCGTCAATCTTTTATGTTTTGGGTAGCCGAGGATGAGTAGAGTATAACAGTGCTTTATTAGCAGGCTCTCATGCAGTCATTACATAACAGCAACTTTCACTTTTAAGCTACCAGGAAGTATGCACAGTATGTCTGAACACAGTGACATCTACAGGCCATTTGCATGAACACCACAAAAGTCACTGTAAGTCAAGTTGGAGACAATAGAGCAATATGGAGACAGTAGCGCAAAATGGAGAAAGAAGGGTAGAATGGCATCAGTAGGGCATGATGGGGACAATAGGATAAGTTGTATATAGCAAAACAATATAGAGACATTGGGTAGGATATTGACATTAGGGCAAGATGGAGAAAGTAGGACAAGCTAGTGACAGTAGCAGGGGTGCTTCGCCAATGAGGCAAGTTGAGGCTGTCGCCTCAGGCAGCAGCGCCCCACTAGGTACCAGGGGCGCCAAAAATGCTGCTCCTGGTACTTTAAGAGCGAATTTCCAGGGGAGGGGGGCAGCAGCAACTGCTGCTGCCTCAGGCGGCAAAGGGGCCAGGATCGCCCCTGGACAGTAGTATAAGATGGAGATAGTAGGACAAGATAATGACAGTAGTAATACATGGGGACAGTACAACAAGTTGCAGACAGAATGCAGGTAGAATGGTGAGTGGTGACACTAGGGCAAGGTGGAGACAGTAGAAAAGGATGGAGACAGCAGGGCAAGTTGTAGACAGCAGGACATGATAGATAAAGAGAGTAAAGTGGCCATAGATGTTATTTATAAATTATGTTTGTTTCCATACACACATGTGGAGCTGATCGATCATCGTCAGATACGAAAATTAGTTTTGTATGATATTATCTGTGTGTCTATGCCCATCTTTAGGATGGCGACAGAAGGGCAAGATGTTAACAGTACAAGTGACAAACTGGACACAAATACCTGGAATTGTGCAGCAATAGTGATCCCAACTTTATTTCATGCTGCTCACAACACTATACACACGATACTGTGTGATCCTGTCTAGAGTGTCATGAGCACCATGCATTAATATTGGGATCATCCCGTTTGCTGCACAATTCCAAGTATTGGTGTCCAATTTGTTACAAGTGTATACTGGTGGCGTGTGGCTAGGCCAGTACCAGTACCTGCCTGCATTTCTGATTCTGCAATCAAAAGTACAAAAAATTGCAGACAGTTGGACAAGATTGAAACTAGAATGGAGACAGAAGGGCAAGGTAGAGACAGTTGGACAAGGCAGAAACAGTAGGCTAAGATGCAAATAGTAGGACAAGATAGACAGTAGGGTAGGTTAATGACAGTTGGGCTAGTGGTAGACAGCAGGATAAAATTGAGACATTAAAACCAGATGGTGACAGTTTGTTAGACAGTAGCGTTAGAAGATTAAAGGAGGGCAAGATGGAGACAAGAGGGCCACCTAGTGAGGGCCACCTAGGGCTAGGGAGGAAAGTAGGACAGGATGGTAATATGGAGCAATACAGAGACAGTAGGATGCAATGGCCATAATCAAGAAGAAAAAAGAGAGCCAATACAGTTTTTTAAAAAGCGGAAAGTTCTGAAGACCCTTTTATTCCAGACAGAAACTAATTGGTGACCCTGTGGAAAATTGGCTGTGGATATGTGGGTGGTCTACACTGGGCACTACCAGAAGAATGATGTGAGTTATCTCCAGAAACCCAGCCTGAGAAGTGACTTTTCAAGTGCAGCTGGCTGCACTCTGTACACCACGTACCTGGGCCTCGTCTTCTGTTTCTAAATGATAAGACTTTGGGATGGAAACAGCAGTGCGTGCAAGAAGCCGGGGCATGCCAGAGACACGTGCCTGTGTGCAGGGCAGACTAACCTGGAAATAGCAGCAAGATGAATGGCCTGAGTCTGATTAAATGCTTGATATTGCTCTTCTTTAGTGATAAGCGAATAAATTCGCCAGACACTAATTTGCGGGGACAAAAAGAAATTGCTGCCCGCATAAAAATTTGGAGTAAAAATTATTCGGACACCCATTGACTTTAATGCTTTTGGACCAAATAGTCATGCGTATAAAAATTGTCACTCGTGTCAAAATTTTTTGACGCCCATTGACTTCAATGCGTTACGCACATTTTTGGTTGTTTTGCAAATTTTGCGGTAATGGCACAGATTCGCCCATCACTATTAGTAATCAATATTCCTCATTTAGCTAGCAGGGAGGGAGGTACCATATTACTCCCCTTAGTCAGTACATTATGAGGATATAGCTTATTATGTGCCCAGAACATTCCTTCTCTGTATATTTGTATTTATACATATGGGTAGGAGGTGCCATATTGTTTCCCTTAGACAGTACAGTATTGGAGTATATGCTTATTGTTTGGCCTGAACATTCCTTCTCTGTATATTTGTATTTATACCTATGGGTTGGAGCTGCCATATTGCTTCCCTTAGCACATAAGCATGTTAACTACCACTACCATCAGATCTATGACCTATACATCACAGCAGAGTGATGTGACATCCCTACTGTAGATTAATTTCTTTAGAATTTAACAATTGCAGTTCTTGGACTCCACAGATCAGATAGAATTCAGCTCAGCGCGTTGCCCCGAAATTGACATCGGTGATGGAACGTACAAAGATTTTCTCTCCCCACCTTGGAAGGGCTTTGAGACTTTCCAGGTCAATTGTTCTGTATTTAACTGAATATTTTCCGTTGAACATTGAACAGGCTCTGGAGTTTCTCTAATTTTTGATTCTGGCTTGTGTGTTATCGCTAGGAAAATCATCATCCACGCTCACTGACTGGATAGGATGAAAGACTCAAGTTTTCATTTTTTATAATGAACCTGCCGAGTCTCCAAGACTACAGTACACATACATACACATATATATTTCTTGGAAAAAAAAGGTGCACACCATGTTCTAGAAAAGTTAAAAATCCATAATTTTATTCAATACATTAAAATGCAGCCAATGTTTTGGTCTCCATCTAAGACCTTTATCAAGACCATATATAGTTTCTCAGCAACAGACACACTCCAGGGCTCCATGATGAAAATAAAGATAAACTATTGTCAGCGTTTCGCTCCCGTTTTGGACCTTTCTCAAGGCATAACATGTAGGGGCCCATTTACTTGGTTCGAGTGAAGGAATAGAATAAAAAAAACGTCAAATTTCGAATGTTTTTTTGGCTACTTCGACCATCGAATTGGCTACTTCGACCTTCGACTACAACTTCAACTTCTAATCGAACGTTTCGAACTAAAAATCGTTCGACTAGTTGACCATTCGATGGTCGTAGTACTGTCTCTTTAAAAAAAACTTCAACCCTCTACTTCGACACCTAAAACCTAACGAAGTGCAATGTTAGCCTATGGGGAAGGCCCCCAAAGTCTTTCTAATGTTTTTTAGGTCGGAGAAAAATCGGTCGATCGATGGATTAAAATCTTTCGAATCGAACGATTCAAAGGATTTAATTGTCGATTGAACGATTTGTCGATCGAACTATTTGCGCTAAATCCTTCAGCTTCGATATTCGAAGTCGAAGGATTTACATTCGGCAGTCGAATATCGAACTTTAATTAACCCTCGATATTCGACCATAAGTAAATTTGCCCCATACAGTATATACACACACACATGTATACAGGGCTGCCTTCAGGGAGGCACAGGGGGTACTCCCTTTACTGCACCAAAGCCGTGCCGCCTTTTCTGAAAGCCACAAAAAAGACCCGAACTTGAAGTTACGAAAAAGAACCGAACTTAAACTTTAAAGCTCTGTCTGACTGGATTGCTTGCAAGCAAGGGAGTCAGAATAGATTAATAAGATGAGGGCAACATATATCTTTAAATAACAGAATCCCAGCTCCGGTTCCTACCATGCCTCACCATTTATATTTAGGCAATGAGTAATGTCTCATGTTTGACATCCAAGTATGACTTGAGCCAATGATTGGAGCCCTTATCAGCGCTATTAATCCACCACATTAGATTCATATTCCCTTCTACATCCTCAAATGGCTTTTGTAAACAGTTCTAGAATCATTTGTACAGAAATGTTATTGCAGAGTGATAATTGGCTTATCCTTGTCCAATCAGTGTATCTTTAATTGACCTTAACCTCTGCTGGGCCCAGGGGAAGACCAGGAAAGAATGGCTCAATTCAGTTGTTTTTTTTACATAAAAGTTCATTATGTAATGCTTACAGACATGATAAGATATGTTTGTTGTGATCACTTATCCTTTAAAGGAACATATCTCATCCTCAAAGGTCTTAGAGCCCTCTGATGTACTAGAACAATGGTATCTTTGGGAAACAAGCTCCTGCATGATGCACCATTGCCTGGATAGTTGCCCAGAACATCCCCTTTACCTTTGCTATGAAGATACCTAGAATCTCAGCCATAAAGCAGGACAGGACTGCTGCTTACAATGGGTTTCAGATAGGATCTGTGTCACTGTGACAGAATGCTCTGTTTAACGGATAGCTAGAATCTGATCCTTGAAGCAGGAGACCACTAATGGACCACTAATGAATATCGGATCTGTGATGCTGATATATATATATGTATACACTGTATTATCTCTTTGTTGTTGGAGAAACAATAAAGCTCAGTGGGATTTTCTTTTATCAAAAGGTCACGTTGCAGGTATAAATGGAAAAGATTCCAGAGCACAAGAGACAATAAATTGAATTTGCTATTTTTCAGCTGTCGTAGGGGTGAAGGGTTTAGGGAATTATTTTTTTCCTACACCGTTTATATGTGAGTAGACAACACTTTGAATATAATGTATATATTATTCTCACAGCTCCCTGGTTGGAAATTAACAAAGCATTTGTTATAATAAAGGGCAACTTCCTTTTATTCCATAAACCATAATCAGCATAAGTCTCAATTCAAAAGTGAGGCCTGTAAGTGCCAAGCATGCGGATAAGCAGTTGTGTAACTTGGTAATACAATAAGAGAGCATGGCATTTTTTACCTTGTCTCCCCCACATGGCAACCCACAGTATTTGGCTGTTAATTGCTAAAGGGGTGGTTCTCCTTTAAGTTAACTTTTAGTTTGTTATAGAATGGCTAATTCTAATCAGCTTTTCAATCGGTCTTCATTTTTTTCTGTTTTATAGTTTTTAATTATTTGCCTTCCTTGTCTGAGTCGTTCCAGCTTTCAAATGGGAGTCACTGACCCCATCTAAAAACAAATGCTCTGTAAGGCTACAAATGTATTATTTTTGCTACTTTTTATCACTGTTTCTATTCAGGCCTCTCCTATTCATATTCCAGTCTCTTATTCAAATCAATGCATGGTTGCTAGGGTAATTTGGACCATAGCAGCCAGATTCTAAACGCCCATGCTTACCTACAACAGCTATACATAAAAGAATAAAACATAAGTAATATTTATATCGGATGGTTGCAAAGGAAGGTTGATTGCAAAGGAAGGGGTGATACGTTTGACTCCCAAAATTCCAGCCTTTTTTGTTTATTAGAGATAAATGTCACTACTGATCTAATTTTGCACCAGTGCAGATGGTGATTCAGTGTTTGGACAAGTCGTAGAACCTCTTGGGCAAAGTACATGCCTTTTTCCTATGGCAGCGACCAGTGTAATAATGAGCCAGACTGCCCAGGGTGCTGGCTGTCTTATATATAGCACTGATTCAGGGGACATCACTGCTGCTGTGTGTGGGAAAGTCAAAATGTGCTCAGGAAGGTCACAGAACTCCCAGATGTACTTTCTATCTGTTCCAGTTAGATCCTAACCTCACTAGGACATTTCTGCGACTCGCTTTGCCCCCACTTCAACAGTTTATAGTAGGTTTGGGCTCCGGAGGCCAATGTGTGACGGATTCTAGGAAATTGTTTGGCAGGCATTTTCTCTGTAGGAATGTACATTGTGGCAACTGGATTGGTCCTCTACCAACATGGCTGGATGCTGGATGGTCTAGTCTTTGGAGAGTTAAAACTTTAAGTTTAAGTGTTCTTGTCTAGTTCTGCAAGGGTTCTGATGCTCTCATTAGCTACAGACTGGTCTAATTCTGTGTACCAAACATTAGGCACTTCCATATTATTGTATTCACTTACCGGATGCCCCGGCCCAGGGTTCTTATCAGCAAGCACCATAGAGCAATACTCTTTTTCCGCTTCTTTCATCGAAATCTCAGGTATGATGCATATGCATTGAAGGGAAGAGGCTGGCTTTTTTGTTAACGTTCGACCTTTTACTCTACTGCGCATGTGCGCCTGCATTTTTCTGCTGAGAGGAGTATTTCTGCTTATAGGAGTACCTTCCTGGGTTATCAGGTAACCAAATACAATTACTAGAGGTGTCAAGCTTTTGGCTCTCCCCAGTGTTGACTTTCCTTATACTCAAAGTGGGGATGAGCAACATTATAATCACTACACTACCCCTCCAGCCACTAAGGATCATTCATATTACAAGTAGTTAAACTGTATCTGGTCTACAACAACAAGAAGCACAATGCCCCCAGACAGGCACCATGGGAATCTTCATGAGTTTGACCTTCCTTGAAAATCAGTTGACTTCAAGCTGGTAACTCAACTTCTACTCAGCTCTTAGGGTTCCTTACTGTTTACATTCCTTGGGTGACATATCTCTCCCTTTCTATTTGTAGCATGTCTGATCAACTCTTCATGTCAACTTTCTCCAGTAGGACTCAGCTGTTGACCCTCTGCTTCTCAGAAGATGAATTACAGGTCATGACCTGCCTTTTCCTTTAGATTGCTTCTACATGTTTTTTACTGAATTATTCTCAAGCTCTGGAGAATTCTTGCTGACAGCAAGACTCGGGCGTTTCAACACCATATTCCCTGCGCATACATTTATAGTAGTCTCCTGCTATGTTCTTTCAGAATTCAGTTGACTTTATGTCACTCTTTAAATGGCTGCAGCCAGGAACCATGAACAACAGGGCACATTCAATTGAAGATGTGGTATGGTGTCCCCCACCCCTATTCTTATATATCATATATATTACTCAGAGTTTAAGAGGGTTATTTACCAAAACTATTAAAAAAAATACAACCAAACTCCCATGCCCGATCTTAGCTTATTTTTTAGTTTAAAAAAAGCCTCAATTTTATTGGATCACAAAAAAACTCGATAAAATGGAGCAAAACCCTGAATCGCTCTAATGTTTCAGGCATTCTTCCCGAATCGCTCCAATTTTTTTAGTTTTTACCCAGAAAACCCAAAAAAGTCTGCTAAACCCAGCGCAGACCACGAAAACGTCAAATTGAGATTGGTGCATCTCTCATTGACTTATAAAGGACCTCAACAGGGCTGAGATAGTGGAGTTTTCAAATTCAGGCTTTTTGCAGCATTGGGGTATAATAAATCTCAAAAAAATCAGCCTCTTAGCTCATAACAAGTTTACAGAAACATTAGGGTAACACTCTGCTATAGTTCCAGGTGTACACGGGGCACAAATAAGCACTCACCCCAAAGCTCACCTTAACTGGTCTTCAGGCTGGGCCCCCTTAGCTTATAACAAGGTTACAGATATATAGAAACATTGGGGTAACAGTCACTCTGCTATAGTTTCAGGGGTACCCAGGGCACAAATAAACACTCACCCCAAATCTCCTCCTAACTGGCCTTCAGGCTGGACCCCCTTAGCTCATAACAAGGTTACAGATATATAGAAACATTGGGGTAACAGTCACCCTGCTATAATTCCTGGGGTAACCAGGGCACAAATAAACACTCACCCCAAATCTCACCCTAACTGGTCTTCATGCTGGGCCCCCTTATTTCATAACAAGGTTACAGATATATAACATTGGGGTAACATTCACCATGCTATAATTCTAGGGGTATGAGGTGCACAAGCAAGCAATTGCCCCAAATCTCACTAGAACCAAACAAAGGCTGCCCCACCTTAGTTCACAAATAAGCACTCACCCCAAGTTGTCCTAACTGGCCTTTAGGCTGGGTCCCCTTAGCTCATAACAATTATACAAATATATAAAAACACTGGGGTAACAGTCACCCTGCTATAATTCTAGGGGTACGAGGGGCACAAGCAAGCAATTGCCCCAAATCTCACTATAACCAAACGAAGGCTGCCCCGCCTTAGTTCATAACAAGATTACAAAAAATACACTGGTAATAAATTCTGGCAAGCTCAAAATGGCTTAAAAACATAGAATACAGTGACGCTTTATATCAGAGTTTTATAATAACTATGCTTCCATAGGTTAAGCAACAGTATTTTATGAGTGAGCATAAATAAGCAGGATTAGCCAAGCCTGCCCTCTAGCACCAGACATGTGTTACACAACGATTGGCAGTGTCTACATATACAATCCAGGAAACCACGTTATCTTTGGTCTGGAGTCTTCTGACTGAGCACTCTTAATGCAGTGTGTAGCCCTATCTTGCAATAACAAAGATGCAGTTAAATATAGTCCCATTTTTGCAGTCTGCTCCTCAGTAAGGAAGTATTGAATCCATACATTACTTTTTTAATTGCTCCTTCCATTGGTTTCTTGGAGCGTAAGACCCAGACGAATGTTTGTGAATTACCTTTGGGGTGGAAAGGTTGAGAACAGGAGGTAACCGTTATATAGACACACCCTTATCATGGAACACACTGTAGATAGAGACACATTCCAAGGATTGTTCATTGATTTGAATTCCAAAATGTGATCTTCCCTCTGTGGAAGAATACTAAGCAGGCAAATCTAGGCCTCTGTGTGTGGCTGTTTACGTCAGCAAATGGGGGAGAAATATCATGTCCAAAGAATATACAGTAATATTAAGTGCTCCACTCAAAAGCAGTTTATTGCGGTTAGGCAAGTGCCTAGAGGCTAGGTATAGTCTTTTTTGAAAGTTCTAGTTATGTACGGCTAGAATATTGGGAGGGATTTGACATTAGAGGCCACCCTGCACCTCTTGCTCATCCTGATAGCTTCTGATTCTGGTGCATCTTGGTCCATACCAATTCCAGTCCCAATGAGTTGACGTGTTCCTTGGTCCCCACAGGCGATTCTCTGGGCTCTGGCTTCTTCTCTGCCAGCACATTTTTATAATATAGCACATTTGGTTAATCTGGCAGCTAATCCTGAGATTTCCCAGGATGCTTTGCTACTTTTTGCAGACTTGAGATTGGAGCTTGAATGGGGATAGGCACGCCCCAAAACCAAAATGACAGTGACCAGCAGAACTAGCAGCTAACGTGTCCACCTTTATACGATGTGGGATCTGCCACAGATGATTCACAGGGTTATTGCACATATGGAATAAAATGCTTTGCAGCAATATTTCTTTATTTTTCTTAAAAAAATATTTTAAAAATTCTTAACAACTCTTTATAGACACCTGAAAGATGATACAGGTGTGGGACCTGTTATCCAGAATGCTGGGGACCTGGGGTTTTCTGGATATCTGGATATCTTTCCTTAATTAGGATCTTTATTTCTTAAAGGAGAAGGAAACCCCCAGGGCGCAAAACCCCTCCCCCCCTCCCCTGTGTTGCCCCCCCTCCCTCCTCCCCCCTGGCCTACCTGTCCCCCTGGGCAAATGCCCCTAACTTGTTACTCACCCCTCTGCGCAGGTCCTGTCCACGGAGTTCACGGTCACCATCTTCTCCCACGTGCGTCTTCTTCCTGCTCTGACTGGCGTCTTCTGGCGCATGCGCAGTAGGAACAGGTACCGGTACAGCTCTACTGCGCATGCGCCGAATGTCACAAAGTGAAATCGGAAAACTTCGTGACATTCGGCGCATGCGCAGTAGAGCTGTACCGGTACCTGTTCCTACTGCGCATGCGCCAGAAGACGCCGGTCAGAGCAGGAAGAAGACGCGCGTGGGAGAAGATGGTGACCGTGAACTCCGTGGACAGGACCTGCGCAGAGGGGTGAGTAACAAGTTAGGGGCATTTGCCCAGGGGGACAGGTAGGCCAGGGGGGAGGAGGGAGGGAGGGCAACACAGGGGAGGGGGGGGAGGGGTTTTGCGCCCTGGGGGTTTCCTTCTCCTTTAAGCCTACTAGAAAATCATGTAAAACAGGGGTGTCCAACCTTTTGACTTCCCTGGGCCACATTGGAAGAAGAAAAACTTTCTGGGACCACACTCGAAATACACACAAACACTATTACTAGCTTTTGATGTATTTTATTGTAAAAGTAAAAGAAAAGAGGGTATCATAAACCTAGTGGGATTTTTGACATCGTGTTTGAGAAATCAATCTGGTTCAATGGAAGTAGTTGCAATTCTTAGTGAATTCTCAAGGTGCTAATTTTACTCTTTGGGGGGTTATTTATAAAAGTTCGAATTTATCTCAATATTTTCTGCTACAAACTTCAATCAAATCTGGTCAGGTTTTTTGCGCTACTTTATTATTATAATTTCCCGAAATTTTGCTTTGTGGAAAAAAAATCAGATTTTAAATTTTTTTTCGTATTTGTCATCTGATTTCCACGATTTTCTAAGATTTACTCAGCTTTTTGCCTGAAAACTCCAAAAACGTTGGGGTATTGCATGAAACCCAGCGCACATCAAAAAATCACTGAGCTTTCTCCCATTGACTTATATGCAACCTCAACAGGTCTGAGATGCCGGATTTTCTGATTCAGACTTTTCCATCCTCTGGGTTTAACAAATTCCGAAAAATTTGAATTTTTTTTTTTTTCTTTAAAAGTCCGATTTCATACAAAAATTCGGAGTTTAGTAAATAACCCCCCAAGTGTGTTCATTCTTGAAAAAAGTTGCTCACAAATGTGAGCTCCATATATCCCTAGCATAGCGGGCGATGCCGCTGAAGAATGCTTTCCTGCATTTGTAAGTAACCGAACGCTCATTTGTTAACCGCTTTTCCTGCTCTCGAAATGTGGCCCTCGGCCCGTGTGTTGGACACCCCTGGGATAACGGGTCCCATACCTGTACTGATTTAGTGCATTTGTCCCTTCTCACATTTCTGGTGCAAAAAAAAAAATCTAAACCCTTCCAGGAAAGCCTGGAAGCCCCACGTTTGCAGTAGCACAGACATGGGATCTCACATCTGGACCTCACGGAGAGATGGCCCATATCACAAGAGGCTTTAAATATATTTTTCTTTTTTTTGTACAAGATTAGATAAAAATGGAGTAGAGGAAATCAAAACACTAGATTGTGATCAAGAACACAGAAAATTATAATGGGTCTGTGAGGAATTGTAGGAGTGTGTTCTTTTTAACCCCTTACAACCCGGGATCTGTAATGGTTGCAGATGTTCCTGCACTACAACTCTCAAGGGATGACAGCAATTGGAACTGATTAATAGATTGAGAGCTAAAGGATCGAGGTTTTTTTTTTTTTTATCACTGTCACCGTATTTCTCTGGATAAACCATCCTATTGTAATGCTATTCGTATACTGTATGAAGGATTATTCATACTGATCTCACACAGGTAGATCTCTCAATAACTTGGGTGCCTTTGGTTCTTAAACAATAGTTAAATGTTTATATACTGTAACATATAACAGTCTCTTTGGTAGATATAGTAATAGGGATGCACCGAATCCCCGAATCCTTCGTGAAAAATTCGGCTGCATACTGAACCAAATCCTAATTTGTATATGTAAATTAGGGGTGGGAAAGGAAAAGGTGGGAAAATGTTTTTTACTTTCTTGATTTGTGACAAAAAGTCACGTAATTTCCCTTCCTACACCTAATTTACATATGAAAATGATGATTCGGATTCGGTTCGGCCATGCACAAGGATTCGGCCCGAATCCGAATCTGGCTTAATAAGGCCGAATCCTGGCCGAATCTCGGTGCATCCCTATATTGTATATATATATATATATATATATATTGTCAGTACAGTGAACGCACTCCTCCCGGATTCAATTTATCAATGGCGGTGTGTTGGTCAAGGCTTATTAGTCAGTAAATTCTGTGGGATGTGCCTCTATACTGGTAGTTTATTTCACCTCTATACTGGTATTTATTTTACCAGAATGAAAGAGTGTGGGTCCATTTACTGGAATATATATATATATATATATATATATATATATATATAGATATAGATATATATATATATATATATATATATATATATATATATAATTAGTCAGTAAATTTTGTGGGATGTGCCTCTATACTGGTAGTGACAGGTGACAGCTGAGACCTTGCCTTGGACGCCAGAAGTTTTTGTAGAAGAGTTGTAGCCCTAGTGTTCAGAAAAAATAACTGCAACTGCAAAAGACTATGACACTGACAACAGCAAGGACATCATTCTTGAGATTACAGTTATACAATAGATACACTTAATTCTATGCTATTACGGCAATGGTTCCCAAAGTGCTGAGGGCGGGCTTATCCTGAATGTCAGTTAGGGTGAGACACACATTTTTCTACTAGCCTACACATTCTCTGGGTACCCCTGGAACTATAGCAGGGTGACCGCCCAATGTTTCTATATATCTGTAACCTTGTTATGCACTAAGGGGACCCAGCCTGAAGGTCAGTTAGTGTGAGATTTGGGGTGAGTGTTTATTTGTGCCCTGGGTACCCCTGGAACTATAGCATGGTGACTGTTACCCCAATGTTTCTATATATCTTTCACCTTGTTATGAGCTACGGGGGCCCAGCCTGAAGGCCAGTTAGGGGGAGATTTGGGGTGAGTGCTTATTTATGCCTGGGTACCCCTGGAACTATAGCAGGGTGAAGGTTACAGCAGTGTTCTTCTACATGAGCTAAAGGGGAAGCTGAAAATAATGTCCAAGGGGGACCTAAGCAGAAAAAGTCCAAAAACCATGGTCTAAGGGGTTTTATTTTTTTCAATTAAAAATAATCATAACCACAATGGCGAAATCCTCTACTTCTGCATGATAATTTGTTTTTTTTAAAAACCTTTAATGCAATTTTTACAGATCTAATAAAACAATTCAGACATTGTGTACAATTGATCTTGAAACTAAATCTCTTGCATCAAAAGCATGTCAGTGTTTGCTTTGAAATGAGCAGTTTCCAAAAAAAAAAAAAATCTAAATATCACATCTGAGTTTTGATGTGCCAGCTCGGAACGAGGCCACGGAGCGGTGTCAACAAAGATTAGAATGGATTCCTATTGAGCATGTCATTGTTCAAGCAAGCTCTTAAATTAGGCATGGCCGATAAAAAGGGAACAAAGTTCTGATTAACTGAAAATAATTAAAGTGAAAAAGACGCTAGTTTATAAAAAGGTGTGTGTTATACACAAGCATTGATATAAATATTTACATCCCACAATGACTTGCTGTGTCGACAACCTTAAACAAACCAATGAAGCAAATAAATAGATAAATAGCAGTTGAGTGGGCACAATGCTAGAGGAACATAAATCTGGATGGACAAAATCCTAGACGAGGTTCATACTAGTAGCACAAGAAACAAAACCTTCATTTGGGATGAGTGACACCCCCTACTGTACTGTACTAAGGATATTAGAAGTCACTAAGGGATCTGTGGCCATATAAAGGCAGAAAACTGCAGTCTGAGTTATACAGGGAACTCTGAGTATCACTCATGTATTATAATATATTATATATTATAAGAGATAATGTACCCCCTACTGTAAGGATATTAGAAGTCACTGAGAGGTTCTGTGACCATATAAAGGCACAAGGCTGCAGACTGAGTTATACAGGGAACTCTGAGTATCACTCATGTATTATAAGGGATAATGTACCCCCTACTGTAAATTACAAGGATATTAGAAGTCAATGAGGAGTTCTGCAGGCCTAGGGCTTATAAAAAGGCTGTGAAATGCTAAGGCAAATTTGTTATCATACACAGGTTTTAATACATCATAACAGATGAGATCACTAAACACTGATTATAACTGATATATATGATAGTTTACTAGTTATTTACAGCTCCTTTGAATGATAAGAAACAAATATATATATATATATACACGGTATATATATATATATATATATATATATATATATATATATATATATATATATATATATATCTTATATACCAAGATGAGTTGACAGCACTCCAAGGAAGTTTGGAGTCAAAGGTTTCAGAAAACAAACCCTTTCCTGATGAAAGTTCCAGTGTGGAACTGAAACGTTTGAACCAATAAACCTATATTTTGCTGAAACCTTTGCCTCAAAACTTCCTTGGAGTGCTTTCAACTCACCTTGGTATCTATTTATCATATTGATAGTACCATTGCTTATCTTATAACTACAGGTATGGGACCTGTTATCCAGAATGCTCAGGACCTGGGGTTTTCCAGATAACGGATCTTATCTTAGTCTGGATCTTCATACTTTCAGTCTCCTATAAAATCAGGTAAACATTTAATAAACCCAATAGGCTGTTTTTTCTTACCATAAGGATTAATTATATCTTAGTTTGGATCAAGTACAAGGTACTGATTTATACAAACAGAGAAAGAGGAAATAATTTTTTAAGATTTGGAGTATTGGGATATAATGGAGTCTATAATTTGGAGCTTTCTGGATAACAGGTTTCTGGATAACGGATCCAATACCTGTACAAAAAATGATATTCTTCTCCATAAATAGATACTCTTTGTTTTCCTATGATGGTGCAATTCACTAAAAGGATTTGTATTCCAGTAAAGTGAATTTCGATGCAGAAGTTCCTGTACACTAGCTATGTGAGCCTCCATCCCAATGGTTTGGCCGGGAGTCTCTCGTTCAGAGACATTCAGGTTATGCTCACAGTCATATAATACTTTCTCTTAATGTCTACTTGGGTTCTCGATACAATACAGAAATTGTGAAGTTCAGTCCTGCATATTCTCAGATCATAGCAGGGTCTGCACGCCCAACTGTCAGTTAGACATGTGAGATACACGCTTGAGTTTTTTTTTTAGCATTTGCAGTGGAACGTTCCTAGTCCCATGGGCCAACAAAGTGGCCACCCGTAATCAGATCGAATGATTCCACTTGCCACATTTTATGATCTTGTGGAGAATGAATTAAGCAAATTGGTGTATCAGCCGTGAGCATAACAGGAGCCAATACTTGCAGATGAGCTGAAACACTTGTGATTTTCATGTTTTATTACTGGAAGCCAAACATGCTCCTGGGTCAGAATGATAACATCAGAACCATGGCTGCTAATGCACTTGTAATGGACAAAAATTCATAGCTGAAGAGTTTAACCCCTCATCAAATTCTTTGTGAATTTCCACATCTCTATGTCCGGCCATGAAATATGAATGAGAAGGAAAACACTAGTTGGGCCAGACCTGGCACCAGTTCCATATTTCCATTGTAAGTTGAGTTGCCACTATCCTTCGAGACATGATGTCTAGATACCAACTTTTTGGCACTGTCTTCCTCCTTCATTTTCTCTTTCTTAAAAATGCTGTGACGGTGGGGGTTTTTTTTTTCAAAGGTCAGAATAGAATGTGTCTGGCTTAGCTACAGACGTCATATTGACTTTAAGTTTGTCCTTCCTTCTCCCAACAGGATTCAACCATCAGGTCTGCTGAGCAGTTTCAGGATTCCCATGAAGGACCATTAATGCATATTTCACATTTTATTCCTATCAAAGCTGCTGACTGTAATGCACTTATCTTGAGCTACCTTGAGTATCCCATCCCCACAGGAGCAAAATATCTGCCATCAGTTTGGCTGTTCCTAAACGATCTCTAGCAGCCTCTTTGCTAACATTCATTTGAATCAGTTATATGGCGATGTGTTGGAACCTTTTGAGAATAACCGATACATGAAACAGTGCTCTACAATATATTTCCCAACATTCTGCATAAGATTTTCTCTACAAAATGGCACGTCAGTTCATAGCTTATATAAAAATGTTTGTAGAAATGTTTGAGGGTATAGTGCTGCTATAGTGGTCAATTAAATTCTCCTTAAAGGGTTTGTTCAGTTAACTTTAAGTATGATGTATAGTAGACAGTGATATTCTGAGAAAATTTGCAATTGGTTTTAATTTGTTTATTTTTGGTTATTTACAGCTCTCCAGTTTGCAATTTCAGCAATCTGGCTGCTAGGGTCCAGATTACCCTAGGAACCATGCATTAATTTAAATAAGAGACTGGAATATGAATAGAAAAACTTAAAAGTAAAAAGTAATAAAAAGTAGCAATAACGATAAATTTGTAGCTTTACAGAGCATTTGCTATTTAGATGGGGTCAGTGACTCCCATTTGAAAGCTGGAAAGAGTCAGAAAAGAAGGCAAATAATTAAAAATCTATAAAAACTAAATAATGAAGAACAATTGAAAAATTGCTTAAAGGGGACATGTCACCCAAAAAAATGATTCCAAATCCTAGTTTATCACGTTAGTTAAGCAAAATAAACTTTAATTGAACTACAAATATTATTTGAATCTTGTTTCCATCGGTCTGAGAATTCATAATTATAGCAAGGAGACAGGAGCCATTTTGTAGACACTGTTATTAAGACAAGCCTTGCGTCAGTCTCCACGCACTGCTTACACATGTAAATTATTTATTTATTAGCAGGCTCTCATGCAGCCATTACACAACAGTAACTTTCACTTTTAAGCTGTCAGGAAGTATGCACAGTATAAGTCTGAGCACAGTGACATCTACAGGCCATTTGTATAAACACCACATATTCCCCCTATAGTAGGAAAGCATTTGGGCAAATGTAATAAACAACAACAATGCATCTTAAAGCAATAATATACATTATTCACATCACAAAGTCCTTGGTCCATGTAGGTAGTTTTCTGATTCTTTCAGTATGCCTTATAGGTTCGCTTTCTTCAGGCCTATTGTAGTTGACATCAGGAGTAGGAAAATGTCCTTCATCAAATGGAGCTTCTCCAAAGTCATATCTAACAGGAGCAAGATGACTTGCATTCCATATGTGTCTATCAGATAGTTCATATGTGTATGGTCCTCGCTGGCATCTCACTTCAAGTGGTGTAGTAAATTTAGATTGTCCTTGTTTCAGTATTCCTGGTTTCTTAATTCTGACTAAAGATCCAGGCTGAAAGTGTATTTCTCTTGCACCACGTTTTCTGTCAGTATAAGCCTTGCATTTGGCTTGTTGACGTTTCACAATGTCAGCAGTAGATGATTATTAGGCACAGTATTTTGTGGAAGTTTGATGTCTGCAACATGTAACTTAGTGAGCATCTGTCTGCCATGTAATAATTCAGCTGGAGATGATTGGGTTATTGCATGGCGCGTTGCTCTGTAGTTATGTAGGAACTCTGTTGTAAATACTTTCCAAGATTTCCCAGTAAGATTTGCTGTCTGTAGTGCTTCTTTCAGACTTCTGTTGAATCGCTTGATTTCTCCATTTGCTTGTGGGTAATACACTGAAGATTTCCTATGTACAATATTCCTCTCTCTCAGAAAGGATTCAAACTCATATGAGACAAACTGTGGTCCGTTGTCTGATATTCACTCCTTTGGATTACCGTCTCTGCTGAAGACTGTAGACAGAAATGTTATTACGGTAGCTGATGTTATATGAGAAACAAATGCAATTTCCGGCCATTTACTGTAATAGTCTATCAAGGTTATAGCAAATCTACAATCTATAGGAGCATCTGTAAAAGGACCGACATTATCAATGGCAAGTTTTTCCCATGCTGAATCAGGGAATGGTACTGGCTGAAGTGGTGGTGTATGTGTGATAGCTGTTTTGTCATCATTCTGACAAGTAACACAAGAATGAATGGTAGTTACCACATCAGCATCCATTGCTGGCCACCAGTATAGTTCTCGTAGTCTTTGTTTTGTACGTACAATTCCTTGATGACTCTCATGTGCAAGTTGTATGAGCTTTTCTCACAAGGTCTCTGGTACCAGTAAACAATGAGCTCCACTGACAACATAGCCATCTACTAAGGACAGTTTGTGTCTAATCCTGTAGTATGTAGGATGAAGATCAGGACTGAGTTTCTTCTCAGCATTTGGCCATTTGCTTTGTAAGATGTCCTGTAATTTTACTTGAATTGGACATGTGAGGCAAGCTTGCTTAAAATCAGCAGCTGTAACTGTAGATGATAGTAAATCAGTCAATGCTACAACTTCTATGTCCTCATCCAGTGTATCAGAAGCTGCAGGTAAAGGTAAACGTGACAAACAATAAGCAGTAACATTTTTCAAACCTGGTTTGTATTGCATTTTGTAGTTGAAATTCAGTAGCCTTGCTGACCATCTAGCTATACGCATTCCAGCTCTTTCTAGTCCCTTTGTTGTAAGCAGTGCAGTTAAAGGGCTATGATCAGTGCATAAGGTAAATTCTCTACCCCATAGGTAGGTTCTCCATTTTTCTGTTTCCCAAACACACATTACAGCTTCTTTTTCAACAGTGGAATACTTACACTCTGTTTCTGTAAGTGTTCAACATGCAAATGCAACAGTTTTCTCTGTATGATCCGCATGGATCTGTGTGAGAACTGCACCAACTCCATAGTTTGACGCATCTGTAGTAACCATAGTGGGTAGTGCAGGATCAAATAAAGCTAGCGCTGGACTGTTCACAATTAGCTGTTTCACTATTTCAAAGCTATGTTGAGCAGAATTTGACCACACCAGACTTAAAGTTCTATGTAGTAGTGCTCTAAGTGGCTCCACAACTGAAGCATAGTTGGGAATAAACTTAGAATACCATGAAGTAAGACCTAAGAAAGCTCGTAAGGTCTGGAAATCAGATGGAGGAGGTGCATGTGTAATAGCGTTGGCATGGTCTGAGTCAGACAGTAATCCATCTTGTGAGATTATATGACCCAGAAATGACAGCTGAGTTTGTCTGAAGTGACATTTGGAAAGGTTCAGTTTCAGTCCTGCAGAATCAATGCATTTCAGAACCTTTTCTAGGTACTTGTCATGAAGATCCATAGTTGGAGCATAGACAATTATATCATCCAAGTAGCATTCTACACCAGGTATGCCATGGAATATAAAAGATATCAGTCTTTGAAAACAACTCGGTGCTGAAGCCAGTCCATAAGGTACACGCTTGAACTGAAACAAACCATCATGGGTGATAAATGCAGTGAGGTCTCTACTTTCCTCATGCAGTAATACTTGAAGATAAGCACTCTGAAGATCCAGAGTAGAAAAGAATTTTGCTCCTTGGAGTTCACACTGACAGTGCATATAAACTTGTCTGGAATAAATGTGCCAGCTTTATCCACACTTAATACTGTGACATTTGTAGTAGTGACTTCATGAAAATCTTTAGCAGAACTACGGCAGGTCTTAGCAAAATGTCCTACTTTGTGCATTTGCGGCACCGTTTCACTTTTGCAGGACATGTAACATACTTGCAGTGTGTTGTGTTGAACCACAGCAAAAGCAGTATTTTCTATTTGTATTTGCTGTATGGTTTTGCAATGTAGGTGAATCCCTTTCCTTAGCACTGTATTTTACATGTGACTGTGCATTATTACACCACAGTGCTTAATTCACAGTCTGTACATTCCCAGCAGTTCCCTGACTGAGAGTTTTAGCCTCTGCCACTACTGTTGCAATTTGGCTAGCAACTGTATTAGCCTTTGCAAGGGTTAAATCCTGCTCTAGGAGCAGTATCTCTCTAATACCAGGTTAGTTTGTTTTTTCTACTATTTGGTCTCTTAGCATTTTATCTGTTAGATTCCCAAACTCACAGGTAACAACCAGCTCTCTCAAAGCTGCTACAAATAGTTCTGTGGATTCACCATTACGCTGTCCACGCGGAATTTATATCTTTCAGCCACCACATTTACTCTTGGCACAATAAAGTTCTTTATAGCAGTAAGAGCAGTTTCATAAGTATCATCATGTAATGGTAATGTATAGAATATTCTCTGTCCCTCTGCTCCCAGGCAGTGAATAAGTACAGCATGCTTTCTAGCAGCAGAAATCTCCCCTTGGTCAGCAGCAATAATGTAATTTTCAAAAATACAGATCCAAGCAGGAGAGGGATAAAGGAGAAGGATAGGTATAACCAGTGACCTAACTATAGAGGGCGCAGACCCTTCAACTAAGGGTGAGCCTGATGGCAGGCCCGGACTGGCAATCTGTGGTTTCTGGCAAATGCCAGAGGGGCTCCTATAAGGTGCCATAGAAAGTCAGTATTTAGTAGGCTGCTGGGGTCTGTTTGGGCCTGTGTGACGGGAAAAAATGCTCTGAACCTGGGACAGGGGTGTGGCAAAGAACAGAAACTCTGGTGACTGTTTATAGTGCTACTTTGAGACAGACCAGTTGTAGTACCACAGGTGGATGGAATGGATTCTGGTTGGTAAAGAAATAGTTAATTGTAATAAGGTCTGGCCAGCAGCAGAGTCTATAGAAATGAAGACAAAAGAAATATGGCACAATCCAAGGAATGTATAAACCCTCTCACAAGCTGCAACATGAGACCAACTTCATTAGCACATATGTCTTCCATGAGGCTGAGGAGGGTCTTTTGTCCCTGGACAAGAAAAAGGATATGACGTAAAGTGAATGGGGAGATGGAAAGAACTATATAGTGAGAGGGAATTGTAAACAACTTTCTCTATGGATCCTGACCTCCTACAACACAGGACACTGCAACAATGCTAGTATTTGGTAAGCAGGCAGGTAAAGTTAGTATGCCTTAAGGCTATTTTAACAAGTTGTGTCAGATGCGTTATCCTTATTGAATAAAGTAGTGGTTGCAGAAAGCAAGAAGTGAGAACTCAGTCGTTACACTTATTTTTGGGTTAATGTTAATATTTAACAGTGACATTGGCCAAAGTTTAGAAAAACTATAGAATTGTGGAAAGATTACTGACTGGGATCCATCCTAGACCCAACGTATATAGATTCTTGTATGTGCTTGGTGGTTCCTTTAAATTCTGTCATACATGAAACCAATCCTGTGCCCTAATAGTTAAAACAAAAATTTGGACTCAGAGGCCATACCAAGCACTGGAACATGGAAACATTACAACCTAAATAGCACAGATGGGTTTTCCAAATGCTGTTTAATCTGGATGTGAGCAAAATGATATCATCCGTGTAGCAATGGCTGCCTCATTTTCCCACAATCAGTGTATCGCTGCCCTCATCAGCCGCTGATTAATAGCCTTCTACTTCTCAACCACCGCAATGTGTTTTTGCATTGGTATAATCTGATTTCCTCTTTAAAGGGTCAGGAGTTCAGGGATTGTAACAACTACCAGTTTTTTGTTGTAAGGTTTATTTCTATGCCTCGTTCTTTGTCTTGGAAGGGGAAAACAGTGCTTAAAGGACTGTTGGAAAACAACAGACAGAGGGGCATGTTTACTAACATTGGAGATAAATATCTGGAGAGATTTCTGGAGATATTGCCCATGGCAACCAATCAGCAATTAGTTTTAAACAGCCACAGCCAGGTTAGAAAACAAAAGCAAAGATCTGATTGGTTGCTATGGGCAACATCTCCAGAAATCTCTCCAGATATTTATCTCCAATGTTAGTAAACATGCCCCAGAGATTGTTCCAGTGCATGTTACTTAATGCAGGGAGGGTCTATCGTTGCTTAGCAATGTGATGTCATGTTTGACCTGTAACCCTGTGTGGTTTTCTTCTTCCTCTTCCTGTGTATGCTCTCTATGAAAAGTCCCTGTTGCAGACATGTTATGCTGAAGTGTTTATGCAGAGTTCTATAAAGCAACCAAGTTACTGTTCACACAGAAGTTGTGCCTGTCCTCACTTACAGAAAAGCTGCACATGCAGTTCAGATCAGCTGTCTGCTAACAAACACAATAATAAAATGTTACCTATTGAAAGAAAATGTAATTATGAGCAACTTACATAGCTACACAGTTAGATCTGGTTGAAAAAAGACCAAAGTCCATGAATTTCAACCCCACCAAATGAGACCCAGCATCCATACATCCACACATATACTCACACTGACCCCTCCAACTATAGATTTTAGTATCACAATAGCCTTTTATATTATGTCTGTCCAAGAAATCATCCAAGCCATTCTTAAAGGCATTAACTGAATCAGCCATCACAACATCACCCGGCAGTGCATTCCACAACCTCACTGTCCTGACTGTGAAGAACCCCCTACGTTGCTTCAAATGAAAGTTCTTTTCTTCTAGTCTAAAGGAGTGGCCTCTGGTACGGTGATCCACTTTATGGGTAAAAAGGTCCCCTGCTATTTGTCTATAATACATAGTAACATAGTAAGTTAGGTTGAAAAAAGACACACTTTTTTTATCCTGCCTATCTGTCAGTTGATCCAGAGGAAGGCAAAAAAACCATCTGAAGCCTCTACAATTTGCCTCAGAGGGGGAAAAAATTCCTTTCTGACACAAAATGGCAATCAGACTAGTCCCTGGATCAACTTGTACTGTGAGCTATCTTCCATAACCCTGTATTCCCTCACCTGCTAAAAAGCTATCCAACCCCTTCTTAAAGCTATCTAATGTATCAGCCTGTACAACTGATTCAGGGAGAGAATTCCACATCTTCAGCTCTCACTGTAAAAAAAACCCTTCCAAATATTTAGGCTGAACCTCTTTTCTTCTAATCGGAATGGGTGACCTTGTGTCAGCTGGAAAGACCTACTGGTAAATAAAGCATTAGAGAGATTATTATATGATCCCCTTATATATTTATACATAGTTATCATATCACCTCTTAAAGGAGAACGAAAGCCCCAGGGCGCAAAACCCCTCCCCCCCTCCCCTCCGTTGCCCCCCCTCCCTCCTCCCCCCTGGCCTACCCCTCCCCCTGGGCAAATGCCCCTAACTTGTTACTCACCCCTCTGCGCAGGTCCTGTCCATGGAGTTCGCAGTCGCCATCTTCTTCCACTCGCGTCTTCTTCCTGCTCTGACCGGCGTTTTCTGGCGCATGCGCAGTAGGAACAGTTACCGGTACGGCTCTACTGCGCATGCGCCGAATGTCACGAAGTGAAATCGGAAAACTTCGTGACATTCGGCGCATGCGCAGTAGAGCCGTACCGGTAACTGTTCCTACTGCGCATGCGCCAGAAAACGCCGGTCAGAGCAGGAAGAAGATGCGAGTGGAAGAAGATGGCGACTGCGAACTCCATGGACAGGACCTGCGCAGAGGGGTGAGTAACAAGTTAGGGGCATTTGCCCAGGGGGAGGGGTAGGCCAGGGGGGAGGAGGGAGGGGGGGCAATGGAGGGGAGGGGGGGAGGGGTTTTGCGCCCTCGGGCTTTCGTTCTCCTTTAAGCGCCTCTTCTCCAGCGTGAACATCCCCAATTTGGCCAGTCTTTCCTCATAGCTAAGAATTTCTATACCTTTTACCAGCTTAGTTGTCCTCTTATGTACTTATAAAGAGTAATCATGTCCCCTCACAAGCATATTTTTTTCCAGAGAAAACAACCCCAACCTTGACAGCCTACCTTCATAATCTTTAGTTGCACATCTCTGCACTCTCTCCAGCTCATTTATATCCCTCTTAAGGACTGGAGTCCAAAACTGCACTGCATACTCCAGATGAGGCCTCACCAGGGACCTATAAAGAGGCATAATTATGTTTTCATCCCTTGAGTTAATGCCCTTTTTTTATGCAAGATAGAACTTTATTTGCTTTATTAGCCACAGAATGACATTGCCCAGAATTAGACAAATTATTATCTACAAAAACCCCTAGATCCTTCTCATTTAAGGAAACTCCCAACACACTGCCCAATATACATTCACTGTAAATTGATTTTTGAGTACTTGGAAATATAATAGTTACTGAAGCAGCAGATCCTTATTGGAAAGTTGCTTAGAATTACATTTTCCTTCAAAAGGCAAAATTTCGGTTGATATCCCCTTGAATTCTTCTTGGAAACTTGACTTACTAAGATAGCAGTTTTTTTAGCCTAAATACACACCTACTTTATGGTGGCTATATTGAGAATAGATTGTTACCTCTCATGATCAACCATTAAGTTAACTTTTAGTATGTTATAAAATGACTTATTTTAAAGGGGTTGTTCACCTTTGTAACAAATTGACAAATCTAACAGTTCACATGAATAGAACAAACTTTTAAATAGAAATAGTTAACAGAAAAAGAACAGTTCAAGAGATATTCACCTCAGAAGTGTCCCTGTACTAATCCTTCAGTTCCACACAGACTCTGTGCTGGGAGGGGGTCACTGACCCCCAAAAACACTACAGTGTTCACTTCCTCTTCCTTATATGACATCACACATTGTACTGGCAGCTAACTTAACTCCTATTGGCTATGTCTGCTGTCAATCTGCCACTGCTTTTTGTGCTGGGGAATTTGAGCAGCATTCAGGTACTGAAGAGAAACTGTTACAAGTTTGTGAGAGGGAGGGGGAGTGTGGGCTGTGTGCTGCAGAGACTTCAACTGTGCAGATGGGGGGATCGAGGTGCTTGGGACCTGGAGTTTTCTGGATAATGGATCTTTCCATAATTTGGATCTTCATACCTTAAGTCTACTAGAAAATCATATAAACATGAAATAAACCCAATAGGCTGGTTTTGCCTCCAATAGGGATTAATTATATTTTAGTTGGGATCAAGTACAAGCGACTGTTTTATTATTACACAGAAAAAAGAAATCATTTTTAAAAATTTGGATTATTTGATCATAATGGCTACTATGGGAGATGACACTTGTACTTTCCAGAAATATATTATTTTTTAGGGGGGGGGGGGTCCATGTATTATTTTGTGTATTTTAGGGATGCACCGAATCCACTATTTTGGATTCGGCCGAACCCCCGAATCCTTCACATAAGATTCGGCCGAATACCGAACCGAATCCGAACCCTAATTTGCATATGTAAATTAGGAGTGGGAAGGGGAAAAGATTTTTTACTTCCTTGTTTTGTGACAAAAAGTCACGCAATTTCCCTCCCCACCCCTAATTTGCATATGCAAATTCGGATTCGGTTCGGCCAGGCAGAAGGATTCGGCCAAATCCGAATCGTGCTGAAAAAGGCCTGGCCGAATCCCAAACCGAATCCTGGATTCGGTGCATCCCTAGTGTATTTACCTCATAAAAAAGGTAAAATATTTTTCTGGTATAGATCCCTATATCATGAAAAATATAACTTTTTAATTTTTTGGTATTTAGAGCTCTCTAAATCTTGTTCCAGAAGTGGAACACTTAAACACTTAAAAAAGGTATCATTTTCCTAGTTAAATTACCGCCCCCCCGGGAGAGCGCACAAAATGTTCAAAAAACCTACCTGCCCTCATCACTGCTCTGCCTGTCACTTAGGGTTGCCTCCTCACCCTTTTAAAACCAAACAAATATGAAATCCACAGCCTGCATGGCTCATTCATTTAGATGCATGATACATGGCTGCACAGAAATCAGTTCAGTCTGCAGCATCTAAATGAGTTCATAATTAGCCATGCAGGCTGTGGATTTCATATGTGTTTGGTTTTAAAAGGGTGAGTAAGTTACATTCGTTTCTAAGCAAGTCAGTGCTGGTTTTGTTGCAATTTTGTAAATAACTGACATTATGCTTAATGCCAAAGGTTGCCAAACAATGTCGCTCCTTCCTTTTCTGCAGTATTTGTCTGCATGGCTGTGTGATTGTTTGTTGCAAGGCAGGTTTTTTATATGCTGCGTCTGTTAACCTCTGCCATTACAATGGAGTAATTAACCAATGACCATTCAAATTATGTGACTGGTTACAGTTCACAAGCACCCAATAAATTACTAGGAGGAGGGCAGTATCAACATCCAATAGGAAACAAGTAAGGGCAAAGCCTGGGCATGATGATGTCATCATATAGGAAGTTCTTGGTGTGTCAGGTTCAAAATAGGCCACTCCCATCACTTCAGAAAACTGGTCAGAGAGACAGGAGGAGGACTGAGTTAATAGGTATAAAAATTAGCTTTTACAATGGCATTTTTACTTTTTGTTATGGAAATGTTTTTTCTAACACATTGAGAGCATTGTTAGTGGTTTCATAAGATTTGTACATTGAAGGTGAACAACCCCTTTAAGCAACTTTTCAATTGGCCTTCATGATTTTTTTTTCTTTTTTATAGCATAGTTTCTAACTCTTTCCATCTTTCAAATGGGAGTCACTGACCCCATCTAAAAAAACAAATGCTCTGTAAAGCTATAAATGTATTGTTATTGCTACTATTTATAACCCGTCTTTCTATTCAGCCCACCAATACATGGTTGCTAGGGGACTTTGGACCCTAGCAACCAGATTGCTGAAATTGCAAACTGGAGAGCTGTTCAATAAATGCTAAATAACTAAAAAAAACGAAAATAATAAAAAAATGAAAACCAATTGCAAATTGTCTCAGAATGTCACTGCAACATACTAAAAGTTAATTTAAAGGTGAACAACCCCTTTAAAATCTTCTAGATTTTTATTTCACTTAGGATATTATCATTAGGGTGGCAATTAGCTAGTAAAGGTATAGGATCCCTTGGAAAGCTCCAAATTACAGGAAGGTAATTTACCATAGACTCCATTTTAGTCAAATAATTCAGATTTTTTAAAATATTTTTCTTTGTAATGATAAAACAGTACCTGGTACTTGATCCAAACTAAGATATAATTAATCCTTCTTAGAGGCAAAACAAATCTATTGGGTTTATTTCATGTTAAATTAATATTAAATAAGCTGTAGATCCAAATTACAGAAAGATCCCTTATCTGGAAAAAAACAGGTCCTGAGCATTCTGGATAATAAGTCCCATGCCAGTAGCATGATCATCGGATTACTGCATAGTTAAGTAACATCACCATTACATCAGTGTTCCGCAGTTTGTTTGGCACTGAGCCCATTGTTTCCAGAAATGAAATAGTGTTTAGCCCATTGTGCCCCCAGGGGATTAACAGTGGGTCCACTGTAGTGATGGGCGAATAAATTTATCAGGCACAAATTTGCGATGGATTTGCAGTGAATTTCCACGTTTTGCCACCAGCAAATAAATTTGCAAAAATTTGCGTGTCAAAAAAAATTTGACGTGCATCAGAATAGTTGCGCGCATAAAACTGTCACGTGTCAAAATAATTTGGACGCCCATTGACTTTAATGCATTTGGAGAAAATAGGCGTGCGTCACATTGTCGTGGGTGTCAAAGTTGTCACAATTTTGTGAATTCTTCCGTTTCACGCTTTTGCAGGACAAATTAGTCCATCACTAGTCCACTGTATAGTTATTACATTTACATTATTTAGACAGTAGCATGATCATCAAGCTGCTTTATAGCCTGGTACAATGCATGATTAGACAGAATGGCGTTTATAACATTGTATCATCATTAGACGGGTATTGAACCTATTGTGCTATCACTAGATTGTTGTGTCACCAGTAGTAATTATTAAAAAAACCCACAAAAGGATACCATGATAGCATGTAGGATATATACATGAAATAGACTTAGCTTGGGCGACGGGTCCTGCCTACAGTGTGTGCAATTGCACGGGTGTTGTTTTTCTATTTATCTGGGCAATTTCCTTTTCTGGCAGGACACACAGTTCTACGTTTCCAACAAGAACATAAAGTATTTCATAAATCCAACGTCCTGGGAAAGGATGAATCAAATATAGCTAAGGAAAACCTCACCATGACTTATCAGGAAGCCGACCAACAGATTGGTGTCTAAAAATTCCCACTGTAACAAATCCATCTATGTTTGTTCTTTTAGAGGCAGAAAAAAAATCCCATTATCTATGTAATATCTCCACCTTTCCTGTATTATTGCTATATTATTATTAAGACAGAGAGAATCAGAGTGGAACCTGCCTCCTTAAGAGTAGTCTCGCGGGAAAACATTTTTTTTTTCTTCAAAACGCATCAGTTAATAGTGCTGCAGCAGAATCCTGCACTGAAATCCAACAGATTTTTTTTTATACTTAATTTTGAAATTTGGCATGTGGTTAGACATTTTGTCAGTTTCCCAGGAGCCCTCAGTCATGTGATTTGTGCTTTAATAGACTTCAGTCACTCTTTATTGCTGTACTGCAAGTTGGAGTGATATCACCCCCTTCCCTTTCCCCGCAGCAATCAATAGAAAAATGGACAGCTATCCAGATAGCAGCTACCTGACAGCTCTGCTGAAGGAATTTCCTGCATTACTAAAACCCTGCTTTTTAGTACTTGGTTGCTATTCTTATGTTTACCACTAGGTCGGACCTGGGTCGTATTGAAATCCAATGAGAAATGGAGAAACAATAGCAGTTCCATCTTGAAGTGCTGGCTCCTTCCCATTGCACTGAGATGGCTGCCTCCACACCAATATTACAGCTACAAGAAATACATTTGTTGGTTCAAGGATAACATTTACAATTATTTGCAATGTAAACAGTGTAGTTTAGAAATAAAAAGTAAACCATGAAAATTATGACAGAATCCCTTTAACTTCTGAAAAAAATAAAATGAATACATGCCACATATGACATTTGTGCATGTCCACCATAATCCCATTAATTGGGTTTCATCCAGATATCTACTGATGTTTGCAATAGTTTGTAGGCTATTTTGGTCCATGGATTCAGTCTGTGGGCAATGCCAGTTACTTGGCATGGGTTGCCATTGGTCTAGTCGCCCAAATCAGAAAAGATCTGATTATTTATAGACATCTTAATTCAAAGAGAAGGTTAGCTATAAATACTTATTTTTTATAAAATCCTTCCTTCAGGTTATGTGATAAAATGCATTATAATATTATAAGGAGGAAACACTGGAACAAATCCCCTGATACCATGAAACAACCCGAAAATCCACTAAGATTTTATCAGTTGCCAGATGTTTTTTTTTTATGTGTATTTTTAGACTTGATATTAAAAGTGGTAAATGCCCCAAGATTAATAGAACTCGCCCTCCTACAGAGCTTGAACGGATGAAAGCAGCTGGAAAATTGGCTTCATCCACTGGTTCCCATGTCCAGGAGTCAGTTTGACATCTCACCCCCTTTAAAAACCATTCAGACTTCTTTGTGTGCAAAGAAGCTCATGTTACTTGGTTTGGGTTATTTGGTGTCTGAGACAACCCTTCCTAGGAAGGATCTTAAATTTAGTGATGAGCATATGTGCCCCATTTCGCTTCAATGAAAAGTTTGCGAAACGGCTCAAAAATTGCGAAACGCATTAAAGTCTATGTGGCCACTTTTTTGTAGCAAAATAGGTGACATTTTTTCTCACTCCAATTACATTAAAGCCACTTGGCTTTCAAATTTTAGTCACAGTTTAACAAAAAAATCTACCAATGGCGAAATGCAGAATTTAGCAGCAAATCCATGCATGGCAAAAAAATATGCTCATCGCTGCTTATGTTTAAATTGTTGTATAAAATTAAGAACAACAGTCAAATTTGCCACTGCTAATTTGTTAGCCTACAATCAGGAGCACTGTGCCAAAGAGGCGAGTTGAGAAACTCTACTCAGGCGTCAGAGCCCCACTGGTTACCAGGGGTAGCAAAGCTTAAGAGCTGAATTTACAGACACTCCTGGACCTTTCTAGCTCCAAAAAAATGTGAGCGGGGGAGGCGGCAGCAGTGAGCCACCTCAGGCGGCAAATGGTCCAGGATTGCCCCTGCCTACAGTCAACGACAGAAAGTTGCTGAAGGCAAATATGATCTTATTTTCATGTTTACATTCTTTCTAAAGGTTTTAATGTGGCAGGGGTGTAAAAACTTATTTTTTTTACAAAATGAAATAGTTAATAGAGCCCCTCCAGCAGAATCCTACATCTTTTATCAAAAAAGCAAGCAGATTTTTTATGTTTAATTTTGAAATTTGACATGGAGCTAGTCATATTTTTAGTTCCCCAGGTGCCCTTAACCATGTGATAAACTTCAGTCACTGCTGCACTGCAAGTTGGAATGATATCAACACCTTCCCTTTCCCCCCCCAGCAGCCCATCAACAGAAGAATGAGAAGGTAACCAGAATAGCACTTTTCCAATTGCTACTACACTGAGTAGAAGAAACAATAGCTTAACTAAAAGCAGTTCCATTGTGAAGTGCTGGCTCTTTCTAAAAGCACATGGTCAGCCAAAATGCCATGAATTGTCAATAATACAACAACAAAAAATATATATGTATTGGTTGAAGAATAACAATTTAGAATGAATTAATTGTGCTTAGTGTAAATCAGTAATAAAAACTATACCATAAAAATCATGACAGATAAACTCTGTAATAGAATACAATGGTATTCTACAGAGTGCATCTGTCACCTGCTATGTAATGTTTATACTGTATAAACTATAGTGGTGTTTCTGAAGCAAAGACACCAATGCAGGGAAACAATACATTATATGTTTATTAAAAACTTTTTTTGTGTTACTGTTCCTTTAATTGTGTGGGTCATGGATAGACTACAGTAAGCTAGACGGGTCAGCTCCCAGCTAGGATTTCCCTAGTGACCAGGTCTCCATCTTGTCCTAGTCACCAAGATGTATTGCTCTCCCTACACTATGAAGACTGCTTCTTACATAATTAATTATTTATTATGGCCACTTCAAGCTACTTTGTTGCTCGTGTGGCCCTTCCCATAGACTCAAGTAACTTTGCTTTTTAATAGGATGATATGCTTGGTGTTGGAATTTTCTTAAACATGAATCTGACTGAAGCAAATAGAGCAGCATAGCTAAGAAAATTTAGAAATATATATATATTGGCTTTACTGGATTCTTAGATTCGATTCCAACTAAGACAGGCAGAATTGCTGTTGCAGGCTTATCCTAAAAAAGTTTTAAAATTAATAGGGCATAATTGCTGTTGTAGGCTTAAAGATGTTCTAACAAAGCATAGGGGATAAATATTAATGGCTTTCTTTATTTATGTATATTATAACAAATCACTGTCACTTCGTACTCGTGTGTAGTCATGAATGGGGGCTGCCATTTTGTTCGATGCCAAGGAAACTGTCTCATTCTTATCCATAAACTGCAGATGTCAAAATGTTCATGAGAATGCTTTCTTAGCGGAACCAAGTGTTTACTAAACGCAGCTCCTCTACGCGATAGGATTAGCCTTGTTTTATGCAGCAATTATTCATTTTAGAATTTGTTGTTGTTTTTTTAAAAATAGGTCAACGCATAATATAGAATTTCACATTGTCTCAATCCATGTTCAGTCCAACATACTCAGAGCGATGAATTTGGGTAAGAAAAAGGTATTTGAACTTAACACATCTTTTTATTTTTAAAAATATATCTTTAGTATTTTTTTTGAAAAAAATTTACATTTTAAATTGTATTTTTTAATAAATGAAATTATTATATTTGTGGGATATCTAATGGCTCCATTATGTAAGTGGGGACCAATGTACCCATTCCTTTGTAAGGAAGGAAGCTGAAGATCGGCCATCTAAATTGTGGAATCCTGACAGTCTCCAAATTGTTGATCCGTGCCAACCTGTTCTTGTACAGACTGTTGCGGGGGGACAAGGGAATTATTTTATTGATTTAATTGATTATATAATCATGTGCCTTTTGACTAATGGGCCTCCCCAAGCAGCATAGTGATTTTATAGGATGAAATGTTTATCAGGACTTCACAGGACACTTTCCAGAGATGCTTCAGATGAAAAAGCATTGGAAAGTTTTTCCAATTTCTAATCGCTTTAACCTTTTAAGATCTTGGCGTTGGTTAATGAGCCAGGCTTCCATTTTTCCAGCATGGCACAAAGGCAATGCAAATGCTGATTTGCATTACCATTTAAGCTCTTGTATTGTTCCATGGGGTGGAGCCAGTTACATCGGAACCTTGAGACAAGTCTCGTAAATAAGAGACAATTAAGGGGCAATTTGCCAAATTCCAGATTAGGGATACAGCTCATGTAAAGCTTTGGGAAAGGGCAGATGAGACATTAGACTTAGAGGGCCTATAAAGGCAAAAATCTTTGATCATTTTTTTTTACTAAAATACTCTATCTGTGATACAAGCTGAAAAAATTACTAATACCCTGTATTGTAACTGTGGGTACTGGAAACTGTAAATAAGGGCACCTTCTTCTCTTAAGTATCTCCACCTCATCTTATTGTCTCCACCTTGTCCACAGCCTTCATCTTGCTAAACTTTCTCCATCTTGCCCCACAGTCTTCATCTTTCCCTACTTTCTCCATCATACCTCATATTTTTTCCTACTATACCCATCTTGCACTACTGTCTCCATCTTTCCTTAATGTCTCCACTTTACCCTACTGTTTCCATATTGTCCTAATGTCTCCATTTTACCCTACTGTCTTTACCTACTGTTGCCTTTGACAGTCCCACCACTACTAAAGAATATAGGGCAGAAGTATGCTTGATAAGGAGTTACATCTTTTGAGTTGTGCTGGAAGCCACTGTACGTTCTCCTAGTAGAAACCTCGGTAGACTTCAGGCTGCAAATTGTCATGTTAGCACTCTAAAACACTGGCCACTCTGCAATCTTAAATTCCACCAGGAACCATTCATATGGCATGCACCTTGATTCAATAGAACAGTGATGCACGGTACCACTGACCCAGAAACAGTGTGCTCACTTGTTAATGGCAATTTTGTAACATGAGGATTTAAAGAACAAGCTAAATTTAGTTGGAGTGCCAAAATATTAGACATCCCACCAATGAATGGAGAACCTAGGAATTACCTAGGTCATTGCTCTGTTTTCATAGAACTGAAAAGTAGCACTGGCCTGGGACAAAAAGCCAATTCATGCACTTGGAGGGCCCCCAGAGAATCTGAAAATGTATCATATCTAAAACTTATTATCACCTAACCCTGTGATTGTTAGGAGGTAGCACCCTTTGGTAAGCAGGAGAGCCCTACTGGAACCTGTCTTCACCAGTGCCCTTTGGGGGCCCCAGAACTTTATGTAATGGACTGATAGGGCAGAGCCGGGCCAACCCAGCCAGGCGCCCTAGGCAGCCTGGTTGGGCAAAGCACCCAATCCGCGCTTGCGTGGAAAAATGCGATGCGCAAAACAAAGATATGCTCTAGAGCGAGAGATTGTACATCTCGGGCAGAGCTGGGACTAGGGGGTAGGAGAGGCAGAGAAGGTGCGTGCCTGGCGCCCCTCCAGCTTTGCGTCCTAGGCACGTGCCTACTCTGCCTACCCCTAGTTCCAGCCCTGTGATAGAGTGAACCTAAACATGGCCGAATTTGATTCAAAAGAGCAGTACAGACATGGGTTCTGTTACAGTGACACAGAATCTATCTGATACCCATTGTAAGCAGCAGTCATGCCCTGCTTTATGGCTGAGATTCTAGCTATCTTTATAACAGAGCATTCTGTCACAGTGACACAGATCCTATTTGATACACATTGTACGCAGCAGTCCTGTCCTGCTTTATGGCTGAGATTCTAGCGATCTTTATAACAGAGCATTCTGTCACAGTGACACAGATCCAATCTGATACCACAGCAACATTTTAAAGCATGGACCCCCGAATACAAAAATCTTATGCTGAAGTTTACTATGAATTGAACTACTCGACAGACATTCCTTCTTACCATTGCCACAAAGGCACCTAGCACATTAGATGGGGGAATGATTTGTTTGTAGGTTAGAAAAAATATTAAAATAAATGTCACCCATAAAGCTTTGCAGAGCCCATTGATGCACACAGGTCTTTTGATGGCACTTGCCAAATTTGCTTTTAGATTTCCTTTTACAAATATATTGAAGTTAATCCCTCACGCTCTAATGGAGAGTCTCTAGGAAAGGGAAAAACAGCAATCGATTGTCGAATATTTATAAACGGAGCTTTGGACGCAAGAATTCCAGGTACTGCGTTCCTTCCATTCTCAGCTGGCAATGCTCCTGTTTTCTTGGGTATTCAGAAAGGAAAAAATGACCCAATAGATGAACGATGTGAATATATATTAAAAATGGTTTTAGCATAGTATTTAAATGCAGACCTTGGGTTAAAGGGGCCTCTTGGCAAATGCCCTTTTGCCCTACCTACCCTACAAACCCTCATTTAGTGTACCACAACTTTAAATAGCCATGGCACAGCATGTGGATGCAAGATGAATAACACATATCACAAGTTTACCATTAAATACTACCTGTTGAATGGCCATGGTTTAGCAGACCCGTACCAACTTTACATGATTTATTGCATTATTGCATCATTTCTCAAAGCAGAAAAGACAAATGCAACTTCCTGTGCTTCCTGCTAAACTTACACCTGGGAGATATGACATCAAGCCATCTCCAGTTACTGTTCATTACTGACAAAGTGATGAGTTGCCACCTTTACTGCAGGTTAAAACTCAGGAGGTTGAGCAGTATAATACTGGGTGGGTGTGATGATGTAGTAGGCAGGGCTTTGACATCAAGGGTGGTGTTATAACATCACTCAGACTCATTAAGTTCAATTTCTGCATAAAGTTTTTCACTGGAAAGCCCTTTGAACTAGTTCAAAACTGGATGGCCGACAACTCATCTTCAACACATTAAAAGAACCTCTAACTAGAACATGGAAAGGGTTCCTGGGTTAGTTAAGGGACTTTCCTATACATCTACTGGTTTAATGTTACATGATGATGTTTAGTCCTTGAAAAAGAAACTCTACTGCAGCCTTCGGCCTCCTCAAAGTAAAGAAATGTTATTCTGCATTCAGGTAAAACCACCGTGGTCTATTGAGCCTCCATTCTTCTTTCCTACATGAGCCTAAAGAGAGCTTTGAGCTCTGCTTCAGTAAAATGTACTGCCCTTGAAATAGTAAATTTTACTTGCCCTTGAAAACCTAAAACAATTTTTCATCGCAGAATTCCTTGTTCTTAATTAGAAGGGATAACATTACTTTTATAGTTTACAGAACATATTAAGCTGCTGGCTGAGCCAAACTGTAACTATTATTCAGGGACTGGCAGCCTCCAAATGTCACGGACTCGCTATACAATAATAAATACCGACCTTAACTCTCTCTGAAGCCCGGCCACGTCTCTCTCTCTCTCTGGCGAAATTTTTGACACATTTGCTGAAATATTTTACAAGAGTTTTCAGACAGACACATTGAACATTTTTAAGTAAAACAGGACAAAACAGAGCCCCGTCGTATCCTGAATGTTTATACCCGAAGGCCTTACATGATCTGGAGATGTCACCCTAAAACAGATTAGCCCTTTATTGGACAGCCAAATGAATCACTTGGCCTTTTACAAGCATGTCATTTTTTTAAAAAAACAAAAGGTTGATTTGCGGGTTTCTTCCCTAAATGGAGCAAGGATTTTCTCTAAATGTTCTGGATTTCTGGATGGCGGGGACGCCTCCTGTGACTGTGACAGAATGAAAATGTAAAAGAAATCTTTTCCTACTGAATTCCTGGTGCTAATTTTCTCAATTAAAAGAAAACAGTGCCTTCAAAAAAGGTGGTTTTTTATACATACTCCTGATGTCAATGAATTTCTAAAAAAAAAAAAGGTTAATGGACACATAAAACATTTGGGACCATATGCAGTATATCAAAAGGTGAAATGAATAAACGTGTAGTGAACTGTGGTGCACTTTGTGTGTGACAGAATGCTCTGTTATAAAGATAGCTAGAATCTCAGCCATAAAGCAGGACAGGACTGCTGCTTACAATGGGTAACACATAGGATCTGTGTCAGTGTGACAGAATGCTCTGTTATAAAGATAGCTAGAATCTCAGCCATAAAGCAGGACAGGACTGCTGCTTACAATGGGTATCAGATAGGATCAGTGTCGCTGTGACAGAATGCTATGTTATAAAGATAGCTAGAATCTCAGCCATAAAGCAGGACAGGACTGCTGCTTACAATGGGTAACACATAGGATCTGTGTCAGTGTGACAGAATGCTCTGTTATAAAGATAGCTAGAATCTCAGCCATAAAGCAGGACAGGACTGCTGCTTACAATGGGTATCAGATAGGATCTGTGTCGCTGTGACAGAATGCTATGTTATAAAGATAGCTAGAATCTCAGCCATAAAGCAGGACAGGACTGCTGCTTACAATGGGTATCAGATAGGATCAGTGTCGCTGTGACAGAATGCTATGTTATAAAGATAGCTAGAATCTCAGCCATAAAGCAGGACAGGACTGCTGCTTACAATGGGTATCTGATACTGAATATGCATATTTGTTTTTAGTTACACATCATCAGAAAGTGTGGAAGGGAGCTTAAATGCTTATGAGTTAAGGGGCCACACCTTGAATGACAACAACAGTGAAAATTAAGTGTGAACAGTTATTAGTTGCCCTAGATATTACTGAAACCATTGAAGATTATAGCAATTTAATCACATATCTTGAACCTTAATTAATTAATAAGGGGTATCTCTGATTAAATACTGGACTACAAGGAGTCTTGAATCCATAAAGCCCCCAAATCACAACTCTGGATGTGAACATACAACTAATAAGCAGTGTCAGAGGGGGAGCGATGGGGCCACTCTCCCAAGTGCAAAATGTTTTTAATTAATTAAATGATAGTAGTGCAGGATTGGGACAGTTGGGCAAGCTGGAGACATTCAGGCTTTGTTACCTCTGTGGCCCAACCTGTTGTTGTAAAGTCCATATGTCTGAAACCTTTTAATCGTGGATCTTGCCCTCACTAATGAAAAGTGTGGGGTAACACAGGTGTTGTGTGTCCCATATTGGTTCCTGTGTCCCTTATGATAAGCAGGATCTAGGATAAGACAAAGGAATTAAGTCATGAGATCCCAGGAAGCAATCTGTAAATTAAGTGTCATAAGAAAATGAAAAATTGTCCTGGGAAAATGCAGATAAATATGAAAGTGAATGAGAATGAAAGGATACTGGGTTATTTGCCCAACAGAGCAGATCAAAGACCAGCAACGTCACTAAACTTTGCTTTTGTAGCACCAAAGAGAAGAGATAAAATCACCAAATGTACTAAAGTGGGGTCATGATTATTTGTACAGATGTGAAATCTGGGCCTTAGATAATAGTCTGTTGGTTCCAATCAATGTTTCACACCCTCCTAGGCCCAAAGTGTACTAATGTCAGTGACATGTTTATGGGTCAGTCCTTCCTAGACCCAAAGTGTACTAATGTCAGTGACATGTTTATGGGTCAGTCCTTCCTAGGCCCAAAATGTACTAATGTCAGTGACATGTTTATGGGTCAGTCCTTCCTAGACCCAAAGTGTACTAATGTCAGTGACATGTTTATGGGTCAGTCCCTCCTAGACCCAAAGTGTACTAATGTCAGTGACATGTTTATGGGTCAGTCCCTCCTAGACCCAAAGTGTACTAATGTCAGTGACATGTTTATGGGTCAGTCCTTCCTAGGCCCAAAGTGTACTAATGTAAGTGACATGTTTATGGGTCAGTCCCTCCTAGACCCAAAGTGTACTAATGTCAGTGACATGTTTATGGGTCAGTCCTTCCTAGGCCCAAAGTGTACTAATGTCAGTGACATGTTTATGGGTCAGTCCTTCCTAGACCCAAAGTGTACTAATGTCAGTGACATGTTTATGGGTCAGTCCTTCCTAGACCCAAAGTGTACTAATGTCAGTGATATGTTTATGGGTCAGTCCCTCCTAGACCCAAAGTGTACTAATGTCAGTGACATGTTTATGGGTCAGTCCTTCCTAGACCCAAAGTGTACTAATGTCAGTGACATGTTTATGGGTCAGTCCTTCCTAGGCCCAAAGTGTACTAATGTCAGTGACATGTTTATGGGTCAGTCCTTCCTAGACCCAAAGTGTACTAATGTCAGTGACATGTTTATGGGTCAGTCCTCCCTAGACCCAAAGTGTACTAATGTCAGTGACATGTTTATGGGTCAGTCCTTCCTAGACCCAAAGTGTACTAATGTCAGTGAAATGTTTATGGGTCAGTCCTTCCTAGACCCAAAGTGTACTAATGTCAGTGACATGTTTATGGGTCAGTCCTTCCTAGACCCAAAGTGTACTAATGTCAGTGACATGTTTATGGGTCAGTCCCTCCAAGACCCAAAATGTACTAATGTCAGTGACATGTTTATGGGTCAGTCCTTCCTAGACCCAAAGTGTATTAATGTAAGTGACATGTTTATGGGTCAGTCCTTCCTAGGCCCAAAGTGTACTAATGTCAGTGACATGTTTATGGGTCAGTCCTTCCTAGACCCAAAGTGTATTAATGTAAGTGACATGTTTATGGGTCAGTCCTTCCTAGACCCAAAGTGTATTAATGTAAGTGACATGTTTATGGGTCAGTCCTTCCTAGACCCAAAGTGTACTAATGTCAGTGAAATGTTTATGGGTCAGTCCTTCCTAGACCCAAAGTGTACTAATGTCAGTGACATGTTTATGGGTCAGTCCTTCCTAGACCCAAAGTGTACTAATGTCAGTGACATGTATATGGGTCAGTCCCTCCTAGACCCAAAGTGTACTAATGTCAGTGACATGTTTATGGGTCAGTCCTTCCTAGGCCCAAAGTGTACTAATGTCAGTGACATGTTTATGGGTCAGTCCTTCCTAGGCCCAAAGTGTACTAATGTCAGTGACATGTTTATGGGTCAGTCCTTCCTAGGCCCAAAGTGTACTAATGTCAGTGACATGTTTATGGGTTAGTCCTTCCTAGGCCCAAAGTGTACTAATGTCAGTGACATGTTTATGGGTCAGTCCTTCCTAGACCCAAAGTGTACTAATGTCAGTGACATGTTTATGGGTCAGTCCCTCCTAGACCCAAAGTGTACTAATGTCAGTGACATGTTTATGGGTCAGTCCTTCCTAGGCCCAAAGTGTACTAATGTCAGTGACATGTTTATGGGTCAGTCCTTCCTAGGCCCAAAGTGTACTAATGTCAGTGACATGTTTATGGGTCAGTCCTTCCTAGACCCAAAGTGTACTAATGTCAGTGACATGTTTATGGGTCAGTCCTTCCTAGGCCCAAAGTGTACTAATGTCAGTGACATGTTTATGGGTCAGTCCTTCGTAGGCTCAAAGTGTACTAATGTCAGTGACATGTTTATGGGTCAGTCCTTCCTAGGCCCAAAGTGTACTAATGTCAGTGACATGTTTATGGGTCAGTCCTTCCTAGACCCAAAGTGTACTAATGTCAGTGACATGTTTATGGGTCAGTCCTTCCTAGGCCCAAAGTGTACTAATGTCAGTGACATGTTTATGGGTCAGTCCTTCCTAGACCCAAAGTGTACTAATGTCAGTGACATGTTTATGGGTCAGTCCCTCCTATGCCCAATGTGTACTAATGTCAGTGACATGTCTATGGGTCAGTCCTTCCTATGCCCAAAGTGTACTAACGTCAGTGATATATTTATGGGTCAGTCCTTCCTAGGCCCAAAGTGTACTAATGTCAGTGACATGTTTATGGGTCAGTCCTTCCTAGGCCCAAAGTGTACTAATGTCAGTGACATGTTTATGGGTCAGTCCTTCCTAGGCCCAAAGTGTACTAATGTCAGTGACATGTTTATGGGTCAGTCCTTCCTAGACCCAAAGTGTACTAATGTCAGTGACATGTTTATGGGTCAGTCCTTCCTAGACCCAAAGTGTACTAATGTCAGTGACATGTTTATGGGTCAGTCCCTCCTATGCCCAATGTGTACTAATGTCAGTGACATGTTTATGGGTCAGTCCTTCCTATGCCCAAAGTGTACTAATGTCAGTGATATGTTTATGGGTCAGTCCTTCCTAGGCCCAAAGTGTAGTAATGTCAGTGACATGTTTATGGGTCAGTCCTTCCTAGGCCCAAAGTGTACTAATGTCAGTGACATGTTTATGGGTCAGTCCTTCCTAGGCCCAAAGTGTACTAATGTCAGTGACATGTTTATGGGTCAGTCCTTCCTAGGCCCAAAGTGTACTAATGTCAGTGACATGTTTATGGGTCAGTCCTTCCTAGACCCAAAGTGTACTAATGTCAGTGACATGTTTATGGGTCAGTCCTTCCTAGACCCAAAGTGTACTAATGTCAGTGACATGTTTATGGGTCAGTCCTTCCTAGACCCAAAGTGTACTAATGTCAGTGACATGTTTATGGGTCAGTCCATCCTAGACCCAAAGTGTACTAATGTCAGTGACATGTTTATGGGTCAGTCCTTCCTAGACCCAAAGTGTACTAATGTCAGTGACATGTTTATGGGTCAGTCCTTCCTAGACCCAAAGTGTACTAATGTCAGTGACATGTTTATGGGTCAGTCCTTCCTAGACCCAAAGTGTACTAATGTCAGTGACACGTTTATGGGTCAGTCCCTCCTATGCCCAATGTGTACTAATGTCAGTGACATGTTTATGGGTCAGTCCTTCCTAGACCCAAAGTGTACTAATGTCAGTGACATGTTTATGGGTCAGTCCTTCCTATGCCCAAAGTGTACTAATGTCAGTGACATGTTTATGGGTCAGTCCTTCCTATGCCCAAAGTGTACTAATGTCAGTGATATGTTTATGGGTCAGTCCTTCCTAGGCCCAAAGTGTACTAATGTCAGTGACATGTTTATGGGTCAGTCCTTCCTAGACCCAAAGTGTACTAATGTCAGTGACATGTTTATGGGTCAGTCCTTCCTAGACCCAAAGTGTACTAATGTCAGTGACATGTTTATGGTTCAGTCCCTCCTATGCCCAATGTGTACTAATGTCAGTGACATGTTTATGGGTCAGTCCTTCCTAGACCCAAAGTGTACTAATGTCTGTGACATGTTTATGGGTCAGTCCTTCCTATGCCCAAAGTGTACTAATGTCAGTGATATGTTTATGGGTCAGTCCTACCTAGGCCCAAAGTGTACTAATGTCAGTGACATGTTTATGGGTCAGTCCTTCCTAGGCCCAAAGTGTACTAATGTCAGTGACATGTTTATGGGTCAGTCCTTCCTATACCCAAAGTGTACTAATGTCAGTGACATGTTTATGGGTCAGTCCTTCCTAGGCCCAAAGTGTACTAATGTCAGTGACATGTTTATGGGTCAGTCCTTCCTAGACCCAAAGTGTACTAATGTCAGTGACATGTTTATGGGTCAGTCCTTCCTAGACCCAAAGTGTACTAATGTCAGTGACATGTTTATGGGTCAGTCCCTCCTATGCCCAATGTGTACTAATGTCAGTGACATGTTTATGGGTCAGTCCTTCCTTGACCCAAAGTGTACTAATGTCAGTGACATGTTTATGGGTCAGTCCTTCCTAGGCCCAAAGTGTACTAATGTCAGTGACATGTTTATGGGTCAGTCCTTCCTAGACCCAAAGTGTACTAATGTCAGTGATATGTTTATGGGTCAGTCCTTCCTAGGCCCAAAGTGTACTAATGTCAGTGACATGTTTATGGGTCAGTCCTTCTTAGGCCCAAAGTGTACTAATGTCAGTGACATGTTTATGGGTCAGTCCTTCCTAGGCCCAAAGTGTACTAATGTCAGTGACATGTTTATGGGTCAGTCCCTCCTAGGCCCAAAGTGTACTAATGTCAGTGACATGTTTATGGGTCAGTCCTTCCTAGGCCCAAAGTGTACTAATGTCAGTGACATGTTTATGGGTCAGACCTTCCTAGACCCAAAGTGTACTAATGTCAGTGACATGTTTATGGGTCAGTCCTTCCTAGGCCCAAAGTGTACTAATGTCAGTGACATGTTTATGGGTCAGACCTTCCTAGACCCAAAGTGTACTTATGTCAGTGACATGTTTATGGGTCAGTCCTTCCTAGACCCAAAGTGTACTAATGTCAGTGACATGTTTATGGGTCAGTCCTTCCTAGGCCCAAAGTGTACTAATGTCAGTGACATGTTTATGGGTCAGTCCTTCCTAGGCCCAAAGTGTACTAATGTCAGTGACATGTTTATGGGTCAGTCCTTCCTAGGCCCAAAGTGTACTAATGTCAGTGACATGTTTATGGGTCAGTCCCTCCTAGACCCAAAGTGTACTAATGTCAGTGAATTAGGTAATGTACAACAATAAAAATTCCTGCCCTTGGCCATATTTATTTAATAGCTATAACAAAAAAGTGTGTAATGTACTGCTGCCCTCACACAGATATCCATCCCTCCCACTTGCGAGCTGGAAAGATATTAATACAGTTTTGTCACGGTCCTTACTTTTCCTCACACCTACAGGCCCATTGGTCAGTCATATTGCTTAAACTTTGATATCAGAACTTAATTTGGGAAACCTAGCAGAAGAACCACCTCATGATTAATAATAAGGTTATGTTTGTTATATTCCAGAGGTACCCAGGAAACAAATAAGAACTCACCCCAAATCTCACCCTAACTGGCCTTCAGGCTGGGTCCCCTTAGCTCATAACAAGGTTACAGATATATAGAAACATTGGGGTAACAGTCACCTGCTATAGTTCCAGGGGTACCCAGGGCACAAATAAGCACTCACCCCAAATCTCACCCTAAATGGCCTTCAGGCTGGGCCCCCTTAGCTCATTGCAAAGTTATAGGCTGAAAAATAAAAACCTAAAAAAAAATTCATAGGTTGAAGAAAATGAATATGTATGTGTGCTTGGTTTAGTGTGAGCTCACTGGTTGATAGTAGTCAGAGGGAGAGGATATAGTTTATAAAATGGCCACATTTCATTATATGATTAGCCAGTGGCACAGATTATTATTATTATTTTTTTTTTTATAAAAAAGGCTTTATTTCCATGAGTTGGTCACTCTGCAATGGACAATGTTGTTACAGTTAATAATTATAACATGAAATCACCATTCAGTGAGGGTCATATCGGAACAAAAATTCAGGCGGCGCTCCAATGTAATTTAGTCAGCCGTAACTGTTATTCCTCAAGTCAAAAACATAGTCTGGGCTTGGGCAGCACCACAATGCAGGCCGACATGTCTCAGTGTATGTTGCCCTTAATCACAGATTACAGCAGAGAAAGAGGAAACAAGGGATGGTTGATGATCACAATTGGAACAACTCCATGCTGGCCCAGCTGAATCACGCACAACTGGATAGGATGCCAGTGCACTGCCCTGTCCTGCCCATGTGTTGACCCTATATACTGTACATACTTCTAAACTGGTCCTCAAATTTAGAAGCCCTATCCTGCTGTCCTGGTTACTTGTTATAAGTTGAGTCATAGCTTATGCCCCCCTCCAGAATGTCATAGTGTTATGAGATGAGATGAGGAAATGCCATTGTGTCTGTTATACAATGCTAGCGGGAGCCAAGGTGTCATAAAATGCTTGGAGGTACCAGGTTGTCATGAAACACTTGGGGGTGCCAGAATGTTATGCTACGGGTGTCAATGTGTGATGAAATGCATTGGAGCGCCAGTGTGTCATGAAATGCTTGGGGTGCCATTGTGTTTGCTTTTTTGGTAGTACTACACTGGAAAATGGGACAAACCTGGTAACATTGCTTTGGGTGCAAATATACATTGTACTGGCACTGCCAAAAATAGACACTATACAGTAGTGATGTGCCATTAATAGGATTTTGTCTGTGCATAAATATTCTCATGCGCACAGAAGAGTCTTTATTTAATAACAGAAAGTACAGAGAGGGGCAATTAAACTAAACTAAAAAGGCTGAGACTGATTATTGTAAAGCAGAGGCAATTAAAGGAATTGTTCAGTGTAAAAAGAAAAACTGCGTAAATAGATAGTATGTGCACAATAAAAAATGTTTCTTATACAGTTAGTTATCCAAAAATGTAATCTATAAAGCTAAAGTGACTGGATGTCTAACATAACAGAACACTACTTCCTGCTTTTCAGCTCTCTTGGTTTCAACTGTAACCAATCAGTGACTTGAGGGGGGCAACATGGGTCATTACTGTTGCTTTTGAATTTTAGCTGAATGCTAAAGATCAATTGCAAACTCACTGAACAGTTATTTCCCATGTGGCCCCCCTTCAAGTCGCTGACTAACTCAGAGTTAGAGAGCTGCAAAGCAGGAAGTAATGTTCTGGCTATTATGTTACACATCCAGTCACTCCAGCTTTTATACATTACATTTTTGGCTAACTAACTATATTAGAAACATGTTATTTACATAGTATTTATTTTCACACTGAACTGTTCTTTAAGGGGGACATGGTCACTATGTAAATCTATAAGGAGCTTGTACATTAAACACTGCAGAGATTTACAGAGGATGCAATGGCATTCCTTGGGAGTGGAAGAAATAATATTTCATTTTAAATTGAATTCCAGATTAAACTTGAAACTTGTCCATTTTCAAGCTCAGCCCCTATTTGATGTATATACGCTTTACATTTAAAGATGGAAGTTGAGCACTAAGCAGACTGGTATGTAAGGGGCATTCAACATCCCATCCCAGACTCAATATTTAACCAGATTTGCGGGAAGGAAACACTCAATCAGCTGCAGGGTCTTAACTTGTCTGACATTTAACTGTAGCTAAGAATATGGACTGTAACTTGCTTTTTAAGGTTTATTTCAATAATGCGTTGCTCCTGCCAAGTTTAACTGTTTATACGCCATGGTAATTTGCTTTTGCCGCCCCACATGCTGCCAATAAATGCATGGATCACACCAGAACTGTGGCTTCTTTTATGCCAGCACTTAAAGGGTTGAAGAGGCCTTCCCTTAGTAAGACCATGCACATTGCTGGTACCAGATCCCTGAGACAAAGGAGCTTCCTAGATTGATGGGGAGACAATGCATTAGTGTCCTGGTGCTTGCACAATGCTGGCGCTCTGACCACTGAAACGCTAAGTGCAATTAGATCACATTTTTCAATGCAGTTTCTAAAATTACCCGAATCCGTCTCTGTGGCAATATCCTGCCGACTCATTGAATCTGGAAGCAACACAACATTCCTGCAAGCCATAAAAATAAAGGGAATTAAATATAGAAAAGTATGCTGTTTCCAGAGAAGAATGAAAAGCTGTAAATAAGTCATCGTTTTGGGATAGAATTGAGGAATTGGAAGTTAATGATATCATCTGACTGTGCCAGGGGGCGCTGTCCAAACTATCAAATCATTCCTTATGTGTACCACATTAACGTCACTATTTTCCTGCTGATCCGATAAATCTATGTATGGGAGGGGGGGGGATTTGCATATAGGAAGGCACCTTGCAATCCTTTGGGGCTCAGTTGTACAAACATGCTATCATGACTACTGTAAGGTCTGCTGAAATCAATTGCTCATCAGGAGCAGGACGGGTCATACTACATGAATGATATTTCTTCGCCAACATGATGGTGGCACAGTGGGAGAGTTTTTAAGACCCGCCATCAAATCCAACCCATTATAAGCTGGCTACAAATAAATCAGGCTGGGTTAAAGTCTAAAATAGAATAATGCTAAAAATGCTGTATTTTGTATACTAAATATAAACATGAACTTACTGCACCAGAAGCCTAATTAAAGGGGATGTATTGTCTAAAATTAAAATCCCCTTTGCTTTTGGGAAACTGATATAAGCCTTTTTCTAATTGCAATTCATTATTTTTTATCAGCCAGTTTTCATTGCGTTTCAGTTTAAAGTTGAGTTCAATCCCTTCCCCCACATACCTGCTCTTTCAGCTGCGAGCAAAACCTTCATGGCCCGTGGCCGTCTCTGCTGTTCGACCGACCCATCTCTTCTGCTGTTCCCGCCCGCCTACAAATGAAAAACGAGTAGGCAGTCAAGCAACGGTGGGAGTGACTGTGACGGTCTGCAAACAAGACCACCTACTCGTCTTTCATTGGTTGGCGGGCGGGCGGGCGGGCGGGAAAAGCATAAGAGATGGGTGGGTCAAACAGCAGAGATGGCCACGGTCCATGAAGGCTTTGCTCTCAGCTGAAAGAGCAGGTATGTGGTGGAACGGATTGCGCTCAACTTTAAACTGAAGCACAATGAAAACCGGCTGATAAAAAATAATGAATTGCAATTTAAAAAAGGCTTATATCCGTTCCCCAAAGGCAAAGTTGGATTTTAATTTTAGGCAATACATCCCCTTTAAACAAAAGATTTATGCTTTCAAAGTTGGCCGCAGGGGGTCATCATCTTGTGACTATGTTAAACATTTTTGCAAAACCAACTACACACATGCTCAATGTGGTCTGGGCTTCAGTTGGGAGGTTAAGTTTAGGGATTGTCATAAATTATCAAAACAGTACAAGTCAAATAATATCTGCCATAAAAGCCTATACAGCAAGACTGATTAATAAAAAGAAAATGCAGACTGCACTGGGTCTGCAGATAGGAATCTCTTTACGGTCGCCGGCTGCTCTGCAGGGAAACAAACAAAGCTACTCGAGTTCTGGGAAGTAAGGTGCTGTTTGAAAAGGATCGTTTCCCTGCAGAGCAGTTAGGGACCGTCTGAAGTTTCCTATCCGCAGCAGTCAAAGCAAGTAAAACGAAGGGGGAATTTCACTGCATACAATCAGGTTTCTTATAAAAAGCGGTACACATTTTTTGATTGATAGATTTCTTTTTCATTGGATACATTTTTTTGCCTTTACATCCCCTTTACAGCAATTTGTCCAACCTTTGTTGAGCAACCAATCAAAATCCACAGATGCGTGGATCAATCTGCCAAAGAAGTGTTTTACTTCTAACCTGTACAATTGTTATGTATAGCTTTTTCTTCAAAAAGTAATTTCTGGGGAGGGTGGTTGGAGTGCAAAGTGCAAAAATGCTGGTGCAATCACTATGTTTTTTTCCCCACAATGCACCTTGACCCCTTCCTTTGCAGAATCTAGCACTATTGTGTAATTCTTGAAGACCTCTTAAATAGAGCATCTCTCATTTAAGCGGTGTGTGTATGGGTAACACATGGCAGCAAGAATTCACCGGCATACAGGTAATGCAAGCAGGTTATACCTTGCTAAGTGTTTATTTTAATAAACACTTAGCAAAGTATAACCTGCTTGCATTACCTGTGTGCCGGTGAATTCTTGCTGCCATTGGATCATGAGGTTGCCGTTTCCTCATTTCGCTGTGCACCAGGGATCTCTATCGTTGGGAGGGCCAGGGTGTGTGAGTACTCACTGGATCGTTCTACTATGGGTAACACATGCACATACTGTACCCCACCTTGGGCATCTTTCAGATGCAGAAGTCCCGTCCAATCCCAAATGATCTTTAATGAAGAAAATTAATTATACCGGAAGGTACAGGTACGGGACCTATTATCCAGAATGCTCGGAACCTGGGGCTTTCCGGATAATGGATCTTTCAGTAACTTGGATCTTATTCTTCATATTCATACCTCTAGTCTACTACAAAATCATTTAAACATTAAATAAACCCAATAGACTGGTTTTGCTTCCAACAAGGTTTAACTATATCTTAGTTTGGATCAAGTACAAGGTACAGTTTTATTATTACAGAGAAAAAGGAAATAATTTTTAAAATATTGTAATATTTGCATAAAAAGGAGTCTGCGAGAGAGCATCCAGTAATTCAGAGCTTTTTCCAGATAATGAATCCCATACCTGTATTTGCTTTGAGGCCTCCTTGTGCCACTCATTACTATGGATTAACCTAGAAGGCACCAAGTTCAGTCCTGAGTTAAGGACAATTGTACCAGTAACAATTATATGTCCGCACATATCAGGCACAGAGTGGTCTCTGACATCATGGAGGGGTATGAGTCCCTTTTCTGTTGACTGAAATACACAGTTGGAGAAATATATGTGTGGTGTTGGCCAATGGTAGTTACCAGAATTTGCCAAGATTCTTTGCTTCCTTGAAAACAAGCAATATGATACTCCATTGAAAGTAATGTCACAAACAATAAAGGGAAAGTTAATAGGAAAGCATCTGTATTCATGTTTAGAATAATGCAATCACTTGTGTTTAGGAAAAATGTTTTAACAAAAAGAGATTCAGCATCTGGCACACAGATTTCTGGCCTCTGTAACGAACAGTGAAAGCAACTGACAATTTGACGTGCCCTTTAATGATATTTCCATTTGCATGCTGTATCAGGGACACCCTCGTATCAGTATAATAAGGAAGCAGAAACCCAGACAGCTTGTCAGCAATCTGTTCTCTTGAGGCCAGATAGCAAAATGTCTGTTGTAGGTTTGAAAGCTTTTTCACAAATACAGTTTGACATGCAACATGGAATTTTTGGACACAAATCAGCATGGTTTTTACCCACAAAGCTGCATTTTATATATATACTTATACAAGAACAAGTCGACATGAGAGGAGTTAACATGTCTGGAAAAGAGAAAATACTTTTTGTAATAATTCTGCACCTTTACCATTACATTTGGTAGTTGTGTATAGAATAGGCATGCAACTGAATGAAAACTATCAGAGAATCTTGAAGGTAAATTTTTCTACCCAGGGCAGAAGCCACTCGGGAGGACCTGCGGTTGGTAAAAGCAGCGCTGCAAATACAGAGAAGAGGGAGACGATGCAAGAATCTCGTCACTTCTGCCGCGACAATATTGAGTAAGAGAAACAGAGCCATTGCTGATACCTCCTCTGAGAGGCAAAACTGCAAGGAAAGGCAAGAGAGGTTTGGAGGCTCCAGTAGCGTAACTAGGTGGAGGCGGGCCCGTGTGCGTACCATGCAGCCGGGCCTCCAACACCCCCATCCGTGATGATTTTCTTTGCGGCTGCAGTGGGAAGTGATCTGCTGGGGGCCATGCAGGGGTGCGGGCCCTGGTCCAATCATACCCCCTGCTCCCACAGTTGTTACGCCACTGGGAGGCTCACTAAGGGGGGTACTGCCACCAATGTTGATACAAGGGGGAGCGGGGGCCCGAATAAAAAGGATGGTCCAGCAAAAACAAGTGCCACTACCACCAATGTCTCTTGGTGGAAAAAAAAAAAAAAAGATGGAACAGTACATAATGCCACTGCCACCAATGATTATTAAACAGAATATAGCAGGGTGGAGGAGGAGGTATCTAATGAGGGCAAATGGGGGATGGAGGCAGCCCCAGCCCCTGAGAGAGCTAGGCATAGGCGGGGTGGCACAGCTACAAGAGAGGGAGGAAGCTTTAGATTAAGGACAAGCAACAGGCTTTCATTTGGAAAAAGGGATTTCCATATACCAAAGTTAAAGGGAAGACAGCAATATTGGCATGATGATGATTATTGTAAGGAGGAGAACAGGTTTTGCGTTGAGGATGACTAGGAAGATGGGGGTGATTATGAGTTCTTTTTTTAAAAAACCTTAAATGTGCTAGCCAACATACAGAGGTATTGAAATAAAAAATAGAAAAATAATTAAAAACTGGTAGGATGGCAGCCCCGTTTAAAGAAATTCTTTTAGAAGAGCTAGTGGTATCAATGTTACTAGTCCCTAAAAATGAACAAGGTAAATTCAGGATGATACAGCACCTTTCTTATCTAATATGGGAATCAGTTAATGTTGCTTTAGAAAAATATCAGGTGCAGTATCATTACATCAAGCTTTGGAAATAGTGAAGAAACAGGAGGAGAGGGCACTGTTGGCAAAGATTGACATAGATTCTTCAAGGAGTTTTATGTGGATCCTTTGCCTCCCCATGGGATGAAACTTTTAGCACGTTTTTGCACTGGTTTTTTTGATATGCCATAACTCACTATTTGGATGATTTTTTAATTATGAGGCCAGCCAATCGGATACATGCAAAATTACATGTGGAGAACACTGTAGCCGATGCCATGTCTAGGAAGAAATGGGAGCTTTTCTTTAAGCTTGTGCCTAATGCTTCAAAATCAGCTCATACATGCCCTGATAATTTATGGCAGTTGTGAACCCCTCTTAGAAGAACTGTATGAAAGGTCTGTATCAGAAAAAACTCTTTCCACCAACAAAAGGGCGTGAAAAGATGGCAGCTATTCTGTGAGTGCGGTAAGAGGAATGGTGACATTAATGATTTGTTGTTGTAAGATTTGTTGTCGTTTGTGACGGTATTTACGAGGAGGGTAAATCAAAAGTGGGAGCTATTTCTCAATAGCAGAGGGTAACCCAGATTTGACACAAAAACCCAGTAGTTAAAAAGTTGATAAGAGGATGGGGTAAAGTTGAGGGCCCCAAAGTGTATAAAAGAAAACAAATAGTTAAACATAGATTACAGCTGATATTAGCTGATATTGAACAACTAAAAGGCAGGTTTTTACAATGTATTTCACCAATTCATCTTTGTTTACCTGGTGACAATAAATGCAGGAGGAAATTATCTTACTTCATTGAAGAGCCCTGCACTCATTGAGGCGATGAGGACAGACCTAACAGATATGTTGAGAAACTGTAAGGTTGGGAGACCTAACAAAAATGTTGAGAAACTGTAAGGTTGGGAGCATAGCATGTGGCAGTTGGAGAGGTGCTATTTCCCCCCAAGGTATTGAGAAGGCCAGGAAAAAGTTAAATAGGACCAGGAAAAAATTCATGTATTAAGACATGACAATATAAGATACAGGCAACCTCAGCTCTGCAGAGAGGATAGAGTTTACCTGTTCAAAGAAGGCTTGGAATTTTTTCTGGGCAACATTAGGACATTTTTGGAGGAATGATGGAGGTCACAGTAGGCGTAGGTGGGCCATTGGAAAAGGATAGGTGGCACCTGTCCCCTGTTTCCATTGGGTGGCATCAGAGCGGCTCCAGGAGCAAAAAGTTACTAGTGTGTTTCAGATGGCATGGTCATGCGAGAGGCTGGGTTAGAGCCATCAATGTACAAGGTTGGGAGCAGGGGGATGGGCTACATTCCATCACAGATTGAGCTTAGCCTAATGATCCCTGCTCTCTGGTTTCTTACGGCAGGGCAGCATGCCCTAGTTTGATGGTAGGAGCTGCAGCTGGGGTTCAGGGTGTACCTAGTCCCAAAAATTGTTAAATAAAGAATGTGACCTCCACAGATTGTGCCACCATACAAGTCTTCTTGTATTTATTGGGTGTTCAGAGGAGCACAACCTGAGGGAGTAAGGGGGGATCCTTTGCCTATCAAATTGTCATAAGACATATCAGTAAATATTGTCTTTTGAAAAACTGTTAACTATGAGATGCCATTTTGCTCTCACTACTATTATCTGACACAAAGGACCTGTTTCTAAATGTAACAGCAAAAGTGTGGGAGTAAGAAACACACCTCTGTCCATTCATTGGCTGATGTAACCTAGCGTTTGTGCATGTCATTGTAACCTGGCATGTATACATACAGTTCATATGACTCAGTGGGACAAAATGGCAGCATTTTATTATGGGATTATCCAATGGAACATAATGTTAGGCTTTTTATTATATGACAGTTTTTTCCATATTCATATAGAGGCCTAAAATGGTCAGGGATATAGTTAACCTTTAAATTAAGAGAGTTGAAAAGCTGAGGATACCTTTAAGAGGACAGAGCAATGAGAGTGACAAAGGGTAAATATGGGCTCAAACTGAAAAGTAAACTTTATATAATATATATCCCACTCTAAAACAATAACATGATACATAAGTGCCCCTCCGAGCCCATCAGAGATGATAGATGGCCTTCTATGGAATAAATTGCTACTGAATTATTGCTTCCATTATTCATGAGCGATGGACGTTCCCTTAATCCATTTTGTAAATACCCTGTCAGGTTGAGGTCGGTGCCAATAGTTTGGATTACATGTTAAAAGGTGCAGATAGCGATCTGAGGTTCCTATGCATTAATGGAAATGTCGATAATGGCAAGTGGGTCTGGAGATCACTATCTCCCAATATTAACATAGAATGAGAAAGGAGGAATTTTTATGTAATTGCTTTCGTAAGCGGGGCTGTTTAATGTTTAGCAAGGTGGGACCAAGTGTTGACATTGTGTGGAGAGGCATACAAGATACATGGAAAATAATGCACCCGCATGTTGCCCCCCAAAATCAATGTATCAGGATGTGAACTTAGATTTTCCACTTTAGAAGACACATAGGAAGCAGCTTATTTTGAAGGCTGTGTCCAATGTTTCCAGGCTACAAACTCTTAAAGCCAACAAAAAAGCTTCTGATGCCCAAAATTGATGGGCGCATCACTGCAAAACTATGAGAGAGGTAACATTTGTTTGTCAAATATAATACAATTGAAGCCAAATGGAGAAAATAGTTGTTGAAGCATTTACATACAGAACTTTTGATTGGCTCCAAATATTCTTTAAACAAGTGAAAATGTAATTGCTGCCTGGGATTAAAATGTTTCTTCTCCTCTCCCCTTTTTCCCTGGCTTTGTCTTATAAACACAAGTCTGTATTACAGCTGGTTGTCTGTACCAACATAACCTGGGCTTGGGTTTTAGATCATTCAGCCCTGCGTCCCCTGAAATAATTATGATGCACTAAATAAAGATTCTTCTACTTTCCCATTCCCTTTGCTTCTCAGATGCCTTCAACTTGATGCTTCACTTCTTTTTGCTCTCTTGGGGGAAATATTTTCTGGAACTTGTGTGACTGTCTCTACTCACAGTGTGGCAAAATAACAGCAGGATTGATATAGACTCTATATAAGGGTTTATTTAGAAACTCAAGTGTAGATGAAATTGGGACAGATTAATTTGCTTGGTTGCTTGGTGTTGTAATGACATTAGCGTGTTACTGGGCACAAGTCTGCCGAACCTATTGCTTTAGCCCATAGTGGCAACCCTGGAATTAGCACCATATTAGGGTTTGTTTACTACTGCCCCAAAAGAAAGAACAGGAGCACTAAGGGGCTCAAAATAGAGAATTCCAGAGTGCTCTTTTACTGAGGACTCTCTGGTGCAAGGTTCAGAGCCCAGCACAAGGTAGGTCACTGTGGGCATTGTGAAAGGTACCCTTTAAGAGCTCCACTGTACAACAAATGAATAGAGTCAATGACATAAAACCCAATGGCCAACCTGCAAGCTTGCTGCATATTCTGCCAGTATCACATTCTCTCATGAGTAATATCAAATACAACGCAGAACTGACATATTCACAGTTTCACGCAGCTCATGAGATAATGCTCATAAAAAGCAGCACAACACATACTTTATCTTGATATACTCGAGCTGATGCCAGTGTCAGTGGGGCCCCGCAAATGCACAACTGAGCCAAATACACTGGTGTAATGTTAAACCTTGCAAACTGCAGGGACCCATTTCAATTGGTTTTAAAATGATAAATTATAGGACACACTGGGGTATATTGGTCAGGAAGGTATGAAGCTGACCTCGCAAGCAGAGCTGCACAGCATGGTTGGCAGCCACTTTGTCTGTGTGCTTCAATTCTGAACCAAGATGATCAACCAGAGGCATGTGGGAGCCCATGACAAGCATGACTAGTCCTGGGAGTCAGGGACTGCAGTGTTGTGGTTAGACATGGCTGCTCCAATTGAAGCTGCTTAGCTCTGATTTTTGAGATTAGGTCCAGGGGAGTATGGCTGTCCTCAGGTGTCTGGGTGGTGGTGGTTGGAGAAAGGGGCATTATCCCTTGCAACCCTGGTCCTGATCTCAAATGGTAGTGGTATGCAGCACGGGTAACAGCCACAGTGTCTCAATCCTTCACTCCCAGATACTGACTATTTGGCAGTGATTGCTAACCAGGAACATGTGCACTGTGAGCCAGGACTCGTGCTTCACACTATTGTTCAAAAGTCAGCATCTAGAAGGCAGAGTATGGAGAAGGTGCAGCAAGAAATGGGGGAGCAGTGCTGGTCTTGGGAGTCTATAAGGAGAAACATGACTACAAACACACATATTAATTACCATAGAGCATAATAAAGTGTCATTTTTAATATCAACGTGGTATCTTTGGGCTGAGAGGAACTTTTTCTATAATTGGACCAGCCAGTAAAAATTATTCTTAGAGCCAAATGTGTGCCAGTGTCCAATGGTATTTAGATTTACCTTCCTACCCAACAGTATTAAATGAGTTGCCTGGCTATAACTTTATCTGAATCAAATCAGCAATAGGCTTGAGGACTGGAACCTGCCTCAGAATATTAAATAATAACACAATTTAACATGTTCTGGTGACTGAGTTACCCTGGAGGCCTATGAGATATTGAACCTGCATGTATGGTACCTATAAAACAAAACCATTGATGAATCAATGCGACATACAAGTATTTTACTATACTTTGGCAAGGTATTACCAGACCCACAATTGTGGTGATGTTTCCGGTCCAACGACATCTCACAATACTACAGAACTGCCAGATACAAAATGATCCACTAAAAATAAAGCATTGTTTGCATAAAGGGGCAGGAGCATGCACAATAGGCCTCATTGTCCCCAGAACCTTTGAGGTTTGATTGCTATTCCCAAAATAAGTAAATGCTTCCTTGGCTTTAAATCTCTCCGGCGCATACAAAGAGATTAAAGAACATAATTGATAACATTGCTCTTACTGCTTGGATTGATCTGGAATTTTCCTCAATACCAGATGTACAACAGAATCCCATTAAAATAGGTGAATAAAACAAATCTTATTAGGCATAAGGGACCAGTTATGGTGCTCCCAGCTCCACACAAAGACTTCGGTATTGTACAGAGACAACGACCACCTACGGCTTTTATCCACTTTTTGGCATCTAGTAATGGAGGAAGACGCCGTTGATCTCCAATACAATTTCTGTTAAATGAAGCAGAACCAATTGATCAATTGTGACCAAAGAAAAATCTTTATCGACGCCAAAGACATTAGAACAGTAAGCCCGATGGCTGACGCATTTCGCATCTAAGCAGGATATTTGATCAGGGCCTATTTAAACTATAATTTAATATAGCTTTTGTGTTTGGCTGCAACAAACCCATTTGTTTTGGTTTGAAAGATGGAATAATATTTTTGGGGTGCCGCTATAATTTTTTTTTTAAAAAAAAAGTCTTTTAAATATGGGACACTATGACACTGGCACCACCATGAAAAATGGTAGTTCTAGAAGTTTCAGGCATTAAGTCTCTGAGCCCACAATGAACAATTGCCTAATATTCACCCTCCTATACTTCTAGGGCTATCCAAGACAGTAATTACCCTAAACACATTTCACCCGACTTGTCCTTTGGGCTACCCTAATCTGCAGTTAGCCTTTGCATATCTTTAATGCTATATTATCTTTTTTTTTGAGTGAGCAGCATTACGCCTCAATTCCATCAGGTGCTATCTTGCAAACAGTGAACTGTAAGGTGAATTACCCTTTTAATGGTAATTTGTGAATAGCTCATAAACCTTGTTGAAAAGTGCAGTTTCCTTCTTCCTGCACCTCTGTCCCATCTCACAATAAACACACTCCATTGTACCTTTCCACAGCTGTATACGAAAAGCTCATTGTTTTCAAAGATTTTGAGATTTTCACTCTTTCTGCCAACAGACTGGGGGGGGAAGCAAACAGTGCATTGTGCAACAGATGATTCCAATACATTTCTAGCCTGGCTGGCATCAGGCCAGTTTACTACAATATTTGTCCGCAGAACATTTTATTTTTTTGGATACTCGTGTGCCTTGCAGCAAGAGCAATGCGAAAGCCAAAATCCGCACACTTATTGGGTAACAAGTTCAATCTGAGAGTTTTTTTTTTTAAATTACATCATGCATAAAACATGACATATTTTCTTTTCAACCCCAAAAAACATATAAAAAAAACATATTTGTGTTACATGGGCAAACGTTGTGTAAGAGGCTAGACAGTGTTAGGAAGACATACTCTTTTATTTGATTCTTTGCATTTATGGCTGACTCTTTTAAATGAACATTGAATTTGGGATTTATAGATTATTATCCTTAATGTCTGCAGCTCAAACACATTATATGGAGTTTCTCAGGGTGTTCACATTTGCACGTGTCCAAATGGAGCTTCCTGTTTGATTTCCCTCCTGCCCACACTAGGCTCCGTTTCATCATGTAACCTGTATAGTGATGGGCGAATTTATTCGCCAGGCGCGAATTCGTGGCGAATTTGCGCGATTCGCCGCCAGCGAATAAATTCGCGAAACGCCCGCGGATTTTTTTTTCGAAAAAACGGACGCCGCTGTCAAAAACGGGAGCCGCCGTCAAAAAAACGTGTGCCGGCGCCAGAAACGGGTGCCGGCGTCAAAAACGAGACGCAGTTGCCATTTCGCAAATTCGCCCATCACTAAACCTGTACCCATTTGCTTACTTATTTTGGCAGCCTCTACTTCTTCTGTAATAAACCTCCTTGTTAGTGGTGGGTGAAAAAAATTGGCAGGCGCGAATGAATGGCGACTTACCATGTTTCGCCAGCAGCAAATAAAAAATTTTTTGTCGCACATCAGAATAGCCGCGCGCATAAAAATGTTGCACTTCAAATTTATTCTGATGCCCATAGACTTTAATGCATTTGGACAAAATAGGCGCGGGTATAAAAAATTGCCATGGGCGTCAGAATTGATGCGCGTCAAAATTATTTTGATGCCAATTGATTTAAATGCGTTTAGCGTATTTCACAGTAAATTTGCTAATTTTTCTGCAAATCAAAATGGGACAAATTCGCCCATCATTACTCCTTGTACCTTACTATGGAGACACGGTAGCAGGTCTGGCACTACTGGGAGTTACTCTACTGGAACTATTTGTGCCCCAACGTGTCTTTGCCACCCACTAGATTCTGCAATGCACAAAAAAGAGCCAGCAACTGTGGTCAGTTGAAAATAAATTTCAGATTTAGCTGGTGCTTTTCTTGTCCTTTAACTTGTCTGTATATTTTTTGGCTATGGTGGGGGGGGGGTAACTGGAAAAAACCCACACAGACACAGAGCGAACACTAGCCACATAATTGACATCATACCCAAAGCCCCAGTACAGCCACACTGTAATGATGTGCAGCTCAGAAATTTACAACCAGCCTTACCTGCCCCCTCCCAATCTGCCTAAACATTCCAAATATTTTACTTTTGTTGATGTCAGAGACAGGTGAACACACTGGGGCATACATACATACATCCATACTTACATACTAAAGGTGAAAGGGAAAATTTGGAGTAGTTTCCCCTCAACATTGTAGTCTTCTGTAGTAAATATTAGATGTGTTGTGAAAATCCACCTAGTGAAGTGAGGTGAACTTAGATGACGAGAAAATTCATACTGTAGTAAATGTGCCCCACTGTGTATAATTAGAGGGGGCTGGTAAAATGCCACGAGCAGGGTGAGGGGTTTGGGTCAACAGGGGAAAAAAACCCTGTGGGCCCCAACAGCCCAGACCTGGTTCCCTGCTTGAAGTATTGCTGCTGCCCACGACCTCCCTCCCTGGTGAAGGAAATGTTACAGTTTGGGGGGAGGGCAGAAGTGAGTTGCACTTGGGATGAGGGGGCTGAATGGAGTTGGAGTTGTGGTTGGGTTGGAGGGGGGTTGCGGCTTGGTTGAGGGGGCCAGAGTGGGGTTGGGGCTTGGTTGCGGGGTCCGGATGGGGGTTGCGGCTCGGTTGCGGGGGCCATAGTTGGGTTGTGGCTGGGTTGGGGGGCCGTGTGCATCACTTATATATAGCTAACCACTTTTAGATGTATTAAGGCAGAATTATCCAGAACAACAGAGAAATTTCAACCCATTCAGGTTAGGCTTTTCTAGTAACTGAACTGAGCACTGGCTATGTACATCTGAAACAGACTGTTACACACCTGTGGTCTTAAATTTGTTACTTACTCAAAAAGAAAAGCTATACTAAGAGGCACATTTATCAAGGGTCGAATGTCGAATTCATGTGAGTTTTTTTTAAACTCCCCTAAACGCCCATAAATTCGAAAATTGACCAATCTAAATGTATTATTAAAATTAAAGTCGGACGAATTGAATCGACATGAAAACCCAACGAATTTGATTCAAATTATAAAGACTCGATTCAATTTTAAAATACTCGATTCGAGTTTTTCTCCGAAGAAGAAGAAAACTCGAATGTCAGGAAGGCTGCAAACATCACCAAATTGATCCCTTGACCTCTCCCATTGACTTATACAGTAATTCAGCTGGTTTTATGTGGCGAATAGTCGAATTCAAGCTCTTAAAGGGCCAGAGAATGATAAATCTCAGAATTTGAATTGGATAATTCACAATTCGAATTTGAGAGTTTTTACCAAAAAATAAGATTCTAAAATTCGAATTTTACTTTAACCCTAAATAAATCTGCCCCTAAGTATTGATTTTAACTCTGTAATGTCCATGCAAGCTATGTTTCAATTTTTTTAACAGAACTTAAATTGAGTTATGGATGTTAAATGGGGTTAATCTGCTAACGTTAGTTGTTAATTTTCGTAAACTTAAATATGTCTATGTTTGATATGTGGCAGACCAATGAAGGCTTTTTTTTTTATTTTTGATATGCAACGGGACAGATTTATATAGGAGTATATAAAAAAGTTCTGTTGATAAGATCCCTGTGCTGTTTATCTTCCCTATATACAGACATCACATGAATAATTTACAGAGTGCGCTTTCAATAAACAGTCCGAGAGCCCTTTAATTTGTAATCTTAGGAGATGTTATTAACAGACAATGGCTGGACATGTCAAGCAGGTGTCTTCTGTCCTCCAGAATATAACATTATATGCTATCAATGTCTCTGTGATGTGCCGCTGGCATTATTTTAATGTTTAAGCTAGCAGCATGTTTTACTGCTAATGTGGAAATCAAATTACTCAGTGGGAGGAAACTAATTTGTACATTACTCCTGTATATTTTAGTTAGCACTTAAACTTTTCAGCATGACCTCAGATTAGAACTAAACAGGGAACGAGTGTATAAATGAATGTAACATGCACTTGACATATACAAGTTCATGTCTGGTCCACTGTTTGTTTGGGTACAGTAAAAGTGTGCCACCATCTGGGGTATTATAAAAAACTGTCGGGGGGGGGGTTGAATGTTCACTAAAGTCATACATTCCTAAACAACCAACTGCTGGGTCAGAAATCCAGTCTGTCATAAAAATTAAGTTATAACACTGGTTTTAGCAGCTTCTTCAAGGTTAAGGGCACAGACACACCTGGAGATTCGGGGAGATTTAGTCACTCGGCGACAAATCGCCTCTTATTCATGGGGACTAATCTCCCCAAACTGCCTTCCCGCTGGCTATAATGTAAATCGCCGGCGGGATGACACTCGGAACGCTTTGTTTTCTGAAGTCGCCTGAAGTTGCCTCATGAGGAAACTCCGATCGACTTCCGATAAAGAAGCACAACGAGTGTCATCCCGCTGGCTAGAATCTAAATCGCCAGCGGGATGACACTCGTTGTGCTTCTTTATCCGAAGTCGACCGGAGTTTCCAGTTCGGGGAGATTAGTCGCCCGAAGAAGATTTGACAATGGGCGACTAATCTCCCCGAATATCCATGTGTGTCTCTGCCCTTAAGGCTCCTTCAAGGTTTGGACCTGCCATGATCATGGTTATGTGATCTGACACTCAGGATAAGACCTCTCTTTTGTTTTATGGCCTTGATGATAAAAATTATAATAAAACAGCCCTTGAAGTGAACCTTTCAAAAGAAAATAGGATAACCCTTGAGATGCAACTCTGAGATAAAGATACCCTCAAGGTGCATTAAGACCGCCCCCAAGGTGCATTTTTTAAATGAAAATAAGATTGACGTTGAAGTATGTGTGTGGTATAAAGATGGCAGAGCTTTTGAGGTGGACTCATACCATAGAGGTAGCCTACCAGGAAGATAAGGCCAGACTTGAAGTGGGTTCATTTCACTCTTGAGGTTTGAACTGGCAGTTCCACTGTTTGGATTTCCAACAAGAACACTTTATTCATGCCCTTGCTCTCTGATTGGCTCCATGGATCACATAGTCCTGCCTCCCTATGTCTCAGATTACTTGGTTTAATGTCCACACGTACACAGTCCTAAAAGAATTAGATGATATGGATATTTTATTTATATTCTTTTATTTGCTTTCATAATGTAATCTAACACGGTGGTGACTTGTAGCACAATAGCCTCCATCACCTCAGTTACCTTCAATACTAATATAGTGCAATATATGGCTGTTTGGTGTTTTTATTTGCCAGGAAAACATAACCGAGACAATGCTTCAGTGAAGTAGGGCCAGCCCTCCATGCAATGATTAAAACCATCATTTTATTACAAAAGCGTTAGGAATGGTAAGTTCTGCCAGGCCTGCTCTTTAACATGTTTGTAATAAAATTATGGTTTTAATCAATGCATCCCGGACTGGAGTCTGCAAAATTCTCCATTGTCATCAGACCTCCTGGGTTTTAGGAAAGGTGAAGGAATGATTTTTATTAAAAAGCATTTCTAGCCAATCTTGGACACCCTCTTTAGCTTCAGCTGAACTACAACTCCTAAGATCCCCAGTGGGCAACTCGGGCTTGCTTTAAGTCAGTGATCCCCAACCAGCGGCTCGCGAGCAACATGTTGCCCACCAACCCCTGCCAAACAGAACCGCCTGTTGGCTGCCAGTCCACTTACAGACTGCCAAATAGCCAATCACAGCCCTTATTTGGCACAACCAGTGACTTTTTCATGTTTGTGTTGCTCCTCAACTCTTTTTACATTTGACTGGAGCTCACAGGTAAAAAAGGTTGTGGACCCCTACTTTAAGTTATGGCCTGGCCAAAATAACTGGGAACCTATTGCCCTTCAGCTGTTGTTAGACTACAAAGCTCAGCACTAAAATTAAGGGGCAGACTTATCAAATTGTGAAATTAGAGTTCACCCACTTTCTATATATTCCTATGGGATCTTTCAAAGTAATCAAATGGTGAACCATTAATTAATACGCTTCTAAAAATCCCATAGGAATGAATTGAAAGTGGGTACCCTTTTCTTTGGTGAGCTCTAAATTCACACTTTGATAAATCTGCCCCATAGAGTTATTGTCTACATCTTGTTCTACAGATTCCATCCTGCCCTACTGTTGTTTTGCAATTTGGCTATCGTTCTACATCTTGTTCTTCTGTCTCTATCTTGTTCTTCTTTCACCATCGTGTCCTACAGTTTCAGCCTTGCCCTAAATCTACCTTATAGAGCTATTGTCTACATCTTGTTCTACTGATTCCATCTTGTTGTTCTTCTATCTTGCAATTCAGCAATAATTTTGCCCTAGTGGTGCTAAATATAGATCCATTGTCTTCATCTTGTTCTACTGTCTCTATCTTGTCCTTCTATCACCATCTTGTCCTACAGATTCAACATTACCCTACAGCACTTTTGGTCTCTAACACTACTGCTGCATTTATGCCCGCAATCACTGCAGAGGTTGCACAATAATGGACGTAGTCTTTGTGTTAATTGTAACCATTAATTAAAGGTTCTTGCATTCAATGCTCCTCCTCGCACCTCCACATTGTTGCAGTCTGCACCACTTCATCCATCTCACCTTCTGTTCTGAATCAAGTGCAAGCGTGTGTTTTGACACTGGGGAAACATCACACAAAAGAGCCACTGATTTTGAAGGCACAATCCCATTCACAACGGATGCAAGAGAACACACCACACCAGACCCAGTTGCACCAGGTACACTGTAACTATAGGAAATAACATGGCAACCTTGTTTCACTTCACTGTACTTGAACTTATAAATGATCCTTACTATGCGTGGAAACCAGTTGCACCTACAACCTAAAACACTTGTTTTCATGTTCATCTGACTGTGTCGCCGTGCCTGATGATCACACCAACCGTTAATAACTAACAGAGCTGACAACATCACGTTATAAAAATAAACCCCACGTTCATTTTGGACACATTTAATAGTGTCCACTAAAACGATTTTGTAAGGATATTTTGATTGCGGCTCTTGTTTACATAAAATGATTGTTCTTTTTTCTCTCTTCTTTCAGCAAATGGTTCTGGTTAATTCTTAGCACTAAGTCTGGCCACACGCACAGCTTTCATCCCATTTGTTCCTTTTCTAGCCAAACTGTACAGACGATTGAAAGTGTCGGCTTCAGCTGCAAACTGTCTGGCTGCTAGGTACATTAAACAGTTTATAGGACATAGACTACAGACCTCTGTGGATCTTATTGGTGGACGAGCGGTTCCTGTTTATTACTCTCCCAAACCGTAATAGCTTTATCAACATAAAACATGAAGTGACATCATCATGAACCAAAAGGGATCTCATGCAAAGGTATTGGAACAATGTAAAGGAGGCAGAGAAACTTAGGAGAGAAAAGGGGAAGCCATTCCCCATTACTGCCCCCGCTCTCTGCTGCACTGACACAAATTGTTGGTGCACAGTCTGAGTGTGGTTCCTGTGGGTGTAGGTGGCAGTGGCATCCAGGGATTCCAAGTTAATGATCCTCTTTTGTTTTTTGTTTTTTGCAAAACCAGTAAGGACAAAAAAACTGTTTAATATTGATTTATAGAACATCAGGTTTGGATTAAATGCACTATACAAATAACCTATTTCCATGCCAGAGGTAAATTTATTGCTTTATATCTGAGCAATCTTAAATAACTCGATAGTTTACTAAAAATACCATTTCAGGGGAATATCACTTAAAAATGGTTTCTGCTTTAGTTTGCAATGAACGTTTTTATTGCTTTGCTCTTCATTTAATAGTTGCCTTTATTATTTTAAACTTGACACGTCATTTGCCATTGTGGTTGATATTGTTTAGACACATTGGGGCAAATTCACTATGCGCTGAAGTGCCTAACGCTAGCGTCACTTCGTTAGCGTTGGTCATTTTCGTTACCTCGCAAATTCACTAACGAATGCTGGCGTAAATTCGCTAGTGTTACTTCGCACCCTTACCCCTGGCGAATTTGCGCAACGGACGTAACTACGCAAATTCACTAATGCGCGCATTGTACTGAACGCTACCGTTTACGCTAGACTTCCTTCGCCACCTCAGACCAGGCGAAGCGCAATAGAGTAGATAGGGATTGCTTCAAAAAAAGTTCAAATTTTTTCTAAGTCCCAAAAAAGCTGGCATTTTTTCTATATTATGGGTGATAGGCTGAAATTATGGGTGATAGGCTGAAAAAGATCGAAAACATTTTTGGGGCTCCCCTCCTTCCCCCCTACATTTCCTGACTCATGGCAACTTAACTATACAGTGGGCACATGTGTAGGACAAAATAAAAATTTTATTTGCTGTTTTGAAGGTTTCCCAGGCATTTGTAGTGACTGTACGTATTCCTCCATTGAAATTTGAATTTGGCGCCGTATGCAAATTAACCATCGCTAGCGTAACTTTGCTTCACTTAGCGAATCAACGCTAGCGCAACTTCGCAACCTTACGCTACCCCTGAGCGCAACTTCGGATTTTAGTGAATTTGCGGAGCGCTGGCGAAACTACGCCTGGCGAAGTGCGGTGAAGTTACGCCTGGCGCAACTACGAATCTTAGTGAATTTGCCCCATTAGGTGCAACAATTTCCAGTTAACATGGCACAAACCTTTTCTGTGTGCCATAGTTATGGGCGAAAACAGTTTTAGCTTATAGCCCAATGGGATGCATTGCTGGCTGGAGATGGTTTTCTACAGAGGCACAATATTAATTTCTTCCTACTCTTTCTGCACATTCACTCATATAATATATTTTTGCATGTGGTTGGGCGCAATGAAGACTCTCCAAACACAACATCTATAGTACTGTACTGAACTGTTTAATGTAACCACTTTTATGCACTCCTTATAAAGTAGATCTTATACTGAGAGTTTTTGTTGGAGGCACACTAGAGCACATTGATCATATGGCAACAGTCATGTTATATATATATATATATATATTGTGGGGGGATGGCTCTTTAGGTAGTAGCAGCAGCAACTCCTTTCTCACAGACAGTAGACAGTACACAGGTTTCCAGCTGATCTCACGTGTGCATTTATTTAACACAGCAGCTTAAACACCAACATAACAGTTCCCTTTGGGAAGGCAGTAAACAAAAATAGTCCAGCTGTACTGATAAATGAAAATGTCCTTTTCCCAAAGGTCCCACAGTCTCCCACTGGGGCAATATAAGTCCAGCAAACAAAATTAACTGTTAACTCACAGTCCTTTGGAGATTCCTTGTGCTTTTCTCCTGGAAGCAGCCGCTCCCCAAACACTTAAGGCAGTAGCTGGTAGCCAGTCCTTGCTACCAGATAACTTGTCTCTTTCTGGAAACTTGTGCCCAGCAATACAAGTCTGTATGCTTTAAATACAGGTAACATGCAGTTACTAAGCAAACTTTTAACACAGCACTCCAGTAGCTCTCCATTCTCTCTCTCCAGGGCAGAGAGCAGCCTTAATTGAGACCCCACCTTTTACTCCAGGTGAGGCTAATCACCTCCCTGCTACTAAGAGCCTCATTTTCATATCCCTCTGCACTGCTTCATAGAGAATTCTGCAAGGGATATACTTTGCATCTATGATTTTCCCAACCATGCTACATATCCTCCCCCTCTGCTCAAACTTGTTGGGTTGAGCACACTTGGCCACCAGACAGTGTACCCTAGAGAGAGCATCAGCATTTCCCTGTTGACTCCCTGGTCTGTGTTCTACTACAAACTTGAAATTTTGTAGTGCCAGAAACCATCTGGTGACCCTGGCGTTTTTCTCTTTGTTTTGCGCCATCCACGTTAAAGGAGCGTGATCAGTCACTAACCTGAACTGGCGCCCTAAGAGATAGTACCTTAGGGCTTCTAGAGCCCATTTAATGGCCAGACACTCCTTTTCCACAATGGCATAATTTCTTTCCCCTGACGTTAGCTTCCTGCTAAGGTAGGCCACTGGGTGTTCTTCACCCCTGATCACCTGGGACAAAACAGCGCCTAGTCCCACATCTGAGGCATCTGTTTGAACTATGAATTCACGGTTGAAATCAGGGGTAATCAAAACTGGGCACTTACAGAGAACAGTTTTAAGATTTTGGAATGCTGTCTCTGCTTCTGGGTTCCAGGTAACCATGGCAGATTTTCTACCTCTAGTTAACTCTGTTAGTGGGGCTGCGATAGTGGCAAAATTGGGCACAAATCTCCTGTAGTAGCCCACCATTCCTAAAAAAGCTCTTACTTGTTTTTTTGACAGTGGTTGGGGCCAGTTTTGTATAGCCTCAATTTTGTGTATCTGGGGCTTAATTACCCCCCTTGCAATTACATATCCCAGGTAACGGGCCTCTTCTAACCCAAGGGCACATTTTTTTGGGTTGGCTGTTAAACCAGCCGTTCTGATTGAATCCAGAACAGCCTGGACTCTGGGTAAGTGACTTTGCCAATCTGTGCTGAAGATGACCACGTTATCAAGATAGGCTGAGGCATATTTCTGATGGGGTTTAAGAACACGGTCCATCAGCCTTTGAAATGTAGCTGGGGCCCCATGTAAACCAAAAGGCACTACTTTGTACTGGAATAACCCTTCAGGGGTAGAAAAAACAGTTTTCTCTTTGGCCCTGTCAGTTAAGGGAACTTGCCAGTAACCCTTTGTAAGGTCAAGGGTGGTTATATACCTTGCTGGGCCAAACCTCTCAATCAGCTCATCTACTCTGGGCATGGGGTATGCGTCAAATTTAGAGACTTCATTTAATTTTCTAAAATCATTACAAAAACGGAGACTGCCATCTGGCTTAGGAATTAAGACAATGGGGTTAGACCACTCACTGCATGACTCTTCTATTACCCCAAGCTCTAACATCTTTTTAACTTCATCTGAGATCGCCTGCCTGCGAGCTTCAGGCACCCTATAGGGTTTCAAGTTTACTTTTAACCCAGGTTCTGTCATAATGTCATGGTTAATCACCTTGGTTCACCCTGGCAACTCTGAAAACACATCCTTATTTCTTTGTAAGAACTCTTTTACCTCTTGGGTTTGACTTGGCGACAGGGTCTCAGATATTTTTGCCTCTGGAACCGAACTACCTGCTGTTTCCCTAGGGAAGGTTACAGCCGCAAAGGTCTCGCGGTCCTGCCAGGGCTTGATCAAATTTACATGATACACTTGGTAGGGTTTCCCTTTCCCAGGTTGATGAACCTTGTAATTAACTTCTCCTACCTTCTCTACAATCTCATAAGGACCTTGCCATTTTGCTAAGAATTTACTTTCTACTGTGGGAACAAGAACCAGTACTGTATCCACCGGATTAAAGGTTCTCACCCTAGCCGAGCGATTATACACCCTCAAGTGGGCCTCCTGAGCCTGTTGCAAATGCTCCCGGACAATAGGCATAACCTTTTCGATTCTATTTGCATTTGATATGTTCGATTACACTCTTAAAGGAGTGGCTTCCTGTTCCCAGGTCTCCTTAGTAATATCCAGGAGACCCCTTGGGTGTCTACCATACACCAGTTCAAAAGTAGAGAACCCAGCGGAAGCTTGGGGCACCTCCTGTATGGCAAACATGAGGTAAGGTAAAAGGGCATCCCAGTCCTTACCATCTGAAGCTACCACCCTCTTTAACATGTCTTTTAGCGTGTTGTTAAACCTCTCTACCAGCCCATCTATTTGGGGGTGGTACACTGAGGTACGCAGTTGGATGATTTTCAGTAACTTACACAATTCTTTTGTTACCTTTGACATAATGGGTGTCCCCTGGTCAGTGAGGATCTCCTTTGGGATCCCTGTACATGTAAACATCAGAACCAACTCTTTGGCAATGCTTTTTGCTGAGGCGTTCCTTAGTGGAATTGCCTCGGGATACCGCATGGCATAATCAAGTACAACAAGGATATATTGGTGTCCCCTAGCAGATCTGACTAGAGGGCCTACCAGATCCATGGCAATCCTGTCAAAAGGTACCTCAATTATAGGCAAGGGTACAAGGGGACTTTTGAAATGTGGCATTGGGGCCGTTAACTGACAAATGGGACAGGAATCACAATATTGTTTTACCTCTCGGTGTACCCCAATCCAGTAAAACCTTTGTAACACCCGGTCTTTTGTTTTCTCATAGCCCAAATGTCCCCCTAACACATGGGCGTGTGCCAGATCCAGCACTGTACGTCTATGGGCTTGGGGAACTATCAGGTTCTCTATCCTCTCACCCCGTACCTCATTTACTCCATGCAGTAAATAATTTTCCATTGCAAAATGAGGAAATATTTTATCAGCACCTGGTTCCTGGGGCACCCCATTTACAACCTTTATTTGTTCCCGAGCTTTACTTAAGGTGGGGTCCCTTAGTTGGGCAGTGCCGAAATTATCCCGAGAAATGGGTAGATCAGGCAGATCAAGTTCAGGCTCCGCATCCTCTCCTACCAAGACCTCTAAAGGGAAATTGCAATTTTTATCTGGGGCCACTACTACAGCCTCAACTGGGGAAAAACACTCTAAAGGCTCAGGACATATGGGAAGATTAGACTCTAAAGATTCAGGACATATTGGGGAAATAGACATTGGAGGTACACTTCCCTCCTCGCACCCTTTTACTTTATCCCATAAGTCCCAAAACACAGGAAAATCATGTCCCAAAATAACATCATGCATTAAATTTGTTACCACTCCCACTTCATGAATGCAAATCCCACCAACCGTTTCAAAAGAGAGGGAAGCTGTGGGATAGTTTTTAACATCCCCATGTATGCAAATAACTCCCATCTGGCATGACTGTAGCTTCTCCTTGTCTACCAGGCTGGCATGAACCAAAGTTACCAGACTTCCAGAGTCTAGAAGGCCAGATACTTCCTGCCCGTCTACTTTGATGGTACACATTTGTGGCTCCACTTCTGTACCAGGTTGGGAAATACACACAGGCTAGCAAATAAGGACAAATGTGGTTGTGCAGTGCTACAATCCATGGGTTCCAGGGTAAGTGGGCAACTGGCTGCCATATGCCCTGGCTCATGACAGCGCCAACAAATTACTTGTCCTCTATCCCTAACTTGCAGGTCTGGTTTAGGGCTTTGCCCTCTCAATGGCTTGGTCATGGAATCATTTCCACCTTTTGGGGCCTCTTTCCACCCTTTAGTGGTTGGTATGTCTTTACCTATACCCGTTGCCTTTTGACTCTTAGGGCCAGCACTTTTAGCTGTTGAACTTTGAAGAAAATCCTCTGTGGTAAGAAACCGCTCCACCAGGGCCACCATCTGATTAGCATCAGTTGCATCAGCTTGGCCTGCAAAACGTTGCAGCCGAATGGGTAAAGCATGGAGAAAACAATCCAGGACCACTCTTTCCACTATTAGTGCAGGAGTTAATGCCTCTGGTTGTAGCCATTTTTGGACAAGATGTATTAGGTCATACATCTGAGACCTTACAGGTTTGACCACATCAAATGTCCAGGCATGTACCCGCTGGGCCCTCATAGTCAGGGTTACTCCCAACCGGGCCACTATTTCCGCTTTTAACTTTTGGTACTGATGGGCATCCTCAGGATTCAAATCAAAATAAGCCTTTTGCGACTCTCCGGACAAAAAGGGAGCAAGCACACCGGTCAGGTGAAAGTTTTTCCCGCTCTGCCACTCTTTCAAATATGGCGAGATAAGCCTCCACATCATCCTCTGATGTCATCTTTTGTAAAGAGGTTTGCACTCTTTTATACACAGAGACGGGCCCTCTTGATCCACTTTGGAACTTTTCCATAGTCTCGATCCGTTTTAGAAGCTGACTGTTGATAGCCTGCTGTTCCTTTAAAGCTGTTTGAGCAGACTCTGCGAGTATTTGATTATATTAGTCCACTGCTGATGAGCATTGGCTTGCAGCAGATGCTCATTGGTGTGCTGCTGCTGCTGAGCATTGGCTTGCTGCTGCTGAGCATTGGACTTTACAAGTTCTTTTAGAATCTCCTCCATATTGGCAATGTTCTGTGAAAGTCACCCTACTGTGCTTGATATAACAATCCTTTAATATGACTCTCTTTAAGGAGCTGCCCGCATCCTCCACCAATTGTGGGGGGATGGCTCTTTAGGTAGTAGCAGCAGCAACTCCTTTCACACAGACAGTAGACAGTACACAGGTTTCCAGCTGATCTCACGTGTGCATTTATTTAACACAACAGCTTAAACACCAACATAACAGTTTATACCCTTTGGGAAGGCAGTAAACAAAAATAGTCCAGCTGTACTGATAAATGAAAATGTCCTTTTCCCAAAGGTCCCACAGTCTCCCACTGGGGCAATATAAGTCCAGCAAACAAAATTAACTGTTAACTCACAGTCCTTTGGAGATTCCTTGTGCTTTTCTCCTGGAAGCAGCCACTCCCCAAACACTTAAGGCAGTAGCTGGTAGCCAGTCCTTGCTACCAGATAACTTCTCTTTCTGGAAACTTTAAACACAGGTAACATGCAGTTACTAAGCAAACTTTTAACACAGCACTCCAGTGCTCTCCTTTCTTTCTCTCTCCAGGGCAGAGAGGAGCCTTAATTGAGACCCCACCTTTTACTCCAGGTGAGGCTAATCACCTCCCTGCTGCTCAGAGCCTCATTTTCACATCCCTCTGCACTGCTTCATAGAGAATTCTGGGAGGGATATACTTTCCATCTATGATTTTCCCAACCATGCTACAATATATATATATATATATATATATATATATATATTCACACATCCTGCAAAATGTGTTGGTGTGAGTGGAGGGTAACCATTCTAGCTATAGCTAATTTTAGGTCCCCATTAATTGTGCACAGTTGTGCATAAAGTTGCAATGTCATCATCTTGCCCTGATATAGCCCAGTCTCCATCTTGTCTACTGTCACCATCTTGGTCTACTGTCTCCAATCTTATTTACCCATTAGCCACGTTCAAATTTACATTCAAATAGTTTTTGGGAGTGCTGAATAAGGGCTATAGTGGGCTATTTGTTAGCCTCTATGAGTACTGGCAGCCTACAGGAAGCTCTGCTTGGCAGTACATCAGGTTTTTATGCAACATGTTTCTTGCAAGCCATTGGTTGGGGTACACTGCTAACTGCCTTTATCTTATGCTACTGCCTACATCCTGTCATACTGTCCCAATCTTGTATAAAAAGAACAGAGGCGCCAAAAGAATAAAAAGGATATAAACGAGTTAAAAAACAAAAACGTGGTAATCAGAGGAGGAAGCAGTGGACTTACCTCCTCTAAGCAGTCAAAATTTATTAATGAACTCCAATCAGTACAACGCTTTTCACGGGCTCAAACCCGCTTCTTCAGGCAATAAACATAGGAGTTACAGCTGTGAATTTCAGAGACCAAAGTGACAAATAGTATGCTGTATGCTTATTCGTCAAAACAAAAGCTTTTTTAGTATTATAAAATATGTAAGGTGGTCATTATACTGTCCCAATCTTGTTCTACTATCACTTATCTTGCGCTACTATCACCATCTTGCCCTACTGTCTCCATTTTTTCCTTCTGTCGTCATCCCACCTTACTTCCTCTATCTTGTTCTACTGTTTCCATTTTATTTTAATGTTTCTGTCTTATCCAACTGATAACTTCTTGCCCTAATGTCTCCATCTTTTCCTTATATCACCATATTTTCCTTCTGTCATCATTTGTCCTACTTTCTCCATCTTTTCCTTCTGTCACCATCTTGCCCTACTGTATCCATCTCATTTTCACCCCTTAGTGCTCTTGCACTTGTGTCCAGGTTCTCCATCCTCAAAACAGGGTTTTCCATCACTGATTTACAAAGCTAAATTGAATCTATTCAATGTGAGCTAATGAGTCTTTTTCTTTCTCATCAGATTGCTGGCTGGGGTTTCTGTACCCGTTAAGATGCTTTGCATATTGGCTGCAGGAGTCATTCCTATATTCACCAGAAACCTCAAACAATGATGCGCTATTCTCTTATGAAAGACAATTGTTGTACATTAATTAGCTGGAATTTTAATAGTTGAGTTCAAATTCTGATCTCCTTTGGATTGGCAATGTGCATAAATAAATCAACCGAAATGAAAGTTTGGAATGCAAGGCTATTGCTAGAAAATATCAGACTCTTAAAGTAACTATTGCTTTCAAGCTCCAACTGAGTAAGCACCTAAATGTCACATTGTTACCTTTAACCTGGGGTCCCAATGACTAGGTAGAACCACTGTAGGGAAATTAAGCTGATACACATTAAAATACACATTAAAAACATTTGTATTGTCCCTGGTTGTGGATCTTCATCTTATGGACCATAGTGGCTGATATTCCAAACTGGAGAGCCACTGAACCTATGATTGTAATGAAACTTGGCATTTTTTCGAAAACATTCAAAATCTTGCCAAAAGTTCTGCTGCAGACACAGAGAAAAAATAAAATGAAATTTTGGATCTGCTTTGATGTCAGTAGAGTGCCACTTCCTAGCCCCTTACGTAATGCCGCCGTGTTTTTCTTAGCTTGTATCCCTTAGACGATGATATAGCAGCAGTCTCAGGGCGAGGCATCAAGTCTGGAATAATTCCACGTGACCTAAAATCAATCTCTCACAGCCCTGGCACCTAACGTATAGTAAATTTATGAATTCCACCAGTGGGGGAGCTGCTTTTCTCTCCATGCCTTCAATGTGGGCACCCACATGAGTGAGAAGGTGGATGTGTTCTCTAACAAACAAGGGAAAGTTGTGCTCACCACTAATTTTTAAAATTGACCACAAAATACATATAGACAAATAGGGGCCCTCTGCACTCAACCCATTATCAATATATCATAATCATTTATTTATATGGCGCTGTCAAGATACGCAGTATATATTGATGACATTGAGACATTTTGTGCATACAACTACTAAAAAATTGAGGGATTGTTTGTCCATATATTGCAATATATTTAAGATGGCCAACTACATCAAAGTCATCCCATATCTGGCCAGTCCTACGCTCAAATTGAATCTGATTCATTAAGAATTCTATTGCTTCATTATACATTTTACAAAGGGACTAAGTTTTACCTGCAACTTACTTGCTGCTTTCAAAGTAAAACTCCCAAACTTGGTTGCCCTTTAATTAGACACTAGTGGGATCACCTGACTATAGCTGGGAAGGGTGGGGGCAAATGCCAGAGGGGCTGCTGTAAGGTGCCATAAACAGTCACTATTATTGGGCTGGTGGGTGGCTGTTTGGGCCTCTATGTACTAAAGTTAGGGCCTATTTTGACTCCCAGTCCAGACCTGGTGGGGGCTACAACATGGAGCTGGTCACTGCTCCTGTATAACTATAACAAACAAGGGAAAGTTGTGCTCACCACTTATTTTTCAAACCATTAGACAGGGGTGGAATGAGGCTGTGACCACAAAATACATATGTTATAGTTTACACAGGAGCAGTGGCCAGCTCCATTTTGTAGCTCCAATCCTGCCCAGCTATAATCATATTTTTATTCGCAAGTTAGCAAATAAATGTTATCCATCTCTCTGTTGCGTAAGGGTAAGTCGAACTGGCCGTTTTGGGGAGATTTGGTCATCTGTTGACTAATCACCTCGTTTTTGCGGTTACCAATCTCCCCAAACGCCTTCCCTGACTCTGCACCAGCTAATATGAAAAAACACTGGCACTAATCACATGCGGCGATTAGTTTTCCGAAGTCGCCCGAAGTTTCCTCGTGAGGCAACTTTGGTGACTTCAGAAAGTGAACCGCTGCGCGTTTTTTCATTTTAGCCGGCGCAGAGTCAAGGAAGGCGTTTGGGGAGATTGGTCGCCGCAAAAATGAGCCGATTAGTCGCCAGACGACCAAATCTCCCCAAAACGGCCAGTGTGGACGTACCCTTATGCAACAGAGAGATGGATAACATTTATTTGCAAATAAAAATATGTTTATTAGCCAGCTTTTTGTTTGCAGGACTTCTGCAATGTGGCTTCCATCCTGGAAAGGTCTAACTCTTAAAACAATGTAGATTTCTTTTAAAACAGTGTAGCTTTCTACTTTATTTGAAAAGTCAATTCTGTTTGTTCATTGCCAAATAAATATATTTCCAATTCAGTGTTCTTGTGCAAAAGTGTTAGTAAGCCTATTAGTCACATTCTAATCTATTACTTGCTATGATTCAGAACTGCCAGGGTTACTCCAAGAAACACTGGGCAAATTTTCACCTGGGCAGTATCCCATGGGAACCAATCAGATGCATGTTTTTATTATTGTACCTGCAGTTGGCTGAGAAAAGCCAATCACTGATTGGTTGCTATGGGATACTGCCCAGGTGCAAATTTGCCCAGTGTTTATAAATGAGCCCTAGTGACTTCATTACATTTCTGGAATAATGTAAATCTTACCCTGCACACCTGGAATTCACTCTTCTGCAGTAGTGGTGCTGGTTCTCTGCAGACCTGGCACGGCCTCTCAATAACAGCAACTTTAATCATGGACCCGCACTCACACAATTCTCTGCAGTGGGAAAAGTGCCCCTTTTCCTTATTTGTTTACACCACCACTATAATCAATTCAATGTTTTGGGGGGAATTGTGTGAGTGCGGATCCGTGATTAAAGTTGCTTCATTATATTTCTAGCATAATGAATCCCCCCTAGGTAATGCAGTCATTGCTTTATATATTGCATTATATAAAGCTACGATTTCTCCATGCAGAGTGTGCTTTCTACTCTGTAGTGTGTCAGGGGTGGAGCTTCCTCCGCTTTATAGGCTTTGATATGTGATCAGCTCTGATTGGAAGGTGTCTGATATTAAAAGGTCCCATTCCATGAAAGACTAAACAGCAGAGATATGCAGCACAAAATAAGTAGCACAAAATAAGAAGCACAAAATAAGCAGGACATACAGTATGTAGGGCCTATGCTATAGAATGATGGGTGGCGGGTATTAAGAACTTTGAACACCAATTCATGCCGCTAGTTAAAAACTATTTGCTCTGACAGCTGCCACCAACACCCTCACCTTTACACAGCTAATTCCCTTGGTAGTGCCTGTCTGTTTCTACTGTTCCTATTGTTCCAAATGTCAGTGAGTACAAGCCCTTCTGACCATACGGCACATGGCCAGGGAATTAAGTGGTAAGCTGAACATGAACCAGCAGCATTGGGGACAGTCTGCCGCCAAAAGCACCAAAAATCCACAGTCCTACCAGAAAGGTCAACCTCTGGGAGGCAATTTTCAAGAAGTTTTCGACCATGCCTGGTTACACCAAGTTACAGCCCAACCACACAATCCTTTTCTGCCCAATGCAGTACATTATTACTGGTTATTTATGGGTTGACATTTCTGTGCCACTAACATTTTTTTTATGGAAATTAGGTTGTTGGTGATCTTAGAATCTATAAGACTTAAATGTTAAGCCACTGTGCCCCCAACTCTCTAATTGTGTAACAAAACAGCAGTAACAAAACAGTTGCAGGCACTGTGTTCCCAAAATAAAATTGATATTTCCTATAATGCCATTGATGTCAGAGCTGAATGAATGTGGCCAATCCTTGTGACGTCTCCCACTTAAAACTTATTGAAGTCCAGGCCATTGTTTGGATTGTGTCTGGTTATTTATGGTTTGATGTCCAACCTCATGCGGCCTTGAGCCAAGTCATCTCTAGGGTTTTTAATGTAACATAATCAAACAAATCAAAACAAAAGCTTGAAACATTGACATGAATATTTCCCTGTCGCACTGAGGATTACAGGGGGAAAGGGCTCCGTTTAAGCCAGTCCAAGTGCCAGAACATACAGAGGAACCAAACCAAATTCTAGCAGGTACGTAGGAAAAGCATTTACAACATACTTGGGTTTCATTTGCATGAATCCTACCACAAAGTCCTAGTACACCTAGATAATCCCTGGATAATCCCTATAATACTAGATATCTGTCTAATAAGGCAAAATGGATTTTCTTCCTTCTTTCTGTTGCTCATCCAATCAGAAGACCCCACTAAGCTCTATGTGGCTTTCCCCTTAACACAACCAGTGGCATGATAGTTGTGGCTGATGCATAGCATACCCTAACAAGCTGCACCATGGGTGTGTTGGAGGAAGGCTAAGGCCACTACAGACTTGTGGAAGTATTCTTAGGTGGGTCAGCACAATGGGACCACCATATCTACTGAGAGGGTGCTAAGGTTTTTAAGATACTGGCAGATACATTACATAGTTTAAAGAAAGGTTTGGGTGCATTTTTAATAGGTTGGAAAATATATGGCTACTTATATGAATTCTTAGCACATGCATGGGCTGTTCTAATCACTCTTTTGGACTCACAAAGGATTTTTCTCCCCCTCTATGGCCAATTGGACAGGCTTCAGATGGAGTTTTTCTCCTTCCTATTTATCAATAACACATTTTGGGGCCGATTTATTGACATTTGTACTTTATTATTTCTGTCAATCAAACTTTTTAGTGCTAATAATTGTGTATTTAAATAATTACTCTAAAACCAAGATTTTTTGTTATTTATTAAGTGTACAAACCAACAACTCTAATACAAAAGTTTGGCATCTAAAAGCTGCCGAGGCCATGTAGAGATCAAGGTCCTAAGAAAATTGTAAAATATTTAATTACTTTAGATTTTTGGGGGTTTTTTTTGACTTGCAAGTACATTAACATTCTTTCATAGTGAGGATTTTAAGATATTCGTATTTGTATTTGATCTACATTTTTATTTGTTTATGCTTTTTATAGTCGGATTTTAAATCAATAAGGAAGCAGTCTTCGAAAAGGTGAGTTTAGTCAATGTTGAAAAAACCTGAGTTTTGATAAATGAGGCTTTAAGTGGAGATTGCAAAACACCTAGGGGGTTATTAATTAAAGGTCTAGTTGATTTTTACCTGAAAAATTCTGTTTACCTTTGAGTTAGTTTGGGAGGCCTATTGGTCGAATTTCGAATTCATGTACTTTTTTTTAACTCTAATAAATTCGATTTTCCTCAAAACTCAATTGGAAGGTTATTTAAGAATTAAATTGAATTCAAGTTTTTTCTCCAAAAAAAAACTGAATGTCAGGAAGGCTAGTAACATTTTCAAATTGGTCACTGGACCTCTCCCATTGACTTACTGTAAGGGTAAAAACTCACCCTGGTGGTCTAGGGGTGCGGCAGGGTCGCCCGCCGTGCCATTGGCGGGGACGCCCGCCGCGCCGCTCCTCTCCCTGTCCTGCTCCTTAAGGCGCGCGTTTCTCGTCTTCTTTATAGACGCGGATGCGCTGGCGTGATGACATCAGCGCGTATTGGCGCGGAATTCAAATGCTTAAAAGGAGATTTCGGCTTGGATTCATTGTCCGTGATAGGATTGTGTTTCCTGGTGCTTATGAGCCTTGTTCTATTCATTGCTATATCCTGTACCTGTTTGATTTCTGTTTTGACCCCTGCCTGGCTATTTTGACTATTCTGATTCTGGATCTTGACCTCTGCCTGATTACCGACTACCTCTTCTGATTGACTTCCTGGTTTGACCCTTGCCTGCCTGACTTCGTTTATTCTCTGCCTGCCTCGACCCGGCCTGATCTGACTACTCTTTTGCCTAACGCCTTGTACTACGATCTTCTGTCCAAAGACTTTGCTTTACAGTCGTGCCCCTCTGCCTATCCAGAACCCTCATCTTGCACCTCTCGTTTAAGTCCAGGTGGCATCCAAGTAAGCCGAGGGCTCCTCCCGAGGCCCAAAGGCGGTCACACTACCGGTGAAGCACGAGCCGAGACCAGGGTGCCTGGTGTTTGTTCTGGTGTTGGGTGCCGACCGTGACACTTACATGAACTCGACAGGTTTTAGGTGGTGAATAGTCAAATTGTTAATGGGGCCAGATTTGATAAATCTCGAAATTCGAATTTGAATTAAAATTCAAATCAAGCTCTGATTATTCACAATTCGAATTTGAGAGTTTTGACCATAAATTTTCATTAGATTTTTCAATTTGACCCTTAATATTTCTCCCCTTAGTGTTATGTAGTGAGTGATATTCTGAGACAATATGCAGTTGGTTTGCTTTTGTGGTTTTTGTTATTTAGCAGCTCTCCAGTTTGCAATTTCAGCAATCAGGTTGCTCGGGTCAAAGTATCCTAGCAACCATGCATTGATTTGAATGAGAGACTGAGAAATGAATAGGAAAGGGACTTAATAGAAAGATGGGCAATACAAAGTAGCAATAACAATACATTTTTAGCCTTACAGAGCATTTGTTTTTAGATGGGGTCAATGACCACCCCATTTGAAAGCTGGGAAGAGTCAGAAGAAGAAGAAGGCAAATAATTCAAAAACTATAATGAAGAAAAAATAAGAAAAGTTGCTTAGAATTAGTCATTTTATAACATACTAAAAGTTGACATGAAGGTGAACCACCACTTTAATTAAGCTGTCATGTGTATTTATCCTTGCAGATTTTTTGAAACCCTTCAAATCATATCATTTAAAAAATGTTCAAGTGGTGAATGATGTCATTTATACCATAAAATTTGTGGCCTGGCACCAGCTGCTTGTTCTAGACCACCCTTGCTCTAGAACATTTATACTTCCCTAAAGTGTCAGGAACAATTTGGAATCTTCTTTGGAGTATAGAGTATAAAACATTTTTGCATTTCAATCTGTTTTTGCAAACAAGAACGCTCAGTGGTACAAATGATATCATTCACCATGAACTTGACGTGCAATTTCTCACAATAATCTGTTTAGAAGTTTTCCAAAAACCTGCAAGGTTAACTGCAGGTTTCAGCCTAAATAAGGACTGTGGGATTGGACCGGGGAGGGGTGGGGGGACAAATGATAATGCGATACAAATTTGCCACACGACAAACCGCCGCTGACGCTTGAATTCAAAGGGATTTACATAACAACCTTTTATAGATTAGAGGCAAGCTGGAAATAGATTGAAATAAACACTTGCTGATATATTAGTGGCGAGTGAGTAGAAAGGCGCTCTTGGCAGGCATCAAATGGTTAATTATCTAATAATTACTCTTCAGTGCTTTATACTTAAAAACAGTGACAAAATCTTCATAAAACACACTTTAAGTAACACATTACAGAGAATTGGATTAATGCTCCTCTTATGTAAATCACATACTGCAATTGAATACTACAACTGAATTGGTGAAGGCAAAACACACCTAGATATGAGGAACAGCTCATATACATACTCTTTATTATGTAATTCATTATTCTGTTGTCCTCTATCAGTCCAGCTGGAATCTGAGTATCACTCATATATTATAAAGGATAATGTACCCCCTACTGTAAATGATAAGGATATTTGAAGTCACTAAGGAGTTCTGTGACCATATAAAGGCACAAGGCTAAAGGCTGAGTTATACAGGGAACTCTGAGTATCACCCACGTATTATAAGGGATAATGTACCCCTACTGTAAATTATAAGGATATTAGAAGTCACTGAGGGGTTCTGTGACCATGTAAAGACACAAGGCTGCAGGCTGAGTTATACAGGGAACTCTGAGTATCACTCATGTATTATAAAGGATCATGTACCCCCTACTGCAAATTATTTTGATATTAGAAGTCACTGAGGGGTTCTGTGACCATATAAAGGCACAAGGCTGCAGGCTGAGTTATATAGGGAACTCTGAGTATCACTCATGTATTATAAGGGATAATGTAAACCTACTGTAAATTATAAGGATATTACAAGTTACTGAGGGGTTCTGTGACCATATAAAGACACAAGGCTGCAGGCTGAGTTATACCAGGAACTCTGAGTATCACTCACATATTATAACGGCTAACATACCCCCTACTGTAAATTATAAGGATATTAGAGGCCACTGAGGAGTTCTGTGACCATATAAAGGCACAAGGCTGCAGGCTGAGTTATACAGGGAACTCTGAGTATCACTCATGTATTATAAGGGAAAGTGTGCTCCATACTGTAAATTATAAGGATATTAGAAGTCATTGAGGGGTTCTGTGAACATACATATAAAGACACAATATTTATTAGTGACATAGGTTTGTGTTTGAACAAAGAAGTAGTGTTTGTCTATGGTCTTATGGCTTCATAGAGTTCACAGGGCAGCAATTCAATTAACAGCATAAAATATTAACTAAACATTTTCTGTCTTTTCTTTTGAATATAATCCTGACGGCTCATTCAAGGAAACAAACAAAAAGTGCTAAAATGGGTGCACAACTAAACTGTGTTCATAAATGTGCCTACTGGTCTTAATTCAGTCTTTCTTATCCACAATATGCAGTTTTTGTGAGCCTATTGGAATAAACAAATCCATTTCCATAGATAACTCACAATAATATATCTTTCTTTGGCACGTGGCTCTCCATTTGCAGACACATTTAACAAGAACCTAATTTATGACAATTGTGCATCCACGACATCTGTTTTTAGCCGCACGTCATACAAGAAAGAAGCAGCTCAGCTTTGTTATACTTGGAGAAAGGCCACGCGTCAGGGACCGAAATATTCCACAACGGTGAAAGACTCCTCGTCCCAGCTATACATCTGCCACAAATTATAGCGCCATATGACCAGAATTATTAACGCTGAACTCTTGGGAGTGCTGGGCTTTCTTAATTAGATATGTCCATCAAATCTCAGTTTTGAAGCTGACAAATTAATTGTCTTTTAATTGGTTGTGACATTTTACCATGAATGACCAATGGGCCTGTACGTCACCCGAGGTTCAGTTTTGACACCTTGTGATTCTATCAGATCCTTAATCATAGGTTCCCTCTCATAATATACAACTTTCTCAGTTCATATTCCAAACTTCTCATAGTAAATAATTAAACCACTTTGCATCCAATGAAAAGTGGTTATTTTAGAGGCTAGCAGCAGGGGGTATGAAGTGCTGTCTAAGGAGCAAGACTTCGTCTTTAAGGGGCAGTGTTGGGCTGACAAGAGGCACGGTTAAAGGACCAGTAACATCAAAAAATTTTATATAAAAAATCCATTCTATATGCTAAAATTAATGGGCATGACCTAATAAATTAATGTAACACACCTAGCGTTTTTTTAAAAAAAATTTCAAAACACCTTTTCTCCATGATATTGGAAAACGGCGAAAAGGCGACCTGTCGCCATGGCGTGCGCACTCCCGACACTGTTCCTGTACTCCGGAACCGGAACCGGAAGTAAGGAGCCGGAAGTCAGAGCACAGAGCAGCCCATTAGGTAAGTAAGGGGGACAGAATGGATGCTGGAAGAGGAGAGGGAAAGGCTGCAGGGGACAGAACGGATGCCGGAAGAGGAGAGGGAAAGGCTGCGGGGACAAAACGGCTGCAGAGAGAGAGAGAGAGGCTGCGGGGGGACGGAATGGATGCCAGCAGAGGAGAGGGAAAGGCTGCGGGGGCAGAATGGATGCCGGCAGAAGGGAGGGAAAGGCTGCGGGAAAGAGCGATAAATTCAGAAAGGCTTGACAAAAGATCCTGGGGGGGGGGAGAGACATGCTGGGGGAGGGAACATAACTGCTGGGCAAAAAAGTGGGGAGAGAACGTAACGGAATGGCAGAGTTTCTGTCAGCGTGAGCAGGGTAAAGCATCCAGAAGTGACGTCATGAACCCGGAAGTCAGTCCCGAAAGAGACACACAGCAGCGCGCACGTAGGGGAACAAGCAAGAAGATGGCGGAGACCCCTTGGATGCCGTGGGACAGTGCCGGTTTGAGTTTTCTCCTATGTCTTATCCAAACAGCAGGAAAGATCAGCATATTGGAGGTAAGTAATGTGTATGAATTTGTTTTTTTTTATTTTAAAAAATTGTGTTACTGGTCCTTTAAGGCAGATTTGGGGCATGGCCATTTACATTTAAGGGGCCACACTGCAAAAAAAAAATCACACCCATTGACTTCATTGCATTTCCCATATGAAATCACTGTCGCACTTTTATTTGCACAACAATAAAAATGAACACTCACTCTCCCATCATGTCTGTGTTTGTTAAAAAAAAAAAACAGAAATTTTTGCTGAGCGCTTTGAAAAAACATGATTAAAAAAATGGAAGTATCAAGGGATCCTCTGTTTCAATTTAACACTAATAAAAGCTATTTAAAAAAAAAAAAAAAAAAACATAAACAACGAAACACATTAGATGAATAAAATGTGTATTTAATAAAAAAGCTCATCTGTTTTATTCTTGTACTGGCACAGCTTTCATTTCCCTGCCTTTCCATACTTGTGGTATTTACTGAAGTATAATGGCATTCACCAAACACACTTCCTATTATAATGAGATTTTCCATAGAGGGGAAAGCATGTCTGAATGGAATCCATGATGGTTATACGGTGGCTAGAGGGTCAGATTTGGTTTTTAAAGGGAAATCATTCCTAAAAAGTCATCTTAAATCACCTTCAGACATAAAGCTTCCAAACGGACCTCATAGGTCAAGTCTAGTGATCAGCACTGAGCATGCCCTGTAGCGATCTACAGCAGCCTAAAGCTCACTGAGCATGTGTAGTGCCACTGACACCAAGGAATGGGCCAAAATATCAGAAATAGGGGATCATTTTGTGGCCACGCACTTTGACTATCACTGGGTTTTTATACCTTTGTGGAAAGGGGCAATTCTGGCATTCTCTACACTGGCATTTGCATTCATAGCAAATCCTGGATTATAATTTCATACAGGATATGGCACACTAAATCACACAATGACTTTATTCCCTCCCTCCCCACCCATATGTCGTTGTCTCCTAACGAGTCAAAAAAGGAGGCGGAGTCTCAGCAGAATTTGCAGGCTGACAATTCCGGCCAATGACGCCATGCAATGATACAAAGGTTCCAGAATGTTTGTGAATAGCAAATATATTAGAGGAAAGCTATTGGAAGGATATAAACAAGCTTTGGTTTAGTGTGATGTGATGTGTAAGTATCATTTGTGATATTTGCGCTACAGCTAAGGAATGACTCACAGTTATATTTATAATGTAAGGGCCACCGTGCAGTTTGAGGAACCCACTTATGCTAATAAGTAACTGTCTGCAACTGTGTATAAAGAAAGACTGATATGGGATTACACAATGTGGGGAATAATCAGGGGTCACTGGACAGGTCACTCTACCACTTTTTGCACAATCTTTTACAAGGATTCATTTAAAATTTAAAAAAGTTGCCGACTTTCAGACAAGCGGGTTTGGGCTTAACTTTACTCTGTTTTCAACCCTGCCTCTCTTCAGCCTCTAGTTGCGGCTTTTTATAGACTCAGGCCTGCATTTCTCGACCCTTTATGTGAAATCAGAGTGGGTCGGTCACTGGTATATAAATAGGGACATGCCCTGGGTTAGGGTCTGGTGTTGAAGGGCCAAGTTAGGGTTGGGTGGGGTTGGTTTGGTTTGGTTCACTACTGTCTTTATGGCTGAGATTCTAGCTAACATAGCAGTCTGTCTAACAGAGCATTCTATCACAGAGACACAGATTGTATCTGATACCCATTGTAAGCAGCAATACTGCCCTGCTTTATGGCTGAGATTCTAGCTATCTTTATAACAAAGCATTCTGTCACAGTGACACAGATCCTATCTGATCCCCATTGTAAGCAGCAGTCCTGCCCTGCTTTATGGCTGAGATTCTATCGTTATAAAAGAGCATTCAGACAAAGTGGTCTAAGATGCAAACTGTAACCGATTGTTTTCATCACTTCAGGCCTTCTATACCATGTTTAAATATGTCATATTATACAAACTACATATATCTAGTAGCAAGAAACCATAAGTGCATAAAAAACCCTTTGTCTGTCGGAGAGTGCAAGCTGTAGATTGTAGTTCAAATTTTATAGCTTTCTGTATTCCTGCTGGAATACTGTTGTGTATACATATGTGTAAACATGTGTGTGTGTGTGTGTGTGTATATATATATATATATATATATATATATATATATATATATATATATATATATATATATATATATATACTGCATGTGTCATATAAACAAATATATGGTGCATCTCTACCAAAGTTTGAAAGATATCAGATGTCCTCCTTGAATAGTAATTTCCTTTATACACGTGCCAGGGGCTAACGATCTTGCACTTTAGGTTAAATACACAGAATTTGCCGAAGAGCAGAAGAAGAAGAATGCCTCTCAATAGCTGTGATTTTTATTGTTTTTCTTAAAAACGAAGTATTCTTGGAAAGATTGCACCTTTTCCTTGTCCTGTGCAATGTCACTGTCTGTCCTTATTTATTCTCCCTGAAATACTTGTTCTTAACGGCGTGTGCAGCTTTGACATTGAAAAGACAAGTCTCTTAAAGACTTTCCAGTGTTTATTGGAGAGCTTGTAAAGAGATCGCTCCTGCCCCCTAGTGACATTTAATTTGATATATATTTAAATCGCAAACTGTTCTGCATCCATTCTCCGTATGTACGACTGCTGGGACACATTTTGTCTGTAAGAATAATTATGTTTGTTTAATGTCAAAGCTATAATTAAATGTCAAAACACGTTATGGAATTACTTAACATTATATTGAATACACTGCTTGAAAGACAGGGCCTGTCATGTTTATGGGTGCATAAAGGCAAGCAGGTTGGGAGCACCTGAATGTTTAGCAACCCATCTGAATTATCACCACCCATCTGCTAGAGCTCAGTCCAATAACCTTTCCATCTCGGTAAACTAGGTTTAGTCCACACAGACCCCTGGCCAGGGAGCTGAATCCCAGTAGCAGAAGACGTAGATGTAGATGCTGCTGCTTGTATTCTTCCTGTAAAGATATGTATTAATGAGTGCGCTCTCATACAGATCCCATACTGATCTGATACTGATACAGTGTCATGTGACATGATCTTTGTCTACAAATGCAGAAGTGTTAATAAAGTTATGTCTTCTTGAAGCAAGAGAAGCAGGGTGTCTGTGTGCAGCTTTTCCTCTGTCTAAAAGAAAGCTGCAGGCTCACGTACGATTGAGCTACCGGTTATCCCATCTCTTAAGCAGAACAACAACACGTCCCATCAGCTATTAGTGAACCTCACTATTCACCCACACCATCCTCCATGACTCTTATGAAGGCCAAAGTAGCAGCTACAGGCCCATGAGCACATTAGTGGTATGAGGGTCAAATATTTTTCAACCCGCGTTGACCCTAATTTGTCCTAATGCTACCCAAGATCAACCTCATGCTAAATTATATACCCATGCCTTGTCTTCCCATCTCTGGCAGCACATGTATGGGAGTTAGAGTGGGAGCAGTAAGTGCTGCAACTCATTTGTGACATCAGTATTGGGGCTGTGACAGGGCAGAGAGGAGTTGAGCAGGTGCCACCTGCCTGTGATCCATTTGTAATAGGGGTCCCATACGTTTTGGCCCAACTAGTGCAACACTAGATACCATTAGTAGTAGGGCATAATATCTACAGTTTAATACCCTTTAATCTGGGGTCCCCTTGCATGACTGACAATAAATATTAGCAGCACTTGAAATCTTAGCTTATGAAGCTGTTCAGCACTGTTTCAGTCTCCCAATAAAAGGCAACACACATAATGATATGAGGGCATGTGATGTACGTTCAGACTTGTTATGGACTGCATCACTGGGCAAATAGAAGGGACATGGAATGTTCCAAAAATTGGACATAGAACATGCCATATGGCTGAGAGAAGGAGCATAGGGTATACCATTAAGCTTGGAGAATGAGCATGGGGGTATACCATAAGGCTGGGAGAAGGAGCAAGGCTGGGAGAAGGAGCATGGGGTAGGATATATTATTAGTGGGAGGCAAAAGACATGGATCACACTATAAGGGTCAGAGCATGGTAAGGCACGGTATCAGCAGCATGGAGTTTGCAACTAGTATACACATGGTATGTATGACAGAGGGGGTAGGGGATTTAAGAAAAGTCTGAAGAGTCAATAGTGCTCATTTACAAACCCAAAAGCAGTGTGCAAAGTCCAATCTGGGATACAATTTACATTTTTACATTACACCCAGGCTTCAGTGGTAGATCCTCGGCTTCCCTGCTTCAAAAGTTGCATTTGCATGTGATACATTAGACTAGCACAAGGCACAAAGAAGCACAAGTGCAAGGAGTGTGTTTAGGTACAAGTAACTTTAATGTATGGCGTCAATGTGTTCAATGAGTTTTAAGCAACTTCAGTTGAAGTTGGGGTGATAAATTTCTTCCTGTTTAAAGGGGGATTTTGTCAATAAAGGGAGGAATTTACTTACATTGCTAAAGACATGATTATACTCATGGAAGGGCTCATGTAGACTCAGTTAAGTGCAGTAGTACATGGGAAATATTTTCAGGCTCAGAACAAGGAACATAGGTAACCTAATCAGACTGAAAGAAGAAGGATGGATTGTACCATCAGGCACGGGGTGTACCATAAGGCGGAGTATGGAATCAAGCTGAGAAAGATATTCATGGAGCATACAATGAGGAAGATAAAGGACTGGATTGTATCAGCACACTAAAGGCAATACCCAATCTCATTGACTCTTTAGAACATTTTTAGAGTAATTTTTCTCTCTATTGCCATCAACATCCAACTGGTACTTTCAACTCCTTTTTCGCTGCAGGGCAGTTGACCATTTCCATAACAATAAAGGCTTCAATGATAACATTATGGGAAAGGTATTAGAAAAGAGTTTTATAGGATCACAAAGGGCAATATTTACAAACGTTCCTAATCTTCTTTATTGTTTACCTGCTGCATACAGACATCTGTTACCTTTGTATTTTGGAAGCAGACATCAAAGACATTAAACAGACCTTCAGGCTTTTGGGACTTACTGGATTCGACTTTATTAAAGGGATTTTGAGTTTAAATATATACATTCCTCCTAGCAATACATTGTTTGGCACTGTCAGTAGCAGCAGGGGCTGGGAATTGAGAACAAACTTCAGAAGGACAGGAGTTCAGGAAACAAGAGGAGACCCCGGCACAGTTCATTGGTCAAAAATAAACCCAAGACTCCAGAGCAACAAGGTGGGCAAACTAACTGCTGCGCATCGGAGAGACTGAAAAACAATTGCAATTTAAAAAAGCTTTAAAGGTCAGAGTTTTATTTTTGAACTTTGCGAGATGTCTCTGGCAGCTCTTGAATATATTACACTGGGCAGGTCTCCTGTAGAAGAGATCATTCTGTCTGCAGCCATATGTAGTCAATTAGTGCTGGCCAAGGCAATAAATAGGAGCGAAACCGATTAAATGGAACTTCAAATTAAAATGATGAATTGCAGTGAATAATCCCTATGTGTTTATACTCCCTGAGTAATTGACCTGTTTGTGTCTAATCCGGAATCATTGTTGATAATTAGGTTAAAGGAGATCAAAAGGCAAACATTAGCCATGAGTCCCCTGGGCCCCCCCATCCATATGGGATGCTAAAAATTTAAAGCTGTGCACAGGCCCAGACTGGCAATCTGTGGGTTCTGACAAATGCTAGAGGGGCTGCTGTAAGATGCCATATACAGTTACTATTTATTGGGCTGGTGAGGGGCTGTTTGGGCCTTTGTGTGTCAGAAATGCCCGGGTCTATTTTGATTCTCAGTCCGGACCTGGCTGCGGCAACCATGATTGTACGCTTATCTTCTGGACCTGCTTTGTGGTGGTAATTGAGCACAGGAACTTTAAACTGATAGGTTCCTTACTTCAAATTAGTATACTCGCTGCCAAAGAGCAAAGGACAGGACATCAAGTGACTAGACATAGTGGCAGCCAACCTCTTCTATCTATCTCTGATTGATGCTTGTCATCTGCATTGAATTTTGCCTGGACTTGACTCCTGTTCTGGTTTTCCTCTAGGTTATTCCTTTGCTACACCCATTGGTTCCCTTCAATGGGTTTGATTTCTACCAATGTAGCTAGGGGCTGAGGGCAGTGGTAAACAATGGCACTAGTGGAATGGCTCCACCGACCGAGCCAGTGTTGCCTGCTGTGACCACCTCGTTCTCTAATCTGAGCCTTACCGGATAGTTTAACATCTAGGGGCACATTTACTTAGCTCGAGTGAAGGAATAGAATAAAAAATACTTCGAATTTTGAATCGAATTGGCTACTTCGACTACGTCTTCGAATCGAAAGATTCGAACTAAAAATCTTTCGACTATTTGACCATTCGATAGTCGAAGTACTGTCTCTTTAAAAAAAACTTCGACCACCTACTTCGCCACCTAAAACCTACCAAGCATCAATGTTAGCCTATGGGGAAGGTCCCCATAGGCTTTCTAGCAAATTTCTGATCGAAGGAATTTCGTTCGTTCGATGGATTAAAATCCTTTGAATCGTTCGATTCGAAGGATTTAATCGTTCGATCTAACGATTATTCCTTCTATAAATAGCGCTAAATCCTTCAGCTTTGATATTCGACAGTCGAATATCGAGGGTTAATTAACCCTCGATAGTCGACCCTAAGTAAATGTACGCCCTACTGTAGTTTTGTTAATCTGGTACTTCACTAGCCTGGGGGGGGGGTGATAGTGAGTGCCATTTTCTTCAGAAATGGAAAAGATCTCTTCTTTGGCCAAGTCCGATAATAAGTGCCTAAAATAGAGAGTCCTTTTGTTTGGCAAGATGCATAATGAGTGGTATGATTTGCACTTAAGTGTTTAGCCAACCATGTGTCCCATTAACCTGGTACAATAAAATCCTACTTTTTTTACATTGTCTTAACAACATTCATCATCTACAATGAGTTACTCATTATAGATAAGGGGTGAATCTGATCCGTTTCACTTTACCAAAAATTCACAAAAAAAGCGCTCATCATTAGTACTCATTAGAACAAATTAGTTAACTGTTTGTGCTTCAGGACAGTGTTTCAACATCATATCACACAACAATAAACCACAAACAAACCATAAATTCAAAGTTTATTCATGGAATTTCCTCAGGCATCACTATAGAACATCTGTTGTGTCAATTCCACCCTTAGTCCTCATGCTTGATATGGCCAAAACAACCAGTCCTAATATCCTTACATGAAGTTAATGAAAACTATGTAGAAGCTTATCCTAGAGGACATCAGATTTCTCTCTCAGCAGAATGCACAGTTATTGCCTCCTTTGTTGCTACCTGTGACTCAAACACTAAAATTTGGCAGGGTTGTCTCTAGCAGAACAACTGTAAGATTTGTAAACAGCAATCCATCCATAATTTATAAAAGTGTCCTGTAATGAACCCTGAAACATGGGCTAACCTAACTTTGCTTTTTAATAAAAGTAGGAATATGTGAATTTGATCCTCAGATATGTTTTGGCTGGAGTTTATTATTTCAAGTCAGACATGAAATTCAATGTATATTTGTCTTCATGTCTTGCATGACTCAGAACTCCAGAATGTTCTCAGTCTCCATGGTAAATCTTTCCTCAGGTGTCCCTAAAAATTTGCTGTTCAATTCCAAAATTCAATGATAACAACTTGTACAGCATATTGTGTGCTCAGTACATTCCTTCTCTGTATATTTGTATTTATACATATGGGTAGGAGGTGCCATATTGTTTCCCTTAGACAGTACAGTATGATGGTATACCTTACTGTGGGCCCAGAACATTCCTTCTCTGAATATTTGTATTTATACATATAGGTAGGAGATGCAATATTGGTTCATTAAGACAGAATAGTATGAGAGTATAACTTATTGTGTGCCAAGAACATTCTTTCTCTGTATATTTGTATTTATACATATAGCTAGGAGGTGCAATATTGGTTCCCTAAGACTATGCAGTATGATGGAATAGCTTATTGTGTGCCCAGAACATTCCTTCTCTATATATGCATATTTATACATATGGGTAGGAGGTGCCATATTAGTCCCTTAAGGTAAAACAGTAGGAGGGTATAACTTATTGTGTGCCCAGAACATTCCTTTTCACTTAAAATGTTTTTAATTGAAGTTTAAATATAGCCATACAGATACAGTATATTAGATGATCAATATAAATGCTGTTTGTACATTATAACATACAATAACTGTTACAAAGCTTGTGTTGAAAGTCAACAAACTTTCTCTGCTTGGAACAAAAATAAAATACAATGGTGAAATGTTAAAGAGATAAACAAGAAAAGGCAGGGTACAAAGGTGTTTAGGTGCAGATATTGTTTTTAGGATGTAAATTGTATGTGTATATAGACCAACAATTTATAAAATATTTCCTCATCTTTAGAGTGCCATATCTAAATCAAATTGCCCTTTGGAGAGACAGGAACCTTTAATATGATAGCATATCATTCAAGGCAAGACGTTACATTTTGATCCAATAAATATACATTGATGTACGAGTTGCTGCTAACACAAAAAATACAAACTCTTAAATTTTTTTTACCTGTTTTGTCGTGGAATTACCATTTGTTTCGACTAATTGTGGGGAGATTTTGGTGGTAATTTTAAATGTTTTTAACTGTAAATAAAGTTCAAGTTCTTTCCACATCGATGATATTTTAGGACAGTTCCATAAGTAATGGAAGATTTTTTATGTTGTATTCTTTACATTTGGGACAAAAGGAATATGTTGACCCAATGGAGGTCTATGTTTAGTTGATATGTTGGTACCTCAATCCTCATCTGGGTTACTGCAAACCCTAATGTAAGCGCATAGCGTAGTAATTAGAGGAGAGCACTCAAAAGCAATCCTGCTGTGAAATTTTATTCAGAGACTACATAACACACAACATGTTTCGAGCCTTGCGTGCCACACTTGAGAAAGGGCACACAAAGCCTGAAACATGTTGTGTGTTATGTAGTCTCTGAATAAAAGTTCACTGCAGGATTGCTTTTGAGTGCTCTCCTCTAATTACCACTGTATGAATATGTTGACCCATCAGCTTTTTTTCAAATAAGAAATTTTGTAACCCAAATGAATTTATCTAAATTGTTGATTTCTCCAGTTTTCACAGTTAATTCTTAAAGAAGAAATTAGTTGCCAAGGGGAGATATCAAAATTCAAAATTAAAGACCATTTATTTGCCAGGTCTTGCCAAGGATGCAAGTCATGGGCTTTTGGTTGAAACTACAAATTAGAAATAATAGTTATTCTCCAAGAAGGGATCAATAAGTTCTTTTCACTTCTAGTGATGTAGCTTAAACTGAACGGCGATATAAAAGGCAAAATCTGATAATTACACCTATTAGATTTAAAAACAGATTTCCATGTAGCCACTGAATCTCTGAAAAGTACATATTTTAATATCAGCATGCCGATTTTTTCCATTTTTAAGTAAATATGATACTACATGTGCACCAGAATCTAAAGTGGATTCCAATCTCGAATTGCTGAAGGTTTCTCATCCCAAAATCCATTCAATGAAATATCTACAAATTGAGGCCATATTGAAATTTCTAAAATCTGGAATGTTCAATCCACCTAACTGCTAAGGTTTTCTTCATTTTGAATTTTTTTTGTTGCGCCATAAAAAACTTGATACTAATTTGTCCAATTTTTTACATCTGAGAGTTGAATAGGAAAATTTGAAAGAGAGTATAGAATTTTTGGAAATATTAATATTTTAATATTTTAAAGAAAGTCCTAATAGGTTAAGAGTGTATAATCTAGATAAGTCAGAAGGAACTGAGATACCCAAATGTCTGTTTAAATAGTGCTATTAAGAATGTCCAAAGAAGTATAAGAAGAATAATCGATTCTGGTCCCTACATTAAGGGGGTGAAAAGAAAAAGTACAGTCTATCTCAGTGAGATGAAAAGTTCTCCAGATACAGAGGGCCAGATTTACTAAATGGCGAAGTGACTAATGTTAGCGAAAATTTTATAATTTCGTTACTTCTCCTATTTACTAACAGGCGCAGGCATAACTTCGCTAGCAAAGGAGATAGACTCTAGCGGTACTTCGCTCCCTTGCGCCTGGTGAAGTTGCACTCTGATGCGAGATTTTACTGAACGTACTTGCTCAAGACTTGCCTTCACCACCTCAGACCAGACGAAGCGCAATAGAGTAGATACGACTTCCTCAAAATTTAGTTGAACAATTTTCCCAAAAACACTGGAGACTTTTCATTTTTCAGGGTGATAGGCTGCAAAAGATCGTAATTTTTTTCTGGGGTACCTGGCTTCCCCCTACATTTCATAACATATGGAACATAAACTATACACTGGGCTCATATGTAGGGCAATATAACAACTTTATTTTATTAAGATTTCCCGGGCTTTTGTAGTGAAATATATTTGCTGCAACATATACGTCCATTGAACTTTAACTTCCCGCCGTGTGCAAATTAGGCAACGCTAGCGCAACTTAGCTTCCCTTGCCGCAGTATCGCTAACACTACTTCGCCACTGTTCGGAGCCCTGGACGCAATTTAGGATTTTAATGAATTTGCGTTGTCCTGTTGAATTTACGCCTGGCGAAGTGTTGCGATGTGAGCGAAGCGGACGCTATCGCAAATTCGGCTCTTAGTGAATCTGCCCCAGAGAGTCTAGTGTGTTTAGGGAAATTAGATATACATTTGGATTAAATGAGATTTTTTGCTTAGGACCACATCTATCTAAGGATCTTATGTGAGTTTCATTAAAATCGCCTCCAACCACCAATTCATGTTGGGGATATTAGGTAATTCTTTGAGTAATTATGGTGTAAAACTCATCTTTGTTGTTATTGGGAGCATATATACAACATAAGTTTCAAATTGTAAGAGGACTTCTGCAAACACAATACTCCCTTGATCATCAAAATCAGAGTTAATAATCTGTACAATTCCTCTCTTTTTCTTGAGACCCGGGGAGAAGACCAAGTTGCCTACCCAATCTCTTTTAAGTTTAATGGATTCTTATTATGTTAAATGGGTCTCCTGCAACATAACAATGTCAATCTTTTCAACTCTTCCAAGATCCTTTTTCTTTTAATACACTGTATATCAATTCAAGTCACATTGGTTCCCTAAAACAGTACAGGATGAGGGTATAGCTTATTGTATGAATGTAATACAAATAAACCGGGTTTCCCCTAAATGGGACAAAAGGAACTGGTTTATCCGATAGCACCCTTGCTTTGTTCTTTTCTTTATATGCTGTTGCTCTTTAGAGTGCCCTCCATTGTATATTTATTATTGGTATATAGCTTATTGTGTGCCCAGAACATTCCTTCTCTGTATATTTGTATTTATACATAGGGGTAAGATGTTCCATATAGACAGTATGAGGGTTTAGCTTTTTGTGTGCCCAGAAAATTCCTTTTCAGTATACAATATTGACTCCCCCAGACAGAACAGTTTATGTGTACCCTGGTGGTCTAGTGGTGGGGACACCTGCCACATAGTTTCTTCCTCCTCAAGCGCCGGTTCTCCTATGGTACGTATAGCGATGACGTCGCTACACGTACCATATTTCAGGCGCGCATCAGAATAGTCCCGCTCATAAACAGTGTCGAATGTCAAAATTATTTGTATGCCCATTGACTTTAAAGCATTTGGCCAAAACAGGCACGCAGATAACAATTGTCACGGACGACGAAATTGACAGGCGTAAAAATCATTTTGACGCCCATTGACGTTTCACAAATATTTTGGCGTTTCACTAATTATACGGGAAATTCGCGAATTTTTCGGAGAAATGAAATGGGACATCACTAGTGCTGTGTAAAATTAAAATCACTGAAAAAACTGTAAAAAGCTGTGTAAAATAATTGGTGAATTTTGCAATGTGTGGGTAATTTTACGCCATGCGAACGACAGAGCTGCACGTAATAATTTTATACATCATCCTTCCACAATCCCCTCACTTGAGAGGACCAGCATCTTAAAGGGCACGTAAAGGCAAAAAAATTAAATCCAATTTTTATTTTCTTTAATGAGAAAAAACAATATACTTTAATTAAAAAATGTGTACCATTTTTATAAGAAACCTGACTGTATGCAGTGAAATTCTCCCTTCATTTACTGCTATGGATAGGAATTGTCAGACAGTCCCTAACTGCTGAGCAGGAAAACAATCTTACTTATGAACAGCAGGGGGAGCCCCCACCTTACTTCCAAGCCATGCAGAACTCAAGCAGCTTTGTTAATGACAATCCCTAAGCAGCCCAGACCACACTGAGCATGTGCACAGTCTTAGTCTTGCAAAGATATTTAACAAAGTTACAAGATGGTGACCCCCTGTAGCCAACTTTGAAAGCATAAATTATTTGTTTGATTAGGCTTGTGGTGCAGTAAGTTCATGTTTATATTCAGTATACAAAATAGAGTATTTCTAGCCTTATTCTATTTTAAACTCTACATTCCCTTTAAATGCAGTACAAGGATTCCTGATAGTCTTTCCATTGTCTTCCAATTTCATTCGGCACCCTACAGTAAATGAAAATGTTGCATATTATATAGGGGTATCAGAGGATGAAAAAGTATAGGGCATTCATACCCTTTTCCCCATCTATTTGCCCTATTCCATCCTCTCCCCTCTCTGTTACTTAATTAATTCTTAGCTTTATCCACTGTAAACCTCCTTTATACACTCTCAGTCTCCTTAGTCACCTATCATTCTTAGGGGCAAATTCACTAAAGGGCACATTTTTACCTTCGCCTTCATGACACACTTCGCTACCACTACGTTAATTCACTAAAACACAAAGTTGTGCCTCTGAGGCTGAACGTTGGCGAACTTTCGCTAATGTTATTTAGTCAGCGCGAGCATTTCATAGTGAACTTTCCTTAACATTCGTTTCTGCCCAGCGAAACTTCGTTAGTACGCTTACGCTTAGGTCAATTTGAAAGGGGCGGGTACATATAGGTCATATATACAGTATGTCTTTATTAGTGATGTTGGTGCAAATGCTTGAAGTATCTACTTGTTATTAAAAATGTCCAAGGAAGCAAAATAAAGACAAAAGAGATTCTGTATTGTCCTAGACATGAGCCCACCCTAAAATATATGTGTCATACCCCTCATATTGTTAAAAAAAATGTTATAACAAAAATTAAACAACTTTTAAATACTTTACTTTAAAATATGAAAAAACCCAAATGTTTTCGGCATACAGGATATGATGTCACTGACATAAGATTTAGGAGGATGTAGCTTCATCTTATCAGTTTACCAGGTCTAAACTGGTGAAGGAAACTCTGGCGAAAGAGGTAACGCCTTGCAAAATTCGCACTTGTGAATTTGCGGAGTAGCGATCATTCACCTGAGCAAAAATTCGCCTGGCGAAAGGGCGCAAAGCTCCATCTACTGTTTCGCTAGCGAATAGTCCTCTATGCCTGTAGAGGACTATTCTCCAGTAAATTGGAGATCTCCCGGCAGATTGGATTTCTGGCGAATTTTCACTAGCGACGACCACTTCACCCTTTAGTAAATCTGCCCCTTACACTCTTCTGTCTATTCTTAGCCTCCTCCATCTGTTAGCTTTTGGCGCTCCTCTGTTTTTACAGTCCTGTGGAGATTATCAGCTTCCTCCATCGCTAATTTCTATTCTCAGCCTATTCCATCCTCTCACTTCTATCTGTCCTCAGCTACCATGGTGAGGTAGTGTGCTTATGTTGATTGACAATAGGGACAGTCCAATCACCCTTAGATCTATTTGTTGCTACTTTCAAGGGGAAAAGGGGCATCGGGTAAAAAATGGAAATAAATGTATTATATGAAATTCGTGGGTGGGGGCAGTCTGAGTTGGTGCAGACACTATGCTATGTTGTCCTTGGTGGAGTGGGGAATCTCTTTGTGCTGGGGGTGGCATTGTGCCATGTTATATCAGGGGGTGTCCCAGTAGGGAGTTACACATTATGTTATGTATATAAATACATATCTTATTCTGTATGTAGTGTAGGGAAAGACTAATGGAAGTTGCAGGTTGCATTCCCATGTTTTGCACTGAAGGTGTATCCAGTGCTCATATAAACCTTTGCTCTGAATTCACTTTTTATTTCTTGAGCCCCAGGCATGCCAGCGTACAATTAATAAAGCCTTATTTATAATCAAAGCCAGTGTCACATAAACCTCATTCCCATTAATTGTCCCCTGCCTTTCCCAGTAGCTGACGACCTTTGCAAACCTGTATTATATCAGGCGTTTGGGTCCATTCCATGTCTGGCGTGTTTTGTATATACAGGAAAGGGCTGCGCTATGGGGCAGCAGGCTGGCTAAAATCACTGCCAAATTATGTAAATATTTAACAACACAAAGAAGATGGCAATTTATTGGCCTGCGCCAATCTTTTTCCAGTTGGTTACACATCACAGTGCTGTACCCTCCATAGATACTAATTAGCTTTTTGTTACAACCCAGGCCTAGTTTAGTTAAAGGGGTGGTGGTTCACCGGTTTTTAGTATGTTATAGAACGTCCAATTCTAAGCAACTTTTCAATTGGTCTTGTTTATAATTTTTTGATTATTTGATCATTTCTTCTGACTATTACCACCTTTCAAACAGGGGTCACTGACCCCATCTAAAAACAAATGCTCTGTAAGGCTACAAATGTATTGTTATTGCTACTTTTTACCCTCTCCAATTCATATTGTTTATTGTTTACTCATATAGTTTCTTACTTATTACATAACATAAATGTTTTCGGTTGTGGTTTGATGAATATTAAAGGGGAACTCCGATTTCCAAGCCAAAATTTGATAAAGAGGCCCACATAACACAGAAACCCCTAATATACCCATCACAGTTATTGTTTCTTCAAAAAGTATGAATAAATGCCATTTTCTATGCTGAAATCCAGCTGTTTAACAGTTCTTCTCTTTCTGCATCATTTGAAATCCTGGCAGGGAAGGAGGGACTAAACACTGATGTTACAATTTGTAACAACTTCTCCACAGCTTACATACAGCATGCAGGAACTACATCACCCACAATGCATTGCACTGTGATGTTCCTTTCCTTATTGAAATCACGTGTGCAGGGAATTGTGGGGTTTGGAGGCTACAGGCTGAGGACAGATTTCTGTTGATACAAAGTAACAGTAGTCAGCCAGCTCAGCAAAGTAGTCAAAGAGATCAGAAGGAGAGCAAGAGGCTATTCTTAGGGAACTGTCAAAAACCATTAAAAATCATGAAAAGTCTGCATATTTTTTAATTGATGAATATTGCAAAGTTGCTTGGAATTATGTTTCAAAACTTATGTTATCTTTTTGAGGAGTTCCCCTTTAAGTATTTACCCTATCTGTATCTTGCATAAAGCAGCTAGATGCTTTTGGCATGTCACTAGCCATACCCTTCTGGGACATAGATAGTGGTGTAACTAGATGTTATTGGCTCCACAGCAAATTAATTTTAGGACCCCCAACATATGCAGAGGTTGTCCCTTTTTACCAATATCTGTTGAAGTTGCTTGTTAATTAGGACCTCAAAGGACCCCATATAGCCTCAAAGGACCCCTATAGCTACTTGGGCTCCCTTGCAGCCTCTGTAGTTATGCTCCTGGACCCCCCCCCCCCAGCAGGGTCTGCTTCCTCTGTAGTTAGGTGTCTGGATCCAGATATTGCACATAAAATATATTGTCTGGGCCCCCTAAAGCTCCCGTCTGTCTCTATCCAATGTGGGTTCAATTGCATACGGCTGCTTTTTTGTAAATATTAGAGAAAAGACTCATGACAAAAAGTCTGGTTCATTTAAGAAGACAAGTGCAGAATGCAAAGTAGCATTCTGAAAGCAATTCACTCACAAAGAAAGGAAAGTGCGTTGATTTTATGAATTTATATGTTTTAGTCTTTCCCTGGGAGAGATGGAACCTCATCGTCCCAGGCTGAACTGTCCCCTGGCCAACTCGGCTCTGCCCTTGGCTAGTCACTGTCTCCCTGTGTTGCATCAGAAGGTGACCTGCAATGATACATGACACAATAGGAACAAACTATATTTATATATATCCAGGAGTGGAGTTCAAGATGTTCATTTTAAAAAGTTTTCACATTTTTTATGACAGACGCCCGGACTTAAGAGGCTCTTTAAAAGAAATTTATATAGTGTAATAGTTCAGCTGGCTCTGGAAAGGAATCCTATCCAAGGTGAAAAGTTGAAGCTTTCCCTTGCTTAAAATAAAAATGACGCGGGATTCAGTTGGAATATATAGAAATGTATTTCAGGTATGCTGCAAAAGAATACCTTTTTATGAACTGATTCCTAACCCACCCCACAGAAGCACTATTTATCAGTGGGTGAAAGAGTTCGCCATTTGATAAATATGCCTCAAAGTGTCAAAGTGACTGCTTGTACCCTTAAAATGTACCCTGCCCAGTCAGAGGGGAAGCTGAGTTATACATACAGAATGAGTTACCACAGATGGATCCTGCCCAATCAGAGGGAAAGGTGAGTGGTACATTTGGAATGAGTAACCACAGATGCACCCTGCCCAGACAGAAGGAAAGGCAAGTGGTATATTCAGAATGAGTAACCACAGATGGATCCTGCCCAATCAGAGGGGAAGGTGAGTGGTACATACAGAATTAGTAACCACAGATGGACCCTGCCCAGTCAGAGTGGAAGGTGAGTGGTGCAAACAGAATTAGTAACCACAGATGGACCCTGCCCAGACAGAGAAGGTACATACAGAATGAGGTGCAACAGATGGTCTGGACCCTGCCCAAACAGAGGGGAGGGTGAGTGGTTCATACAGAATGAGGACCCACAGATATACCCTGCCCAGGCAGAGGGGAACATGAGCAGAACAGTCATTATAAACAACCACCGTTTATTCTGTTCCATCAGTGGTGGGTTAGGACATGGCCAACAAACTCCTTAGCTTATGGTTGTCAGTGGGATTCTGGAATTTGTAGTTCAGCCACATAAATTGGATTGCTGGATATCCCTGCCAGACACAATCTGTTTTGTAGTGGATGTTCACATACTGTATGTGTGTGGGTATTATTAAAGAACGCTTTTACAAGAGCCAGGGATTGTCACACTTGCCTGTGGTTAAGAATATATAACTGCTTCATATGCTTGCGAAAAATGTCTTATTCCAACAGTTTAGCTGGGCTTTAAAATAAATTCACTGTGGTGCTCAGTAACTTCTAGTTACCCCACTAAGTCCTTGTGTCCTCTGGAGAGATCTACTGGGAACGATGAGTGCTTAGCTCCACATTTCCAGTGTAACCGATCCCGAATTGGCCAGCCTTTACCCATAACTGAGCTCTTCCATTCTGTTTATTAGCTTAGGCACTCTTCTATGTATTTTTTTATTTAATTACTGGCCCTTGTATATTTATACATAGTGATGCAACCCCTTCCATAACTGGCTCTTCACCAGTGCAACCAATCCTAACTTGGCCAGCCTTTCCACATCACTAAACTCTTTATCTACTTACTTGCTCTTCCTTGGACTTTGACTATTTTATTAGTACAGGTATGGGACCTGTTATACAGAATACTTGGGACCTGGGGTTTTCCGGATAACAGATCTTTCTGTAATTTGGATCTTCATACCTTAAATCTACTAGAAAAATATTAATTAAACCGAATAGACTGGTTTTGTTCCAATAAGGATCAATTATATCTTAGTTGGGATCAAATACAAGGTAATATTTTATTATTATATATATTTTTACATTTTTGAGAGATGGGAGATGACCATTCCGTAATTCTGAGCTTTCTGGACAGATCCCACACCTGTCCACTTTTTGCACTCTGATGGGTCTTTTAATACAGGACAGACTTTGCTGGCCCTTCCTGATACATCCCACATTGGACTCCCCCAGTTCATTAATAAAGAGAGTAAAGTGAATCCAGTAAAGAACGATGGATTCAATGACTTTATTACCATCAGTTTCAAGAATATTCAAGAAAACTACTAGGTATTCTCCATAAGATCTGTCCTAACTGGACTTTAGACTGCCCTCCAGACATTATTTTTGAAACCCCAAGTGGATTAGTCCCACAGTTTGGAAACCTCTGATATATCCAAGGTATTACTGTATTTTGTTGGTTTCAGACATGTCTGCCAGTGTCCGGAAGTACTAATGGAAGTACTAATGGAAGCTCTGAGGGGTACAAAAGATAGACTGATGGTCCCTATTTGGCCATTTGATTCCATCGTTGGCTGTATCCAATTTCAACTTGAGGGAAACGAATGCTTTCCAGAACATAGCTAGGGGATTAGCAGAACTCAAAGCAAGTTACAAATATGACAATAACCCTATGGAATGCAAGTAAGCCTTGTACTTGCTTTCCGTTAACAGACACAAGTTGTTCTCCTCTGAGCCATCACTGTGACTATCACACTTTATATGCTATTGTCTATTTATAGGCTTCCAGGCACCACTCACCCTTTTCCGATTAAACGGAATAGTGGTACCCCATAGGCATCATCATCTGCCATAGGTATGGCAAAGTTCCTCACATACATGTGGCCATAACACAGCTTTTTCTTTAAAGGAGAACCAAACTTTTTTTCTTAAAAACCCCTACCCCCCTATCCTACATAGACCCCCCCACCAGCCTAGGTGTAAACTTCGGTAATTAACCCTAATTCTTTACTTTCTCTCTCTTTGCAGATTCAGCGCAGCAGAGCTTATGGTCTTCTTTGGGAAGTAAGTGCCGTATCGCCACATGCACAGTTGGAGCAGTCTTCCAGTTTTTGACAACTGCACATGTGCTGAAAGTCATGGAAATTGCCGAAGCACCGGAAGAAGAACTGAAGATTATAGAAGAGCCAGAAGATGGTGCCCGTGAGCTCCACTGCACTGAGAGGTAAGTAAAGAGTTAGGGTAAATTACTAAATTTACACCTAGGCTGGGGGGGGGTTAGCGGGGGTCTATGTAGGAAAAGGGGGGTAGGGGTTTTAAGAAAAAAGGATTGGTTCTCCTTTAAGGGAAAGAGATTTATTGTCTCTTTTCAGCGCAAAACACCATGAAATTCACACCACAGACCCTAAGGTATTTTGATCAAAATACGAAATCTAAATTGTTGATGTTCCCTTTGATAGAGCTACACAAATCAGATGCAAACACACATTCCGCAAGGGATCCTGCGTCCCATTCATCACAAACTGTAAGTCTTCCAGCCAGCTTTAAATGCACTGTTTACAGAACACGCTGGCATCTCCTTTATTGTATATTATTCGTATTTTGGCAAGCTGCCCCTCTCTGACAGCAACTGTGCACTGTTACTAACACAGCTGCTTTCTGATGCCCATTGACATTCCTATAGGAAATAGGAACAGTGAAGTGTGCTTGTTCCTTCTAAATATCATACAGTATGCATTAATCAAGCAACCAGCTGAAAATTGGGACTGTGTATATTTGCTGTGATTCTGGGGAAATTATGTCTGTGGGGAAGCAGCTTTTATATCTTTTTAGTGTCAATCGAAGCTCCCTTGACGGGTATTGTATCCTGATATTCATAATGAGATAACAGTGAAGAAAAAATAAGTTTTATACCATGGACATTTCCACTTCCCATCCATACCCAAACACCAATATCCAATAAGCAGTTTTTCTGTGACTGACACTAGAGTATCCCACCTACTGCCTACAATGACGTCCTCTGGTGTTGATCACAACATAATACCCATAACCTATCAGTGGAAGGGAGAATGTCTTAGGTCAAAAAACAACCAATGCTGCTTCAATGTTTTCTGTTACAAAATAGTACAAATTAGGGCTCATAGGGCATGCTGTAAGGACAGGTCCCCGGTGTGGCCCGTGGCTCGTCTGAATCAATTAGTAGGGAGGTTTTTGTTTTATTGCTAATAGTGATGGGCGAATAAATTCGCCAGACATGAATTTGCGGCGAATCTACTTATTTTGCCCTGCCAGCAAAGTAATTTGTGAAACTGCGGCAACAATTTAGCAGCGAAAAATCCACTGCGTGAAAAAAAAAAAAAATTGGTGGCCGTCCAAATTGTCGCTCACATAAAAACTATTGAGTGTCAAAATTATGTGGACGCCCATTGACTTTAATGCATTTGGACCAAATATTCGCACAAACAAAAATTGTTGCCCGCGTCAAAATAATAATCAGTAAATAATTTTATTGCCCATTGAATTCAATGCATTTTGCCAATTTTTTGCCGGTTTGCGATTTTCGCAGAAAATTGGCTAATTTTTTGGCACCCATTCGCCCATCAATAATTGCTAATCCTATTTTATATCAAAGGTCAGAGTTTTATCTAAACCACGACTAAACTCACTTTCTCTAATACTTGTCATGAGATTTATTTAAACATTGGAATAAAAAAAGTATGGGAGTGGGAAAAGTCACAAAATGAGTCGGGAAAACACCAACTTTTACATGTTAAATTAGAAAAAATGTGAACATTTTAAATTTATAAACCAGTCTCTAAAAGTTGAAGATAACCTACATTTTATTTTCAGTAAGAAACATCCATTTTATTTTGAAATCTAATTTTTCTTCTGCTGTTTATATTCCAGCACAACATTCCTCCATGTACACCACAGAACCGCCAAGACCATGTTCCATCAATGCCATCTGCTTTGTTTCTGCCCACGTCCCTTCAATTCACTGCTCCAAACCTCTGGGGTTGACTATAAAATATATATATATATATATATATATATATATACTATACAGTGTATACTGCAGATCGTTAAGCTGTGCCTGACTTGGTATAACAGTCATCGAGTTGATTCTGATGTAATTCTTTCCCATGTTTATGGATATTTTAGATCTGTTATTTGGTGCAATAAAAGTATACACAAAAGCAGCTACTGGTTTATAATATCTTTATTCCTTGGCAATGAGTTTTGTTTGACATGTGGAAATGTGGAAAAATGCCAGTGTTTTTGGATTTAGAATGACATATGTAAAATGTTTCTTTGGTTGCCCCCAATTATAGGGGAAAAAGAGGCTTAAACAACTCTTTTATATTCCTCTGTTTGATCAGAATGGAGGCTGAAAGGAGGGTGAAGTTAAGCCACTGGAGTAACTAGTGGTAACATGGTCCCACAGTAAAATCATTTTAGGGCCCCCCTTAAACTTAAATGAGAACTAAACCCCCTTGCTAATAAAAAAAAACCCTATCCCCTACCCTCCATATTCTCCCTTTGCTACTCCCCTCCTCACATGTGTTAACACAAGTAAAGCCCCTAAGTCGGTAATTACCCCCTGTTGCAGAGTCAGCGCAGCGGAGCTCACGGGCGCTATATTCCAGCGCTTCAGGGTGTCTTCTTCTTCCGGAGCTTCGGTAATTTTCGTCACTTTAGGAACATGAACAGTTGTAACGAACTAGAAATTTGCTCCAACTGCGCATTCGCCAATACGGCGCTTACTTCCTGAAGATTACCGAAAAGCCGGAAGATGGTGCCCATGAGCTCAGCTACGAGGGGTAATTACCGGCTTAGGGGCATTTACTTGTGTTAAATCCTGTGCGGGGGGAGCAGAGAAGTGGGACTATTGAAGGTAGGGGTTTTTATTAGCAAGGGGGTTTAGTTCTCCTTTAAGAAACTGCTATCTATCAGTACTCCACTGAGACCCCTACACCTCCTGTGATCCCCAGCAGTAGGAAGGTCTGCTTCTTTTATAACTACTTACATAGATCATGTTTCCAGTGGCTTGCAAAATGGTGATGGTGAGACAAAATAGACAGTAGAGGAAGAAGGAGATCATAGGGTAAGATGGTGACAATAAATCATAATGATGACGGTAGGACAAGATATAGAGAGTGGGACAAAAAGGGAATTATAGGCAAGATAGAGACATTAGGACAATATGATAAATGTAGGGACTAGATGGAGACAGTAGGATAAGATGGAGGCTACAGGACAAAAAAGTGATGGTGGGACAAGATGGAGACAGTAAGGCAAGATGGATATGGTAAGGCATAGAGTGTTCTATATTAGGATATTCTCCCCCATATACTAGTCATTTTCAGATAGTTAGTAATACAACAAATTAAAGGGATACTGTCATGGGAAAAAAAGTTTTTTTTCAAAATGAATTGGTTAATAGTGCTGCTCCAGCAGAATTCAATTTCTCAAAAGAGCAAACAGATTTTTTTATATTCAATTTTGTAATCTAATGTGGGGCTAGACATATTGTCAATTTCCCAGCTGCCCCAAGTCATGTGACTTGTGCTCTGATAAACTTCAATCATTCTTTACTGCTGTACTGCAAGTTGGAGTGATATCACCCCCTACCTTTTCCCCCCTATGTCCTTGTTGCTATGGGTTACTAGACCCATTATTAATAAAATGTTTAACACTCTCTGCATTAGGAAAATGCACATGGGAGTGTCACAAACGGCACCCTAAATTCAGAACCCAAGCTAAGCTCCCTGGTCTTGGCTCTCACTTCTGCCTATAACCCCCGCCTTTCACCTCGGGAGGAGCCCTTGGCTAATTGGATGTGGCCAGGTCTTATTTGAGAGAGGAGCAAAGCTAGCGGTTCTGGACGAGCAAAGGGGCACGATCGTCTGACCAGGATGGAGGAACGCCACTTGGAACAGGCAGGCTGGACCAACACAAGCAGAGTAGAATAGTCAGACAGGCCGGAAACAGGATTGGAGAGGACAGGCAAAGGTCAGATTGGAGAGTTTGGAGTAATCAGGCAGGCTAAGGTCAGGATTGGAAAGATCATAAAAGTTGAGTAGGCAAGCAAGGGTCAATACACAGAAGATCAAATAGGATTCACAAAGAATATACACCCAGGAATTTTACTAATAGAACCTAACAAAGGGCAATGAGTTTAATGCTGATATTCCTTTATATAGTTTGAATTTCACGCGATTGCGCGATGACATCATCACGCTGGCGCATAAAACCCGCGCATTAGGGAAGTCAGCACAGAAGGGAAGAAGACGCACGTGGCGGGCGTCCCCGCCTGAGCCGCGGCAGGGGACCCCGCCGCCCACTAGACCACCAGGATGAGTCCTTACATTAACCCCCCTCTAGGAGGGGCCACTGGACCCTCAAGCTTACCAGGAGACCTGAGATGGGACTGTCTCCTAAAATGCTCAACCCTGGCATCAGATTTGACCAGACTTTCCACCAACACTAGAGGAGGACAGGATTGCTGGGGAACGTGTATGGCTGGTTTTAACATAGAAACATGAAACAGGTTAGATAACATGAACATATCAGATAACTCAAGACGGACAGAGGTTGGATTCACAATCTCCACAATAGGATATGGACCAATAAATCTGGGCCCCCGCTTAAGAAGTGGGATTTTAAGATGGATATTCCCTTTGAATAGCCAAACCAAGTCCCCAACCTGAAATTTGGGTACCTCCCTATGGGTCTTATCGGCTGCTCTTTTTTGAGCGGATGTTACTGCCGATAGAGAACTATGTACCCCAGAACTAGACTTAGAGCAATGCTCAACAGAAGGGAGTTTCTCAATGGAAGCAACTGCCACCATAAGAGTGGAAGCTAGACACAAATATATGCATTTAGAACCCCACTGAATAACCTCCCCAGTTCACACACATGGATAATGCCTTTGATTTTTGGGTTACCTTTTATCAACAGTAGAAATCCTTATTGGAGGTGTAAGGGGAATAAGAGGAATATTATACCTTGCTGCGAAGGAAGCATCTAAAAAATTTCCCCCAGCCCCAGAATCCACCAAGGTCGAAACTTTAACTGAACCCCCAGGCAAGGACAAAACTACAGGTACTAAGTTTTTTGAGGCAAATTGGGGAGAGGAAATCTCTCTACCCAAATGGAGCTTCCCTTCTCCACTTGGGTTTTGAGGACTTCCAGGCCTCTTGGGACAATTTTTAAGGAAATGCCCCTTATCCCCACAATATATGCATAGACTCAGTGATCGCCTATGGGCCCTTTCCTCAGGGGACAAGCGTGTAGCCCCCAATTGCATGGGTTCCCCCTGAGGGTTAGGAAACGAGAGAGTTGGTGATTCGTCATTACATATAATAGGAAAATCTTTATCCCCCTCAGCCCGTCTCTCTCTTTTTTTCATATTCTTTGAAAAAAACTCGAATGTCAGAAAGACTACAAACAACTCCAAATTGATCCCTGGACCTCTCCCATTGACTTAAACAGCAATTAGGAAGGCTTTAGATGGAGAATAGTCTAATTCGAGTCCTCAAAGCGCCATAGTATGATAAAGCTAAAAAATCGAATTAATTTTTTTTAAAAAACTCGATTCAAACTTGAATAATTCCCTAGTCGAATTGGACAGTTTTGACCATAAAAAAAACTTGAATTTGAATTTTCAACCCTTGATAAATCTGCCCCCGCGTTTTATCTGTCAACATGCAGAGCGGCCAGATCAAAGGGGGGGGGGGTTGTATAGATATAAAATGTTAATGAATTTGAACATGATACTGATATTTTTGTTTATATGAAACAATTATACATATATTTAATTGATATATGGGGACAATGGTATGGTTTTAATATTTATGTTGTTTATGTTTTTGCCTGTGTATGTGCGATAAGGACTGTGGAAACGGTTACTTGTGTTTATACTGCAAATATGAAATATATGTGAAGAATGTAAGAAATTGTACCTGCGCAAACCCCTCTTATTGCTATTCTTAACTATATCGGTTTTTATTTATTCATTTAATGATAGGTTTATTAACACTTCCCACAGCAACCCTTTATATATTCCACTGCAATTCCCAAGCAATTCTATACATATCATTGCCAAATCCCCTATACACACACTATAGGGCCTCAAGAATCTGGATACCACTTCTAATTGATTCAGAATTGATTGTTTAAGCCCCACCCATGACTGAAGCAGATACATGATTAGGAACACAGCCATGATAATCTCCAGCAAATTATTTATCACTTAGAAAGATGCAAATGTTAAACTTGATTCTTCCCTTAAAGCAGCTCAAGAATGCCATCTGGTGGCCCCACGGCTCTGCTTTGAGACCTTACTTCAACTGTTTGATAAATACAGGACCATTTGACGCTTTAAAATGAGCACTAAAGTTGTTTATGGCTATGTGGAGGCTGACCTTTTGATTGATATGGTCTCAGTTTTATGATTTATATTATCAAGTTTATTCATTGTGCAAATTAATATTGTTCATATTGGTCCAGATTAAATTAATATTTCAATGAGACAAAAACGTATCCAAGGAATTTCATACAAAGAGGCGGACAATAATTCTCTACAACATTTTTTGAAAATAATCCTAAACCTAAATGATGCTAGAGCTTCCTAGAGATACAACTCAAAGCAAATTATTACGTAAGATATACCTTTTCTCGTAGGGGAACTAATGGGAACATTCCATATATTCCATTAAAGGGAGCATATTTAAGGCAAAGTTTCATATTTTTCCTGAAAATGTATTTTAAAGAAGTACATGCCACGGGATAATCCCAAAGCTCATTCCTAAAAACTCGCAAAAATTTAAGTTTTTTCCCCCATGAAGAATTCCAGTTTTTGCCCCAAAAAAGTCCAACCAGAAATATTAGAGTTTTAGTTAATAACCCCCATAGTGTATGATTATAAAAAAAAGTAAACTGGTGCTTTATTAAATTGTAAACTGTAAGGGGCAGATTTATCAAGGGTCGAATTTTGAAGTAACCATAACTTTGAAATTGGAATAAAAAAAAGACCAAGCAAAATTTATTAAAAAAGTCTATTTTTTTTTTGGGTGATTGGGCTGTTTTCGTTTGAATTCGAATCATGCGAATGAAAGTAACATTGCATTCGATCAAATTTGATTCAAAGTTTTTCCCCAAAAAGATTTCCACCCATTGACTCCAAATAGGTTCTAGGAGGTCCCCCTTAAGCTAAAACAGCAATTCGGCAAGTTTTAGATGGCGAATAGTCGAAGTCAGATTTTTTAAAGAGACAGTACATGATACATTATGATATTCTGATTTTCAAATTTTTTTCAAATTTGGACTTTTCCCTAGTCGAAGTACACAAAAATTTATTCAAAATTCGATTTTTTCTTAATTCTAATTTTCACTTCAACCTTTGATAAATCTGCCACTAATTGTATAAGGAGCCAGCTGATTTTTAACAAGACTGTTTCATGTAAACAAACAAACCATAAATATTACTTTTAAAGTGGCAGCACGTGCATTAAATGCAATTAAAAAGCCCACTATCTGATCTGGAAGCCTGTTCTTCTGTGTCTGCTCTGGTGCAGTCTGACCCGAGCAAGAAAGAAAAGCTATTTTTTTGCCACCTCTGATGGTTGTAGAGAATCCGCAAAGTTGGATAAAAAGGTTATATACATGGATATGGGGAATTAAATAGTCAACACTTTTTTAAAAGGAAAGAATAGTGAAATGTGGTGGATCAGGTACTGTACTCATTTTAACATTGCCCTAAATCCTAAGATTTTGTATCTTTTAAAGCAAGTGCTTTTGAAACAACTGCTTTTGGTGCTAGCTTCCTTTGCAGGACCTGTAAACATTGGGAGGCCGATTCACTATGGGTCGAATATCGAGGGTTAATTAACTCTCGATATTCGACTGTGAACTAAAATCGTTCGACTTCGAATATCGAAGTCGAACGATTTTGCGCAAATCCTGCGATCAAACGATCGAAGGATTTTTCGTTCGATCAAACGATTCGAAGGATTTTAATCCAACGATCGAAGGAAAATCCTTCGATCAAAAAATGGCTAACATTGACTTCGGTAGCTTTTATCTGCCGAAGTAGGGGGTCGAAGTTTTTTTTAAAGAGACAGTACTTCGACTATCGAATGGTCGAATAGTCGAACGATTTTTAGTTCGAATCGTTCGATTCGAAGTCGAAGGTCGTAGTCGAAGGTCGAAGTAGCCCATTCGATGGTCGAAGTAGCCCAAAAAAACTTCGAAATTCGAAAGTTTTTTATTCTAACCCTTCACCCGAATTTAGTGAATCGGCCCCTTAGAAAAAATTAAAAAATACATTTCGATTTTCGATTGGTTGTTTTTTTTTTTTTATAAACTCCCATAAACTCTAAGGGGCAGATTTAAGAATGTTCAAAGTGAAAATTAGAATTAAAAAAAATAGAATTTCGAGCTAATTTTTGTGTACTTTGTAATAGTCCAAATTCGATTTGAATTCGAAAAAAAATTAAAAAACTAGAATATCGAAATTTATCATGTACTATCTCTTTAAAAATTCGTCTTTGACCATTGGCCATTTAAAACCTGCCGAATTGCTGTTTTAGCTGTTTTGGGACCTCCAAGAAACAATTTCAAGTCATTTGGTTGACTTTGAAAAATCTAAGTTCAAGTGAATAATTTGAATGCAAAAATATTCAACTTTCGAAGTATTTTTCTGGGTACTTCGACCATCGAATTGGTCAAATTCTATCTAATTCGATCGAATCAAACAATTAGAACGATTTGAAGTAAAAATCGTTCAACTATTCGACCATTCGATAATGTAAGTACTGTCTCTTTAAAAAAAACTTCGACTTCATACTTTAAACCTACCGAAGTGCAATGTTAGCCTATGGGGACCTTCCAGAGCACTTTTCTATTTTTTTTTTGATTGAATAAAAATCATTTGATCGATCGCTTAAAATCGTTTGAATCGTTAGAGCTTTTGCGCTAAAATCCTTCGAATTCGATATTCGAATTTGAAGTATTTTACTTCGAGGGTCGAATTTGAGGGTTTTTTAACCCTCAAAATTCGACCCTTGATAAATCTGCCCCTAAGTGTTTTAGGGCAAATTATTTTGATTTGAATTTGATCGAATGCAGTAAAAAATATATATATATTTTCGTTTTCTTTTTTTATTCGAAAAAAAACCTCCCATCACCTCAAAATCTGACCCTTGATAAATCTGCCCCTCTATTTGGAGTCAATTGGTGGACTTTGAAAAATCAAAGGTTTTTTTGGAAACATTCGATTGAATGCACTGATTCACACAATTCTAACGAAAATTGCCTATTCACCCGTAAAAAAAAATAATTAACATTTTTAATAAATTTTGGTTGGTCTTTTGTTATTCAAATTTCGAAGTTATGGGAAATTCAGAATCTTTAGAGGTTTTTAGATTTTTTCACTAGTAGCCATGCAAGGAGCTCATATTTTTATGTATTTTAGAGGTCTTCACATTTTTTAGTTTGCTGTTCAGAATTTTTTTCGGTTTGTACTTTTTGAGACTTATTTTTTGTTTGTCCTACATAGGGACCATTAGCAGCAGGCTACTGCAATCCAGCTACCCACAGCACAGATGAGTCACTCTTATAAGTTATGTTTATGACCTACATATGGATCTTTATGACATCACTGTGTCATTATGACATCACTGTGTCATTATGACATCACTGTGTCATTATGACATCATGTCATTGTGACATCACCATGTCATTGTGACATCACCATGTCATTGTGATGTCATGATGGTTAAAGGCATGTTATAGAAATTACTGTAAAACTAGTCTCATTTGTGTTGTTGGTTAGTTGAAGAGCAGTAGCCTGCTATTGCGCTTCACTACTAACAGCATTCTTTCTTTTAGCATTCTCGCTAAATTGTATCTTATCACCTAAAGAACTTACCAACATCTTTCTGTAAGTTATTCTACGTTTATTGATACATTAGGGGGCTTATTTGTCAAGGGTCAAATTTAGAGTTTATGGAAGTTTCTAAACACAAAAGTCCATAAAAATGACAAATGGAAATTTATTAAAAAATGTATTAAATAAATAAAATTCCAAAATGTTTAAAATTGTTTCAAAAGTCCACCAAACTACTCCAAATTGATTCTAGGAGGTCCCCCATAGGCGAATACACCTATTTGGCAGGTTTTAGATGGTGAATTGTCGAATTTGAATTCTTAAAGGGACAGTACATGATAAATTTTGAAATTCTGATTTTTTATTTTTTTAAACTCTAATTTGGATTTGGACTATTCCCTAGTCAAATTACACTAAGGGGTAGATTTTTGTTTACTTCAACTAGGGAATAGTCCAAATTCAAAAACAAATTTGAAAAAAATCAAAAATTCGAATATATCGAAATTTATCATGTACTGTCTCTTTAAAAATTCGACTTTGACCATTCCCCACCTAAAACCTGCCGAATTGCTGTTTTAGCCTATGGGGGACCTCATAGAACCTATTTGGATTCAATTGGCGGACTTTAAAAAATCTAAGTTTTTGTGGGAAAAACTTCAAATCGAATTTGTTCGATTGCGCTATTAATTCAATTAGAACGATTAGAATTTGGCCGAATAAGGACCTATTCGATCGAAAATGGACCTATTTGACCCAACAATAGGTTGGTCTTTTTGAATTCGGAATTGCAACGTTTTTTTCAATTCGAAATTCGACCCTTAATAAATATGCCCCAAAGGGGCAGATTTATCAAGGTTGAATTTAGAATTTTAAAAACTTCAATGGGTTTACATTTGCAAAAGAAAGTTGGATGTGCTCAAACCCCTCAACCTCTAATTTTAAAGAGTGAAGCAACACATTTTTTTACTTATTCATACAATCGCTCACCCTGTTACTGGATGGGTCCAGGTGCAAATGCCCCGGACCATTCGCTTAAACAGTGACCTTCACATGCATTTTCAGGTTACTCACCGCTCGAAGTCCCTGGCCCGGGTGCAAAGCCTCGAGCCTGTAGCTTAGCTAGGCCTGAACGACAATGTACTTCCAATGTTGCGTGCACTTCCACAAACCAGAGATCAGCAGTGATTTTAAAAATATCTTTATTTCCCCAACACTCCTCCTAACACGTTTCGTGTGGCAACACACGTAATCATAAGCATGCCAATTTGCAATGGGTTTTGTCCGATAATCTGAAAAAGTTGGAGGATTTCAGGTGATAAACCTAAAAAAGAAATAGAGAGATTTCAGAAGTCGCTTCATTTTATCGAGTTTTTTCCCAACCTGACTTTTTTGAGTTATTTAATTGATAAATAAGATAAAATTGTGGATGGGAGTTTGGTTGAGCTTGATTTAATAAAAATATAGATATATTAAAGTTTTAGTAAATAACCCCGTTAATGTTGGAAAGAATGCATTGACAATGTTTGTCTAGAACAAACCTAGGTTTTATTGTGTTGGGAAAACTGCACAATTTTTTCCACATTTTTTGCATAGTTTTTTAGTGAAGTGGCCTAGTTTACCTTATCACTGGTACATTTTCAAACAATGTTCCATTAAATATGTTGTTCATTCTTTATAGGACAGTATGGACATTCTGCAAGTTGTTAAACATTTAAAACCCAATTGTTATGTGACTGGCATATATTTTATGTGTAAAGCAAGTACTTTACTCACTGACCTGTCTGTAAACTAATTCTCTCTCTATCACAGATAGGGATGTAGCGAACTGCCGATTTGGTGTTCGCGAACGCCGTTCGCGAACACCGGCAAAAATGCGAACGTTCGCAGACAGTTCCCGAACTTCGAACACCCGCTAAAATCGTTCGATTCGAACGATCGAAGGATTTTAATCCTTCGATCGAAGGATTTTCATTCGAATCTAACGATCGAACGTTTTAAAATCGTTCGATTGAATGAAAATCATTCGATCAAATGCTTACAATCGTTCGAACGAATGGAAATCGTTCGATTTTTAGCGGTCAAAGGAATTCGAATGGTCGAACGATTTTTATTCGAATCGAACGCGAACTCAAAATGCGAACGTTCCCAAACGTTCGCGAACATTCAGCGGACGCGAACGGTCGAAGTTCACGCAAACTAGTTCGCAGGCGAACAGTTCGCTACATCCCTAATCACAGAAATTCTAAAAACTAATTTATTACCTTATATTACAGGAAGAAAAACAATGGGTTGTAAATTTTCTAAAGTTTGTCGTAAAACCATCCCATGCAGAAAAAAGGTATGTTTGCACAAAAGTTTTTTTTTAACATTAATATGGGAAAAGCCTTTTTACATCCAATATCCCTACTTTTTTCACAGGGGCAGATTTATCAAGGGTCGAATTTAGAGTTGATGGGAGTTTATAAAAAGTCCCATACACTCCCATAAATGTGATTTTCAAGTTAAAAATGACCAATGGAAATTTTTAAAAAAAAAATTAAAATTTTTCAATTTGGGTATCGGCCCGCAAACTTAAATCAAATTCAATTTGAATTTGATTCAAGTTTTTCCTTGATTTTCAGGATGCTACCAAACAATGCCAAATCAATTCCAGGACATCCCCCATAGGCTAAAACAGCAATTCTGCGGGTTTAAAGTGGCGAATAGTCAACATTTAATTCTTAAATGGCCAGTACATGAAAAATTTTATTTCAAAATTTACATTTTTTTATTCAAAATCCAAATTTTCACTTTGACCCTTGATAAATCTACCCCTAATTCTCTCCATTCATTCTTCAAAAATAGTCAAATTTTAGGGGTAGATTTATTAAGGTTCGAGTTGTGTTTTTCACTACAATTCGGGGCATATTTATCAAGGGTCGAATTTCGAATTGAAATAGGTCAGTTTTAAATTGATTAGGTCCATAATTCGGCCAAATTTGAATTGTACAAATTGAAGAAATAGCGCATTTGAACGAATTAGTTTCAAAGTTTTTCCCAAAAAAACTTTGATTATTCAAAGTCCATCAATTGACTCCAGGAGGTCCCCCATAGGCTAAAACAGCAATTCGGCAGGTTTTAGATGGCAAATGGTCGAATTTTTAAAGAGACAGTACATGATAAATTTCGATATTCGAATTTTCACTTTTTTTTCAAATTCGGATCGAAAAATTTGCTCAAAATTCGAATTTTTTTCATTTGAAAATTTACCTGGACCTTTGATAAACCTGCCCCTTCGAATTTTCGAGTTGATTTGTTTTGGTCGAAACATTTTTGGGTTGAAAATAAAACTCAAATCATTCGAGTTTTATTATACCCTGACCCTGGAAATACCTAGCATCCAAAAATATACCATCTAAAACCTGTCGAGGTCATGTTGGAGTCAATGGAATCAATTTCTGCATTTTGCCGTCAGCGAATAAATTCTCAAATCACCAGCAAAAATCCGCCGGCGTCAAAATGTTTTGGACGCAAGTCTGAAAAGTCGCTTGCGGCAAAATTGGCACGCGCCAACGCCCATTGACTTTAACTCCTGCGTCAGCTTGGATGCAATTTCGGATTTTCACGATTTTTGCGTGAAAATGTCCAAATGTCACAATTTTTTCCTGAAATCTTCCGAATTTCACGATTTTTTCGTGAAACTTTCCGAATTCACTTTTTCAACGAGAAATTCACTCATCACTAGTCAATGGCAGAGGTCCCTTGAACCATTTGAAAATGTTAATGGACTTATGATGTTCAAGTTTTTTTTCAGAGGGTTTTGCCTTAAAACTCAATCAATTCAAGCGGTTCAAGGTTTTTTTTGTAGCTGAAAACTCAATCAATTCGAGTTTTCGGATTGTTAACCCCGAAACTCGCTGATTCAAGTTTTTTCTTAAATTAGAAACCATTCCAGTTGTGAGTTCATTTGAATTCACCAAGTTATATAGAACAACCTTTGATAAATATCCCCCTAAATGTGCTTTTTGAGCAGTAGAATTTGTATCATTATTGGCCATGTAACTGTGCAGATTTAACACTGTTTTCCTCTTCATTACAGGTTGATACTAAGAGCATTGATTCAACTGTAAGTCTGAACAAGATCCCATTTGCTTTAATGTCTCTTCTCATCCTTTCTTAGTGACTCTTGTTCTGTTCCTCTCTTAGAACTTTATTTAAGTTACTGCTAGGGTATTTTCTATTATTCAAGTCCCTATTCATCTGTGCATTTCGATTGCTGATCTCAGTGGCAGAACTATCAGTGGTATGGGTAGTTCAATTGCAATCCTTGATATCCGTCGGAGAAATTCACATCTGGAGACAGGGCCCCACCAATGATAGTTCTGTTATTGGCTGAGCTATATATTTAACTTCATGTGATTTAACAGATTTTTTTTATCTCAATAGGAAACAAATCTACATGACAAAGAGACGATCCAAGAAGAACCTCAGCTGAGGCAAATAGCCGAGAAACATAAAGAGCCAAAGAAGAATGGGAATTTTTACAGGCTTATCAGAAGGCTCTTGAGAAGAAGAAGAAAAGAGAAGGAACATGAAAAAAGCAAGTGTCTGGAAAAAGTGATTGAGGACAGGAAGGACGAGATCCTTTCAGGTGCAGTAATTTAGGAATAATATCACAATAAGTATAAGTATCACAAGTAATAACTTGTGATGCCATGAGTAACTGAAATGTGCTGTATACTTAGGGGCAGATTTATCAAGGGTCGAATTGAACATTTGAATTTTTAAATTCTAATTTTGAGTTTATCTTAGTGTAATTCAACTAGGGAATAGTCCAAATTCCATTCGAGTTTAAAAAAAATGAAAATTTAGAATTTCGAAATTTATCATGTATCTTTGAGGAATTCAAATTCAACTATTCGCCATCTAAAACCTGTTGAATTGGTGTTTTAGCTTATGGGGGACCTCCTACAATCAATTTATAGTAGTTCGGTGGACTTTTGAAAATCGCATTTTCAAATTAAAAAAACATTTTTTTTGTTGAAAAAACTTGAATTGAATTCGATTCAAGTTTGCAGGTCGATCCTATTGACCCGAATTTAAATTTTTTTTTTTAATAAATTCCGATTTTCGAGTTTATGGCAGTTGTTATAAACTCCCATAAATGCAAAATACGACCCTTGATAAATCTGCCCCTTAGAATTAATTGCACATTATGCTGGAACTTTTGCATTTTGTATATAGTTACAATGGAGGTGTTGAAAATAACATACCTATTTACAAGGACAAAACATGCATATTTTCCATCTGATCCTTGTTGAATTTTGACACCCTTGACTGTCCTTTAGTTTAATGTAGTAACAATACCACTAATTGTTTGTGACGGGCGAATCGCAGCGAATTCCAGTGATTCACCGCCAGCGAATAAATTTGCGAAATCGCCACAAAAAACGGCGCCATTTTGTGAATTTTTTGCCTTTGGCGAATTTCGCTGGAAATTTGCAAATTTTCTAAGCGAAACCCCCCAAATTGCCCATCATTACTAATTGTACAACTGATCTATAATAATAGTCTGTGTTAGTGATGGGCAAACTTGTCCCGTTTCCGTTTGCCCATGAATTTCGTGAAAACGCAGACATTAAAGTCAATGGGCGTCCGTTAATCATCCGTTAATCATCACCGGCATCAAAATTGGTGTCTGCGTTGGAACCATCGTCAGCATCGGAAAAACTTTGCCGCCAGTGTCAAAATCTTTTCGCCACCGGTGAAATTTCGCCAGCGAATTTTCACTGCAAATTCGCAAATTCACCTCAAATTCGCGCATGGCGAATAATTTTGCCCACCACTAGTCTGTGTATGTGTATGCAGTATAATTACTTTTAATTATGATTCTTACAGATCCTACTGTACTTCCAGACCCTCCAATGAGTTCCACTGATACCTCTCTGCATCTTGAAAGCATCACAGAATGGCAGAAGGAAAGCCATCCCATAGAATTAATAGAATTATCGGATAATGACGTTTCTGAAGAGCAATGCTTTATAAGTACACATGTAAGAAAATCAGGAGTTTTGCAAATACACCTATATGCATTTTACACTATATGAATGTTCTGTTTTTAAAACAATTTTTACCTCTTTTACAGATCACTATAATCATTCCAGAACCTGAGAAAAGTGTACCTCAATTTCCTGTTTGTGAGGTGAGAATAGAATATTAAAAAAATAAAGTAAAAACTAATGCAGTTGCTTCCTATAATAACAGCCACATTATGGGGCATATTTATCAAGGGTTGTATTTTGATTTGAAAAAAAATGTCAAAATTCGAATTCAAAAAGACCAACCGAAATTAAGTCAAAGTTTTTTTGTGGTTGAATAGGTCAGTTTTCGATCTAATAGGTCCGTATTCAGATTCCCCAAAAAACTTTGATTTTTCAAAGTCCGACTCCAAATAGATTCTAGGCAGTCCCCCATAGGCTAAAACAGCAATTCGGCAGGTTTTAGATGGCGAATGATTGAAGTCGATTTTTACATGGACAGTAAATATTCAAATTTTCTAATTTTTTTCAAATTCAAATCGAATTTGGACTATTTCCTATTTGAAGTACACAAAAAATAACTTGAAATTCGAATTTTTTTCATTCAAATATTCACCTCTACCTTTGATATATCTGCCCCTATATATCTCAAATTCTATGCATAATTTTATTTTCTAACAATTTGTCGCATTTCTATCCTTACAGGAAATTGTGAGCATTCCTGAACTCATGGAAATTGATCCAAAGCCTGTTTGTGAAGTGAGTATAGAATACTGATGATTTACCACAAATTTAATTACTAGAGTGTATACATCTATATTATATACCTTAAGATTTATGAAGCATATTGCAATTTACTCACCATTTTTATATCCTAATAGGAAATTGTGAGTCTTCCTGAGCTCATGGAATTGGCTCCACAACTTACAGTTTGTGAGGTGAGTACAATTCTAATGAAACAATGAAGAAGGATACTGCCTAAGGCACTTCTACTTTAATGTGAAATAGGGAGTCTGTACATTTATATTTAAAGTACAATGAAAGCTCCAATCCATAAGGGGTTCCAAATATTAGGGCACCCCGAAGAATTGTAATGACTTTCTTCATACCCCAGGCTGGTGCTCCTGTTAGCAGAAAATTGCACCAACCCAGGGCTTGCTCGGTAGCATCCTGGACTAGTGCTGATTTCGGCTAACTGGAGCACTGGCTTGGGTTATCAGCTAAGTCATTACAATTCTCAGGGGTGGCTAACATTTGGCACCCCCAATCGATTGGAGCCTTTTTTCTCCTTCTCTAAGTGAAGGAAGAGAAAGTAAGTATAGATGAGATTATTTAAGATTAGGACAGCATTCAAACATATACTGTATAGCCCTCAACCACATCTATGTTATCTTATAGAGGGTTTCAGATAAACAATTTTTATGTTCACTCTTTATCCATGTGTAACACTGTGTTTTTTCTCAACAGGATAATATAAGTGTTATAGAACTGGTGGACATTCCTTCATTGGCTGTTATTTGTGAAGTGAGTTCTGATTGAATACTTAAAATACCATAGTCGAAGGGGTCCATATTCTACATTTACATTACTTTTTTTTTTCAGAAAAACTCAAGCTTTTATAGGTTTTCGAGCTATTGTGATTTTTTTAGCACATCTTTCAGCGTAATTTTCCATTTTTACTAGGGATGCACCAAATCCAGGATTCGGTTCGGGATTCGGCCAGGATTCTGCCTTTTTCAGCAGGATTCGGATTCGGCCGAATCCTTCTACCCGGCCGAACCGAATCCGAATCCTAATTTGCATATGCAAATTAGGGACGGGGAGGGAAATTGCGTGACTTTTTGTCAGAGAACAAGGAAGTAAAAAATGTTTTCCCCTTCCCGCCCCTAATTTGCATATGCAAATTAGGGTTCGGATTTGGTTCGGTATTCGGGCGAATCTTTCATGAAGAATTCGGGGGTTCGGCCGAATCCAAAAAAGTGGATTCGGTACATCCCTAATTTTTACTATTTTTATTTGGATCTTTTAATAAATTTCATGACATTCATAGTTTTAAAAAGGGCAGATTTATTAAAGGTTGAGTTGTTTTTACACAAAAAATTGCATTTTGAGGCTATTTTTCTGTGAAAACTCAAATTTTCGGGTTTAAACAGTTTTTCTTAAATATTTAAGGTTTTTAAAAAAATATATAATTTTTTTTGAGATATATTATACCCCCAAAGCTGCTGAGGTCATGTTAAAGTCAATTGCAGAAGTCCCTTGAACCATTTGAACATATTAAAAGCCTTCATGTTGTTTAGGGGTTTTTTGGTTGGTTTTTCGCTCCAAAACTTCAATTTTAGAGATTTGAGGGTTTCAACCAGACTACACTGAATCAAGTTTTTTCTTAAATTAGAAACCATTCCAGTTGTGAGTTCATTCGAAGTCTAAAAAAGCTCATAAAGCTCTAAAATTCGACCTTCGATAAATAACCCCCTTAGAGTTGTGAGTTTAGTCTTGGTTTCAAAAACCTCTAATAACACTAAAATCCGACCTTTGGTAAATAAGCCCCTAAATTTTTGACTCCAAGGGACAGATTTATCAAGGGTTGAAGTGAAAATATGAAGTTAAAAAATGCGAATTTCAAGCTAATTTTTGGTGTACTGCCCATACACAAGATGCAGAACTAGCCCTTTCAGATTAAGTTGGCATTGGCCATAGTGGTAAGTGGACCACATCTAACAATGGGTATACATAGATTTTTATTATGATCCAGTCACAGACCCAGGGGCCTAATGATCGGATGAGCACAATGTAGTCCACGTCGGGGAGAAAGATCTAATTGTTTGACCTCACCAAACAAGTAGATCTTTATGTGTTTGGCTAGCTAAATTGTATATTTACTTTTCTCCCTGGTGCCTAAAATATTTTTGTAACTGTTATCTTTACAGGAATCTGATTCCAGTGAGCTTCCACCAGAAGAATTTGTTGTAACATCTGACAGTGAGGTGAGTGGGAACTATTATAGTACAAAGTAATCATATTATCTTATAGCTGTGTACATACTATACAAATATGTAAGTTGACTAGGGATTGGCGAATTTGACCCGTTTCATTTCGTCAAAAATTTGCTGCCAGCGAAATGTCGCAGATGGCTATTAAGTCTATGGGCATCAAAAATGTTTTGTTGCGCACTAAATCTTTTGACGCAGTCTTTTTTTTGATGCACGACGCCATACAGGCCTATGGGCGTCATTTTTGCGGCGAAACAAGGCGAGAAAATTTGCCCATCCCTAAAGTTAACATATCTAATCTTAAATATGATTGCATATTTTTTGAATATGTAATTTCATTTGTCTCAAAATGCTTACATTTTGTTTATTTTATTAGTATTTTATTATTATTTTATATTATTATAAAATATTATTATTTTATTGCATATTTTTTTCTCTACAGGAAAGTTCAAGGGGCTGATTCATTAAGGGTCGAATATCGAGGGTTAATTAACCCTCGATATTCGACTAGGAATTGAAATATTTCGACTTCGAATATCGAAGTCGAAGGATTTAGCGCAAATACTGCGATCGTACGATTGAAGGATTATTCCTTCGATCGAACGATTAAATCCTTCGAATTGAACAATTCGAAGGATTTAAATCCAGCGATCGAAGGAATATCCTTCGATCAAAAAAAGTTAGGCAAGCCTATGGGGACCTTCCCCATAGGCTAACATTGACTTCGGTAGCTTTTAGCTGCCGAACTAGGGGGTCAAAGTTTTTTTTAAAGAGACAGTACTTCGATTATCGAATGGTCGAATAGTCGAACGATTTTAAGTTCGAATCCTTCGATTCGAAGTCGTAGTCGTAGTCGAAGGTCGAAGTAGCCCATTCGATGGTCAAAGTAGCCCAAAAAATACTTTGAAATTCGAAGTTTTTTTACTTCGAATCCTTCATTTGAATTTAGTGAATCGGCCCCCAAGTGTTATTGAGCTGGTGGATATTCCTCCAAAAATGACTGTTAGTGAGGCGTGTTAAGTTCTAAGTTCTGACATCATATTTTAAAGCATTCTATGGTGTGCTTTAACCATGTTATATTTACTATATTTACTATAACATTTCTCCAAAATGTTTTGTGCATGTATTTGCATAAAAATATGTAAAAGGGAACTTTTAGGGGCAGATTTATCAAGGGTCGAATTGAAAATTAGAGTTTTTAAATTTTAATGTTGTGTTTATTTTAGAGTAATTTGATGAAGGAATATTCCAAATGAATTTGAATTTAAAAAAAAATTGAAATTTTAATTTTGAAATGTATAATGTCTCTTTAAGAATTCAAATTTGACTATTTGTCATCTAAAACCTGCCAAATTTATGTTTTAGCCTCTGGGGGGACATCCTACACTCAATTTGAAGTTGTTTGGTGAACTTTAAAAAAAAAAAAAAAAAAGCTTGATTCTATTCACCTGTTAGATTTTTTTAAAATTAATTTCAATTGCTTGTTTGTTTGTTTTTTTTAATTTGAGTTTATGGGAGGTGATTGGAGTTTTTTTACTAACTCCCATAAACTTGAAATTGACCCTTGATAAATCTGCCCCTTATACTTCGCTTACATCTTTAAATTGAATTTGCCTCAAAATGTTTAAATTATATTATATCTACCTTTCTTCAATAATACCTACTGTCAATGTTATAAATGTTATCTCTACAGGAATCTACATTGAGTGTACCTGCACCAGAGGAATTCTCCATGACATCTGAGAGTGAGGTGAATGGTTCACAATAATATTAACAATTGTTACTTTTTTTCATATCTATTTACATAAAAGTTAAAATTAGAGCTTTAGTAACCTTAAGGGGTTATTTATCAATGATTGAGTTGTTTTTTGTACACAAAAATTTTAGTTTTCGATTGTATTTTTCAGTCAAAACTCACATTTTTAGGGAAAAAAAACGAAAAATTAATTCAAGTTTTTTTTTTAAAAAAAAAATACCAATAAAAACCTAAGCTTTTGACTCTAAAACTGGCCATACACAGGCAACTTTAAGCTGTAGAACTAGACTTTTAGAAAAATCACAAATTTTTTGGAATTTATTAACACCCAAGGATGGAAAAGTCAGAATCTGAAAATCCGGCATCTCAGACCTCTTAAGGTTGCATATAAGTCAATGGGAGAAGTCCCAATGATTTTTTGATGTGCGCTGGGTTTTTGGTAATACCCCAAGGTTTTCTGAGTTTTCAGGCAAAATTCTGAGTTTTCGGTGAAAAATCCGAAAAAATTGTGAAAATCGGAATGAAAAATCTGAAAAATCATGAAAATCGGACCTTAGGTCTTGTTTCCTATGTCCTAATAAATTTTTACATTTTTTTAACTGATTTATCATTGTTGGAGATACCCACATCTCTTTTCGAAATGTTGTCTTTGATAAATAACCCCTTATGTGTTTGGTTAGCCAAATTGTATATCTACTTTTCTCCCAGATGCCTAACATTATTTTTGTAACTTTACAGGAATCTGATTCCAGTGAGCTTCCACCAGAAGAATTTGTTGTAACATCTGACAGTGAGGTGAGTATAGCTGTGTACTTACTATTCAAATATATAACTTGACAACTAATCTTAAATATGATTGTAAATTTTATGAAAATGTAATTTCATTTGTTTCAAAATGTTTGAATTTTGTTGTATATTTTTTTCTCTACAGGAAAGTCTAAGCATTATTGAGCTAGTGGATATTCCTCCAACAATGACTATTATTGAGGTTTGTTAAGTTCTTACTGTATATTTTAAAATAAACATTCTAAGTGGACAACAGTTATATGACGTGCTTCAACCATGTTATATTTACTATATTTACTACAGCTTTCTCCAAAATGTTTTGTGCATATATTTAAATTATTAATTGTTTAAATTATATCTACCTTTCTCAAAAATGCCTACTATAAATATTATAAATGTTATCGCTACAGGAATCTAAATCCAGTGTACCCTCACCAGAGGAATTCTCCATTGCATCTGAGAGTGAGGTGAGTGGGTCACAATAATATTAAAAAATGTTATTATCTAGTACTTTCATACTATCTCCAATACACTTTCATTAAAAAATGTGTACTGTTTTAATAAGAAACCTGACTGTATGCAGTGAAATTCTCCCTTCAATTACTGCTGTGGATAGGAATTGTCATACAGTCCCTAACTGCTCTGCAGGGAAACAATAATACTTATGAATAGCAGGGGGAGCTCCACCTTACTTCCCAACCATGCAGAACTCAAGCAACTTTGTTTGTTTCCCTGTAGAGCATTAGGCCACTGTGTAGAGATTTGCATTGGATTTTTTTTCGTATTAAACAATACAAAAACTATAAACTCCACATTAGATTACATGACAACACGGAACCCAGTGCAGTCTGCATATTCTGATTATTAATCAGTCTTGCTGTATCAGCTTCAGGCAGATATTATTTGACTTGTGCTGTTTTGATAATTTATGATGATCTCTAAGCAGCCCACACTGAGCATGTGCACAGTTTTGGTCTTGCAAAGATGTTTAAAAAAGTTACAAGATAGTGACCCCCTGTGGTCAACTTTGAAGGCATAAATCATTTCTTTGATTAGGATTGTCGTGCAGTAAGTTCATGTTTATGTTTAGTATACAAAATACAGCATTTCTAGCCTTATTCTATTCTAGACTTTACTAGAATGATTGAGTTGTTTTTTCCACAAAAAAATTTGTTTTCGAGGGTATTTTTCAGTCAAAACTCAAATTATAGGGGCCAATTCACTAAGGGTCGAATATTGAGGGTTAATTAAAAAATTTAAAAAAAAAAATACCAATAAAAACTGACCTTTGATAAAATGTCTCTAAGCTTTTGACCAGGTTCAATTCAGGGAGAAAAAGTTATCTCATCGTTTATCACATGAAAAGTCATGGATGAGATTCAATTTAAAAACTTTTCTCCAAATACATTTTCATTTTTTTCCCATAGACTTCAATAGCATTTTTATGTTATAAACCTTGAGATAAGTCTCAAATTGAATCACGTTGACGACTTTTCGCGTGATAAACCCTTTTCTCACTGAATTGAATATGGCCATAGGGGTAAGAGGAGCACTTCTAACTTTGGGCATACATGGGTTTTTATTATGATAAAGATAATGATCAGATAAGCACAATTTAGCCCAGCATGGCCACATGGAGGTAAGATCTAAGGGGCAGATTCATCAAGGGTTGAATTTAAAAGTTCACATTTTTAAATTTGAATTTCAAGTTTATTTTAGTGTAATTGGACTAGGGAATGGTCCAAATTCGATTTGAGTTTAAAAATTTTTTGAAATTCGAATTTCAAAATTGATCATGTACTGTCTCTTTAAGAATTCAAATTTAACTATTCACCATCTAAAACCTTCCAAATTAGTGTTTTAGCCTATGGTGGACATACTACAATCAATTTGAAGTCGTTAAAAAAATGTAAAAACTAATTTTTGTGAAAAAATTCAAAATTGAATTCAATTTGAGTTTGCAGTTCAATCATTATCAGACAAATTAAAAAAAAATAAAATTTTTAAGAAATTTCGATTGGTCATTTTTTTCACAAATTGCGAGTATATGGGAGTTTTTATAAACGCCCATAAACTCTATATTCGACCCTTGATAAATATGCCCCATTTATGTGTTTGGTTAGCCAAATTGTATAATTATGTAATTTCATTTGTTTCATCATGTTTAAATTTTGTTGTATATTTTTTCTCTAAAGGAAAGTCTAAGCATTATTGAGCTGGTGGATATTCCTCCAACAACGAGTATTAGTGAGGTGTGTTAAGTTCTAACTGTGTATTTTAAAATAAACATTCTAAGTAGACAACAGTTATAGGGCGTGCTTCAACCATGTTATATTTATTATATTTACTATAGCATTTCTCCAATGCATGTATTTGCATACAAATATGTAAATTGGAACTATTAAACAAAACTTATATGTTTAAATTGAATTTGCCTCAAAATGTTTAATTTATATTATATCTACCTTTGAAAAAAAATCCTTCTATCAATATTATAAATGTTATCTCTACAGGAATCTAAATCCAGTGTACTCCCTCCAGAGGAATTCTCTATTGCATCTGAGAGTGAGGTGAGTGGGTCTCATTAATATTAAAATATGTTATTATCTAATACGTTCATACTTATTTATATAAAAAATATATTAATTAGGACTTTGGTAACATTAAGGCGGTTATTAATCAAATGTCAAGTTGTTTTTTCGCCAAAAAAGTTTTTGAGGGTATTTTTCATTCAAAACTTGAATGTTCAGGTTAAAATAACTAAAAAAAATCGTTTTGTAAAAAAAAAATTATTATTATTATACCCCAAAGTTGGAATAGTTGAAATCTGGAAATACAAAACCTGTCGAGGTCATGTAGAAGTCAGTGGCAGAGGTCCCTTGAACCATTTGAAGATGTTAATAGCCTTCATGATGTTCAAGGTTTTTTCAGTGGATTTCGTTCTAAAACTTGAGTTTGAGTTTTTTCTGCAAAAACCTCAATCAGTTCAAGTATTCGAGTTTTTCACCCGACTACACTGATTAAAATTTTTTACATTCTAAATTTTTCTTAAATTAGAAACCATTCTAGTTGTGAGTTTATCAAGTGCATTCTTGGTCTAGAAAAGCTTGCAAAGCTATAAAAGTCTACCTTTGATAAATAACCCTCTAAATGTTAAATATTTTTTATTCACCCAAAAACGTATTTATTATAGTTGTTTTCGCTATGGGAGAGTATAAGCATTATCTAGCTGGTGGATGCTCCTCCAACACCTGGGGCAGATTTATCAAGGGTCAAATTTCGAGTTTATGTGAATTTCTAAAATTTGAATTTCCTTTTTTTTAAAAAAAAAAAAACTTGAATCGAATTTGGACTATTCCCTAGTCGAATTACACTTAGGGGTAGATTTATCAAGGGTTGAATTTCAAAGTAATGGGAGTTTTTTTGAACTCTCATAACTTCGAAATTCAAAGTAAAAAAAGATCGAAATCTATTAAAAAAATCGAAGTTTTTAATTTCGGGTGAATAGGTTGTATTTAAATTGTTCGAATCTAAGTTTTAGCGCATTCAATCAAATTTGAATCAAAGTATTTGCCCCAAAAAACATTGATTTTTCAGGTCCCCCATAGGCTAAAACAGCAATTCTGCAGGTTTTAGATGGCAAATGGTCGAAGTCGACGTTTTAAAAAGACACAGTACATGATAAATTTCGATATTCGGATAGTTGAATTTTTTTCAAATTTGAATTGAGTTTTGGCTTATTCGATAGTTGAAGTACTGAAAACTAGTACTGACTTTTTTACGTCAAATTTCACGTTTATGGGAGTTTCTAAAAATTCAAATCGAATTTGATCTAATTCGATTCAAGTTTTTTCACCAAAATTTTTTTTAAAAAAACAATTTTTAAAAAACTTTTTTTCAAAAGTTTACCAAACGACTCCATATTGATTGTAGGAAGTCCCCCATAGGCTAAAACACCAATTCATCAGGTTTTAGATGGTGAATTGTTGAATTCGACCCTTGATAAATCTGCCCCTTAAACTCAAAAATTTGAATTTTTAAATTCGAAATTCTAATTTGATATTCATATTCAAGAGAGAGAGGTAATAAAAAAAGATTTTAACTTAGAACTTTGAGTATATATTTATTTATTCTTTTTAACTCTACAGGACAATTTAAGAATTCAAGAAGTGGTGGAAATGCCTCCACCAGCTGTGGTTTGTGCACAACATTTTCTGACACTGACATAAGAGCTATTCAAAGTTGTATGTTATATATTGTTTTAAATAGTAACTTTTTATGTGTTGTGTTATTACAGGAATCCAGTGCCACTTCACCTGTGCCAATCACAGTTTGTCCAGCACCAGAAGTTTGTGAGGTAAGTTTTTTTACACAGAGAAAACAGGAAAACTGAATTTTTTAAGATTTGCATCCGCACTTTCACTCCTTCATATAAGTCATATAAAATAAAAAATAATCAAATCTAGTGATGGGTAGTGATGGGCTAGTTTGCGCCATTCACAAATGTAATTTATTCGCCGGCTGTGAATCGTGCAAAGTCGCTGTGAATTCGAGCTTGGCGAATAAATTCGCCCATCACTAGTGATGGGCGAATTTGTCTCGTTCTGCTTTGCGAAATGGCAAAAAAATTTGTGAAACGCATCAAAGTCAATGGGCATCAAAATAATTTTGATGCGTGTCAATTTCGACGGACAATTTTTAAACATACGCCTATTTCATCCAAATGCATCAAAGTCAATGGGCGTCCGAATAATTTTGACGCTTGACAATTTTTATGCACACGGCTATTCTGATGCCCCGCCAAAATTCAGGAATTTATTCACTGGCGGCGAAACACGGAAATTCACTGCGAATTCGTGCATGTCTAATGTTATTTACTAGACATCCAAAGAAAAGGACGGCACTCCAATACTTAGGAATAAGTATTTATTCCAAACACATACAAGGATCCTTGTATGTGTTTGGAATAAATACTTATTCCTAAGTATTGGAGTGCCGTCCTTTTCTTTGGATGTCTAGTGAATTCTAGCAGTGGGGACGCTGCGGACTGAGCACCCGTTTGGAGCAGCAAACAGGAAGGGGTAAACTTGGAGCGGTTCTTTTTTCGTCTAATGTTATTTACACTTTTGCATACACAGCATTTGACAGCCACCGTTGAAGAAGCCAAAGAAAGTGACCACAGAGCAAAATATATCCTGGTTCAAGAGGCAGAGGAAATGCTTGGTACAGTATTGGCAAAAGCACTTGTTCTTGGACTGAAGATGTGTATATTTAAAGATTTCTGTATATTCATGACATGGTTTTATTTGGTTTTTGCAGATTTCCTCAAACCAGCAGAATCTTCTAAACCTGTTCCTGAGTCTTCTGAATGTACAATAATCAGTTCTTCTCAGGTACAGAAGGAACAGGTGGGAGAAGTCAAGGCTGAAACTCCAGATTCTGCTCTTCACTCTAAAGAATGTGAAAGAAGTAGTTCAGATGAACAGGAACAGGAAACAGAAATAAAGTGTCAAACATCTAAACCTGCTCTTGAGTCTGCAGAACATGAGAAAATTGTTCCAGAGCAAGGACAGAAACAACAGAAGAGAGAAGTGAAAAATGAGATTCTTAAACCTTCCCTTCAATCTGCACAATTTAGGAGAAACAGTTCAAAGACTCCTAAACCTGCTCTTAGCTCGGCAGGAAGTGCCAAAATCAATTCAGATAAGGGACAGGAAAAACAAGAGAAAAAAGTAAAGGTGAGCATAAATAAAAGAATAAACATATACATATATATATATTCTGTTTTATGTAAGATGGGTGGGGCAGATTGGAAATATAATACATTACTATGCTTTCAAAGTTTTGCACTACTGTCATACAAGATTTAGTAGTTATACATTTATACAAATGAATATAGTTTAAAGTGAGAATAAAAGCTTCATTTTCTATTTACAGGACTTAAGCCCAAGATGGGCAAAGGAAAGTTGCAAAACAATAAAACGCATTATGGTGCGAGAAGCCAAGCAATCGCTAGGTACAGTATTGGTAGAGTCACTATCATAATATTTGCAGTGTTTCAAATAATTAAATATGATAGTAGGCTTCAGATGTGAGATCAATTTGGATTTGTTTGATCTTTGCAGATAATACCAAATCAACAGATCCTCATAAACCCACTCCTGACTCAATTGTGAGAAAAAATACTGCGCTACAGGAGCAAAAAAAGAGGAAAGAGGAGACAGTAATAAAGGTGAGTTCACATAATTACAGACTAAATTCAGATGTTTTATCAATCAAGGTATAAAATGACCAACTATATATCACAAGCATTTTTAATTAGTGTTCAGTATCAGTATTTCGGATTTGGCAAACCCCCAAACCCCCAAATCCTACGGGAAAGATTTGGCCGAATACCGAACTGAATCCGAATCCTAATTTTCACAATTTACTTCCTTGTTTTGTGACAAAAAGTCACATGATTTCCTTCCCTGCGCCTAATTTGCATATGAAAATTAGGATTCGGATTCAGTTCTACCGGGCAGAAGTATTCGGCCGAATCCTGCTGAAAAAGGCCAAATCCTGGCTGAATCCCAAACCAGATCCTGGATTCGGTGCATCCCTATATTATTTAGATGGGGTGGACTAGATAATAGTGATGGGCGAGTCTGTCCTGTTTTGTTTCACTGGAAAATTTGTGAAATGGAGGAAAAATTAGCGAAACAGTGAAACATTTGCAAAAAAGTCAATGGGCGTCAAAACAATTTTCATGCGAGTGACAATTTTTATACGCGCGACTATTTTGTCCAAATGCCTTAAAGTGAATGGGCGTTCCAAATAAAAATTTTATGCACAAAAAATTTTCCCCCAGCAATTTTTCTCTGCAGTTTTGTGAATTTATTCACGGCCAGCAAAATTCGGAAATTTGCTCGGAATCCATGCCTGGTGAATTTATTCTCCCATCACTACTAGATACAACTAAGTAGGACAATTTAATTAAACCAGCTTTTAACAGGATCTAATGCATCTGGTGCTCTAATTGTCAGCTCTATTTTAAAGTATACTTTGGGTTAAAATCAGCCCACTGTCAATGTTCTAGAAACAAAAACATAAGCTGTTATCACTTTGGTGGGAAACATTTAACTTAGCCCAAAAAAACAGCAATGGCTCCTTTAATGTGTTTATTTGTCCCCACAGATCTCCAAATACAGAGAATTGACACCAAGGAGTACTATGAGAAGTGAAGCTGCATCTAGAAAACCAGTTCAAAAAGGTAAGAATTGAGTTTGCTCACACTGGGTCGTTAATAGTTATCATTGGGGAGAACAGATGTTGTGTACTGTTGCCTTAACGTTATCCTTTTGTAATTTTGCAGAACCTTCCAAAGCACTAGAGGGACCCAAATACGTCCGAATTGTTTCCGCCAGCATGAGAGAAAGTATTCCAGTACAGAAGCAGAAGGAGCAGGGCATGAAAGAACAGGTATTCAAATTTGTTATGCCTTTTTATCCGTTTGTACTTTTTTAAAACATCGAGGTTGAAAAAAAAAAACCCTCTAAAACTACACACATTTGAATTTTGATAAATAGGCCTCCCCAACTTTATGAGGGACAATTGCCTTTATTATGTAATTTTCTTAGGTCAGTAAAAGTGACTCAGGGGCATATTTATAAAAGGTTGAATTTTGAATTTGAAAAACGTTGAAATTCGAATTCAAAAAAAGACCAACCGAAATTAAGTTGAAGTTTTTTTTTTTGGCAGAATAGGTCCATTTTCGATTGAATAGGTCTGCATTCGGCCGAATTTGAATCGTACGAATCAAAGTAATAGCGCATTAGATCGAATTCAAATTGAAGTTTTTCCCAAAAAAGTTTAGATTTTTCAAAGTTCACCAATTGATTCCAAATATGTTCTAGGAGGTCCCCTATAGGCTAAAACAGCTATTTGGCAGGTTATAGATGGCGAATGGTTGAAGTCAAATTTTTAAAGAGACAATACATGATAAATTTCAATATTGGAATTTTCTAATTTGTTTCAAATTCAAATCAAATTTTGGACTAATCCTTAGTCGAAGTACACAAAAAATAGCTTGAAATTAGAATTTTTTGAATTCAAAAATTCACCTCAACCTTTAATAAATCTGCCCCTAAATGAATCATATACATATCAATTCAGTATTATTGAACCACTAATGGTAATACTATAACTATTAAATATATATATATTATATAGATAGATATAAATATAGATAGATATATAAATAATATACATAAATATTTTTTTACAGGTCCCCATGGCAAGAAGAATAATGCAAAGAAATATTTTGCCAACAGCAGCTGTTTCCAAATCACCAGTGAAAAGAGGTTTGAAGCCTTGGCATTAAGGGGACATAAGAATTAGGGGCAGATGCATCAAGGGTCGAATATTGAGGGTTAATTAACCCTCGATATTCGACTGGGAATGAAAATCCTTCAACTTCGAATATCGGAGTCGAAGGATTTTGCGCAAAAACTGCGATCAAATGATCGAAGGATTATCCTTTGACCAAAAAAACTTAGCCAAGCCTATGGGGACCTAAAGAGACAGTACTTCGACTATCGAATAGTCGAACGATTTTTAGTTCAAATCATTCGATTCGAAGTCGAAGTTGTAGTCGAAGGTCGAAGTAGCCCATTCGATGGTCGAAGTAGCCAAAAAAACACTTTGAAATTTGAAGTTTTTTTACTTCAAATCCTTCACTCGAAGTTAATGAATTGGCCCCTTAGTGATGGGTGATTTGATTCACCAGTCATGGATTCGCAGCGAATTTCGGCATTTCACCACCTGCAAATTTTTTCGTAAAAAACTGCAACAAAAATTCGCTGCGACAAAAAGTTGCTCATGTAAAAATTGTTTTGACACCTATTGACTTTGATGCATTTGGACAAAAAGTTGCACGTGTAAAAATTGACGCTCATCAAAATAATTTTGGGAACATCGTTTTTCATTACACTTCTTATTCTTATACATTTAACTGATTATATAAAATTAGATTAATCAATTTTCTTTAAAACTGCCAGCAATATTTTTGATTAAGGTGAAAATATGTCATGTGGTATAATCATACATTTTTGAATGTTCTAGAAATGTCTAAACAGCTGGAACCTCCTAAATGTCCTGTTGCCTCCTCAGTCATTAGAGAAACAGTGCCAGCTCAGAGGCCAAAGAGAAAGGAGAAGGAAGGACAGGTTAGTTGCTTGCAATATCTTGATGAGGAGAAGACAACATGGAATTCCCATAAGTTAAATGTCCCATTTATTTGAAACAAATATGTATTTTTTTAATGCCAAAAATAGTTGAGAATTGGTGTGGTTTGATAAATGTTTTAGAGATGTGCTTTAAGTTCTTAAACTAAAGGGCAGATTTATCAAAGGTCGAGGTGAATTTTCAAATTGAAAAAAATTCGAATTTCAAGCTAATTTTTGTGTACTTCGACTAGGGAATAGTCCAAATTCGATTTGAATTTGCAAAAAATTAGAATATCAAAATTTATCATGTACTGTCTCTTTAAAAATTCGACTTTGAGCATTTGCTATCTAAAACCTGCTGAAATTGCTGTTTTAGCCTATGGGGGACCTCATAGAACCTATTTGAGGTCAATTGGTGGACTTTGAAAAATCAAATTTTTTTGGGGGGGGAAACTTTGATTCAAATTCAATCGAATGCGATATTCCTTTGATTCGAATGATTCTAATTCGGCCGAATACGGAGCTATTCAATCGAAAACTGACCTATTCGCCCAAAAAAAACCTTCTATTTAATTTCGGTTGGTCTTTTTGAATTCGAATTTCAAAGTTTTCTCAATTTGAAATTCGACCCTTGATTAAAATAGTTATCTCTGTCTAAATTCTTAAAATTATTTTATCCTTGTAGGTGTCCTGCAGAATTAAAATTACACCAAGCCTTCCAAAAACAGCTGTAAAAAAGATACCAGTTCCAAAAGGTACAGAATCGCATTATAGTAATTAATACATCATTTATAAATAAATGTCAGCTGATATATATGTAAATATATCATAGAAATATTAACTGAATTATGCAGCTATCTTGAGCCAAAATCTTGCTGAAACTTCTTTGTTTAGAAAAATCATAAAGTTTGTGTTTACGGAGAAAAAGCACAATTTAAATTTTTTTTCTTTATAGATTTGTCAAAGCCACAAGGAGATATTAAATGCATCCCTGATGCTTCTACAAGTGTTGCTTCATCTGGCATCAGTAAAGCTGTGCCTGTAGGAAAGAAAAAGACTCAAAGGAAGAAAAAAAGGGTGAGTTTTAAATGTAGATCCCAAATGGAAAACCAATGATATTAAAAACATAAAGTTATAATCATGTATTTTTACTATATGAAGTATAATTTAATAGAGTCATCTCTGTCTTTCTTTTCCAGAGAAGAATTAAAAACAGAGCTAAAAAAGGAGAGTCCAAAAAATGTGTGGAAAAAGGTAGGAAATTCTACAATTGAAGTGCTACGGCAATCAGAGCCTAAATTAAAAAAAAAAAAAGAGTGAAAAGAGAAAGAATATTTTTTGATGGCTACAACATTCTTTTTTATTCTTTCAGATTCTTCCATTACACCTAAGGCTCCTACACAAGATGCTGCTTCTTCACCAGATATGGTACCACTGCAGGAGCAGATTGCAGAAGTGAAGGTTAGTTTTAATAGAGGCAGCCATTTATAAAAATTATTATAAAAAACAAAAAAACATATATTACGTAAATAAATATATTTTATTATAATTTAATATAATTTATGTTTAGTGCATAAGACCTAAAATCAGGCCAAGCTATTGCAGTGTATGTGTGTCTCTCTCCATATAATTACATTAATTATTTTATACCCTTGTCCCCCAGCGACTTAACATTTTTTTAAAATTCTTTTCTCTACAGGATTGTACTGAGAAAGTTCTTGAACCAGTGAAAAGTGTGGAGGTTGTATCCACCATCCCTGTAAAAGAAGTGGAGAAATCTCCAGGTACAGAATCTAATGACACAAGGACTGCTCAAATGAACTGTGCCAATATCATTTATAAGTTTCACACTGGCTTGATTATAACATCTGATTTCATATTTATTGCTAGAATCTTCTGACAGTCCCTCTGGACATTCTTCTTGCCTTGGAAGTGACTTGTTAGACCAGGGACTGGCTGACCAGAAGAAAGAAGCAACAGCTAATTTAGATAGCATTACTGAGCATATTCCTCAAGGTGCTTCAAATGTAAGTGTATAAAACAAGAGTTACCACTATTAGCTTCACATATACTGTATAATATTTAATATACATGTCCCCTTAGTCTTTACACAGGCCTGTGTTTAAGGTGCAATCTTTGAACTGCGGTTACTCTACTCCCAGCAACGGTTGTTTGTTTTGGGTGATGTTTTTAGTGATGTTTGGGTCGGGTTTTTCCCTGGCCGCAACAGCCACCTGCCCTCCCTCCAACCACTCCTGACTTCCGGGCTCCTTTTATAGACCCGCGCTGACCCACCGATTTTGTCACAAAAGGGGCGGGCCGAGCAGGTGCATGTCTATAAAAGTTCAACCAGGAAGTCGGAAACCGCATTTGTAAGGTCGCACGAGCAAGAGCTCAACCTGCACCCGCGACCCGGAAATAGGTTGCGAGGTCGACCCGAACCCACCCGACCCGCGGGTATTGGGCCAGCCTGCACATCACTATTTTTTTATATACTTTATTTATTTAGGTGCATATATCTATAGTTATAGATGTCATAACAATAAGATTAACAACATATCTTTTTCTAGGCTATCAAAAATAAATGTTCCTCATGGGTTAACATAACTACCAACCTAAAAATCTGATATAACTGTGTTGTGTATTTCTTTAGACTACTGAAGATGATGACTCTGCAATGGAATGGACTTACATAACCAGAGAGAAGCCACTCATAGAGGAACGGTATGATATCTCAGATTTTACCTCATACTGTGCCAAGATGATACGTTTTTAAAAGTTTTTGTGAAAAAATCATTTCAATTCCTGTTTATCTGCTTTCAGAGTCCAGCTTGGATCCGATACATGTTTTAAGGCCTTCACCTTGGATTCTGTCCTGGGTAGTGGAGGATTCGGAAAAGTAAGTAATTCAGTCCCTAATTAAAGTGGACCTGTCATCCAGACATAAAAAGCTGTATCATAAATGTTCTTTTCAAATTAAACATGAAATCCAATTTCTATTTTTTATTAAAGCATTCATAGCTGTTTTAAGCTCATTTAAAATTCTCAGCTGTCAATCAAATATTGTCTGTCCCTCCTCTATGCCTAGACAATTACTTCCTCTAGGCAGACAATTACTTCCACTTTCCATTCAGCACTTCCTAGATGTCACTGCTCTCCACACATTACCCCCATCCATTTAATTGTGTAGCCAGGGCATGGCGATGGACATCAGGTCCCCCATTCTGGTGCACAAACAAGATTCTGAGATGATGCAAGGCTTTTCTTAATAACAGTGTCCACAGTGTCTGCTTGCTATAATTATGAATTCCCAGACTGATGAAAACAAGATTCAAATAATTTATAGTGTAATTAAAGTTCATTTTGCTTGACTAATGTAATAAAATAGGCTTTTGAATATATTTTTTTGGGTGACGGGTCCCCTTTAATAGTATGTTGTCTATGGAATCAAATATTTAGACAAATGTAACTCTTGCTCTTTATTCAGGTGTATCTGGCAAAACATACAGCAACAAAGAAGATGTTTGCTATAAAGGCTCTGCCCAAAAAAGACATTAACAAGTTTACAAAGTCCAAGTAAGTAAAAAACAGATTTAAATAAATATTTCTCAACCCCAGCCCAAGGTATTTGATAAGCCCATAACATAACCAATAAGTGATTATATTAACAGAGGGGAGGAAAAAAAGTATTATATTTATATTATAGATTACAAAGTTTGGCAAGTGAACCACCTTATAGATTGTATCTTGATCTAATCCCACTTCCAATATGGTTTAAGGGCAATTATTACCACTTAGGTACACCTTTTAGTAACACAAAATTGTCTTTACTAACATTTTTATCCATATTTTTTCCAGCCTTCGAATGGAGCTACGTGTACTTAAGATGGTGACGGCAGAAAACCATCAGTTCCTAACTGGCTTATCTGCCTATTTCCAGACAGATCACCATATCTGCCTAGTGATGGATTATGCTGCTCAAGGCAGTTTAATGTTACAGTTGATTTATGGTCCATTTTCATTGAAAAGAACACGGTAAGTAGCATTTGTCATAATAGTCACGTAGAATCATCCTTAGAAGACTAAGCATGACAATATTAGTAGGGATCATGCCTTTTACCAGACATAGATCTTGTCTACAACGTTTAGGCAATCTATGGGGCTATCAAGGGTTGAATTGAAAATTGTAATATTTAAATTCGAATTCCGAGTTCATTTTAGTGTAATTCGACTAGGGAATAGTCCAAATTCAATCTGAATTTTAAAAAAAATTTGAAATTCGAATTTGAAATTTATCACTTTTTTTACTGTCCCTTTGAGAATTCGATTTCAACTATTTGCCATCTAAAAACTGCCAAATTGGTGTTTTAGCCTATGGGGGACCTCCTACAATTGATTTGGAGTCGTTTGGTGGACTTTTGAACAAAAGTTTTTTTTTTTAAAAAACAGTTTTTTTGGTAAAAAAAATTATTTTAGAATTCGATTAAAATTTGCAGCTCGATCATATTCCCCCATTTTTTAAAAAAAAATGTTGTTTTTTTTAAATAAATTTTGATTGGTCGTTTTTTTTAATTTCGAGTTCATGGGAGTTGATTTTTTTAGAAGCTCCCTTAAACTCGAAATTCGACCCTTGATAAATGTGCCCATATTTGTCTATGTTACTGCACTTGTTACTTTACTTGTATTCTAAATGTTTTCTGATGCAACCATGCTGTGGTTAGCTTGACCTAATGACTGAAATGCTTTGGGAATGGGTTGGAGCATTATATATATATATATATATATATATATATATATATATATACTGTATATATATATATATATATATATATATATATATACTGTATATATATATATATATATATATATATATATATATATATATATATTTATTTATTTTTATTTATTTATTTATTTAGTCTCCCTGGGTAGAAATATAAGAAATAGCTGCACAATAGACTGTTCTAATAAATGTCTTTATTTATCTAAACAGATTTTGTACAGCATGCATTGTCCTTGGATTGCAATTCCTGCACAACAAGGACATTGTTCATAGGTAAGTGCTGTACTTTCTAATGCATTATGTGGATTCCATTTGCGCTTACTAAACATTTCCCCATCTCTTATATGTATTTATGCCATTGCAATACAAAAAATTTATTTTGTTTTCCTGCAGAGATTTAAAACTAGGAAACGTCCTGCTGGATGCCAGTGGTTATGTGAAAATTACAGATTTTGGACTTTCGGAACACAGTAAGATTTCCATAATTTTGACTTTGTGGTATATTAGTCACAGCATTTTAGAAAAATGATGGGGGAGGTTTATTAAATTTTAAGATAAGAAAAAACACTCCTTTCACCAGTACAAAAAAATGTACTTTTGTGAATTTCCCATAGATTTTGTAAGAATTTCTTCTGCGGTGTGAAAAAAACCTTTCATTTGCAAATTTTCACCAAGAATTATTTTTGGTAAAAAAAGTGTAGAAAGCTTCACTAATTGTTAAAAGGTTTTTTTTAAATATAGAAAATACACATAGGGATAATTTTGAGGGAAAATTTTCTTCATCTAACTTGCATTTATCTTTCTACTTTAGTATCTACATACAGACATGGAATTCTGTCCCGAGCTATAAGTCTGGGCTTGACCAATGCAAGAGCTCTAGACTGGCAAGCTGTGGGTGTGATGATTTATCAAATGCTTGAGGGTTATGTAAGTATTTTAATCAGAATGAGTCCTTCAACAATACTTTGTTCTTGTCATGGAAGACTTTCCCGTGTGCATGTAGCATGAATAAGGACATGCTCTGGAATGAAAGCCTGTTACCATGACTGTTTAAATGTTCCCAAATTAATGTGGCTTTTTTAACAATTTCTTGCGTATATTGTTAGGCATTTGGAATAACTGCAACATCGCCTCAAAGCTCTGTACAAGAATTTCCAGAAAGTTTTACTTCAGAAACCTGCAGAATATTGAAAGGGGTAAATTAATCTTATGGCGTTACTAGCATATAATGTTATCTGATGCTTGCTCTAAATGTCAAATAATTTTCAATAATTTTATTATTTCATAGCTTTTGGATACAAGGACTACAATGCGCCTTGGAGCAAGTCCAAGAGGGGCTGAAGAAGTTAAGAAAAGTAATTTCTTCATGGTATGTTTACACTGTTGACAATTTGCAAAATATAGAGGGGCATATTTATGAAGGGTCGAATTTCAGATTTGAAAAACTTCAAAATTTGAATTCAAATTTTTTTTCCATTTTCGATCAAATAGATCCGTATTCGCCCGAATTCTAATTGTACGAATCGAAGTAATAGCACATTCGATCAAATTCGAATCAAAGTTTTTCCCAAAAAAACCCCATAGGCTAAAACAGCAATTTGGCAGGTTTTAGATGGCGAATGGTCGAATTCGAATTTTTAAAGAGACGGTACAAGGTGAATTTTTTGTGTGAAAAAATTCGAATTTCAAACTATTTTTTGTGTACTTCGACTAGTGAATAGTCCAAATTCGATTTGAATTTGAAAAAAATGAGAAAATTCGAATATCGAAATTTATCATGTACATGTCCTTTATGGCATAGAGGAAATAGTCAGTTTAAATGCTACAAACATACTTCATTTAAGTAGTTCACTACAATTAGAGGCAGATTTTTCAGGGGTCAAATTTAGAGTTCATGGGAGTTTGTAAAAACTCCCATAAACTCCCATGAACTCAAAATTTGAAAAAAAAAACGTCCAATCAAAGTTTTTTTTAAAAAAATCTAATTTTTCAAACTCGCGTGAATGGGATTGAGCCACAAACAAATCAAATTCAAATCAAATTAGATTCGAGTTTTTTCTCCAAAAAAAACTTGATTTTCAGGAAGGCTGCAAACAACTCCAAAATTATCCCAGGACGTCTCCCATAGGCTAAAACAACAATTCGGCAGGTTTAAGGTGTCGAATAGTCCCATACAAAATACATTTCAAAAATAGCTTTTTTTTAATAAACTCAAATCTAATTTTAACTATTTCCTATTTAAATTTCACTAATAAAAACTCAAAAATTCGTATTTCAAGTTTTGAAATTAAAAATTTAAATTTTCACTTCGACCCTTGATAAATCTGCCCCTTAAAGTTTACTACATTAAAAAGTGTTTGAAATGCTACAAAAATACTTCTTGTTCTCATATTATACAGAACTTAGACTGGGAAGCTCTCTTGAGAAAAGAAGTCAAGCCTCCAGCGGACAGAATACACAAATATGCATACCAGTTTATAAGAGAGCCAGCTTCAACTTTGGACAGTCCTGAAGAGCCATTACCAGAAGAGATTCAAAAAGAAATCCAAGAGATATATAAAAATCTGGAGAATTCTGAAAGTCTATCATAAGAACTAAGATTCTAAACCAGAAGACTAAACAAAATCAGTGGGAGGATGTGGGTGGATTAATAAATTCAAAATAAAGAGTTTATTTTTTTTCATCAAAAAATTCAGCTCTTTTTCTGTAGACAGTGCAATTGCATTTTACACCAATAACATTTCCCCCTCAATGCAATCAATGCACCTGATTTGGTCATAGGGGAGGTAATTGGTGATCAATCTAAAGTTTAAATTTAAAATAAAATTTCCAATTCGAAAAATTAATTGATTCATATGTTTTATTCAATATTTTTAATTAGATAAGTTAGATCTCTACTTTGGGGAATATTTATCAAAATGTGAGATTAGACCTAACCAGAAAAAATGCATCCACTTCATTCCTTTGGGATTTTTAGAAGAATATTTATCAATGGGTGAAATTAGAATTCACCAATTCATAAAAATATCCCATAGGAATGAATAGAAGTAGGTGGGGTTTTCTGAAGTGAGCTGTAATCTCCTATTTTTTTTATAAATCAGCTTCTAAGTTTTTTAGTGCAATTCAAGTTTTTTTCATGGCACAAAAGCAATCTTAACTGTGATCAACTTTGAGTTTTCCAAACAAATATTAAATGTTTACTCAAAAACTAAAGTAATCAATGGAAGGTGCATTTTTAAAATGGAAGCAAAGTTAAAATTTATTTGAAATCAGTTTGAAATCTTGCAGACTCATTGACTATAAAAATAATTATTTTGAACTTTGAATTTAAAGAGAATTATTTTGAAGACAGTATCATTGAACTTTGTTCCCAAGGTCAGACCTGAAATGTAACCAGTGTCGGACTGGCCTGGCGGGACACCGGGAAAAAATCCGGTGGACCAGACCTCCTCTCTCCATTGTGAAAAAAACCAATCAGCGACGCGCATGCGCAATGCGCCGAGTGCGGCAGTGAGCGGGCCTGAATGAGTGTGCGCCGCCGCGCTTCACAGTGGGGGCCAGGCGGGGGGGCGTTGGGGGGGCCCTGGACAGCGGTCTAAGTGGGCCACGGGCCCCCCAGTCCAACCCTGAATGTAACATGGATTTAGCAGCCCTTTTTATCTTTGAAGAGGAAAAAATTGGGAAATGCTGAATCCTTTACAAAGGCCTTGTCACGGCCGGCACCCAATACCAGAACAGGTGCCAAGTACCCTGGTCTCGGCTCGGCTTCACCAGTAGTGTGACCACCGTTGGGCTTCGGAAGGAGCCCTCAGCTTACTTGGGTGGAGCAGGCAAGAGAATCGTCAGACAGGCAGGGTCGAGGCAGGCAGATGTCAAGAATCGTCAGGCAAGCAAGGGTCAAACTGGGTAATCAAACAGATGGGGTCAGGCAGAAAGAGTAGTCGAGATGCAGGCAAAGGTCAGGATTCGGATATCAGAATAGTCAGGAACAGGCGGGGATCAAAACCGGAATAGCAGATACAAAATACACAGGAACAGACAGACAAGGCTTCAGGAACCACCAGAATCAAGATTCTATCACGGGCACTGGCTGGGGGTCAGAGTGGGCTTTATATACATTAGAAATTGGCGCCAAAACGAGCGTCAATAACGGCGCAATCACACCAGCACGCCTGTACCTTTAAGAGGTGCGCCGCACGCGCCCTAGAAGAATCAAGATGGCGCCAGACCAGGAGCGCAGCGGCATGGCGGCCATCCACGCCACCGCACACCAGGTAATTTTATTACAGGCCTTAGTTAAAATTAAACCCTTAAATAACACTTTTATGCAGGATACCCACTGAAAAAAAAACTATGTAGACGTGCCTTTGCATTAGTAGTTAGTTGAGTAGTAAGTGCCAGTAGGAACCCTCCTGCAGTTAGTGGTTAGGAGGGCACTCAGTACCAAGAAAACTCACTCAGAGTCGCTTAATACCATAATGTTCTTTGCTGACTGGCATTGCTTGTTATAGCTAAATATATAATGCACAAGTGCAATCAAGGATGTTAAAGGGGAACTATAGCGAAAATGAAAATTTAATATAAGCTTAAGCATAGGGAAATAAGAAACTTTCTAAATACAAGCAATGAAAAATTCTTACTGTGATACTGTATAATCAAGTTCATCTTCACTATTCCACTCTCAGCATATTTTTCTTCATTCTGTCTTCATGCAGAAGTTGGGTGTCAGATATTCATTGACAGTTAGATCCAATATATCTTATAGGGGGGTTCCTTTGCCTAGAAGATGTATTAGAGCTCACTCTAAAATCACCAGAAATTCTGTCTCTCTACATGCAGAGTTTGTGCAAAAGGCAGTTATTTTGTTAGATTTTGATAGTGAACATAAACTTGATTATTATGAAGTTTCTTATTTCAGTATGCTGAAGCTTATATTACATTTTCATTTTCGCAATAGTTCCCTTTTAATTTCAAGACTCAGGGGCATATTTCACATTCAAATTAAAATTTTTTCACAAAACCCTAAAAATTTGTGTTTCTTTATTCCTCTAAAACGTGAAAAATTTGAGATTTGTTAAGTACAAAAACCATAAAAACTCATACAAAAATTCACCAGGTAAAAGCTGACAAGGTCCTATGGAAGTCAATGGGAGATGTGCTGATCCAATTGGACCATTTTTAAACAATTATGACTTTTAGAGGTTTTCTAATTTTTTTTTTGCTAGTACTAATAATAACAAGTTTCAATTGATTTTACTTGAGCCACTGCAATTTTGTCCTTCTATCAAAAGAAATCATAACTAGAGAAACTACTTTCCTAACCAATATCATGGATCCCCAGACTTCCTCCAAAGTGTTGCAGCGCTTATGCATTTTAAAGTAGGGACAGAAGGAACCTTCATATTAGCAGAATATTGGAGGCAGAGTTTCCAGAGCGCGCTAATCGTTTGACTGCAGGCTGTTACATCATTGACCTCAAAGTGCCATGCCCCTCATGTATCTTTAACCAACCAGATATTAAGATACAAAATAAATATCCAGGACTGCACATGTTACACTACTATAAAGGGCAGGGAACACTTTGAATCCATATTTTTCACTTGTAGATAAATCGACTTTATCTCTTTTTCATTTATCAACCATGAGACTAGGGATTCCAACCATGCTATGTGCACTTTCTCTTCTATATTCTAAGGACAACTTACCATAAAAAACACACCATATAATATTCACACAATCAGTTATTTAATCATGGATTAAGCCAGAGCACCACTCTTGCAAACATATGATAAAACATCTTCTAAGAGATCTGTAGCATTCACTAATCCTATCACACTGGTGACATAATGAATGTTCAGAGTCTCAAATACCAAACAATAGCATTTATTTAGAACTGTTGCAATGCATGCAAGAACTGGATTTCAACAAGTAAAAAGACCAGAAGCAAGTGGAACTCATCTTTCTCAAGCAGCAGGAGCAGACGTGGATGGCCACCTATTTGACTGGGCAGAAGATGTCTAGCAATCTGATTCATGGCTGCTCTAGTAAATCGACCACCATACCTAAAAATATAGCTAGTGTTAAACGACCATGTAAATCAGAGCTTATTAATGACCATGGCTACACCAAGGAAGCCATACATTCACACAGTTAATTAAATTTTTACAGTAATTAGTAATGCACTATGAATTGTATGTGGATAAAGAGTCGGCCTGTAAATATCCAGGCAACTGCAACAATAAATTAATTTGGCATTAAAAAATGTCCATCTAGGGTTGCCAACTTTTCCGTCTGTGGAGACTAGGCATAGGGCGGGCCGTGACGTGGAGGGGCAGGGCTGTGATGTGGACGGGGCATGCCATGATGTCAGGGGTGTGACTATGATGCGGCGATTGCCCGATCAATGTGTCAATCATGGGGAATCCTGCCCGGTTTTCCTAATTTGGAAAACCAGGCAGGAAGTTTTGACTAGTGGAGCCCTTCAAATTACCAGGCTGTCCGGGTCAAAACCAGACAGATGGCAACCCTAGGGCCACCATGGTGTCTTGGAAGTCACAATGTTCCATGAAATGACTGGAGGCCACAGTGTGTCATGAAATGCTTGGGGGGCACACCTGTTTCGGTCATGAAATTCTTGGGGGCCATAACTGTCTGTCATTGAATATTTTGGGTTCACAGTATGTCATAAAATGCTTGAAGACCACAATTGTGTCTGATATGAAATGCTGAGCATCCACAGTGCTCCCCAGAAAGCGGCCCCAATATTTTGCTGCCCTAGGCCCACAACAGATGTCATAGACAGTCACTATTGGGCTGGTGGTGCTGTTTGAGCCTCTGTGTACTTGAAATATTTTTTCCCCTTTCTTAAATGTTCCAAGGATATTCTTAACTAAATGATAGCAACAACTGGTGAGTGTGTATTCATTGCAACAGAACATCTGGTTGCTCCAGCAAAACTACAAGAATTAACATCTAAACAGTTATAGTTCTGCAACAGCTAAGTAGCCAGTTGTTAAAGTGGACCCATCACCCAAACAAAATTATTCCAAATCCTATTTTATCATGTTAGTCAAGCAAAATGAACTTTAATTACACTGTATAAATTATTTGAATATTGTTTCCATCAGTCTGGGAACTCATAATTATAGCAACCAGGAAGGAGCCATTTTGTGGACACTGTTATTAAGGCAAGTCTTGTATCATCTCAGAATCTTGTTTGTGCACCAGGGGACAGGGACCCAATGTCCATCCCCATGCACTGGTTACACAATTAAATGGTTAAGAGAGCTAGGGGAAAGCAGGGAGAGCGGTGACATCTAGGAAGTGCTGAATGGAAAGTGAAAGTAATTGTTTGCCCCGCCTCTATGCCTAGGCATAGAGGCGGGGTAGGTAATATTTGATTGACAGCTGATATTTTTAAATGCTTTTACAACAGCTATGAATGCTTTAATAAAAAAAAGAAATTGGATTTCATATTTAATTTAAAAAGGACTTTTATTATACAGATTTTTATTAGTGATGGGCGAATTTGCGCAGTTTCGCTTCGCCGAAAAATTCGCGAAATTCGCGAAACGGCAAAAAATTTGCAAAACGGCGCCGGCGTCTAGTTTTCGACGCCGGCGCCCGTTTTCGACTCCGGCACCTGTTTTTTCAACGCCGGCGCCCGTTTTTGACGCCGGCGCCCGTTTTTGACGCCGGCGTCCATTTTTTCGAAAAAAATTTTTGACGCCGGCGAATTTTTGACGCGAATTTTCGCAAATTTATTCGCTGGCAGCGAATCGCGCAAATTCGCCGCGAATTCGCGCCTGGCGAATAAATTCGCCCATCACTAATTTTTATGTCTGGGTGACGGGTCCACTTTAAAAAGTATCTGTGCAGTCAATGTGGCATACCCCACACTACAAGTAATCTAGTCAGCAGCATGTTCCACAACACTTAAGCTATCACTGGCAGATTTTTGAAGCAGTGACAAAATGTATATTAGGTTTAGGACTCCTACACATTTGATTTTACTCTTTTGTTTCTCTGCGCTGGTCCTTTAAATGTGTCCCCATGGCATAGGAATGGATGGGTTAACAGAAATCATTGTTTCCTATGGTGTCTGTACTTACTGGACCATAGTGAAGTGCTGAATGCATGGAGCAATACTGTTGAGATATTGTATTTATTAATGTGTGTGCTCTCATACAGATCCCATAGTAATCTGATACTGACAGTGACATGTAAATGATCTTTGTCTGCTAATGCAGAAGTGTTAATAAAGTTATGTCTTCTTGAAGCAAGAGAAGCAGGGTGTCTGTGTGCAGTTTCTCCTCTGTCTAAAGAAAGCTGCAGGCTCACGTGAGATTGAGCTACCGGTTATCCCATCTCTTAAGCAGAATGGCAACAGGTTACGGCCCAGGAGACAAGGAGGAAATCGATGAAGCAGGCTGATATTTGATGGAGCTGAAAAGATCTATGAACTATGGGAGACAAAGTTTCTAGGCCACATGTGCCTGATGAATCTTAAAGAAACCATCCTGCATGAACCCACAGAGGACACAGACTTGGATGAGGATAGAAGAGAGGAGGCTTATGCTGAGTTAATTCAATTTTTGGATAATAAAAGTCTGTATCTGATTATGAGAGAAGCAGCTGATGATGGAAGGAAAGCACTTCAAATCCCAAGAAACCACTATGCTGGCAAAGGTAAGCCACGAATAATTAGCTTATATACAGAGTTAAAATCTCTTCAGAAATCTGCAAATTAAAGTGTCACAGACTGTATAATACTGTATGTGCAGAAGCCATTTCAGCACTGAAAAATGCTGGAGAAGACACTGAGTAATGAACTGTTGATTGCAATGATTCTTAAAGTGGTGGTTCACCTTCAAGTTAACTTTTAGTATGTTATAGAATGACTAGTTTAAACCAACTTGTGAATTGATCTTGATTATTTATTTTCTATAGTTTTTTTAATTATTTGCCTTTTTCTTTTGATTCTTTCCAGCTTCCAAATGGGGGTCACCGACCCCATCTGCAGACAAATGCTCTGTAAGGCTACACATTTATTGTTATTGCTACTTTTTATTACTCCTTTTCTATTCAAGCCCTCTCCTATTCATATTCCAGTCTCTCATTCAAATCAATGCATGGTTGCTAGGGTAATTTGAACTTAGAAACCAGATTGCTGAAATTGCAAACTGGATATCTGCTGAATAAAAAGTGAAATAACTCCTAAACCACAAATAATAAAAAATATAAACCAATTGCAAATTTTCTCAGAATCTCTCCCTCTACATCATACTAACAGTTAACTTAAAGGTGAACAACCCCTTTAAGGGCCTACCTGAATCATTTAAACTCTTTCCTATACATATCACATAAGGTGGTGGAAAAGTGACTTTTAATGAGTTTAAAACGCATTAAAGGAGTTTTGAGGACACTGAGAAATACAGTGTCAGCCCAAACACTAACAATGTGATGTAGGTCAGCAACCTTGGTACAACAGTAAGGGAGAGGGGCAAAATGAACCCTGTCTCCTAAAACTGCTACTAAAAGGGCCACAAAGCTAATGCATGCCCAAGCAAACTATGGACACTATGGCAAACAGGACATTTTATTAAGATAAACAAAACACACATTTTTTGCAACAATGTTTACTTGTGGCGGATTGTCCTTCGATTAGAAATTGCTAGGAAAAACTATGGGGACCTTCCCCATAGGCTAACATTGGTGTTCGGTAGGTTTTAGGTGGCAAAGTAGGTGGTCAAAGTTTTTTTTAAAGAGACAGTACTTCGACTATCGAATGGTCGAATAGTCAAACGATTTTTAGTTTGAATCGTTCGATTCGAAGTCGTAGTCAAAGTAGCCAATTCGATGGTCGAAGTAGCCAAAAAAATACTTCAAAATTCAAAGTAATTTTTCATTCTAATCCTTCACTCAAGCTAAGTAAATGTGCCCCTATGGGTTACAAACATACTTGAGTATAAGATGACCAGAGTATAAGCCGAGGTACCTAATTTTACCTACGAAAACTGGGAAAACTTATTGACTCGAGTATAAGCCTAGACACAACTACAGCCCTGTCTCCCAGCAGCGCACATTCCCCCCCAGCGATCAACCGGACTTCTTTGCAAAGTTGATGGTGACAGAGAATTGGTGACAGTAAAGCCGCAATTACAGTGTAACATTATGGTGACATTTACAAGTATTTGTTCCTACCTTGTACCTGACATTAAATCCCACCATATAAATGAATATGTTGTTACACTGCAGCCTGACCCCAAAGCAATTTCTCTTCTCTCTTTTAGGAAATCCCAGGGAGAGGCAGCTCAATATTGCATATAATTCACAACGCAAACCACAAAATGGCCTCATTATACTTTCCTTTGTGATCTCTCTGACAGATATGAAAAAAGAATTAAATGTAAAAAAAACCTGAATTCCAGAAGCCTCCATATGGCCAATGCTCCACTAAACAATGTGTTCTCTATTCCAAAATGTATGTGTGTGTGTATATATATATATATATATCCTGTTTTGCTGAATTTTTTGCTTAGAAAACTTTCTCACCTCAGATAAACTTTCCCTTGGCAAATAATCTCAGTAACAGCGGCTAATGTGTCCTGTTTGGAATTTCAAATGTGTCCCGGGCTCATTCCAAACAATTGATTTCCTATAACAATTACATGGATTGTGCCAGGCCCATATATCCTGGGCTAATAAGGTTCATCGCCCAAGGAGGTTCTGTATGGGTGATGGATTTAATATCTGGGAATAAAGCAAACATATATCTGCCAATGCCAATAACATAAGAAAACTATAGAGTTTTGAACAATTAACAGTTTGGTACCCATTTATCCAATATGGTTTACAGCCTGGGATGTAACAGTGACGTCTAATCCTTATTTTCTTATAATTTACAGTAGGGGGTACATTATTCCTTATAATACAAGAGTAATAATTAGAGTTCCCTGTATAACTCAGCCTGCAGTCGTGTGCCTTTATTTGGTCAAAGAACCCCTCAGTGACTTCTAATATTCTTATCATTTATAGTAGTGGGTATATTAAACCTTATAATACATGAATGATACTCAGAGTTCCCAGTATAACTCAGCCTGCAGCCTTGTGTCTTTATATGGTCACAGAACCCCTCACTGACTTCTAATATTCTTATTATTTAAAGTAGGAGGTACATTATCCTGTATAATACACGAGTGATACTCAGAGTTCCCTGTATAACTCAGCCTGCAGCTTTGTGTGTTTGTATGGGTACAGCCAAGATAAACTTTGAATAAACTTCAGGCATATTTACGGGAGCCAAAAGGGGGCTACAGAGCCTAACACAAGTCCAAACTACGGCTATCTTGCAATAGATTCTGAGCAAAGTCATTTACAGAACTGATCCATTTCCTTCTAAAGATAAATAAAATCTAGAAATAATAAATCCCAAAGATAAACTGTACAATGTTGGATGTCAGATACTCACACCCACGTCACTCACACTTCTGCTTTAGGTTGAATCCGCAGTACCTTCTAAGCGATTACTATGCTAATTACGAAGCCCCGACTGGCAGATGCACAAGACAATGAGAAATAATTTCCCATTAGACAAAGATGCCACTTTCTTAAGCCCCCTGAACTGCTAACCACTATCTACCCTCCTTTATAATCTTTTTGCAAACATTTTAACATTGTGCAGGTTTTGGAACAAATTCCTGTAATTATTAAAAGAATGATATTTAAAGGGATTCTGTCATGGTAAAACATGTTTTTTTTTTTTTTTTTACAAAATACATCGGTTAATAGTGCTCCTCCAGCAAAATCGTTCATTGATTTGATATTCATTTTTCAAAAGAGAAAACTAACTATTTAATGTTAAAATCTGAATTGGGGCTAGGCAGGTTGTCAGTTTCCCAGGTGCCCCCACTTATGTGCCAAATGTCAGTCACTCTTTATTGCTGCACTGCAAGTTGGAGTGATATCACCCCCTCCCTTTCCCGCCAGCAGCCCATCAGCAGAACAATGGGAAGGCAACCAGATAACAGCTCCCTGACACCTTCATTGCCAAAAATTGTTTCATGTCCCACCTAGTGGTAGATGAGAACAGCACTCAAAATCCAAATCTGGCTAACCCAAGTCGCCACTCTTTCAGTTACATTGAGTAGGAAAAACATTAAATGCTGCTAAATTAGTCCTTGTTTGCAAGTGTGATGTCATACTAAAAAAGTCTACTCTTCTCCAAAATAGCTAATTTTGTCCCTAAATTGTGAAAATATTGCCCTGGTCTTCAAATAAAATACTGAATCAGAACCCAAAATAAGTTTGTTTAAGGGTAACGACAAGTGACTCCATTACAAAACAGGGGAAACCACTGCCAGCACCGGTTTTCACCAACACCCTTTTGCGAGCGACAATTTTTATACGCACGACTATTTTGTCCAATTGCATTAAAGCCAATGGCCGTCCAAATAATTTTGACGCGCAACAATTTTTATGTACGACAATTCTTTTGTCGCTGCCGATTTTTCGCTGGTGAATTTTCTCTGCAGTTTCACAAAAACATTGCGCAGAAATTCGGCACAAATCAGTGCCTCTTGAATTTATTCGCCCATCACTACTCCCAACTGTTCGATTTTCCACGGGACAGTTCCGATTTTGACCACCAGCCACCAGTCCCGGATTGTTAGTGAAATGTCCCAACTTTCTCTTTGATCTCCTGCACTGAACAGCCAGAAAAAGATACAAAGTTTTTAAAACTTAATTGGGCCAGAATATGGGCAGGTTCACTTTTTGTAACGTTTGTTACAATTTAAGATAAGCAAATATACAATTGTAACTATTTAAGACATTTCACTAACAGGTCTCTTGGGGAAACTGTGACTTGCAGCTTAAAGGGCAAGTCACCTTTATTAGCAAAACTGTAATAACACCTGACCCCTAAAACCCTCAGAAATGTGTTCAGATTTTCCATAACCTGCCAAATTTTGTAAAATGGATGTGGTATTTTGGGTGTCAAACACAGTAGCCCCACTGTATTCCATTTATTAGCGCTATACTGGCTAAGAAACAGGTCGGAGGAAGGATCATAAGAGGAGGCTACACAGGGGAATGCAGCAACATATGGGGATCACACACTATGTAGAAGGTGAGCATGGAGAAAGTTAAAAGCTGAAGGGGAAGGCTATGAAGGTATGAACGGTCATACAAATGATCTTCTGACCTGCAACTAGCCATTCAGATTAAATACAGTAGTAAAAGAACAAATCGGACGATGTTCTTGGCCAAAACTGCAATAGTACAAAAGTTATGTCCGACAAATAGTGACAGTCACCCGCTGATATCGTCAGATAGGCAATACATGCAGAAATTTTATGGCATACCTCCCAACATTTGAAAAATGGAAAGAGGGACAAAAACGTGTGCCACGAGTGGCAAAATTAGCCCATTTTATGGCCACACCCCCTAATTACCATGTCCATTTTACACAATTTGGCAGGTTATGAATAGCTGAACACATTTGGGAGTTTTAGGGCAATATTATAACAATTTTGCTGATGAAAGTGAATTGCCCTTTAAGCTGCGAGTCTCTGTTCTCCCAAGAGACCTGCTTATCTTAAATAGTTACAATTGTATCTTTGCATATCTTAAATTGTTGCAATTGTATCTTTGCTTATCTTAAATTGCTACAAACTTGTCTAAGTGCAGCCGCTGAATGTTCTGGGCTCTCTGCCTCTTATTTTAAATACATTTCAGAAACATCTTTTTCTGGTATCCGTGCAGGAGATCAAATGAAATTCGGTACATTTCAGTAAGAAACCCGGGACTGTCCCGTAGAAAACGGAACAGTTATATATTGTGGTATGTATTATCGTTAGTCAACAGAAATCTTCTAACCTGAACCTGAACGACTGATCACCATGGGACGAGAAATGTTGTCTAGATTGCAAAATTTTACCATTTTTTTCTTATTTTTGCTCATTTTCATTGTTGGATTGTAAGCTTTGTGTGGAGACGGTTTACACCTTAGGTCAATATATTTGCTTACTGCGTTATTAGCAGTCGTCTGAACCTAATCTATGGTTAAAGCTAAACTATTAAAGCTAGTACAGCAAGTTGGCTGAAATATGCAGGACGGAAATCAGTCCCTACGTGGACAGTAACCTCTTCTGTTCTCAGAAGGAACCCATAAGGGGTGGGGGACTTATGGGAGCAGATGGTACTGCAGGACCTGCTCCGACTTATAGTTCACTATTGATTTCATTCTGGGTTTGCAAAATGCACATAAGCCATTTCCCTGCCAACAATGTAGGAAAAATGGAGAGTTAAATGGGTTGTTTGCCTTTAAATTAACTTTTAGCATGATGTAGAGAGCGATATTCTGAGACAATTTGCAATTTGTTTTAATTTTTATTATTTGTGGTTTATGGGTTATTTAGCTTTTTACTCAGCAGCTTTCTAGTTTGCAGTTTCTGGTTGCTAGGGTCCAAATTACCCTAGCAACCATGCATTGATTTAACTAAGAGACTGGACTATGAATAGGAGAGGGCCAAAATAGAATGATAAGTAGCAGCAGTAACAATAATGTGTAGCCTCACAGAGCATGTATTGTTTAAATGGGGTCAGTGACCCTCATTTGAAAGTTGGAAAGAGTCAAAAGAAGGCAATTCATTCAAAAACTATTAAAAACAAGACCAATTGAAAAGTTTCTTAGAATTAGCTATTCTATAACATACTAAAGGTTAACTTGAAGATGAACCCTTTAACTTGCAGAAGAGATCAGACAATGCAAATTGGGGCCGAATCTGCATTTTCCTAGCCCACCTGCAAAAAATGATTTATGTGCCCTTCATTGCCTGTTATCCCCACTTGGTATGTGTTCTTTAACCTTGAGGTGAACGAAATTGTGCTTCATTGTTTCGTAAGTCAGAACCAGTTAGAAGTCAGAACCAGAGTGGGATAAACAAATGCTGTTTTCATTTACCCATAATATTCTGTGCTAGGGCACTCTGCTAAGAGTCAATGGGTTAGAAAAGTTAGTCCGTTTAGTACTTATTTCTTGCCGATCTCCTCACAGTCTCTCCACTGTCCAAGAAATATCCAAATACAAAAATTATTAGCGCCTGTGGCAACAGAAGAGTCAATGGGCAATAATGACTGGGAGGCCATATCTGGCAATATAAAGCAATTGGTCCTGCTAATTCTCTTGATATAGATAAGTCGTTTTGGCTTATTGCTTGGCTATAGTTTGGCCACTTGAGGTCACCGATGCGCTGAAAATAAGACTCCAGGAAACCCATAAATGTATGTATATCTGCGTCCCCCTCTTGTGATGAGACAGTATTAAATGATACCGTGTCCTTGCAGTCTCACTTGCTAGATTTTCCAGCGATAATCACCAGACCCGAAATCCCCTAGACAAGGTGAGACGATATACCCAGAGCCGAAGAATCCGAAGAACCATCCGCACTGGCCTCACTTAGGGGGTTATTTATCAGTATCTGAATTTTTCTGATGTTTTAAATAAAAAAAGTCTGACCAAACTAGAATCCGCAATTTGCCCTTACTTATTAATAAAAATACTCAAAAAAATCGGATTGGGAAAAACCAAGACTTTTTCAGATTGTCGCGTAAAAAAATACAATTTTTTTCCGCATTTGAAGCCTGAACACCACGGAAACGCTTGTCGCGGAAAAAATTGTATCAAACCCAGTGTCAAACACTGAAACATTTCATGAGGGTTACAACATTTCCAAATGGTTAAAGGAGAACTAAACCCCCCTTTAGCCAAAAGTCCCCGCTGCCCCCCTCCCTGCCTCCCCCTGGACAGTCTTACCCCTGAATTGTGTCCCCTCTAGAAATACTGACCAGACATGCAGAGTCAGAGCAGAGGAGCTCACGAGCATAAGGATTCGCTATTCTTTGTAAGGTGAGCGATGTATTGGCGCATGCGCGGTTGGAGCAATCTTTCGGTTCACTACAAGTGCACATGCGTCGAAAGTAACGGAAATTGCTGGCGGGAAGGAAGAAGACTGAAGCGCCTGAAGATGGCACCCGTGAGCACCGCTGCGCTGACTCTGCATGTGTGGTCAGAGGGGACGCAATTCAGCAGTAAGACTGTGCAGGGGGAGGCAGGGAGGGGGGCAAGTGGGGACTTTTGGCTAAAGGGGGGTTTAGTTTTAAGGGGACATCTGCCATTGATTTTTACATGAATTCAGCAAGTTTTAGATGGCGTATTTTTCGGATTTGGATTTTCAACAGTTTCCGGGCATAAAAAATCACTAAAAAATCACGTCTTTTGTACCGAAACAGTTTCAGGTTTTCAGCGTCAAAACAGACGCTGTGAAAAAAATCACGCCTTAATAAATAACCCTCTTAGTGTCTCCGGATGTAATGCATAACGTTAACTATATGAAAAGCAGGATGTTTTTAATGGTCAGGTCAAAGGAAAGACACCACTGCCCTTTCCCACAGGCTCGGAGAATGTCGATTATGTGGATTTTGAAAATGAGAAAAAGGGAGTTGATTGATGTGAAAGAGCAAGTGCCATGTATGATACTGACCTAAAACCTAATATTTTTTTTCTTTTAGTGGGTTTCAAATAATTTATTTGTTGTTGTACTGTTCTCAAACTTCTGCATACTAGCTGCTAGGGCTTAACTATCATAGCAACAAGACAGAGGTTAGTATGGAAATGAAAAGCTAGACAGATAAGTTGTGAATAATAATTGCTTCACCTATAATCTGTTTTTTTGTTGCTTGGGTCACTGACCCTGACAATCAGATAGAATTTTGTTGCTATTGGTATTTCGTTGACTGTCTTTTAGACTCACAATCTGAGACTGTCCAACCAAAATTGAGACAATTAGATTGAATGTGTGACCAGATCATGGGGTAACAGTGGGCCTCAGTGAAGAGGTATAGGAGGCAACAAAAGAAGGATCTCATGAATCGGTATTAATTAGAAGGGACTTTGATCTTAAATATAGTATAAGAAAACATATGTAAGCAGTAGGTTGTACCCAGGCATATGCTGCCCATTAGAGCCTGTAGTACCTAACCTGGCAGTATAGCCGGACAGTGGTGCATGCAGGTACACCAATGTTCTGCCATATTTCCCATAATGGAAAAAAAGAATTTACACAAAAAAACAAACAAAAAAAAACAAGGTCCTGGACTCAGCAGAGTGAGGGAAAGTTTCTGTTGAAGTGATGCTATACCTGCCAATTTAAAATATTACTATATAGCAGTAATGTCCAACTTCTGTGGTATCGAGGGCCACAATTTTTTGTAGCCTGGCTGGTGGAGGGCCAAAAATGGAAACCATTCCCTGTTTTTAAACCACACCCACTTTAAACCACACCCATGCTGCTATAAGAACTTTTGAGACCATATCCACATTAATGGTTGTAGCACACCAATAAACCAAATGGTTGGTGCTCACTGCAGGGATATTACCCATCACTCATGTGGAAAACTTAAATCATATTAAAGTGGACCTATCACCAAGACCTAAAAAGCAGTATAAAAATAGTCCTTTTTAAATTAAACATGCAATCCAAATTCTTTTTTGTATTAAAGCATTCATAGGTGTTGTAAACTCATTTAAAATGTTCAGCTGTCAATCAAATATTGCCTGCTCCCTCCCTTAGTGAAGTACCCGGGTTTGTATTGACTCTATTAGACGGAAGGTGGATGGAAGCAAGAATAGGCTCTGTGGCACAGTGGCTATAGCGCCGGTTGTTTGGTTGAGTCCTGAGTTTGAATCCCTGGTGGGTTATTTGAACCCTGGCAGGTGCCTTTCAGCGGAAGTTGCCTTTTCTTCGGGCTACATTAATGATTAATTGACCGATTTATGGTATGGTACATCGCCTGAGATGCCTTCGCTAATCAGCTTCTGAAATGTTTTTTTCAAGCTATCTACAGAACCCTGTACCAAGGCCAACTGTGAACTGATGCAAGGCACACCCCAAAAGGGCAGCAGGGTCCTTACAGGCAACCCATGTAGAAAAAGGGCAGCCAAATGGAGTTTTGTCGAGACATCCCTTCAGCAGGGCCCCTCCTTCCATCACAGGCAGGCTACCCCCCCCAACCCTTGGCAATCCCATCGACTGACCTAGGGGCAGACAGCTTGCCTCCCATTTCATCAAAAGCAGCAGCACCCCCACCTTGGCCTGCCGACACTGCCTTTTGATGTAAAGGCACAAGGGGACGTTTGTTATGGTCATCTGGAACCTCACCATGCAGGTATAAAGCCGCTGCCCTTTTTTGGGCTTGTCTTGGATCGTCTCTGTACATTTCTTAATGAGCACAGTATTCTGTACAAAGGTTAGAAAAAGCCACAGATCCAATATCTGCTCGGTGAGGTTCTCGATTACCACAACAACCAAATGTCCCCGCGAACCTTTACATTGGCAGGAAGTGGCGGCAGGCCATCTTCCACCTAACAGCGTCAATACACTCCCTGGGTACCCAAGTTAGGGAAACCTTCAGGCTGAACGTCTCAGCAATCCCAGTGACTGGCATAAGGACAGACAGCTTGCCCCTCCTTCCATCACAGGCAGGCTACTTTCACCCCCACCTTGCCGGGTCATCGGTGCCATGTTCTTCATGCTGCATTCAAGAGCGACCTCTACTTTCAATTTGGCAAAATCGCTCCCCCCCCACATGCCCTGTCTGCTCTATGGAGCATGTGGCAAATAGCCTGTTTCCTGCTCCTAGTTCCAAGGTATGGGCAAGTTGTATGGGGAACCCATGGCCTGAAGTAGATACCTGGGTAGCTGAGAATGGCAACCCCTGCCAGACAGAGGGACAGTCAAAGAGTACGGGTACTGCCATCCCAACCAGGGCTGCTTTAGTACCGAGTTTCCAGCAAAGGCAGGAATCAAACTCACAACCTTTGGCACGAAAGAGTGAAGTTAATGAGGGGCCTCCAAAGTGAAATCTGGAAGAACAGGTAAAACATGGCGTTTTAAATCTTATGTAGTTACTGTCTCAGTTCAGTCAACAAACTTTGTGGTCAACTCTGCATTAACTTGCCCAGTCATGGTTGGTGCTATTTTTCACTGTAGGGAATGGGGTCGATTTATCAAAGAGTGAAGTTAGAGATCGCCACAGCCAGCTAGAGTGATATTCTTCCACTTTCCATTTATTTCTATGGGATTTTTGAAAGGCGTATTTATCAAAGGATGAACTTTCACTTTCTCCCATTGATAAATACTCTTTTAAAAATCCCATAGAAATAAATGGAGAGTGGTGGAATTTCACTCTTGCTGTAAATTATAAGGGCTAGAATAAAATACTGCCTTGCCCTGGAGAATGACCCTAGAGAGCCTTTTTGTGCAGAGTCAGAACACGATTGCTTCGCTAAATTAAAGTGCATCTCCAACATCAAACTTCCTTGCATTTTCCCTTCATTCTGCATTGCTGATTAGTTCAGAGGATTTGAACCGAGGAATTGTGAAGCTATTTTTAGCCTTCCCCATTACTTATTGGATTAGCTTCTTCTCTTTCTTCCCATCTCCTACTGTAAGTACATACCCCCACCCCTTATCTTCCCCGCTATTTATTCTGCTGAAATTAAGAATTATGTTTAAATCCTCCAAGGTGACATTGGCATGAGCAGGAATCCATCTACATCTTCAGCTTTTATAAGCTTTTGTGTATGTTTCTCATGGTGCAGATACACAGAACTAGAATGTATCCACAATCGGCTGAGAACAAACAGGGTGCAAAAATGACTGAACTTCTGGAGAGGGTCCAGAGTTGCTACTTCCCAACATTCAAGGCCCTGTTTATAGATGTAGTAGGTAAATATTACTAGTGTATTATAAGGGATTATGTACTGCAATTATAAGGATATAAAAGTCACTGAGGAATTCTGTCAGTATATAAATGGACAAAGCTACATACTGAGTTATACAGGGAACTCTCAGTATCACTCATGTATTATAAGGGATAATGTACCCCCTAATGTAAATTATAAGGATATTAGAAGTCACTGAGGGGTTCTGTAACCATAAAAAGTCACAACACTACAGGCTGAGTTATACAGGAACCCTGGATATCAATCATGTACTATAAAGGATAATTTAACCCCTACTGTAAATGATAAAGATATTAGAAGTCACTGAGGGGTTCTGTGACGATATAAAGGCACAAGGCTGCAGGCTGAGTTATACAGGGAACTCTGAGTATCACTCATGTATTATAAGGGATAATGTACCCCCTACTGTAAATTATAAGGATATTAGAAGTGACTGAGGGGTTCTGTGACCATATAAAGACACAAGTCTGCAGGCTGAGTTATACAGGGATAAGATACTACCTGCTGTAAGGGATATTGGAACTTGTTTTTTAGCATCCTTTCACCTAAAGGATGCATTCCCTCTATTATATATGAATGGTAGTTCTGCTACAGGACATTAATTTAGACCTAAAGCCCCTCCAGTGTCATTTTGAAACCACAGAAAACATTGAATTCAAAGAAGTTTGCTTGATGCATGTGATCTGCTTGCTTTGGTCTAACTCCAAATATTACAACACCCCAGATCGAATCATTGTGTTAATGCTAGAAGTGGGCAACATCTTCATCCAGCAGCTAAGACATCCACTCACGGAGCCTTAGGAACACTTTTTTGAATATGAACCACTCCTTGGTACCTAGTACCCTGCTGTTACTAATGGAGTCTCAAACCCAGAACTAGCACCAAGGCCCCGGTCGCGGCTCACTCTTCCACCTATAACAACCATCAAGCGCGATGATATCAGATGCAACTCTCACACCAAAACCCGGAAACTGCGTGAGTGAATGTCATTTGCACATTGGCGTGCGAAGGAGCAAGAAGAGGTGGCGTCCACACACTTCTAGATCATCAGGTACCCTTACACCCAGCCAATTTGCTACTGTAACATGTGATCTCTTAATAATGTAGGTTCAAGTGGTTCTTAATACAAGTATTTTAACTCTTTATTTGATGAATCACACACAATCTCTTGGATGTTCATTTTCATAATCAAACCACCACATCTCCCCATGTGGTATTGGGCACAGGCAGACTGTTAGTTAGAGCCCTGGCTTAGCGTATATATAGGTGAACTAATCTCCACTGCAAACGGACACAGTGGAGCTTTACACTAGAAGCCTCTTTATTCCTAAACCTAACTAATTGAGTATCCTTTATTTGATTGATGCTGTCACTTTGCAGAGTGATTTGACTAAATTGGAAAACTGGGCAGCAAACTATAAAATGAGGTTCAATGTTGATAAATGCAATTTTATGCACTTTGGCAAAAATAATATAAATACAAGTTATACAATAAATGGCAGTGTGTTGGAAGTTTCCTTAAATGATCTAGGAGTTTTTGTAGATAACAAATTGTCTAATTCTGGGCAGTGTCATTCTGTGGCTACTAAAGCATATATGGGGGAATGTAATAAAAGTCACAAAGAGCAAAACAAAACAATTAGCACAAATAAGAATGAAAAGTCTTTAAACTGTTATTATATTGCGAATTTTTATTGCGCATTGCGAATTTTAATTGCGCATTGCCCACTTTTAAGAAGAGCTTGAAGGTGTTGGAGCAAACATAACAACTTTTTCAGTAAGAAGTTTTATTACATTCACTGCGCACTGGCGCTAACTATATAATTCTCAAACCTTCGTCCACTGTCGGAAGTGGTCACTAAACAGTTTCCGGGTTCGCAAAAGCTATATTAAATTCTCACAAAGGCAAATTTGTTCGCACAGAGGCATGACTTTTCCATTGCGAATATTTTTTCCGTTACTGACTTTTATTACATTCCCCAAAAAAGTTCTGTCTTGCATAAAAAAGGCAATAACTCAAGGAATGAAAACATAATTTTGCACTTTATAGGTCCCTAATCAGGCCCGGATTTGTGGTGAGACAACAATGGTCTTGGTCTAGGGCGGCAAAATTTTTGGGGTGGCATGCATTAGGAATCCAGTGTTTCTGAGTTGCGATAGTGCGGGGGGGGGCATGCACGGGCCGTGGGCGCTAGGACCAGGTCGCCATGGACATAAATCCGGCCCTGTCCATGCAGAGCCAGTGTCGGACTGGCCCATCGGGATGCCAGGAATACTCCCGGTGGGCCAAGGTATCAGTGGGCCCTCATGCTGCTAAACATTGGGATTATTTCATGTCAATTCAATATTTGTATGAAACAAAGAGGCTAAATAGATGGAATAATAGATTATAGTATTATAGTATGTAAAGAAAATAGACTATAGAGGTTGAGTGAGGAGAGGAAGAATAATAGTACTGAGGGTGGGCCCCTGGTCTAAGGTTTTTTGGTGGGCCCCTGGTGTTCCAGTCTGACACTGTGCAGAGCAGTTTTGGACTCCAGTCCTTGAGAGGGATATAAATGAGTTGGAGAGAGTGCAGAGACGTGCAACTAAATTGGATAGAAGGATGGAAGACTTAAATTATGAGGGTAGACTTTCAAGGTTGAGTAAAACACAGAAGTACAAAGTACAACTACCGTATATACTCGAGTATAATCCGAGTTTTTCAGCCCCCAAAATATGCTGAAAAACTTTACCTCGGTTTATACTCGGGTCAAGCACAAAAACAGTGTCTAAGAATAGTCACCGGCGTCCAAGAATAGTCTCCAAGAATAGTCTCCAAAAACGAGACGCCAGCACCTCCAACGGGAGCAGAAACCCTCAATTTTTTGATTGAAACTTACCAGAAGCTGCTGCATTTCTCACCCTCGGCTTATACTCGAGTCAATAAGCTTTCCCAGTTTTTGGAGGTAAAATTAGGTACCTCGGCTTATACTCTGGACGGCTTATACTCGAGTATATACGGTATCCTTCTTTTGGTAAATGAACAGCAAAGAAATCCCTACACACAGTACAAATAGGCTGATTTAATATCTCACGTCACTGTATCTTAAATGTTCATTTTTGTAAAGCTGAGGCTTTACACGAGTTTTCGACCCTGGAAAGGAAGAAAATGAAAAATGCTACTGCTCAGTTTTGATCGGCACCATTCTATCCGGGCATTATTTAGTCCACAAACAGTACTTTTGCTATTATTGTGTTAATCAACACATAGCAGATTTAATTTCTCTAATGACTGAAGATTGTATCCCAGTTTAGGAACTATATTGCCAAGGTGATTTATTTTTATTGAGTGTAGAGGATCTCTATTAAATGTTATTCACTCTTAGATATAAATGTTTAAATTAATTTTATGCACTGGGGTCTGGTAATGCAATTTCCTGCATGGGGTAGATAGAATTTCTCAAAACACAGATTACAAGTGATGTTACAAAGGAAACAATCTGGAGGGAATCTCTCATACTGTACTGTTTAAAAGGAAACAATATGGCACCTCCTGCCCTTATATATATAAATACATAAATGAGCTATAGCCTCATACTGTACTGTCTAAGGATAAACTGTATAGCAGTACCCACTCGTTTATATAGGAATGATGATAATGGTCACTAAGAAAGATGACATATGACGCAGAATTCTTTCAGTGGCAGCCCCCAAGATTGACAGTCTCTGAAGAGGAGGAAATGTTAAATATATTTTTTGTCCCTAAGGGTAAAATGCAAACTCCAAGTCCATCAATGTTTTGCAACCCTGTAACCCTTCTGCGTATCAGAGGGGGAGACACATTATCAAATTGACCATGGAATGTAACACAATTTGACATATACTTGACCACGGGAAACTCCTTAGATAAATTCAGTCCCACCTGAGTCCTCTATTCCCCGATGATGTCAAATAAATAAAACTCATGAATAACAGGGGAACATCAGGTGTCTATGGGAAAACACTGAACCTTTCTGACCTATCCTAGAGTTGCTCTTGGGTAGATAATACATATTTATTCATTTGCCACTGAGGCATATTCTGCCATGTGGGAATGGAGATCACAAACACTCACACTATATTCTGTTTCTGCCGGAATTAGAGCCGGGTTCTGCTCGGATCTGACATATTTACTTGCCTAGCACCAGTCATTTACAATTATGAAATGAACTCCTCTGACCCAGCTGTCAGTTAGTGCTAAAAGTGCTTTGCTGCCTGTAATCTATATGGCAGTGAACGGAAGCAATTAGATTGCTCTGCGGTGGCAAGGAGATGTAGGCCACTGCCACCTTCACTTTCTTCATCTATCAGCTTTGACTGTAACACACGGACTGCCATTATTAATGTTTCAATAATAATATGTTCTCTGCTGAACATTAACAGAACAGTATTCTCGTACAAGGGCATATTAATATCAAATAATTGTTCCTGTATACACTTTAGTGTTATTTACATACTGTTTTAACATAAACTTTACTTGCCCTTTAAAGTTATTACTCTGCAAACATCTAATAGTTCTATAAAAGCTTTTTATATGAGTGCACTGACCCCCCCCCATTCCCCCAAACACTAGAGAAGATGCGCTGCTGTGAGCTGGCTGGTTCCACTGTTAAACTTACAGCAAAATTACCAGGAACACTCCATTACAGGCACAGAATACAAAGCGGTATCGATCTCTCTTCTGTGTTTGTAACCCTTTCCAAGCTATTTTCCAAGCTATATGCACTGGGTATTAGGCCTCTATCGTCTTGGTCCAAAGTGTACTAATGTCAGTGACATGTTTATGGGTCAGTCCTTCCTAGGCCCAAAGTGTACTAATGTCAGTGACATGTTTATGGGTCAGTCCTTCCTAGGCCCAAAGTGTACTAATGTCAGTGACATGTTTATGGGTCAGTCCTTCCTAGGCCCAAAGTGTACTAATGTCAGTGACATGTTTATGGGTCAGTCCCTCCTAGACCCAAAGTGTACTAATGTCAGTGACATGTTTATGGGTCAGTCCTTCCTAGGCCCAAAGTGTACTAATGTCAGTGACATGTTTATGGTTCAGTCCCTCCTAGGCCCAAAGTGTACTAATGTCAGTGACATGTTTATGGGTCAGTCCTTCCTAGGCCAAAGTGTACTAATGTCAGTGACATGTTTATGGGTCAGTCCTTCCTAGGCCCAAAGTGTACTAATGTCAGTGACATGTTTATGGGTCAGTCCTTCCTAGGCCCAAAGTGTACTAATATCAGTGACATGTTTATGGGTCAGTCCTTCCTAGGCCCAAAGTGTACTAATGTCAGTGACATGTTTATGGGTCAGTCCTTCCTAGGCCCAAAGTGTACTAATGTCAGTGACATGTTTATGGGTCAGTCCCTCCTAGACCCAAAGTGTACTAATGTCAGTGACATGTTTATGGGTCAGTCCCTCCTAGGCCCAAAGTGTACTAATGTCAGTGACATGTTTATGGGTCAGTCCTTCCTAGGCCCAAAGTGTACTAATGTCAGTGACATATTTATGGTTCAGTCCTTCCTAGGCCCAAAGTGTACTAATGTCAGTGACATGTTTATGGGTCAGTCCTTCCTATGCCCAAAGTGTACTAATGTCAGTGACATGTTTATGGGTCAGTCCTTCCTAGGCCCAAAGTGTACTAATGTCAGTGACATGTTTATGGGTCAGTCCTTCCTAGGCCCAAAGTGTACTAATATCAGTGACATGTTTATGGGTCAGTCCTTCCTAGGCCCAAAGTGTACTAATGTCAGTGACATGTTTATGGGTCAGTCCTTCCTAGGCCAAAGTGTACTAATGTCAGTGACATGTTTATGGGTCAGTCCTTCCTAGGCCCAAAGTGTACTAATGTCAGTGACATGTTTATGGGTCAGTCCTTCCTAGGCCCAAAGTGTACTAATATCAGTGACATGTTTATGGGTCAGTCCTTCCTAGGCCCAAAGTGTACTAATGTCAGTGACATGTTTATGGGTCAGTCCTTCCTAGGCCCAAAGTGTACTAATGTCAGTGACATGTTTATGGGTCAGTCCCTCCTAGACCCAAAGTGTACTAATGTCAGTGACATGTTTATGGGTCAGTCCCTCCTAGGCCCAAAGTGTACTAATGTCAGTGACATGTTTATGGGTCAGTCCTTCCTAGGCCCAAAGTGTACTAATGTCAGTGACATATTTATGGTTCAGTCCTTCCTAGGCCCAAAGTGTACTAATGTCAGTGACATGTTTATGGGTCAGTCCTTCCTAGGCCCAAAGTGTACTAATGTCAGTGACATATTTATGGTTCAGTCCTTCCTAGGCCCAAAGTGTACTAATGTCAGTGACATGTTTATGGGTCAGTCCTTCCTAGGCCCAAAGTGTACTAATGTCAGTGACATATTTATGGTTCAGTCCTTCCTAGACCCAAAGTGTACTAATGTCAGTGACATGTTTATGGGTCAGTCCTTCCTAGGCCCAAAGTGTACTAATGTCAGTGACATGTTTATGGGCCAGTCCTTCCTAGACCCAAAGTGTACTAATGTCAGTGACATGTTTATGGGTCAGTCCTTCCTAGGCCCAAAGTGTACTAATGTCAGTGACATGTTTATGGTCAGTCCTTCCTAGACCCAAAGTGTACTAATGTCAGTGACAGAATCTCCTCCTCACAGCCTTAGATAAGACAAAAGATGATTTTTGCTGGGGTGAAAGGCAACGACCTTGGCCAGAAGGTGCTCAGCATGTATGAAGAGTTCCAGGACTTCTTTAAAGCATTCTTCGATCACTCTGATGACTGCCTGGATTCTATCTGAGCTCCCTTGTTATAAAGGGTTCACATATAGTGAAATGACAAACAGGACCGGAAGTTTGAGAGCATTTTCCTTCTTTTCTCACGTTCCAGAGGGTCTCGTCAATGCCTGCACTTAAGTTTGCAAGTGGCGTCAATAATAATTGCCAACCAAGACTCTTGTGTGCCTATTACATGAGTGCCACTATCTTGCAAATAGTGGGAAACAGTGGTTAATGGTCTGTCTTGGGTAATATGAATCCATGTTTTAATTCTGGACTGTCTTAATTCTATACATAAAATACATTGCATTTTATTACTGGCCTGTCTATGGTAATCATTTTATAGGCTTTCTGGGAGAAGAATGCACAATTTCCACGACACTGCTTACTGGGCTATCTGAGGGCAATATGTACAAAGTCCCTTAAAGTAATACTTACACTAAAAAACTACTTTTAAAAGTATGAATGTACATTAAAAGTTACCTATAGGTCATGTTGATTGTTTTTTGCTGAGAGGTCTGTTTTTGTAAGTAATTGTTAGTTGAATTTCTAAACCTGATTTGCCAACCTGACTGTCCCATCTCAGCCTGTCAGTCAGAGATTCTAAAGCTAACGATCTACTGTTGCACAAATATGGCTGCCCCCTCATACAGGAACATGGGGCATCAGACAGGTAATGTAAAAGCATTGTGCAAATACTTTATGGCAAAAGTTATAAGTTGTTTGCAAAGGTAATATTATGACGTATTATGATGTAAAAAAAGTTTAATTTCTGGTGTCAGTATCTCTTTAAGGCTTCTCCCAGAATGCTGCTGTTATGGATGTATAAAAGCCCTCATTTTTGGGATATGATCTAGAAATCATCTGTTTAGTGTATCAATTTCTTAATTATTATGGGATTCGATGCACTTCTGCATTTATAATACTTGGCATTTCAGTGCATTCCGTAATACACTGCAGATTAAACATAAAGAGAACAGGCAGAAAATATAACGTTTTGCCTCCGAATGGCCTAACGTGATCTGCATAACAATCACACATAGCTTCACTTCTTCAGATGCCATTTATTTACCCGACGACAGTTTAACTGGCGTTCAGCTCAGTGGAAGCGGGATTAATAAAACCTGTAATTGTGATTGGGCAATACAAACCAAAAATGTTAAAAAGAACTTCTCTGCGTTTGTGTATGGAGGAGGCAGCGTCTGGCTCGTTCCGATCAGTCTCGTTGCCCTTGACATGACAAGCTGGTTATTAGCCTACAAGTCATCTGTAACGCAGGCCTAATTAGAAAGCTAATCAAAGTTTTATTAGACTGATATACACACATTTTAATTTCATTCTGCATGCTCATCGGGTTCCATAGTGATCCACCGTAAATATCCACACAATATATATCTGATACAGTAATCAGGTATTTTATGTCACATGCAGGATGAAGAGGAATAAATGCAGACTGAATAATAAAAAGTAGGACTTCTTTCTGGTGAAATCTTTAGTACATTAATCTCATTAGAGGAACATTTATTAAAGGAAAACTATACCCCCCAAACAATGTAGGTCTCTATTAAAAGATACTGAGTAAAACAGCTCATGTGTAAAACCCTGCTTCATGTAAATGAACCATTATCATAATAATATACTTTTTTAGTAGTATGTCCCATTGGGTAATCATAAATAGAAAATTGCCATTTTAAAAAATAAGGGCCGCCCCCTGAGATCGTAAGATTCACTGTGCACACATACAAACCACATGTAAGGTCACATGAGCCAATTAACAGACAGAGTTGTGCCTTTTGCTTCCTCACTTCTTCCTGTTACAGTTAGTGTTGTAGTATTTCTGGTCAGGTGATCTCTGAGGCAGCACAGATAGAGTCACAAAATGGTGGTTCAAGGCAAGAGATGTAAAAGGGCAAGATTTATGTAAATATATATTCTAGTTTGGTAAGATTCTTTAATATGTCATTCAATTTGATATAAACTATCTGTTGCTTAAGTATTCATTATGGGGGTATAGTTTTCCTTTAACTCTAGCAGGCATCTATTTGGCACACCACTAGGTAGGTGTAGCCTGAAGTCTGCATGCCTGCTGTAACGCAGAGAGGTGCTCTCCATAGCCTGTCTAGGGCTCCTTTAATGGAGAACCAAACCCTTAATTATAAAAACCCCTACCCTACATAGACCTCCCTCCCTGTCCCCCCCCCCAGCCTAGGTGTTACCCCCGATAAATGCTCCTACCTCCTTACTCCCCTCAGTGCAGATTCTGTGCAGCAGAATTCATGGGCACCATTTAATCTTTGGGTCCTGTTCCGGTGCTTCAGCAATTTCTGTCACTTTCGGCACCGGGAGAACCGGGAGACTGCTCTAACTGCACATGCGCCGATACGCCGCTCTCTTCCCGAAGATTACCAAAGAGAATAAGAACTTGCATGTACTGATCTGGCCAGCACACCACAAGTACCTGAGGTTTGCTTTCTCCAACCACCATTACCAATTTGTGGCACTAACGTTTGGCCTTTCTTTGGCCCCAAGAGTTTTCAGAAAAAACAGTGTCATAGAGACTTCAGGGCATTTCTGTTACCCTGTACCTACATAATCTCCTCAAGTCCTGCTGAGTACAGCAAGCCCAAGCGGCAGTTCTTCCTTCCAGCAGGGAGTTGCTCATGTAGCTGCTTCTTGATGTCCACCTCCTCCTACCTGGGACCTAAATGTGATTCTGGATGCACTACTCAATCCTCTGTTTGAACCCCTCTCATTGGTAGACCTCAAGTGGAGCACCTGGAAGGTCACCTTCCTCATTGCCATCTCTTCGGCACACAAAGTCTCGGAACTCGCAGCTAATGTGGTCCACAACTGCAGGTGTTCCATAGAGACAAGGCTGTCTTGTATACCAAGTTTTCCTTCCTGCCTAAGGTTGTATCATCAGAGATCGTGGACCCCAAGAATGCTGAAGAAAGACACCTTCATGAGACTAGATGCTCAGGTTCTACATTAAGCATACCCAGGCGATTCATCAATCGAGTTCACTTTTCATCCTTGAAGCAGGGGCGATCCGTGGACTGCTGCTGTCTGAGGCAGCAACCCCGATGCCGCCCCCCTCTCCCGCTCCGCGCTTAAAAGTTTAGCGTCGGAGAGGGTCAAAAGGGGCGGTATCGCTAGTGCTCTTAAAGTTACAGGAGGCGGCTTTTTGCCGCCCCTTGTAACTGGCCGTTCACTGCCGCCTGATCCGGGCTCACTCCACGAAGGCAATGGGGGCCTCCTGTGCCTGGTGCAACTTAGTGAAGCAGATCTGCAGGGCAGTGACCTAGTCCGCAAAATAAAAATTGTACCGTCTTGATACCTTTGCGTCAGCGCATTCCACATTCAACCTCAAAGTCTTACATGCAGTGGTGCAGTCCTAATGACTGCACCTTATATGTAGTCCTGCTGCCCATACTGTTGTTGTTGGGGCTGCTTTGTTAAAGGGGATGTTCACCTTAAAATAACTTTTAGTATGATGTAGAGAGTGATATTTTGAGACAATTTGCATTGGTTTTGATTTGTGGTTTTTGAGTTATTTAGCTTTTTATTTAGCAGTTCATTTTTCAGTTTCAGCAATCTGATTGCTAGGGTCCAAACTACCCTAGCAGCCATGCATTGATTTGAATAAGAGACTGTAATATAATCATAAAGGGTCTGAATCAAAAGGTAAGTAATAAAACATAGTTATAGTAATAAATTTGTACCATTAAAGAGCATCTGTTTTTTAGATGGGGTCAGTGTCTCCATTTGAAAGCTGGAAAGGGGCAAAAGAAGACCAGCTGAAAAGTTGCTTAAAATTAGCAATAAAATAACATACTAAAAGTTAACGTAAAAGGTGAACCACCCCTGTGTCCCCCGGAGACGTCCGAGAAATAGGATTTATGTACTCACTGTTAAACCTGTTTCTCTCAGTCGATCTGGTGACACAGGACATCCCACCAGGTTCTATTCTTGTAAATAATTTAAATAAAGAGCCATAGGGCTTATTCCCAACACAGTGCAGTGTGCAAAGTCGAACATTACGAAGCAAATGATAGATACCTTCTCCTGATTTCTATGTTCAGACAAGAACTAGATTCTGCAAAATTCATATAGATCAGGCAGTGGCACATGCAGATGACCATGGACGAAGGTATTTACATGTGTGTGTGCAAAGAAGAGTGCCAAGCATTGGAATATACTACAGCAACAAGCACCAAGTACAGCAACAAGAACTGCCCAATAAGGTCACCATCCAAAGCAAACAAGATCTGATCTGACCCAGTGATTGGATTATAATATAATCCTTTGTAGACCTCTTGGGAGAGGACCTTGTCAATGGCAGCCCCCCTGCATGAACGGTAGCATCTCTAATGTGTTTGTAGGAGGGGAATAAAAGTTGAGATTATTTCACTCACACTGATAATTAACACATACCTCCCAACATTTGAAAAATAGAAAGAGGGACAAATTAAATTGACTTTCGGAAAGTGGTGAACATTTTTACCACGCCCATTTTATGGCCACACCTCCTAAATTGTGAAACTGAGAGATTAAGTGGTGCTCCAGAATAAATAAAGTGATTGTGTGGTCCAGGTGCACCAGCCCCAGACCCCTAGCTTCAGTGAGCAGCAAACCGATCTATACAGCAAAGAGAAAGGACTATCCAGCACTCAGAGGAATCCACAGGCCCAATAATATAAATTAAAAAAATAAATCTTTATTCTGCATAGTTAAAAGTATAAATGCATCTCCATAGGCCCTACGCGTTTCGTACCTCCAAGGTACTTAGTCATGGGCCAGATAGCCTATTCTTTTTGCTGTATACACACCCCCCTAAATACCACATCCATGTTCCAAAATTTGGCAGGTTATGGAAAGTTTTGAACACATTTCTGGGGGTTTCAGGGTCAGGTTTTATGTGTTATTACAGTTTTGCTAATGAAGGTGTCTTGTCCTTTAAACGGCAATTCACAGTTTCCCCAAGAGACCTGCTTATTTTAATTGTATCTTTGCTTATCTTAAATTGCTACAAATGTAGCTAAGTGCAGCTGGCACGTATTCTGCGCTCTCTGCCAAAAAAAGCCTCTTATTTAATTAAGTTTTAGAGACTTTTGTATATTTTTCTGGCTGTTCAGTGGTGGAGAACAAACAAAAAGTCGGGACATTTCAGTAACAATCCGGGACTGTGGGTTGAGCTGTCAAAATTGGGACTGTCCTGTGAAAAACGGCATAGTTGGGAGGTATGTTAAATATATTTTATTCAGCCATGCATTATTGTGACATCCATTTAAGAAAAAACCTAGGGATATTAATATTTCCATTGCTCTCAGTTACACCTTTTTATGCCCAGATAAACCTGAATATGCCACCTGTCGCTGGAAATCTGAAATTGACAACTGTGACCAAAAAAAAGACAGCAGGTTAACGCCCCCCTCACTGTAACTTATAAGGATGCTAGAAGGCAGTTTGAGTTGTTTTGTAGCATCCTTACATTTTTAACTAAAGGGCATATTCACTCTATTATATTTCAACAGTAGGTTATATTCAAATAAAAGCAATACAGTGTGGATTAGTATTGACGGCATGTTCCAAAATCTCAATAGAAGCACTTCAGTCTGTGACCTTATGTCTGCAGGTAAAGGTTAATATCACTCATGTACAAAGGTGAGTCCCCCATTGGGCAGACTGACCCTCACAGTGAATTTACAGTAATGTTATGCTCTGTCTTCTCTTAACTGACACCTCTTAATTAACTGTGGGCTACAACAATGCGGTTGTTAAATAATGCATGATTTCAAACCTGTTCTGTACAGGTATGGGATCCATTATCAAGAAACCCGTTATTAGGGGCGTAACTACAGAGGAAGCAGACCCTGCGGCTGCAGGGGGGCCCAGGAGGCCCTAATTAATGAGCAATTTCAGAATATTTTGGTGAAACAGGACAATTTTTGGATATAACAATAATAAAGAAGCAAACAAGGTTAGTTTCTCCTTTAGGGTTAAATCCTCCCGCCGATCCTTCCACAGTCTCCTGCACACGAAAAAGTCACAATACAGAAATGGATCAGCGCCTACGGCAACAGAGAAACCAGAAAAAATATATAGTGCAATAAGTTCCAATTTGGTTTATATGACACCCTGTGTTTATACACAACTCTGGAATTCGTGTTCACTCTTCCATGGGCAGTGCAGCCTTCACCAATCTGGTCGAAGTGCCTACTTACAAGACCCTGGATAGGTAAGTCGCAAAAGTGAGTGCAAAACTTTTTTAAAGATACATTTTTTAATAAACGGTATTATGGGATTTCTGTTTTCCCTTATCGGAGTCTAAAGGTACACTGTAAGGAGAACCCTTAACTAGGAATTATTAAAGGGATCCTGTCATCGGAAAACATGTTTTTTTCAAAACACATCAGTTAATAGTGCTACTCCAGCAGAATTCTGCACTGAAATCCATTTCTCAAAAGAGCAAACAGATTTTTTATATTCAATTTTGAAATCTGACATGGGGCTAGACATTTTGTCAATTTCCCAGCTGACCCTGGTCATGTGACTTGTGCCTGCACCTTAATAGAGAAATGCTTTCTGGCAGGCTGCTGTTTATCCGTCTCAATGTAACTGAATGTGTCTCAGTGGGACATGGGTTTTTACTATTGAGTGTTGTTCTTAGATCTACCAGGCAGCTGTTATCTTGTGTTAGGGAGCTGCTATCTGGTTACTTTCCCATTGTTCTTTTGTTTGGCTGCTGGGGGGGGGGGGAAATGGAGGGGGGTGATATCACTCCAACTTGCAGTACAGCAGTAAAGAGTCATTGAAGTTTATCAGAGCACAAGTCACATGACTTGGGGCAGCTGGGAAATTGACAATATGTCTAGCCCCATGTCAGATTTCAATTGAATATAAAAAAAATCTGTTTGCTCTTTTGAGAAATAGATTTCAGTGCAGAATTCTGCTAGAGTAGCACTATTAACTGATTCATTTTGAAATTTTTTTTTTCCCCATGACAGTATCCCTTTAAATGCGACGTCCCCAACCAGGGTCTTGTAAGTAGGCACTTCGGCCAGATTGGTGAAGGCTGCTAGAATTAATCAGTGGTGCACTGCCCATGGGAAAGGAACCCCTTCTGAGTGAACGTGAATTATAGAGTTGTGTATAAACACAAGGTGTCATTTAAACCAATTTGGAACTTATTGCACGATATATTTTTTCTGGTTTCTCTGTTGCCATAGGAGCTGATCCATTTCTGTATTGTGACAATCTCTGGATATGTTGGGGGCCCTAAAATTAATTTGCTGTGGGGCCCAGAAACATCTACTTAAGCCACTGCCCGTTATCCGGAAAGCTGCGAATTACAGGAAGGCCATCTCCCAAAGACTCCATTTTATCCAAATAATCCATATTTTTAAAAATGATTTCCTTTCTCTCTGTAATAATAAAACAGTATCTTTTACTTGATCCAAACTAATACATTTAAAATCCTTTTTGGAAGCAAAACCAGTCTATTGGGCTTTTTAATGTTTACATGATTTTCTAGTAGACTTAAGGTATGAAGATCCAAATTACAGAAAGATATATTATCCAGAAAACCCCAGGTCCCGAGCATTCTGAATAACAGGTCCCATACCTGTACTATATTTTCTAGATATTTATAATGGTAGTTTACCATTAAATAAACTTTCAAGTATTCTGCAAAAAAAATGCAATTGGTCTTCATGACAGACATAATATCAAAGGCTATTGTGATACTAAGCTCTATAGTTAGTATAGGTATGGGTATATAGAATTTAATTAAAAGTAGGGAGGGGTGTGTGTATGGATGCTGGGTTTTCATTTGAAGGGGTTGAACTTGATGGACTTTGTCTTTTTTCAACCCAAATTAACTATGTAACTATGTAACTAACTAACTATGTTTTGTGGTTATTTAGCTTTTTTGTTCAGAAGCTCTGTGGATTGGATTTTCAGCAGCCATCTGGTTTACCCTAGCAGCCATGGAGTGGTTTAAATGAGAGATTGGATTATGGACAGGGGAGGGCCTAAATAGAAAGATAAGTAATTAAAAGGAACTGTAATTAAAAGCAAACTGTAGATTGACAGAGCAATATGTTTTGGCTGTTGACCTCTATTTGAAAGCTGTCAAAGAATGGCAAACAGTAAAATAAAAAACTATAATAAAAAAATGAAGACCAACGTAAACGTTGCTAAGAATATGTCATTCTATGAAATCCGAAAAGTTAACTGAAAGATGAACTACACCTTTGATTTTTTGATTTGTGCACCTCAAACTAACAGTTTTCCTAGTGCAACTTAATAACTCAAGGCATGTATCCTTGATAGACAGCATATTCTACCGAATGGGGAAAACTGCCAACAGCAGACAACTTGGGGTTTTTTGGTTGGGTTGAAATACAGACTGTATAGCTATGAATGGTATTTCCCTATTGAGATAAGCTTTTTGTTATATGTAACACCAGGAATTTAAGTCTCAATTATTTCTATTTTGTAAAGGAGCAGTTCTATTCACTAGAACAGGAATCTTTTATTACTTCTCTTGCTCTTTCATAGTGTCACAAGTTTTGCCCCCCTCTAACATCAATGTCCTTTTAACTCTGGGGAGCTGGATCAATAACTAATGTTAGGCCAATAGAATTACTGGAGCCAATCAATTTCTACATCCTCAGGACAAACTTCTTTTCCTAGAACTCCTTGTTCCTTTCCACCTCTGGGCATTGGAAGCACTTTCTAAGTTTTAATTGGATCCCACCAACTGCTCTGAAGTCCTCAGGAGAAATATGTGTAGCCAGAGATATGAAATAAGGCTTTGCTGTTAATTGGGGCTTAAGAAATGGGGGGCAAATGATACAAATCTTAATTATAGGCACTGTTCTACTTGAGTTCTGGTAGCATAATCCTCCTAAATTTAGCTGAAAGTTTTTTTTTGGGGGGGGGTTTACTTCCTTTATTGGAATGGTGAAAGATGAATGGCGAAATAGAATCTGTTTCTGAGAAACTTTATGAGGAATGACTATGAAGATTTTCATTCATCCATGTCATGGTATATTTGATATATGTAATTTTAAAACAACTGGACTTGCTGAGTAATCATTGAAGACGTTTCACTACTCATCCGAGCAGCTTCATCAGTTCAAATCCACTCATACGGATCAATATCTGTTGTTCGATATTCACCATCCGCTGAAACACAAACGGGGTGTCATTAGAACTCTGCACCACAGGGTGGAATGTGTGGCAATTGATACAGAGTCCAAGGACAAGGAGCATAAACATCTCAGAGGAGCTTTGAAAACGTGTGGTTACCCAGACTGGGCCTTTGTCAAAACAGCAGCAACCAACAGGAACACCAATAGAAATAACTGTCCTGAGACACAGAGTAGGCGAAACATAGTCATCCCATATGTAGCTGGAGTGCCGGAGAAACTCAGGAGGATTTTCAACAAGCATCACGTCCCTGATCACCAGACAAAAACTGGTACACCCGAATGATCCAACTCCGAAAGAAAAACAAAGCAATGTGGTATACACAGTCCAGTGTAAGGAGTGCACTGATATATACATTGCGGAGACAAAACTACTGCTCACCAAGCAGATGGCTCAGCATAGGAGGCCGAACTCTACAGGGCAAGACTCAGCTGTCTTTCTACACCTAAAAGTAAGTAATCTCCAAATCTTGGATAAAGAAGACCGCTGGTTTGAAAGAGGCGTGAAAGAGGTGATTCATGTCAAGTTGGAGATACCATCCCTGAACAAAGGAGGGGGCCTTCGACACCACCTGTCTGCTACATGCAATGCTGTTCTCACATCTGTTTTAGAACACTTCAGGGAGGCTTTCCACAAGCAAGCGTCATTCTAGAAGCGATTCTACACATTCTATGTTAAATTCTATGTTAAATGAATATTAAATTCACCCTTGCACAGTGTGCCCTTGATAATGTCTTATGAGGAGCTTATTGAAACCTTGGAGGACACTCAAGTTCATCTGCAGAATCGTATGACTTCAGGTAAGGTATAACATGGCTTTCTATTTGGGATGCACCGAATCCACTATTTTGGATTCTGCCGAAACCCCCGAATCCTTTGTGAACCGAATCCGAATTTGCATGCAAATTAGGGCTGGGAAGGGGAAAACATTGTTTAGTTCCTTGTTTTGTGAGAAAAAGTCATGAGATTTCCCTCCCCGCCCCTAATGAGTGCAAATCAACAAGTGTTCCACCAGCAGTCCAACCAAAGACTCCAAAAGTACAATGATTCAATAACTGTCATAGCACTGCTGTACAGACTTAATAACTTCTATTGCTTGGATAAATGAAGTTCCTTCCCTGTAATGCCTAGACTTGGTAAACTCTGGGCTGATATTATTAACTTGTGTGGGGGTAGAGGCTGGATTAGGCCAGAATTGTTGTATATCTTTTTTTTCTGGCACATTCAATTTGATGAGCACACTATATAGCTGCATTTCTAAGCTTTTTTAAAAAGTTACATTGGTTAACCAATCAGAACTAGAGATGGCGCGAACTGTTCGCCGGCGAACTTGTTCGCGCGAACATCGGGTGTTCGCGCTCGCCGGAAGTTCGCGAACGTCGCGCGACGTTCGCCATTTTGGGTTCGCCATTGTTGGCGCTTTTTTTTGCCCTCTCACCCCAGACCAGCAGGTACATGGCAGCCAATCAGGAAGCTCTCCCCTGGACCACTCCCCTTCCCTATAAAAACCGAAGCCCTGCAGCGTTTTTTTCACTCTGCCTGTGTGTGCTGAAGAGATAGTGTAGGGAGAGAGCTGCTGCCTGTTAGTGATTTCAGGGACAGTTGAAAGTTTGCTGGCTAGTAATCGTTTTGATACTGCTCTGTTATTGGAGGGACAGAAGTCTGCAGGGGTTTGAGGGACATTTAAGCTTAGGTAGCTTTGCTGGCTAGTAATCTACCTTCTACTGCAGTGCTCTGTATGTAGCTGCAGTGGGCAGCTGTCCTGCTTCTGATCTCATCTGCTGACTGCTGCAATAACAGTAGTCCTTGTAAGGACTGCTTTTATTTATTTTTTTGTTCCAATACAGAGCAGTATCAAGCAGATTACTAGCCAGCAAACTTACTATCATCTGTCCCTGAAATCACTAACAGCTCTCCCCCTACACTATCTCTTCCAAGCACACACAGGCAGATTTTTCAGATACATTTTTGCCCTTGATCCCCCTCTGGCATGCCACTGTCCAGGTCGTTGCACCCTTTAAACAACTTTAAAATCATTTTTCTGGCCAGAAATGTCTTTTTTAGATGTTAAAGTTCGCCTTCCCATTGAAGTCTATGGGGTTCGCGAACCGTTCGCGAACCGCTCGCATTTTTGCGCAAGTTCGCGAATATGTTCGCGAACTTTTTTTCCGACGTTCGCTACATCCCTAATCAGAACACAGGTAAGAACCCATTTTGGAGACATCTTGGACTGCTTAAAGGTTTTCATAGTTTCAAATCCAAAAGATGAAAGTTTATTCTTGCAACCCCTATAGCTGGGACCAGGGTGACTTCATTTTTGTACTTGATGTGGATCTGTCAACAAAAGCTGTGTTTTTTTACCGCCATGTTCTCAAATGTGTCATTTTGTTTCTTAAAAAATGTAGCAGTCAAAAGCTCTATAAAGTGCCATTTATTGCAAGAGAGCTCTATAATCGGCCAGTGCTAAAAGCCAAGGAAATAGAAAGTCATGTGTGCTTTCCCAGCAGTACATATGCTGTTAAATAATATATCTGTGAAACATAAAGCAAATATGTCAAGTTGTAGACCCCTGGATTTGTATTTGTTTCAACTGCATATGCAGAGCCACCAGTTGCCAAATCCTAACATAAATATAACAATAAGAATATACTGTGTATATATATATATATAAATTCTAAGCTCTAAATATTGGATACAGCATGGGATTCTCAAATTACCCCTGGTATCTGAGAGTCATTGTTTCAATAATAATTTGCTTTTTAATTAGCTAAAAGCTTTCTTATCACTTTGTCCCCAAATAAAACAACCTTCATTTTGAACGCAGCAGGGGAAAAAAACGAGTCACTGAATATGTTCTAAGAAAGCAGATTACAGCGAGAAATTATTTGGATAAAATGTACCTTACGCAGCTGAACATTTCAACCCCCCCCCTTGCAGAGAGAGGTTTTTCTTAGAAATGTTGTTGGCTGATGCACTTTTTAAACCCAAGGGACCCAGCAGAGCTTTGAATGGAAAACACTCAAGGGTCTTTTGTTTGAACAAAGCTGCAGAATTCAAGCAATTCTCTGTCTTACAAGATTCAAAATGCTTTGAAGGCATCGACATGGATTTCAAAGAACTGGCAAATGATGCTAATAAGATTCCGAATGTAATAGAGGCAACCAATAAACCTGGGCTATGAGAGGCTAGAACATATTCAGGAAAGATGAGAGCCTCAGTGTTGTCAGATCAAAGTTCTGACTGGTGAAAGTACATATACATTCTTATACATATGCATAGGGTATAATGTATCCCTACTGTAAATGATAAGGATATTAGAAGTCACTGAGGGGTTCTGTGACCATATAAAGACACAAGACTGCAGGCTGAGTTATACATGGAACTCTGAGTATCCAGACAAATGCAAATATTTTGGATCCACGATCTGTTTCAGGCATCAGTTGGTGGCTCAATCATACAGTGATCTGGTTTTGCCAAGTCCAGAAGAAGGTATCATGTAGAAGAAAGTTCACTGGAGAGCAGTATTTTCAAGTGATTTTATTCAAGTTGCAAGCACAACATGTTTCGGACCTCAAGGGTCCTTCCTCTGGTGCAGTATACTGCACCAGAGGAAGGACCCTTGAGGTCCGAAACATGTTGTGCTTGCAACTTGAATAGAACTCTGAGTATCACTCATGTATTATAAGGGAAAATGTACTGTAAATTATAAGGACATTAGAAGTCACTGAGGAGTTCTGTGACCATATAAAGCACAAGGCTGCAGGCTGAGTTATACAGGGAACTCTGAGTATCACTCAAGTATTATAAGGGATAATGTACCCCCTACTGTAAATTATAAGGATATTAGAAGTCGCTGAGGGGTTCTGTGACCATATAAAGGCACAAGGCTGCAGGCTGAATTATGCAGGGAACTCTGAATATCACTCAAGTATTATAAGGGATAATGTACCCGCTACTGTAAATTGGGGGTTCTGTGACAATATAAAGGCACCAGACACAAGGCCGAGTTATACAGGGAACTCATGTATTATAAGAGCTACTGTAATTTTATTTTTATTTGCAACTTTTGCATGTTTTAACAATTTCTGAGACTGCTCATTTAAAGAGGTAAGTCATGCTGTATATTAAAGGAGAAGGAAAGTAATTTTATACTTGGGGGTGCAAAATGTTAGGCACCCCCAAGTGATTGTATTTGCTTACCTGACACTCCGGGCCTCCTATCGGCAGAAAACTGCACCAATCCAGGGTTCTTACAGCAAGTACCACAGAGAGGTCCTCTTCCTGCTTCTTTGCTCTTCATTTATCCCAGGGCATGTGCAATATAATGAAATAGTCGGCTTTTTCCTTAAACTTTTGCTCTTCGGTCTACTGCGCATGTTTGGTCAAAAGATTCCTAGGAGTGCTAAAGTGGATTCGAGCTGGATCATTGATTTGGTGTGGGAACAAATCTATGGACCAGCATTTCTGTGCAACTAAGCAAGACCTCCACATGTGGTAAACGGTCCCACTTCTGTATTGCAACTCCAGCAGTTTTGTGATGAGTTTGTGTAGCATCCGCTGTATATTAGTTTAATCGTAGTCTCTTAATTATTCAGAGATTTAGAATACATGGACAGTGTCGGACTGGGACACCAGGGGCCCACCAAAAAACCTCAGACCAGGGGCCCACCCTAAGTATATTTTCTTCCTCTCCTCACTCAACCTCTATTCTCCTAGTCTCTTTTCTTTACATACTATAATCTATTATTTCATCTATTTAGCCTCTTTGTTCTCATAGAAATAGCGAATGGCCATGAACTAAGCTAAAAGTTTAGCAGCATGAGGGACCACTGACACCTGGGCCCACCGGAAGTTTTCCTGGTATCCCTGTGGGCCAGTCTGTTACTGTACATGGACAGTTGCCAGAATATTCCCATTGTTGTCTGTCAATTAACATTTTAAGATCCTGTTCTGAAAGAGCCTTAGCCGTGGGATCTTGCTTGTCATGAATCTGCATAAAGAGATTATAAGCCATATTCCTTTGTTTTCTATTGGATTCAGCAGGCATCGTAGTTCAAATGGGGTTGGAGGTTTTGCTACCGTTAATTTGTTCGAGTAGCAGAAGTTCCGAATCTTCAGGTAGTTGTAGAATTGGTTATTTGGAAGACCATGATGTTCTGAAGATTAGAAAAGATTTTTAGGCCGCTGCAATCAAATAAGTCTCCTATTTTGTAAAATCAGCTTGTATTCACAACGATAGAGATATGACTATGAAGATTTTCATTCATCCAGGTCATGGTATATCTAGTATAGGTAAATCTAAGACAACTGGACTTGCTGAGTTACTTTGAGAATCACATTTGCTCATTTATTAATAACTGACTAAACCTTTGCTGTTGAGCAGATTATCCCTATGTGAAAACCTTTGGCTGAGTACCTGGACACCAAGATACGTTTTTATTTCATCTGCTGATCCACTCAATATCCAACCAGCTTGTATGTTATTTTTAAGATTTTCCAGAGATCTCTGAAATGTCTGGTATTGAATGGGGTGTATAGAGTGAGATTTTATAAATACACAAGGAAGGGTTTTGTCATGCAATGGGAAGGTAAATGTAGGGGCTAAAGTGAAATATACAGTCACAAGATACATCAGGGATTTTGTTGCAAAGAAGGACAACTGATTGACAGTGGATGATCTGAAATAGGTCCTTAGTTAACTCAACATTTAATCAGTTCAACCCTTCAGTGTATACCAGCCATCATCAGTCTACAAAGTGCTGTGCACTTAGAGAGGTTTTTGTCTCTCCTGTCTGGTATTGAACATAGCCAAAGCTTATAATTAATTTAAATGTATTTAATCCAAACTGTGTTTCTATTTACAGGTCATGCGACATCCCCCAAATCAGTTTGACAATATGGCCAGAATGAAGATATAAAAAGATTCTAATGGAAGCCAGTCTAAAATGGGCCTTGGGATGTATTGTAAGGAGGATGAATATTTCCAATTTAATGAACATTGTGATTGCAATTAGGGTCACCATTAGGGGGGACAACTATATCAGACCTGGCGGTTTTTACACTTTAAGGGGGGTCCAGATGTGCTGTACTGGTATGGGATCCATTATCCGGAAATGCTTTATCCAGAAAGACCATCTCCCATAGACTCCATTTTAATCCAAATTTTTAAAAATGGTTTCCCTTTTCTCTCTAATAATAAACAATACCTTGTACTTGATCCAAACTAAGATACTATGGAAAGACCAGAAAACCCCAGGTCCTGAGCATTCTGGATAATAGGTCCAATACCTGTACTTCCCAGATTATCTGTGCCCTCCCACTGAGTTGCGGAAATAGTGCTGCAAGGAGCCAAAAGCCGCAGAAGAAGAGGAGAATGAAGAATACCGTTAAAGGTAAGTTCCACTGAACACCAATGGTCTTTTTATTTTTTTTTAACCTCTGGCCACCAATTTTCTTTTCATATCTTTTATAGGAGACTCTGACCACCAATGGTTTTTACCTAAATAGGGTCAGAGACAAGGGGAAAATGGGTTACCTCCTGCGCTTTCTCTTTGTATCTTGAGCTACCATACACCATTAAACCATAGACTATAGGAGAGATCCAGTTTTCCTATTTAATAGTCATTTGGCGAGTTTTACTTGTGAAAGATATTAAATTACCAAAAACATAATAGAAATGTTATTGTAGTAATCTTCCTAGTGCTCGCTCGCTCAAATATGCTTGAAAACATTTGCACTATTTCTGTTCATTTTATCCATACGAATCTTGCTTCTGTATCCCAGTCTCTTGTTTCTTGTTGTGCTGTATAGTTCCAAATAAAGTGTTTCTCCTTGTCCGTTTCCCAGGTGGCCCTCACCTACACCCAGGTTTAGAGGACCACAGAGCTCCTGGGCAGAGATATTGATTGCTATATAATTTATTGCAGAGCGAAGTAGTAAGAATTGCCGAAACTGAGCAGGCTCAGTCTATTTGGTGACTGCCTTAGGGTAGAGTCATTTTTCACATTCCTTGTGGCATGTCAGCGACTGGAGTTTTGGGTAGCTCTCAGATAACATTTGCTGCAGAGAAACATGATGTGAACTGAGAGCAATTTCCCCCCCACAGTTGACCCCAGTCTATGGGTGCAAAATGTATACACAAAGCAAAACAGTATGGGTTTCCCAAAAAAATCCAAGTGCAAAAACATTTATTAGGACATGAAAGACAAAAAGCCTAACACATTTCATGCCCACATCCACCAATCACAGTGATGAGTCCATAGTAAAAAGCCAGTTAACTGAAGAATAATACAAACTTCTTATCAAATTGTGATACAAAGTCAAACATCACGTTTTTGTCTCAGTGATGTGGTATTTGTTGAAAATCCTTCTGACAGTCCAGCTACACATGGAATGACTATTGTGGCTACTCTGTGTCTCAGGGAGGTTATTCTTTCCCTGTTCTTGTTGGGCTTAGGTGCTGGTTGGACAAAGGCCTAGTCTGGGTAGCCAAGTCTGGGTAGCGACAAGCTTTCAGTGCTCCTTTGAGATGTTTGTGCTTCTTGTCTTTGGACTCTGTATCAGTTGTCAAACTTTCCATCCTGTGGTGCAGAGTTCTAATGACACCTAGCTTGTGTGGGAATCAAACAACAGATATTGATCTGTTTGGATGGATAATCATTGAAGACGTTTCACTACTCATCCGAGCAGCTTCTTCAGTTCAACTGACTTGTACGGGAAATATAAACTCTTCCAATAATCCAATCACAATGGTGCAGTGTAACTATCCAGAGAGGTGACAATTGAGACTCACAGAGGTTGTGAATGCTGTGTAGTTACTGTCATTTGAATGTCAGGCTGAATATCATGGCTGTTGGCCATAAAATATATCACAATCTCTGATGTGGAGTACATATCAATGTAACTCTTATCTGCACTGACACCCATATTAGTCGCTACAGGGCCTCTATTCTGTGTCTCCACTGTGCCTCCAGCCAGTACCAGGACACACTTTGGTGTCACACCATTCACTGGAAGCTTTGAATTACAACTATAACTCACTGAATATAGTGAAGGGCAGTGGCATTACAATTGGGTGCCTGAAGCGAGAGGTGACCTGTACTAGGGACTGGCAAAGGGTGGTTAGTGAGAAGTGACTGTGGAGCACCCTGACCCCTCACAATAGGTGGAGGGTCCTTTTTTTAGCTGGGCTTATGAAATTGTGTCCCCAATGAAGGGTTTATTGGCAAGGAGAATCCAACCTTTAGTACATATGGTATTTGCACAGGGAATGGAGATGCTTGACCTGCTAGGGCAACACCAGCATTCCACTAAGCAGGAAGACTGAACAGAGAGTATAACAAAACTATATCCAGAATCCCTGCCATTACTCAAGACAGGACTGTTGTATTCTGCCTGAAAGGTAAAAAAAACAAAGTAAATAGTTGTCCCCCCAAAATTCTTATTTACTGCTATGAGGAGTAAACAAACATGTTTTCTAATCACAATTTCTCCCTAGCTATTATCTGGGAGGTACAGTTCAAACACTGGGATTCTGTATTGCGATAAATACAGATTAATTAATGTTTTCCTGTAACGCTGGTCTTTTCTTCTTGCTGTTTGCAGTTTCACATCTATATAATCCAAACTCCTTCCATTTTCATTCGTTCAGTACAAAGTCCTCTTGGAGACTGCAAAGCCTCATTGTGCCCTTCCCGTACTGGCCAGCATGGCACAATGATAAAAGTTGCCATCAGAACACAGGCAGAACCTAATCCTCCTTTTTCCATAGATTCCCCAGTACAGTATAAAAAGGTTAGAAAATCAAAAACCCAGTGCACTAGGCTGGTATGTCAAATGTAATTTAGCACTGGAGCATAAAAATCCATCCTCTCAAGCACAACTCACTCAGTCCAACGTCTCCGGCACCAGACAGTATATGACAAAGGGGCCGCTGATTTGCAGCAGGCACTCGGAAGATAACACACAGCTGCTTTGAAGCTTTAAGCGTTTGATTGTCGCAGTAAGTCAATTTATAAAGGAGGATAAAAGTGAACTCTGAGGCTCTCCCATTATACAGTGGGGACTTTCAGTGAGACAAAAAATCCTGCCGATTTTGCCAATGGCACATGTAGCCTTTCTCTGCAGCTGGTTCGCTCTGCACCTTGCCCCAGATTTTAAATTCTACTCAAGCTATAGACAGCAGGGGTCAGAGATTTTAAATCCAGCTCAAGGCATGCAGTATAGGTGCCCAAGGTTGGTTTTAAATCCAGCTCATGGTACAGAGCACAGGTGTCTTCTGTTTTAAATCTGGTGGCCAAGGTTTTAAATCCAGTTCAAGGTACAGAGCACAGGTGCCCTAGGCAAGTGCCCCAGGTGCAAGCGCTGGATTAATGAGCTCTGAGAAATCTGTCCTGGTGAAGGCCGGCTCCTTGAAAAGAGGAGACAACCCTGAGGATCAGGTTCTGATGAGGGCACTGCCCGACATCCCAAAAATTCTGTGCTCATTGTGGGCAAATCTCAAGTCCTGAGATCTTAAAATAAGACCTACCAAATTGTGTGAACTGACCTCAATCCCAAAGCTATCACCATCAATAAACTGTTTGGCATCATTACTCCATCAACAAGAGAATGGAAGGATGGTAAATTGCTGAGCACTCCTTATGACATTTTCTTATAACTCCTCCTACTGCTGCATGTAACCCCCCTATAACTCTTCATATTCCTCCATATAACTTCTCCTGTTGCTCCATATTCCCTCTAACTTCTCATTTTGCTCCACATCATCTTTAATTATTATTCTCTATATACAGTAACCTGCCATATAACTTCTCCTGTTGCTCCATAATGGGTCAGATTCAATTCAGTGTGAGAAAAAGTTATCTCACGGTTTATCATGTAAAAAGGCATGGATGAGATTCAATTTGAGGAGAAAAAAACTTTTCTCCTAATTCAATTCTATTTTTTCCCCATAGGCTTGAGTTTTCATGTGATAAATCGTGAGATAAGTTTTTATGCATCTTGAATTGAATCTCTTCCATGTGATAAACCTTTTTCTCACTGAATTCAATCTGCCCCAATATTCCCTATAGCTTCTCCTTTTTCTTCATATCACCTTGACTATAATACTCTCTATTGCTATATCTGTAGAAATAAGTCAAATCAACTGGACTTGCTGTGTTTTTTTTCTTGAAGACATTTCACCAGTCTCTAAATTGAGAAAGCCAGTTGGATGACTGAAACGTCTTATTGCAAGTCCAATTGATTTGACTTATTTCTACAGATATACCATGACCAGGATGAATGAGAATCTTCAAAAACATATTTCTTTATTGCTCCATATAACCTGCCATATATACTGTTCCTATTCCTCATATGATCTGTTGCTTGTTTTATACCTACTGCTATGTGTATTCCTGCCATGAGTCCCATTACCTAGTTGCACTTGATTCCTCCCAACCAGCTCTCCAATTATACATATAGATTCATTTGAATAATTCCCCAGTCCTGGCTTAATCTAAACACCCCCATGGGATGTTCCCTGTGTCCCACACCGTGCTGTATGGAGATGCACTGTCTGTTACAGGTCTGTTTTCTTCAATCATCCGTCAACTGGCAAACATTACACACAATGGCCCCAAGTGGATTGTTCTAGATGGAGATATCGATCCGATGTGGATTGAGTCAGTGAACACTGTTATGGATGATAATAAGGTACAAGGCCAGATACACAGCTCACATCTAAGCAACAACAGCAACAAACATGTTGTTATGCACATGAGAAGCAGAAAATGTATTCTGTAATACAGGTACAACTGTAGAAACATACAACAGCACTATTCCTGCTCATAAGAGTTGTGAGTTTAGTTCCACTGCTTTTATTCAAGTGTTTTAAAGGAGAAGGAAAGGTATTTTTACTTGGGGGTACCAAAAGTTAGGCACCCCCAAGTGAATGCATTTACTTACGTGACACCCAGGGCTAGTACTCCTTTCTTCAAATTTCCCAGGGCAGACGCATGCACAGTAGAATTGCTGTGTTTTCCTTCCATTTGCTCCATTACCTTTCTTATCTGCCGTTCTATCTCAGGAGAAAGTTTTACCATATTATGGTATGCTTCTGGACAACTCCTGTGGCCCATTCTGTTGCATGGATTGCACCTAGTGTGATTACAACTGTTTTCCTTACAAAGCATTGTAAAGTGCACATGCTTTAGCCAGATGACCTGTGTGTGCCAAACACCTGCCCAGACATTATCTTCATCGTAGGTTTTTACCAATGGAGACAAAACTGTGCAATGGTGCTGCAACCAAACCAAAATATCCTCCTGGGGAACTGCAGAATTTTTCAATATTATAGTAACGAGTTTGGTTTCAGGCTTGGTCATTGGAGTAACAAATAAATTCCCTCAGTTTTGTTGTCCTGCTTTTTTTTGCAAATTATAAATTCTCCAGAAATGGTCTAAAGCAATGATCCTCAACCAGTAGCTCGCAAGCAACATGTTGCTCCCCAACCTCTTGGATGTTGCTTTCAGTGGCTTCAAATCAGGTGCTTATTTTTGAATTCCAGGCTTGGAGGCAAGAATTGGTTGCATAAAAACCAGTTGTACTGCCAAACAGATCCTCCTGTAGGCTAACAGTCCACATAGGCACCACCCAGGCAATTTTTTAATGCTTGTGTTGCTCCCCAACTCTTTTTACATCTGAATTTCCCCAAATAATAAATGTTCCTTTTCTATCAGTGCGGCCTCTAGGTGTCGCCAGCTGCTAATACTTCCCCCACTCTGGCAGGCCCCATTTAATTGACTTGCCTTGCTTTGAATAATATAAATAAATACGAACCCGTGTTTTCTTCCTCTTGTTACCAGCCATGTATGGAACCAACACTGAGCTTTTAAGTACTGTAAATACATTGTTTTGCACTTTGCAGTATTCATTTTTAGACAAATAATCCCGTCTATATTTGTACCTTGTTACTCATTTCATAGATAATCCTGGAAGGCAAATCCAATTAGGCCATTCTGCAGTGCCTGCCAGGAAGCATTTCTCAGTGTGCCAGCCTTCAGCAATGAATATTAGGACTGGGACATAAGCTGGAAGGCACAATTCTGGAAGACTAGTGCAACCCAGGGGAACATTTACATTTGGCTCCCCAAATCTGTCCAGTCTGTGAGACACAGGGGCCGTGTGTATAGCATCCACCACTAGGAAGCACAACACTAAATGAAGAGAAAGAAGAAGAGACCCCATTTCTCTCCTGCCATACCCCTCACTACTTCCTGAACCCATCCATTTTTTCCATGTCCTCAAGGAGACAGGACAGTATTTTCTGTTGCTAGTATCTGTCTGGCAACAGGGTTAAACCAAGAGTACTTGTCTTAGGAGTCCCTCTATGGTGGCTTTCCTTGGGATCACTGGTGCTGGGACTGTCTAACCTCATAAAGGTGTGAACCCAAGCAGAATTCCTGACTCTCAGAGTGAGGGCTTCAACATATGATAACGGTTAACCCTTAACCTTACCCTTAAACTCATTACGGGGCGTTCCCTTCATATACAACCTTAATCTCCCCTTCAATGTACTGGTTAGATGGTTACTGGACAGAATAGAACATGGTCTAGAGTAGACCGACATTATGCTACAAAAAAAGCATCCTGCTCCACCCTCTTCTGAGGAGGACAGTGACCCAGCCTCCCCACATGTTTCTACTGGTAGGGACGACCAATCTCTTAGCGAAGGAGAACTCTATTCTGACATGCAGAGGAGACCGAGGAATTACCAAAACATTTCCTCTGAGGTAGTGGAAGCCTTGATTGCATCAATACTAACATTCCTAGATATTAAGAACTCAGAATCTAACCCTGAGTCCTCTCACTCTAGGTTTAATCACCCAAAAAAGTCACAGCCCATATTCCCCTCCCATGATCAAATTTTAATTATTCCAAAACGAGTTCCTAGTGGACCTGGACATAAGGGACACATACCTTCATATCCCCATTTTACACTCCCCATCAGAGTTTCTTGAGATTTGCCTTCAAAGGCAATGTATTTCAGTTCACCTCGCTACCCTTCTGGCTGGCTTTGGCATCCAGAGTATTCATCAAAATGATGGCGGCAGCAGCTGCAGCAGCAATATGGTCCCAGGGGGTGTCAATCACACCTTACCTCGACAACATACTTCTAAAAGTTCTTTCACCTCCAGCAGCAGAAGCCCAGCTGTCTCTGGCCTTGTCCACCCTGTCCTGTCTGGGTTGAATGATAAACACGGGAAATCTCAGCTTCCCCCTCAACATTGCATGCCTTTCCTAGGGATAATATTTATCTGGTGATGTTGAGACCCAGCACCAGAATAGTGCTCCAGAGGTGGCTCAGTCACTCACACTTTACCAAGGGCAGGTCCCTCATGGAACGACGATGACATGTACTGATGCCAGCCTCCAAGGCTGGGAGCAGTGCTGGGCAACAACAACAATACAGTGCAAGGAATTTTGTCCCCATAGGAGTCTCTTCTCATGATCATCATCTTGGAGATATTAACGTTACAACTGGCACTCTACCACTGGCAATTGCAGGTAAAAGGCCAAGCAATCAAGGTCCATTTAGATCACAACAACAATGAATGTTAGGTGAATGGTTCCTAAAAGCGGAGGTATTCCAGAGCATTGTGGACATGTGGAGTCTACCAAAAATAGACCTTACGGCCTCCAGCCACAACCGAAAAGTGACTCATTTTAGCGTCAGATGCACTGACAGCATAGTGGAACCAGGCCTCAGCTGAGCAGGTGTCTGCACTAGAAAAGCTGAATTTCCAGGTTGAAAAATTTAAATTTGGCTCTTAAAGAAACCAGGAGTGGCATTTTTGCCACTCTTGGCAACCAGGGGGTGCTGCCGCTCGAGGTTTGCTGTATTGGTGGAGCGCTCCTGCCTCTGAGTTAAATTTTAGTACGATGTAGAGAGTGACATTCTGCTACAATTTACATTTGGTTTTGATTTTTATTATTTGTGCTTTTTGAGTTATTTAGCTTTTCATTCAGCAGCTCTCCAGTTTGCAATTTAAGCAATCTGGTTGCTAGGGTCCAGATTACCCTAGCAACCATGCATTAATTTGAATAAGAGACTGAAATATGAATAGGAGAGGGCCTGAATAGAAAGATTAGTAATAAAAAATAGCAATAACAATACATGTGTAGTCTTATAGAGCAATTGTTTTTAGACCCCAGTGACCCCCATTTGAAAGATGGAAAGAGTCAGAAGAAAAAGGTAAATAATTAAAAAACATAAGAACAAAATGAAAAAAGCCGGCTCTAATCTCTTCCGGACAATTATAAAGACATACGTAAAGCAATACTACTTTTAAACTTCACGGGTTAAATCCCTTTTTAATAATTCAAAACGTATGTTTCTATGAACCGCTAGACAATCCTTACCAAGCAGAAAGGTTTGACCTGGGTGTCCAGACCCCAGGCCCTTCACTTAGATTATTCAGAAATGGAAAACAGCCGAAGGGCTTTTCACTCACCAAGTTAGCCAAATGGTCCGGGTGCCGTGCCCCGAACCCGTAGCCTAGGCAAACTCTGTCTTCAAAATAAATCAGCACGCACTCCTGCAACCAAGGCCATGAAGGTTAAAAATTTAACTTTATTCCATGTAGTTAAAAGGTATGCGTCCTAACGCGTTTCGTATCAACAGATACGTAATCATAGGCACTTGTTAACAAAGTAACCATTACAACAATTTAAACCTAATTAGAGGAAATGACATCCTGGATGACCCTACTTAGGGTACTCCCATCAGACTTAAAGGAAAACTATACCCCCAAAATGAATACTTAAGCAACAGATAGTTTATATCAAATTGAATGACATATTAAAGAATCTTACCAAACTGGAATATATATTCACATAAATATTGCCCTTTTACATCTCTTGCCTTGAACCACCATTTTGTGACTCTATCTGTGCTGCCTCAGAGATCACCTGACCAGAAATACTACAACACTAACTGTAACAGGAAGAAGTGAGGAAGCAAAAGGCAGAACTCTGTCTGTTAATTGGCTCATGTGACCTTACATGTGGTTTGTATGTGTGCACAGTGAATCTTACGATCTCAGGGGGCGGCCCTTATTTTTTAAAATGGCAATTTTCTATTTATGATTACCCAATGGCACATACTACTAAAAAAGTATATTATTATGATAATGGTTCATTTACATGAAGCAGGGTTTTACACATGAGCTGTTTTACTCAGTATCTTTTAATAGAGACCTACATTGTTTGGGGGGTATAGTTTTCCTTTAATATTTAAAAGCAATTAATTGCTTTTAAATATTAAGTGCCTAAAATGCCTACAGTCCTCACAGTTTTCAATATTGATGGTCTGGATGAAGGATTCCTTTAATAAAAACATGGAATTAATGGTGTCAAAGGTGACAAATAATGTTCACAAAAACATACAAGAAACTACAGTTTCCATTTCCCCAACCCAACTTAGGGAAAAGGTTACTAGACAAACCAGAGAAGATTCTTTGTATTCAAGTTCAGAAGGTGAAATTGACTCAGATCAATCAGAACAAGATGACTCAGTATTAAATTTGGACACTAATTAAAGCTCTACGCAAGACATTGGACATTGAAGAGACCACTTCACCGCAAAAATCAGATAAGATTTTTAAGATCCCATGGAAACAAGACAAGATGTCCCTTTAAAAAAGGGCATATACATCAGCAGGCACCTCCTGCAAAACTGCAGTAGCTATTACCACTAGGGATGTAGCGAACTGCCGTTTTGGTGTTCGCGAACGCCGTTCGCGAACACCGGCAAAAATGCGAACAGTTCGCGAACAGTTCGCGAACTTCGAACACCCGCAAAATCGTTCGATTCGAACGATCGAACGATTTTAATCGTTCGATCAAAGGATCGAAGCCATTCGATTGAATGCTTTTCATTCGATTGAATGCTTACAATCGTTCGAACGAATGGAAATCGTTCGATTTTAGCGGTCGAAGGAATCGAATGGTCGAGCGATTTTTATTCGAATCGAACGCGAACTCAAATTGGCGAACGTCGCGCGACGTTCGCGAACATTCGGCGGACGCGAACAGTCGAAGTTCGCGCGAACTAGTTCGCCGGCGAACAGTTCGCTACATCCCTAATTACCACAGTAACCAGAGCTAACAAAGTCTGGTTGCAAGAATTAGAAGAAGCATTCAAAAAAGGAGACGACAGACAAAAAACCCAATGATTTGCTACAAGACATAAAGCTTGCCAATGAATTTGTAGCTGAAGCTTCAATGGATACCGTCAAACTTACAGGCAAAACAATGGCATCATCAGTAGTGGCCAGAAGAGGTTTATGGCTGCGTCATTGGAACGTGGACTCACAGTCTAAGCATAATCTATGCTCCGTTCCATTCAAAGGAAATCTTCGATTTGGGAAAGAATCTCCAAAGCTTCTGCAGGGAAATCCTCCTTCCTACCTCAAGATCGGAGGGAAAGAAAGGACCCAGGCTTTCAAGGCCCAAAAGCAAGAACCACTTTCAGTTTCAGATCATTCTCCAGACAATGGAGACAGAAGGACCAGTCATTCCGTACCAAAGGGCTGAACCTAAAACAGAGAAAAGACCCTGAAGGTTTGGGAGCCCCTTTTCTCAACATTGGAGGAAGACTTTCATCCCACAGAGCAGAGTGGGCTTGAGAAATCAAGCACAGTGCTTAAGCCAAGGAGACTGACTAGCAAAAATAGACCTCAAAGATGCCTACCACACCTCGAATATTCACAAAAGTACTGGTTACAGTCATAGCAAACGTGAGACTGGAAAACATCCAGATATTCTCATACCTAGAAGACATACTGATAAAAGCATCATCCAAAACACTACTAATACATCAGGTGAAAGTCAAATCAAACTAGCTTCAAAATTTAGGTTGGATCATCAATTGGGAGAAGAGTCACCCAGCCCCAACACAAACATTAGAATTTTTGGGAACAATCATCATCACAACAAACTTCAACGTCAGCCTCCCAACTCACAAGGTCTCAAACCTCCAAAAACATATTTTCAACCTTATCCAATACTGTTCAATCTCAGCAAGAACGTGCTAACAAGTTCTAGGGAAAATGGGAGCAACTGTGTGAAATGGGTATACATTCCAGGTCTCTCCAGTTCGAGTTCCTAACAAAATGGGATCACAACTACAATCACCCAGAACAGATAATTCACATCTCAGACGAGACTCTCTCATCCCTATCATGGATGGCTACAGAAGGAATCATTAACAGTCCCAATCAGCCTACATCAAAAGAGCTGGATCACAATTACCACAGATTCCAGCAGACAAGGCTGGGGTGATCATCTGGAGACCCAAACAATCAGAGGTATATGGTCAGCACAGGAATCATGCCACTCCTCCAATTGGAGAAAACTAAAAGCAATCCAATTGAGTCTCCTGAAATTTCAACACCAAATTCTGAACAAGGAAGTTCTTATAAAATCAGACAACTCCACTGCTATCAGATACTTGAACAAACAAGGTGGAAGAAATCAGAAAATCTATTGCATCTGACCATGCTTATTTTCGCATGGGCAGAAACACACACCAGGGAGTTGAAAGCAGAACACATACCAGGAACGCAGAATGTGCTAGCAGACAGGCTGAGCAGAACTCTACCCCCAGCCGGGGAGTGGGAACTACACCCCAGGGCACCCCATAGCATTCAAAATAATTCATGAGAAATGGGGTCCCCTCTCAATAGACCTCATGGCTACCAGAGGAAATGCCAAACTCCCCTCCTGTGTGACATGAACAAGAGATCCAGAAGCCATTGCGACAGACACTTTCCATACAGTGGAAATTTAAGAGGGCTTACATCTTCCCTCCATTCCTGACCATACCTCGAGTTCTCCAAAAGATCAAGTACAACAAAGCCGAAATAGTGATGATGGGGCCTTGGTGGCCGAGGAGACTTTGGTTTTCGCAGGTCCTTCTACAGTCCTCATGTCCACCAATCAGCCTCCCAGCATGGCCAGACCTCCTATCAAGGGGAAAAGAGCTTTACCCTCAACCAGAGAGACTGGGGCTAACGGGTTGGCTAAACCTATAATCTTCAGGCCTTTCTCAGGAGGCAATCAATACACTTCTAGCAGCCAGAAAAACAGCTACTATCCAAAAATACTGTAGTTTGGGAAAAATTCTCTAACAAGCTTTAAGACAACCTTTCAAACATCACCAAAACACTAGTGATTGAATTGATATCAAAAAAAGGTGTAGCATTAGATCTCAGCAACTCCACCTTAAAGGGTCAAATTTCAGCCATTTCCCATTTTTCAAAAGTTCAATGGGCCACAAAACCTCTAGTTAAAAGTTCTTCCAGGGCCTCAGAAGAATCCGTCCAAAATTAAGAACACAGATCCCTCCATGGGACCTAAATTTAGTACTGGACTGTCTCACAAACAAGCCTTTCTAACCACTAGAACAGGCTTCCCTCAAATCTGTCACATTAAAGACATGTTTTCTTCTCACGACAGCTAGAAATTACTGTTCTACAAGATAGGATTATACTTAAAACATCCGACAATTTTCTACCCAAGGTAGTATCAGAATTTCATACATCACAAGACATCATCCTACCTTCATGTTACCAAAATCCTCAAACAGAGCAAGAAACAATATGGCATAGCTTAGATGTCAGAAGATGTCTAATAACCTACCTAGACAAGGTAAAAGACATTAGGAAATCAGAATCTTTACTGGTTTTACCCAACAGGCTAAAAGCTGGAATACGACCATCTACAGTAAATACACAGTAGCAAACTGGATCAAGCAATGCATCTTACAAGCCTATAAATTTAAGTCCAGTGTTGTACCAAATCCTGTAAAAGCCCACTCTACAAGAGCTATGACAGCGTCCTGGGCATACCGAGCCGGGGCAGCATCATCTGCAGAGCAGCCACTTGGTCTTCTATGCACACTTTCATAAATCATTACAAATTCAATGTATTTGCCAAAAAACCTACCTTCTTTGATACAGAAGTTTTGCAGTCTGCTATTTCTAACTAATAAATGCCCTCACGCAAACTATATGTGTTAACTACTACTACTTACTACCTACTACTGTCCTACCATCTTGTTCTACTCTACCTGTTTGGCCCTGTTCTGTGCGTGTCTTTGGAAATGACCCTGCATTTTCAGTGAAAAACTGTGGCTCTGAATAATTACAATGCCCAGGTACTCTAAGACAAAGGCATATTTATTATCCTGCGTAAAATGAAATTCTCCAAAAAATTGTGCAAAAAGCTGAGTAAAATAAATGGCAAGCTGCGTTTTAATGAGCACCATGCGAACACCAGATTTTTCGCCGTTATTTTAAACTGCTGCAGATAAGAGAAGTAAGTTCCGGTGGAAGTTGCTCAAAGAAAAAGAGCTTTAAAAATGATGCCATTTGTACATGTTGAAGCCTGGTGGTGTGGAGAATAAATCCTGCCTTTTTTATACCATATAATAACTATGCCCCTGAATGTCTTAATCCATTTGTGCTAGAGAAAGCTTCAGTTTATTTGTACAGATGTTACCAGTTGGGATTAGGGCATCTGAATAAGAGATTCTCATTGGATAACGTTTATGTGTCTTTTTGAAAAATAAACACACAGAAAGATCTGGCAGAGCATTTGGACTTACACAATGTAGAATTTTCTAAATTATTAATCAGATTACGGGAAGGAGCAGATGGAGAGAGGGGGCAGAGGAATTTGTTATTACTCCTTTCCATTTTCTGATTACGGCAGGAAAAATTCCATGGGTAAAGGGAAAATACAGAGCTGCGTATGCGTTGCATGGAGAAATCTGATAAGGCTATCAGGCAGGGTGTGCTTTTTATTTCATTATTAGATTTATTCTTATTTGCGTTGCATGTATGGGGCCCATATCTTTACTCATCTTTATGTTTATGACCCATAAAGTGCTGTTTTGCACCCACACAGCTGCTTCCTGCAGCTGGTGAGTCACATGTAAGTTTGGCTCGTTGCTTATTCAGTTTATACAACATTAAATGGGATTTGCAGCCAAGACACATCAGCTCAAAAACAAAATAAGCGTGAAATTTTTCTAAAGTGTTGAAAAAACATTCCCCAAATTAGGGATGGCAACTTTGTGGCCCTTCAGTTGTCGGGGGATGCTGGTCGTTCAACAACATCTGACGAGCTCCTTCTTTTCTATATCTCTCATATAAATTGTAAAGAATTTTCTTCAAAATCATAATCTGCTTCGTACAATAGAGGCACTGTGAGCCCAGCATTTCATTAAAACCATTGATTATATTTTAGCAATTTGTGTGGCTTTTTTCTTCTGTCTCGGGTGAGTTCATAACATCAATTAAAGTGACAGCCCTACTACCAAATTATTTATGTTTAGGTGAATGTTCTTTGGATGGGGTTCTGGAACAATAATGAACATTTTATACATAGTATATGAAATAAAACCTTTAGGTTTTGGTGAAAGTGGCTTGGGGCTTAGGTTACAGACTGAGACTGTGTAGGAAATGTGTGCTGATTGCTATAGTTTACTGTTGTTGTTGATTAAGGAGGCCTAGTAATTCTTATCAAGTTCCGGCCTTTACAAGATGGATAGTTGGATAAGATTGTGACAGTAGTGGGAGATGGAGGCAGTTGGGAATGATGGTGATATTAGGGCAAGATGGAGACAGTAGGGAATTATTGTGACATTAGGGCAAAATTGAGAAAATAGGGCAAAATTGAGGCAAAAGAACAAGATTGTTGGAGGAAAAAACAAAAGACAGTTGGTCAAGAATCAGACAGTAAAGCAAAATATAGACATTAGGGCAAGATGGTGAAAGTGGGACAAGATGCAGTCAGAATAGAAAAATGTGACAGTAAGGCAGGATAGTGACAGCAGCAATAAGGAGGAAGAAAAGCAAGTAGGTAAAAAAAACTGAAGCAAGAAGGAGGCAGTAAGGCAAAACACAAACAATTGCCAAAGTAGGACAAGATCGAGCCAGAATGGAAAAATGACCAAGGGCAGGATGGGGAGTGTAAAATACGATGCAACATTAGGACAAGATTGGAGACAGTAGGGCAAACTGGCAACCCCAATTCATGATACTCATTCAACCCAATTAAGAGCTCTTGGTATAAATACCCAGCAAACAGTCTATGCTAATGGAAAAATACTTTCCTCCTGTTTTATAGTGACCTTATTTATATATGTACATGATGACCATACTCTTCTGATGTGCCCCGTCTACAAAGAATAACTCAGCACATTACTCCCTCTTAGGTGAGGGCTGTCATTACATGTATAATAGAATAATAATCAGTCCATGTGTCTATATGTACGTATGCTTAAGGTTTGTTTTTCTATCGTACATAAATAAAAGGCCCAGCAGGATTTGTGCATAATGCATTCCCTATAAAATAATTATTAGATAATGCTTTGTTTCTTCCTTGTCACCCGGTACCAAAAAATAACTGCATTCATGCACATAAGCATCTGCTTTCAGATTCAATGCACAGAATAGATCTGTCAGCATATGTAATCAGGTGCCGATCAGAGAGGGATTTTGGCTTTTTTTGCCTTCAACAAAAATGTATGATTTATAATGTTTAAAATAAATAAAAACCAATTCAACTTTTTGTACCACCTCTTGTGCACTACTGATAATCCCCTCCATGTGACATAAAACATGCAAAACATGTTGTTTGTCATATAGTTATTCCACTAGTCTATTAAGAATACTCTCCACCGGTTCTTACCAGCCTCAACTCTGAGAAATCTGTCCCACCGGGGAACCAGGAAAACTCCTAGAGGGCTCAGTTGTCAGGCGCCCTTCTGTTCACCTAACCAATTTCTCTTCCACTTGATATTCCAGTCCCAGTCCCCAGGGTTGCCATCAGGGGAGCACAGGGCGTACAGCCATCGTGGGCCCGGTGGATTTCTAGTTTTAAGTGGGGCTCAGGAAGCCACAGAACCTGCAGAAGGGAGCAAAAGCTGAGGCTGCCAAGATGATTCTGAACTAAGAGGCTGCTGTCTCCAAGGAGAAGGAGACCGGTTGCCAGATTTTAAATGTAAGATCCACTGAACACCAAACTTGTAGGTGAACCATGACCACCAATGTTTTTTTTTAAAAAAAAAACCTGAATGGGGGGTGGCCACCAATGTTTTTTTTTTAACCTTTTGTATGTATGTGGGGGGGTTGCCACCAATGGGTTTTTTTTTTTAACTTGTAGGGGGGCCCTGACCACCAATGAGTTTTTTTATATTTTTGGGGGCCCTGCAGTGGCGTAACTAGATATTACTGGGCCCCACAGTAAATTATTTTTCAGGCCCCCAAAATGTTTTGGGGTTGACTTGTTTCTCCAATATTTATTGAAATTTTATATGAATTAGGGCCCATGGGGCCCCTATACCTCCTGGGCCCCCCTGCAGCCGCAGGGTCTGCTTCCTCTATAGTTATGCCCCTGGGGCCCTGGTCACCTATGGTTTTTAACTTGGGGGGGTCCTGACACCAGTGTTCTTTTTTAATTTGTATGGGGGGGTGACCACTGTTGGGGTTTTACCTAGTGGTTTTACTGTTTAAGCACTTGACTTTTCCTTTTAATGTGGTGTGGGGGCAGGTGGGGCCCAGGGACGGGATCCTTGGGTAGGGGGCTGTCATTTCTGATTTCTGATGGCAGCCCTGTAGTCCCGGAGCAGAGCATGATGTAGATGCTGTGTTATCTTCTTGAGTGTCTTCTGACCAAAGAGAACATGCAACCTGATTGTCCAAAGAGATGTATGAGCTATACATTGTTTTTGCTGCAGTCTGGGCCGTCAGTGGAGCAATGTTTCAGGATCAGGTCCAGCTCTATAATAATGTTTTTTGTTTTTGTATGTTGCCTGTATTGTTCAGTGCTCTTTAATAGTTATCATCTGCATCTTCTAAGGGAAGCAAGAGGACAGTTCCTTCTTATATGTATTTACACATATATACTAATGATGTGCGAAACAGCCCAATACCCACGGGTCGGACAGGTTTGGGTCAACCTCAGCACTCCATTTGTGGGTCACGGGCGGGTTAGGGATGAGCTCTTGTTTTAAGGCACCTCCCACATGTATTACTACATACTGTATATAGAGAAGGATGGGCACACAATAACCTATACCCGTATACTATACTGTAAGTATAAATGTATAAAAATCAACAAGTGGAACATTTCTGTTAGTACAACAGGGAATGTAATGAGTATTACTCCTGGCCAGTAATTTATGCTGAACAGGAACCGGTTGGCCAGATTAATACAGTCTAAGCTTTTCCATCCTGTCCCCTTCTGTGATCCAAATAGGGCAATTTAAGTGTTTGCAATAATGCCACCGATAAATGCCGGCTCATATTAAACCCACAATGGATTTAAACTATTTAAAGCTTGGAATCCTATCTATAAAACAGATCTGGAATATCATTTAGGAACAATATTGACCCCCAACGCCATACATCATCACTTTTCTTTGGGAACACCGAGGTACCATTTAAAAATTTTCCCTTTTCCAGCACTGAAGAGAATTATATTTCATGCCCAGTGCTTAAATTTAACCTGTATCACTGAGCTCTACTATGGAGACCTATTTTTAATGCCCAAGGGTTTATATAACCTTTTTTCCCTCTTAATTGAAAAGGCACACTTTCTCATGTTTCGCTGCAGAAACCTAATTGTATTTAATCCCGGGGTGCGGATACGGTGCAAGCTTTTACTTGTGCTGCTAAAAAGGAAAATTAAAAGCTATCTCACCCCCCTCCCCTCGCGCTAGCGAACATACGGTAAGAATGTTCCATGCATCATTTCCAATCTTCCCTGTGGATGGGCCTAAGGTCACACATTTAAATTCTGCGCTTTATGTTTAATCTTTCGCCAACCCAGTAAATCGATATTAAGAAGCTTGCAAATGTCACAGCGTCTGCTGAATGATTAAGAAAAAATAGAAGGTTACAACTGGCGGATTCAACCATTCTAGAGTTTTTATAAAATAGAAAATATTTCATGGAAAATTCCTTCTCTTTTTGTGGATTGTGTGCAGGGTTGCCACCCGCTAGTAAAAAGTTAACCAAAACTGGGGGCTAGTATTTTTAAGTGTAGCATCTGGTACTTCTAGGCTCCCTATTGTTATAACCCCCAACCCCCTTACTCCTTCCATTTACACCCCTGTTTCCCCCAATTACATTCCCCTTTTTCCCAGTATCACCTCCAACCCAATCTGAGTCCCTGTCCCATTTACTGACAGTTTCCCGTGAACCTCCTGACACACCTTTATCATGAATTTGATAAGTGTTGCCCCCATTTCAATGCTGGGTTGTCTGCTTCCCAAAGTAGCCAATGGGATGTATCAATGGGACAGAATTTCTTCCTTCATGGCTCTTCCACCATCAGTAAGGGATTGGGTTTGGAGAGGGCCACCAACTGCCACTCTGGTAGGGTAAAAGGGTCTTCTAACATCCGATGGGCCCTCTGTTTAAAAATGTTTTAAACGTTCGATATGTGTTAATAAAATAAAGGCTTCTAACATTGTTCCAGGTCTAGTAACAATTAGCAACCAGTCGTTGGCATTTACTGTGCACTTGTTTGAAGGAAAACATCTGCTCTGAGTTCCTAGGCCTTGTGCAAACTTTGCATTGGGGGAGGGGTGTAATGTAATGTTGGTTAGGGCAATGGCCATGGCAACATTTTTTATTAACTTCCCTGACTTTGCCTTCCTAGCTGGTAGACAGCCAAGTGGAGTTCGGTAAGTGGTGGGTGACTAAATTCAAGACCATCAAATTCCCATCCCAAGGCACTGTGTTTGACTATTACATTGACCCAGAGGGCAAGTCGTTTGAGCCATGGTCCAAGCTCATCCCAATTTTTGCGTTTGATCCTGATATGCCTCTGCAGGTTTGCATGCCCTTCACTTAATTGTAATTTACTGTTGTTTAATAGGAGGAGTTTAAGAAAGTTTCTTGAGCCCACATTTGTGTTTGCTGGTTGGATATACATGAACTAAGCAGGGTCGGTCCTGTTGTGAGTCATGATGGGCAAATCTATCCCATTGCAAAAAATATGCAAAACCATGGAACTCAAAAAATGCATGGATCACAAAATGCATTGAAGTCAGTGTGGGGGGGGGGTTCTGAATTTTTTCATGGAAAATGCATTGAAGTAAATTGCTGTTTGTTGCTGTGAGTTTTTTTTCTATGCTTTTTTTGTAGTAAAAAATGTAATGCAAAATGTTGCTATTATTTTGCAAAAATAATTGCAGCTGCCGTAACATTGGATTTTGCCATGAAACATGGTGAAACATTTTGCTCATCACTAGGGGGCAGATTTACTAAGGATCGAATTTCGAGGGTTAAAAAACTCTCGAATTCGACCCTTGAAGTAAAATCCTTCAAATTCGAAAGATTTTAGCGCAAAGCTTTGATCAAACGATCGAATAAAAAATCGTTCGAATTGAACAATTCAAACGATTTTAAACGATCGATCGAAGGATTTTTATTCAACCAAAAAAAACTTAGAAAAGTGCTGGGGAAGGTCCCCATAGGCTATCATTGGACTTCGTTAGCTTTAATTTGGTGAAGTATGAAGTCGAAGTTTTTTTTAAAGAGACAGTACTTCGATTATCGAATGGTCGAATTTTTACTTCAAACCATTCGATCGATCAAATTTGATCGAATTTGACCAATTCGATGGTCCAAGTACCCAAAAAATTACTTCGAAAATCGAATATTTTTTTTTTTTCAAACTATTCACTCGAGCTTAGTAAATCTGCCCCTTGTTGTGTTGTGAGCAGCGATGTTAGTTTTACATGGCACAGGGGGTCTGTGTAACGATCACGTTATGAGGAAACTTTCACAGTAAGTACCTTTGGATGCAGAAGCCAACAAGGAAGTGTATAACAAGTCCGTAAGCGAGATACCGGTAGGGATTTAGAGAAGACGTAGTCAGAGTAAGGCAAAGAGTTCAAGGCAGGCGGAAGGAAGGGTCGGGCAGTAGTCAAAACCAGGATATCAGAAGACAGAATAAACACCTGAACAGGTAGACAGGGGTGAACAGATAAACTGAAGCCAGCTTGGGCATTCTCAAAATTGGGGACTGGCCCTTTAAGAATGATTTGGCACCAAAATTCAAATCCGGCACCCCTCAATGACGTCATGATGCTCGGGCATCATGATGCAGGCATAAAGACGCTCAACGTCAAACACCAGTGTCACTGGAGCCGGGAACCCGGACAATCTTGGAGAGACGCACCGGGAGGTAAGAGACTGCAGCAATCTCCAGGTGCGTCTTACAGTCCTATTGATCAGGTTCCGCACTGTGGTCAGGTGAATAGCAGAAGCCCAGTTGTGAGGTGAGCAGGGACAGTCCTGTTTTAAGGTGAGAATAAGTTGGTCCAAGTGCAGGGGGTGCTATTTTGTGAGGTTACAAGGGAAAGCCCAATACGTGTTCACTATGTGGACTCCATTCTGCCACAATGGAAAGTTTCAGGGAGGCTAGTACATCCCATAGCAGAGAGAGAAAGACTCATACATCTCATCTTTCTTAGCCTATCCAAGCAGTGATATGAAACTTCCATTGTATAGAAATAAGAGAAACAAAAGTGCACAAAGCAGCAGAATTTTGCCTTTCTGTGGGTTTAACTGCTGCTCAGATTTTTATCAAAGGCTGCTGATAAAGAGGCGCCTTCCGATTCGGCTGTATTGTGTGCTCGGCACAACTCTGAATTCAACGCAAGCCGCTTCGCTTTATGCTGTTCTTTATGCCTTCAGTCCAAACTTTTCTTACTTATATTAACCCATTGCTGGAATTATATTTCCTTTACACCACTGCTGCCGGAAAAGGTAACTCAGTAAAGGGAATAATAAAATGGATTATTGACAATACACTGTCACTGACAGATCCTATCTGATATCCATTGTAAGCAGCAGTCCTGCCCAGCTTTATGGCAGCAGTCTTGCCCTGCTTTACCCTACCCAGCACTATTAAGAAGCAAATGTAATATATTTTATAAAAAGGGTGAGTGGCTAGGTTACTCTGTGAGAGTGAAAAGTTAGGAAGGCTGTCACTTAATTCATACTGTAAATGGTTCTTACTATACTGTCAAGACCATAGATGATACTTGTCTTGTTGCCTGTAAACCCAGTTGGAGCTCTAGCAGATACAAGGTTAAAGTGACACTTACTCATGAGACATTATGCAGAGTAAATTCGACAAGCGGCATCTTTCTGCTTTACAAACAGCCCAGCGAGCTGCTTATTTTGCTCCCACATTACTGGGATGGAGCCATTAGCCGGAGTTTTATGGAATGCCTGCAAGCTAATAACAGCTTTCATTTAGCATTTGCCGCTGACTCCATATGCAAGTGTTTTATACACTGGAGAGGCTGGGAACTTCTGTCCTGGAAGAGAGAGAGTTCAGAGGAATCATTCACATCAGAGAATCGTTAGGAGCCTAATAAGACAGGCAGAACCTAATTGCTGGGTATAAGATATACTATATTATTAAGTGTTTATGACACGAAACGCGTAAGGCTGTGAAACTTTCTTCACTTTGAACGGTTGTCCTGGTGGAAGTTTGCCTTCATTGAGTGCCTGCTCCTAATTGGTTTTTGGTTTGTCGGCTCCCCGTTGCTGAGGGCTCAGGGCGGTGCATCTGGGCCACTTCCCCTATGTGGTGAGTAACCACTTTACTTTTGGAGACCCTATACCATAGATGTATCATTAAGATATGCACTGTACCTTATTGCACTGCCTTTGCCTTGTTAGACATAATGTAAAAGGGGATTGCCCACCCAAATTTTTATTTGAAAATTTAATTTTAACCAGTTTTCCAAATATACTGTAAATTCATTCAAAATTGTGTAAATATAACTTTCTACTGAAATCTGCGTCCGTCTCTTTCTGCTCTTTGCACTATTGGTTCTGACTTTTGAACAATGGATCCAAAGCATTTCTGCTCTAACCCCTATTACATCTGTTCTGAGTCATTTTCCCTCTATATCACCCCTCTTCTTGTGCTTCACCCCTCCTTGTTTTATTTACAACACTTTCTCCCAACTAAAAAGCTTGTGAGTTTGGAAAGAAAATACAAAAAGAAAGTGATAAAACATACAAAATAAAAAAGACCAGTTGCAAAGTTGCTTCAATAAACAAAATAGCATTAATGACCACTTCTACAATCTGGAACACATCCGTCTTTATTTCATTTCTTGTTGCCTACTGCCACTGGGACACCCAGATAATCCTCCCACCCCACTCTAGAACCACAGCTGTTCTGACGGAGCCCCTATAAAAAGAAACCCAGCAGGAATTGTGGACACCCAGGAACAACAAGCTCATCTAATTTATTGATTATATGAATATGACGGAGGTGGTTGCTATTGACCAGGCTGGCATGGATGCTTTATCTACTATATACAACATCATCTTGACCCAGCACCTGAAGATGAGAAATTTTGCAGACCGACCAGAAATTCGCCTCCACCTTCCTGCCAACTGCCATCAAGTTCCAATATATATTTAAACTGTGGGACCTCTCCAACATATTCCAGGTAGTGTGATAAATAAGCAGATTATGTATGCACTCTCAGGCCCTCCTATAATACAGGTATCTGGTGCTCAGTCCTCTAGGGAGACGGCCCTCCCCTGGATCAGCAGGAAACAACTAATGAGGAACTCGCACACAGAGATGAATGCAAAAGGGGATTAACCCCTATGTGTTTAATGTTGTCACGAACGGAACCCTAAATCCAGAACCCAAGCTAAGCTCCCTGGTCTCGGCTCTTACTTCCACCTCTAACCGCCGCCTTTCACCTTGGGAGGAGCCCTCGGCTAATCGGATGCCGCCAGGTCTTATTAAGAGAGGAGCAAAGCTAAAAGGTTCTGGACGAGCAAAGGGGCACAATCATCTCACCAATGATACTGGATGGAGGTATGCCGCTAGGAAGGCAGGCCGGGCCAGCACAAGCAGAGGTAGAATAGTCAGACAGGCCGGAATCAGGATTGGAGAGCGTAGAATAGTCAGTGGACATGCAAAAGGTCAGATTGGAGAGTTTGGAGTAAACAGGCAGGCAAGGGTCAGGATCGGAGAGGTCAAAGTAGTCAAACAGGCAGGCAAGGGTCAAAACACCAGAAGATCAATCAGGAATCACATAGAATACCCCCAGGAACTTTAAAAAACCTAATAATGGGCAATGTGCTGTAACCTGAATTCCCCTTTCATACTATTTGAATTTCCTGACAGGCGCAATGACGTCATCAGGCCGGTGCGTAAAACCCGGTAGTGTGCGCCATGTGCGCCATAGGGAAGCCGGCACTGAATGAGCCAGCAACGTGGCGGGCGTCCACGCCGAAGGAGCAGCGGTGGTCCCCGCTGCTCACTAGACCACCAGGGTGAGTCGTTACAAATTTGTCAAGCAATACACAACGTTTCGGGGGACTAGCCCCTTCGTCAAGTGATGTCATTAAGTAAACTGAACTCTTCGTTTAATCCCCTTGGCATTTGTGTTTGTAGTAACCAAATACAGTAACTTTCACGTTGTAACAATTTTTGTTTTAAACTTTGTCCACTGTTTACCACCACCTTTTCCAACATTTGCCAACGTAATTGTGATATTCTGTGTTGTTTTTCAAAAATAAAAAAGAGTTATTACAATAAAAAGGCACTAAGGCAACTTCATAATAGTTCACATTACAAAGAAATTAAAACTGATCTTACATCTAAGCTAAAAGATGAGGTAAATGTGTTACTATATTCTGCCATGATCGAAGGGATTATAACTGAAGATATTTATGAATTACTATTAAGTAAGGAAGCAAAGATTCCGTACATTTATTTTCTTTCTAAAAATCATAAATCCCAATCATTCATGCAAACAAGCGTTACGGGAGCAAAGAGGTGGCAAGCCGGGTTGCCAAGGGCCACTGGCCAGCTTGACCCAGTACTGCCTAGTAGATTAGTAATGTTGCCCTTTTTTCTATACTCAATTGCCTGTTTTCCTCCCATAATAGAGAATCTAAACCTAAAAAGAAAAGTTATTTAGATTACTTAGAGTGCTCTAATTAAGATTGCTCAACAAATCCAATAGCTGTAGACTTCTCAGTAACAGATAATGCTCTTCTGAGCTCTTTGGCAGTAAACATTCATTTTTTAAGTTTGTGACGTTTGTGCAACTCACTGCACCCACTGCACTGCCAAAGGTAGTTAAGGGTGGTAGTATAGAAGCTCAGGGGTTATAGAACTCTTCATAGAGTAAATACTGGGGCCACACTAGGTCTGATTTGTTATGGTCCCATAACTTCATACAGCCCTTCATGTATGAATTGATCATGCCCAGGTCTGCAGTGGTACTCTGTTTAAAAGGATATAATTAGCTGAATATGGTTCTGATTTAACGGTCCTTCAGTTTATCATTGTGACACAGCTGCTGGAGAACAAAGGGCATAACACCCGATCCTTATCATGTAATAACCTTCTGCTGCATTATTACTCCTCAAAAATCTCTCACTGATTTCTCTGCTAAAAAAAATCCTTAAAATCGTCGACTGTCACCTGTCTGATATGAAACTTGCTGAGGTGGCCCCAGAGGGCCCATTGATGAACCCATTCTACTAAATCATATATTCTGCCTTGCTCTTTACAGCGATTCTGTGGGCTGTCAGCCTCTTTGCAAATCTTCTGATCTCGCTATGCTGGGACGCGCTTGTCTCATTCTTCATTAGCACCACTAATTAAGGCACTGATTTTAGCCCGAGTGGTAATGAAGACAATTAGCATAGGCCCATTTGTAATGAAGGCAACTGTCAACCAGTTTTGACAAGAACTATCTGTGTGAGCTCTCCAGTGATAGCTCTAATGCTTACCTGGCAAGTTGACTGAGTCCTATATAGCATGGAAGGAGCACACATTTCCATTTGTGTAAAGGAAAAATGTGTTAATGCAGTAGTTTGCAGCTCAAACGGGGCCAGAGATTCACTGAATATGATGTCACTGTAAGCAGAAGCAAGGATACAAAAAATAACGTATAGCGGCACTGTGGGTGGATCAACAACACTCTGGGCAGTGCAAGAGGTGCAAATTGCTGAGTTGAATAACCAACTCTCCACCCTTCGCCCCAATCAACTGTCATTGAGGATTAGCCCTCAATGAAACCTCCAGCTTATTACGGTCCTGAAGGGGGCCCAGCACTGCTGAACTTTTCGAAAGAACCAGGCCCCCTTTGACAGCGCCAAAGCCGTGCCACCTCCTTCCGAAGTCCCAAACAGCCGAAATGCAGAAGCGCCAAAAAGCAGAACAGCCTAAGTCCAGAAGCAGCGAAAAAAACTGAAGCCACGAAAACAGCCGAAATTGAAGTCTGAAGCGACAAAAAGCCCGGAGTCACAAAAGGAGGTGAAGTTGAAATCCTGAAGCCACAAGTTCAATTCCTCTAAACACCAATGTGTGTTTTTATTTGTTTTAACCCCCTGGCAACCAATGTATTATTTTAATATTCTATAGGCCCCTGCCACCAATGTTTTTTGAAGAAAAATTATTTTTGGGCCTCAATTTTTTTTAACTTGTCAGGGAGGCCCAAGTTTTTTTTTAAAACTATTCTTTTTTTAAACTTGTAAGGGGGGTCCTGGCGCCTATGTTTTTTTAAAAAATATTCTTTGGGGCCCCAATTTTTTTTAAACTTGTAAGGGTGGCCCTGTCGCCAATGTTTTTTTTAAAAAATGTTGGGGGGAAAAGTACAAAAAGTAAGGACTTTCAAAGCTTCTCCCCTAAAAGCCAGTTTAGAATTTACCCTTTAAGCTTTCAGACAAAAAAGTTGCAGAATATTGTAACAAAACATACATTAAAGATAGGTGAACTTTAAAAGAACTCGGCAAAATGTCTCTTGTCATCCTAGGACATGGAGATGTTAGAACAAACCAAGGTAATGAACATGTATTGCCACTTTGGGGAGCCCAAATACATGTTGATCCAGCCTCGGGAGTTGTTAAATAAAATGCTGGTGGAGATTTAGGACAACTACAATGAAGTTAATGCTGTGATAAGCCTAGTTCTTTTCGAGGATACCAAGTGGCGACTTGAAAGTGGAGAGTTGTGGTGCACAGGATTGTCCAGGGAAAACGCTTTTGAAACTATATCGGGGCAACCCTGTAACCATGGGTAGAGGGGGGGTGCTACTTATTGATACTTATTGACATCTATATGACACTCCAAGGATCACATCCCACCTGCAAGTATGTCTCTTTAGTGTGGCCTATTTTTCAAGCTTTGAGGGATAGAAGGGTGGACCTGCCAATCCTAGCTGATCATAGTCCCATGTGCAGCCACACAACAGAACTAGAGCTCTACAGAATTAGAGCTCTAATTTACCCAGTGCCACATTTAATTAAGATATGCTGGTATCCCCTTTATAAAACCATGCAGTTATGCACCATCTTTTCCCTGTATTACAGTATATCTAATTTAGTTCTATACGTAGTTATATCCTCTGGTCGTGATACCGTGGACTATAAGTTTATGGTGCAAAGACCTGTCAGGCCGGTAAGTATCTAGCCTTTGATACTGGTTGGCTAAACATGAAAAATAAACATAGTGGCCTCTTGGTATAGACATTTTTCATCTTATCTTAATGCAGTTTCCGAATCAACCGTATCCTAGAATCTCCCTGGGGGAACACACTGCTGGTGGAGTAGGGGGAAGTGGAAAGCAGAGCCTGACAAGACTACTACTAAGTTGCGGCATCCTGGATCTCAAGGTACTCTGAATTAAATTCATTCTAGTAACAAGGTGCTGACTATGAGATTAGGCTTTAGCTAATTAAAACACTTCATAGGAATCAATGATTAAATTGATGTCTAGTAACAATACTGAGGATTATCTTTGTTTCTAGAAGCAAGGTACCAAGACTAAAACTAGTTCTAGTAACTAGGGACTAGGGATGGGCGAATTTTTTCACCTTGTTTCACTGTGGAAATGACGGCCATAGACTTGTATGGCGGCGTGCGTCAAAAAAAAAAAAAGAAGATGCATGCCAAATACACTTTAATGTGCGTCGCCGACAATTCGCCAGCGGCGAATTTTTGGCAAAACTAAACGGCTCAAATTCGCCCATCCCTAGGGACACATCTGTTAGTAAATCACTTCTGAGTTATTGAGGTACTCACTATTAATTCAGGTACAAATGCAGAGGAGTAATCCAGTTCCTAGCAAAAAAGTCCAGGTGTTGAAGATTAAATCAGTAGCTCGTTGGAGTAAAGAACATGGGAATGATTTTCCTGATGATAGATGCCTCAGTGGAGGACGAAAAGTTCCTTTTGTTCATGTCAATGATTTGTTGGCTTCTTTAAAGTGTCTCTAATTTACACTCCATGAGGCTTCCATTCCAGTTTAGACTAGGTCCAGATAAGGGTCAGGGCACACAGGCAGATTTGGGGAGATTAGTCATCCAGCGACTAGTGATGGGCGAATTTGCGCCGTTTCGCTTCGCCACGAAATTCGCAAAACAGCAAAAAATTCACAAAACGGCACCGGCGTCTCGTTTTTGATGCTGGCGCCCGTTTTTGACGCTGGCATCCGGTTTTTTCGAGAAAAAAATTTTTGACGCCGGCGAATTTTTGCCGCAAATCTTTGCAGGCGGTTTGCGAATTTATTCGCTGGCGGTGAATCACGCAAATTCGCAGTGAATTCGCGCCTGGTGAATAAATTCGCCCATCACTACTAGCGACAAATCTCCTCTTTTTCGGGGACGACTAATCTCCCCGAACTGCCTTCGGTGTGACTTCGGAAAACTAATTGCTCCAAGTGCCATCCCGCTGGCAATTTACATTTTAGCCAGCGAGAAGGCAGGGGAGATTAGTTGCCCTGAAGAAGAGGAGATTTGTCGCCGGGCGACTAATCTCCCAGAATCTGCATGTGTGTCCCGACCCTTAAGGGGTAGGCAGGATAAACCTGAATAGGGTCAATTTGGGGGTTCTGATAGCCTGCCATGGCAGAGGTACAGTTAGGTAGCATGTGAGTTAATAAGCTACCAGACAGGCACGCATTTGAGTGTGGGGGTGACTGATTTCTTCCTTGGTAGTTCAGTACTACTTAGCCTGGCAGGGGTAGCAGAAGATATCAAATCAAGTATAGAAGTGTATTACTATGAATCCATTAGTGATGAGTAGGTTGATGTGAAACCTAATCTGTTACTATTGTACCTGGTCTGCTTATGGGAAAACTATACCCTTAAATAATGAAGGTCTTTATAAAATATATTAGATACAACAGCTCATATGTAAAACTCTGTTTCACATAAATAAACCATTTTAATAGAAATATATTTTTAGAAATAGAAAACTGACATTTTAAAACCCCCTGGAACCATACAATTCATGGTGCAAACAAACAAACCAAGGACACACATACATGTTAGGGTGCATGAGCCAATTAATGGACACAGTTCTATCTTTTACTCGCACATTGTTTGTGCTGCATTATTTCTGGTCAGGTAATCTCTGAGGGAGCATAGAAAATATCATAAAATAGTGACTCAAGGGAAAAGATGTACAATATTTACTGATATCTACAGTATATTTCAGTTTGGTAAGAATCTTTAGTAGGGCACTGAATATGATATACGCTATCTGTTGGTTAAGTATTCATTCTGGGGGTGTAGTTTTTCCTTTAAAGGAGAATTCAACAGTAAAGTAAAAAAAAAAAAACGTACTCCCCTACCCTACATAGACCCTCCTCCCCCAAGCCTAAGTCTTTACTTACCCCTCGGTGCAGATTCTGTCCGGTGGAGTTCATGGCAGCCGTCTTCTGCCTCTCCGATAATCTTCGGAATGAGTGCGCACTTCTGCAAATTCCGTGACTTCCATGAAATAAACACTTTATTATTATTAAAACAATTTTTTTTAAAACAATTAAGATCTATTTAAATAATAATTATTGAACACCCGCTACAGTGTGGATACATTTTAAAATCTTTGACACGTCCCTTTGATGCTCCTAATGACAGTGCTTTTCTTTACACCCCTTCCCTAGAAGGTGAAATCCCATATTTGGTGAGTAAGAAATGAGGTTAAAGCAAGGTCATACTGGGCCAGCGGGACACCAGGAAAAAACCTGGTGGGCCTGCAGCTTTTGCGGGCCCGGGGGGGGAGGGGGCCCTTGAGATAGTATCCCCGGTGGGCTGGTTAAAAGCCATGGTCTAATGGACACTAGAGAAAACTGCTGGAAATTTTTATATAGAGTGAGAAGGCAGTTAAAGGTAAAGCAAACAGGACAGGTAATACAGTTGCAACCGGTTTGACTATGGTCGTTTGTCTATAGTTGATCTACAACACTCACAGTTACAATTGGCTTCTAACTCGGCTGATTTTGTAAAATATTGTTGCCTTATAGTGTGACTACATGCAGTTGATGGATTATGGTTGACCTTAAAGGAAAACTATACCCCCCCAAACAATGTAGGTCTCTATTAAAAGATACTGAGTAAAACAGCTCATGTGTAAAACCTTGCTTCATGTAAATGAACCATTATCATAATAATATACTTTTTTAGTAGTATGTGCCATTGGGTAATCATAAATAGAAAATTGCCATTTTAAAAAATAAGGGCCGCCCCCTGAGATCGTAAGATTCACTGTGCACACATACAAACCATATGTAAGGTCACATGAGCCAATTAACAGACAGAGTTGTGCCTTTTGCTTCCTCACTTCTTCCTGTTACAGTTAGTGTTGTAGTATTTCTGGTCAGCTGATCTCTGAGGCAGCACAGATAGAGTCAAGATATGGTGGTTCAAGGCAAGAGATGTAAAAGGGCAATATTTATGTAAATATATATTCCAGTTTGGTAAGATTCTTTAATATGTCATTCAATTTGATATAAACTATCTGTTGCGTAAGTATTCATTTTGGGGGTATAGTTTTCCTTTAATAGCATCTTCCTACGGTGTTTGCCATTTGGTTGCCTTCTAGAACTGACCTCAACCTCATCTTAGGACTCTTCAGCACAGTCACTTTTGGTTAAGGTCTTGACTTATGGAGCTTGTACCACAGTTGCTGAACTTCGTTCCAATTCTAATTCTTTTCATAATACCGGTCCTGTTATCCAGAATGCTCAGGACCTGGGACATTCCGGATAATGGATCTTTCCGTAAGTTGGATCTTAATCCCTTACGTCTACTAGAAAATCATGTAAACATTAAATAAACCCAATAGGCTGTTACTGCTTAATAAAGATTGATTATAACTTAGTATGGATCTTGTACAACATACTGTTTTAGTTTTCCAGAGAGAAAAAAAATCGCTTTTAAAAATTTTGATTATATGGATAAAATAGAGACAGCCTTTCCGTAATTTGGCTCTTTCTGGATAACGGGTTTCCGGATAACGTATCCTATAGCTGTACCATAATATCTTATCTAAGAGGGTCTTACAATACAAAGCCTTATGAAAGGGGCATTTAACCATTTTTCTATAGATGTGAATGTAGAGAGTGATTATTATCCTCAGGAAATTTAGAAAGCGGCTAACATGCCTAGACGGAGGGTGATTTTTGTGATTGGGGAGGCCAATTAAAGACCCTTCCTTCACAGATTCCCTCATTATATCCCAGGGCCCGTTCCGTGCATAATATGCCTCCCTAATGGTTAAGGAACAGCTCAACCTCCACATGATCACACCGTTAAGACCAGATATGAATCCAGAAGTAAAGATGACGGGAGCTACATAAACCGCATAAGTATGCTGCACTTGTTTTATTTTATCTCACAACATGTTTTGGATCACACAGACCCTTGAGATGTATAATAACCCAAAATACGTGGCAGGATAAATACAGTGCCAATTCCATGTATAACACCCCAGAACACATGGCAGGATAAATTTAGTGCCTATTTCATCCCCAAGCCCTTATTAAAATATGCTTATGACAGTAGCCCACCAACAGGCTCCGACACAGCACCCACTGACCCAGAAACCAGGTACTTGTAACATTAGAACAAAGGCTGAATAAGAAAGGAGCTGAATAAAAAGACAACAGATGATTCTCCAAAAACTAGAAGGGAATATTTCCCATCCGCTGTTGCACAGATTTCATCGTGTTCTTTAGCTGTGAATGTTAGCAGATGGTTAAAGGTTTATATCTCAGACGGAGCAGCCTATAACAATCTGTAGCAGAACCGCAAAATATGGCACGGGGAGGACTTGGCGTTCTCACCCTATAATAAGAAAAGGGGGACAAGCAGATGTCGACTGCTCTGTGCAAACGAGTTTAAAAAGACACAATTCACGCATAATTACACTGTCAATACAATCTTCAAAAGCCCCATCTCCAACTGTAATCACACCAACGCAATGCCTCTCCAGGAGAAAGAAGAGAACGAAGCAGTGATTAGGGCCATTCATCTTGGCAAAAACACCTCCCCTCCCAGAAGGGATCCCTAAATGTCTGATTGCAGAAATGTTTGCTTGGTCTGACACACTCACTGCAATAGTAAAGAAACACAGAACCCAAGAAACTGGGGAAGCCCAAAGCTCATGGTGGAGGCTGAAAAAATATTTTTTTATGTGAACTGAGGGCGGGTGTTGTTATTATCAAGGCACAGGATCTAGCTGAAACAAGTGTAACAGAGGCCCACCTGCCCCTAAACATTTATATTGCAACCTGACTAGTCTTAGAACGCTGGCCGATGTTAGCATAACATTAATTTCAAGGTGAACTTCGCCTTTAAAAAAGCCATACAACAACCCTAAATGTGCAGTGTTTTCCCCTAGAGAACAGACCAAAGCAGTGGAAGTGTGAGTTATGTGCTAAGGGGGGGTCAACCAGAAGGCCAGTTATAGGGTGAGATTAGGAGTAACTGCTTATCTGTGCCCTGGGTACCCCGGGAACTATAGTAGGGTGACTGTTACCCCAATGTTTCTTTAGGGCCCAGCCTGAAGGCCAGTTAGGGTAAGATTTGGGGTGAGTGCTTATTTGTGCCCTGGGTACATCTGGAACTATAGCAGGGTGACTGTTACCCCAATGTTTTTATATATCTGTAACCTTGTTATGAACTAAGAGGGCCCAGCCTGAAGGCCAGTTAGGGTGAGATTTGGGGTGAGTGCATATTTGTGCCCTGGCTACCCTTGTAACTATAGCAGGGTGACTGTTACCCCAATGTTTCTATATATCTGAAACCTTGTTATGAGCTAAGGGGCTCAGCCTGAAGGCCAGTTAAGGTGAGATTTTATTTTCCCTGCACCAAGCTATAAATCTAGTGTTACAACATGGCGGTTATGTAACAGTGTTGGTTGGGAGTCTTTTTTTGCTAATGAGATTCAAGTGGAACAGATGCAAAGGCATTAGTGATTAACTCATGTTATATTTCTCATTAGCTGCTGCAGAAGTTGCTTTCCAACACCAACCTCTTCATGTAATATTCTCTGGGCATCAAATAGTCAAACTATTTTAACATTCGAGAATTCAGGATAAGTAAAAATACTGGTCAGCTCAAAATCCATATTTCTCGTGACACAGCATTACAACGAAATGTAACATTTTATAATCTTATGCATCATCCTCTGCCACTTTAACTGCTAGTTTACTCTGCAATCAGACTTCCCTCCTGCTGGCCATACAAAGCCTTATGTAAGCTGCTGATTCTGCCCCCCAGATCAAGTGAACAGCTTATTGGCCTATGTATGAGGGCCTCCTGGCAGCCAAGAGTTATTAGCACCCAAGGCAAGTACTTCTTACCACCCTGTCCCCCCATTAGCTCATGTGGGAACTGTCCCTGATCACCCTTTCAGGAATTAGAGAAAGCCAGCGCAGGCTTAGGCCAGTAAGAGTGAAGGGCGTCATTGGAATTGTGCCACCCTCCCCCCCCCCAGCACCCAAACATATTCTGCCTGTCCCTAGTTCCAGCCATGGCCAGCCCAACCTTTAACTGTCCAAAAACTTGCAGATATCTCTTGGGCATCACATTGATGCAGGTCTTGACCAATGGGTCTGCATAGGCTCATATTGGGATTTGGTTGTTATTCCAGGGAAAACTATTGTCTGATTTGGACCAGCACAGGGTTGCCAGACCGGGAAAAGATCTTCACCTAGGCATCCTTGCTAAGCAGACAGATCTATTAGTGTATGGCAACCTTTAGTCTCAAATTCAGTTTGCTTTCTCGTCACCTACCCTGCAACTATAAGAGGTAAGTGCGGGTCGACTTGTTTTATATAGACCATTACATTTATTTTTAGTAATCACTACTCTTCTGGGTTGTGGTGTTTCTGCAGGTTGATTTTTGCTTCTCCCTATTTAAGAACAAACTTCAAGTCCGAAGCAGATTAATTGTACAACCATAGACTGGTTCCACGAGTGGCCACAAAAAGTCTTGGAGTTTATCAGTCTTTGATTTCTTCAGGAGACTGAGAACATAGAGATGAGGTCCCAACCCAAGCTTTTCTTTAATGGTGCTTATATTACCAAGCTAGCAGCATAAGGGGAATGTGGCTCTGTATAAAATGAATTATTGTATGACACTATTGTCTATGGATTATACTCTATCTCTTCCCAGTCAACCAGGAAACCATCCATAAGCAAATTCATATGTCCATACAAGTGTTTACTATTGAGCACCAGTACAAATACACCACTCCAAAGTCATTCCTGGAACATATTAAGCTGTACCAGAACCTGCTGCATATGAAAGGCAAAGAATTCTCAGCTAAAATGGAGCCCCTGGAGAATGGTTTGTAGAAACTTAACAGCACCTCTGCTCAGGTGAGTGAGACACATACAGTGATATGTCATTTAAAGGGATGAGAAGGGGTCCCTTTAAGCAGAGCAGCAACAGTAAAGCAAAGCATTACTTCACAAAAAATAAATAAATAAAGAGAATCCGCTAAGAAAAGTAAAGAACAACAGAAAAATCAAATAAGCAAAGAAGAACTATTATATCCACGAGGCTGTTCCAGGAAGGTCTGTGGTGGATTCCCTTATGAATTTCTCCAGCCAAACATCCATTTTATGTAATTGTTTTAACAATCCTGTAAAACTGTAGGGTTAATCCCATTTGGCTTCCCACTTCATAAATCTCTACTTCCTATGTGGGCACAGAACAAAGAGCTATTATGAAGCTGGGTTGCTGTTTCATTCTGACACCATCCAAAACCTCTTCCCTCGAGTTTCCTCAAAGATCCCGACACTAGCAGAAATGTTTTTAGCTATAATTAAGGAAAACGCACACAAATTTTTGTCTGTTCTATATCACTACTTTATGTAAATGCAGTCTTGAAGAGGTGTATAAGAGGTGAAAGAATACTTGGGTGGGGGGGGGAATAATTTACTACCAGGAAAGTCTCAGGAAAAAAGAAGCATTTGTGAATACCCTATTTATTAAGGTACTTGTGCACTAGTAGAGGCACATATCTTGAGTGGAGATGTGGTGTGGGCCCAATAACAAAGTAGTGATCAACAGGGGAAGGAGACAGTTAAGAGGAGGCTTGTTGTGGGCCAAACAGAGGACTGGTTTTTGGTGTGTGGACCAAGCTGGAATGTGGGCACAATTAATGAACACTCAAGTGAAGCGGGAGAGTGTGTGGATACTCCTTGTCTCAAATCATTAATCACTGTTACAAAGTACAACTGTTTCTTCCAAAAAACACACATATAGTATTTGCTTTGTGGTTCTGTAGAAGCTTCAAAATCTCAGATCCAAGTAACTTTCATGAAAACAATAATATTATTAAATATTTGACAACATTTTTGTCTTCTTATTGATAAAAGCCAAGCGGGCAGCCAAAGAGGTAGAGTTTAAAATGAAAAAAGATGACACTTATTCATCCAAGTATTGGTGATGGAGAAGGTGAGGAAGGAAAAGGCTATAGCAGATAGAAGCAGAAGGACTGTGAGGAAGATTTGACTAAGGCTGAACCAGCAGTGGCTGCAGTCCAAGTGGCTCTGAACACACTTAATAAGGTACAGGAGGTAGTCATCTGCAATGGTAGTTTTAACTCTTACATATATGTTGCTGTTCAAAATGTGTTAAAGGACAACTCTCTTTCCAGACTAACCTGACAGAGTTGAAGTCATTTGGTGCCCCAACTCCAGCCTTAACCAAAGTAACTGCAGCTGTGATGGTCCTTACTGCACCAGGAGATATGTTTCCCAAACACAGTAGCTGGAAGGCTGCAAGGGTGGTCATGTTCAAGGTGGACAGCTTCTTGGAACTGCATTGCAGGACCCAGAGCTCAACCCAGAATTCATTGCCTCCAAAACATTGGTGGCTGCTGGGCTCTACTCTTGGGATAGAGAAGTTTAATGAAGTATACTTTGTGGTGGAGCCCAAACACCAGACCCTGAATAAACCAAATGCAGAGTTATCTACTGCTGAGAAGAAGCTGTCCAGCACTAGCACCAGAAATGGAAGTTATTTGTTAGAACTGACATAACAGCAGTTTTTTTTTGGTAAACATTTTTTATTCAGCATTTTAAGCGAATAAAGCATATATGTGACCATCTGCATATTATGTTTACAAAGTCATATAGTATAGTGGACACAATTGGAAAGAAAATAAACAAAAAAGAGGAAATAAAGACAGAGGAGAAAAAGAGAAGAATAAAAAAAGGATTATATTAGCCATGTACCAGATCTAGATCGTAATGTCAATAAAGTTCTTCGATATCTGTGTCTATACCAGCAGTTTTTATACATCTAATAATACCAGGTTTCCCTTATCTCTGAATGAGAATCTGAGCAGGCTGACGTCAACGTTTCAGATGGCTTCATCTGATAAACTAAAGTGCAAGCATGACGCAAAAGCCATCTCTCACCATCCCTCTTGCCAAACGCCTTGTAAATTATATCAAGTAGGCATTTTTTGTTAGCACCGTATGTGTTAAAGAGCTCAGCACTAGTGATGGGCGAATTTGGGGCGTTTCCATTTGCCGAAAAATGTGCAAATTTCCAGCGAAATTTGCAAAAATTTGCGAAACAGGGCCGGCGTCTCGTTTTTGACACCTGCGTCCATTTTTTTTAAATGTTTGCTGGCGAATTTTCGATGCGGTTTTGCGAATTTATTCGCTGGCGGCGAATCGCGGGAATTTGCCATGAATTCGCTCCTGGTGTATAAATTCGCCCATCGCTACTCAGCAGGAGAAAATAAACTCCAAGACCTCTGCCACATTACAAATATGTAAATATGTTATGCTGCATGGAGAAATGGCAGCATCAGTGAACCAAAATCCCTTATTACCCTTTTTTTATCTAAGACATCAGCAGTTTTAGTCGGAAGTGATAGTTCAGCCTATACACTATTGCAGTGAGATAAAAATTCCCTTTATAATAAATCATTTCTAAAGGGAAGTTGTCCTTTAAATTAACGTTTAGGATGCTGCAGTGTCACCAGGGGCAATGTTGAAAGCTGTGTCAGCACAGCAAGATTGTGTTTGCATATACAGCCAATTAATATGAGACTCATGGGAGGTCCTTATGAACAAATTCATGTATAATAAAATACTATGCCATGACCTGTGTAAGACTGAAATATTAATGGAAATTATGGACACTTCATATCTTCTTCAATATATACTGTAGGTCAGGGGGCTTGCCTCTGAAAATGTAAGATGGGCAGAAGCAGTCCAGAGCTTCAAGCTGCAGGAGAGCACATAATGTAGAGTTCTATTGATCATGTCCTTTGTCTCCTACCTGGGTTCCTTCACCAGAAAGACAAGCTCTCATGAAAAGGATGTGGAAGCTTTATCTAGGATATACACACGGTTAAAGGATTTATACAAATTGTTGAAGGACACTGGACTAGTCACTTTACTTTTCCTCAGATGCAGGAAGACCATGGGTTGAACATTCATGTGTTCAGTGTTGGGATAGTCTCAGACAGTTCTAACATTTTCTGCCCAATTTAGCTCAATCACTCATGCATGTTTGGGATTGGGGGTTTGTTTTGTCAGCCCATTGTGCAATCCCATCAGACTGCAATTTTTAAGACCATACTGGACAAATTCAGTCTCATTGATGTGTGAGACATATTTGCAAGCAATTTGATAAGAGCAAACCAGCCAACCCCAGTGTGTGCTCAGCTCATATCCCAAATGATCCACGCTACTCACCTTCTTTGGCAAACTGACCCCAATGAAATCAGCTGGATGTTACCAAGTTAAATAATGTTGACCTGGTCTCATCGTTTGGGAAGCAGGCATCTCACTTTTCCATAGAGCTTCTACAAATGGTCATCTGCTAGCCAATTTGATCCAGTCGATGCTTGTTTGTTTAAATGGACGAGGCATAGAACATCTACATAATTGAATTTTGAAAAGGAAATCATGTCAGGTTTATTGTTTAGTGAATGGATCATTCTGTGTTACTGTGCATGTGGCTTTGTCAGAGGTTTCCCTTATCTAAATGAAAGCAATCACTCTGAGCTAGGAAGGGGGTGCCATGGTGTTTCCTTCCATCCTCCGTGCAGGGGGCCTGCTTCAGGCTTTGTCACCCACACACAACATGCTTACTAATTTGGCCAGTGTTACAACTTAGATTTTTCTCTGAGATCTGAGCCAGCATTTTCCTCTCCTCCCAAGCTGGTTCATTAACTCCATACTCCCATCACAGAGAGTGTAAAGCAGTGAAAGAGCCCTTTAAAGAGACAATGCACCTAAAATTGTGGGTAGGATTAATCTAAGAAGCTCTTTGCTGTATAGTGTCTAGGGTACTACAAGCTGTATAAATTGCTGTAAATAAAAACAAATATACACTTTAAATTCTTGCCTCTTAGTACAAACCACTATGGGGCAAATTCACTAAGATTCGAAGCAACTTCGCCGCGCTTCGCCGCACTTCGCCAGGCGTATTTTTGCCAGCGCTCCGCAAATTCACTAAAATCCGAAGTTGCGCACAGGGGTAGCGTAAGTTTGCGAAGTTGCGCTAGCGTTAATTCGCCAAGCGAAGTTTTGCTAGCGATGGTTCATTTGCATATGGCGCCAAATTCAAATTTCAATGGAGGAATACGTATCAGCACTACAAATGCCTAGAAAACCTTCAAATCAGCAAATAAAAATGTTATTTTGCCCTACACATGTGCCCACTGTCTTCGTAAGTTGCCATGAGTCAGGAAATGTAGGGGGGAAGGAGGGGAGCCCCAAAAATATTTTTGATCTTTTTCAGCCTATCACCCATCATGTAGAAAACACGCCAGCGTTTTTTGGGACTTAGAAAAAAATTTGACTTTTTTTAAAACAATCCCTATCTACTCTATTGCGCTTCGCCAGGTCTGAGGTGGCGAAGGAAGTCTAGCGTAAAAGGTAGCGTTCAGTACACTGCGCAAGTTAGTGAATTTGCGTAGTTACGTCGCTAGCGAAAATTCGCCTGGCGTAAGGGTGCGAAGTAACACTAGCGAATTTACGCCAGCGTTCGTTAGTGAATTTGCGAAGTACCGAAAATGCCAAACGTTAGCGAATTGACGCTAGCGTTTGGCGCTTAGTGAATTTGCGCCTAAGGGTTTCTGTGGCCATATAATGGAACAAAGCCTGCGGGCTGAAAAATACAGGGAACCCTGAGTATCATTCATGTATTGTACTTTACAAATTCTTGCAGCACAGTCACATCCATAATCCCTCTGAATCTACAATAGCGGATTGTAACAATCGGCCTCTTATGAGAGTAAACTGTCACATAGAGATGTATTTTCCTTTGCCACTTCAAGTTCTTTAGATCTATTTTCTAATGAAAAGTTATTTAGAACTTGTCAAAGGCATGAAGTGAAAAATACCCTTTGCTGTCACAAAGGCGCTTTTTCCCTGAACCGATTTTTCTCATAGAGGCATAGAAGGCAGCAGGAGACGGGAATAATATGTGTTTCCAAGGGCCATGCTGGGACAGAGCTGTTCTCACAGCAGATCTCCATGCAGCCTTCTCACACTCCTCTTTCCTTGTTTATCTTGGCTTATTTGTTGATTATGCACTAAAGGAACAGAAGAAACCGAGGAGGTCAAACATTTAAGTGCGTCTCTGCGGGAGGACCTGCTGCAGTGTATTAATCAAATCTTGCATTAGCTCTGAGACTCCGTGTGGCTCCTACTCTGCCAGGGAGATGGAAGTGAACACTTTATCTCAGTAGTGGCAAATTCCAGTCTGCCCCACTAATGGGTTTCTAGGCGTCATAACATAATATTAATGGTACTAATAGTATCCTGTTAAAGATAAACAAAATGAATGCAGACTGGATCAGCTCTAATCCAGAACTGACTCAAATATGTCATCCAATCAGGTTTTTTCCTGATCTGTATTCTTGCATCAACAACATACTCAACAGATCATTTAAAAATCAGTTTCTAATACCCTTGCAGAACTGGTACACAAATGTCCCAGAATGAATCATCACATCAACCTTTTATCCAGGGCTGGACAACCAAAGCCCTTCCAAATGCTGTTGGATTAAACTTTGTTGTTGAGATGCCTCCAACATCTAGAGGACTACAGTTGCTTATGTTTAATTTCATTTCTAGTTTAATTTCCTGGGTCATGATAAAGAATTCACTAGTGTGGTTTCACTAGGCCAGTGGTTGCCTAGCAAAAGTATCTGGATGGGGTAGGCAGCCTGATTGCTAGGTTGGATGAAGCAAAGGTCTATTTGCTCTCCTAGAAACCCACCCTGTGGTTCAGTTATTGTGATATTGTTAGCACTGACCTTCTTGCTCGGCTTAAGAGCAAAATTCACTACCCGCAAATCTTAGTATGATTCAGGATTTACCCCTTCATCTACCCCTGTCACTGCTCCAGATCCCACCAAATGATCCAGCCTCACAGTTTGGGAACAACATAATAAGTATCTTTGCTATTGGTACTGGATTTGTGAAATACATTGGGTCCATTGATGCTATGCTGCTTACTTACTGACCCACAGTAAATGAGTTTAAGCTTATCTATCTTCATGAATCAATTAAATTTCTCTCCACCCTTGGATTAGTAAGGTTTATCTTGCCAAACTTTTAACTGCTGGTTCTTGATGACACTTTGACTTTTCCAGGAGGGTCAAAATCAAATAACTTCTTTGGTTTGATCAGATATGGCAGCTTGACAAAATGAAGAGCTCCCTGCTGACCAAATGTCTATAGAAAATGTCACAATACTGACCAACGGAAAAAGATGGCCGCTGATGGTGGACCCCACCGGTTGTAAGGAATCAAGTGGATTAAAAACAAATAATATTAGTCCTTCGAGTAATCCAAATTGGGCAGAGGGGGTATTCATTGTTTGATATCTCAATCACTATGTTAGCACCAGCCTTAATTGCAGAGACACACGCTGCTATTTCGGGAGATTAGTCGCCAATCGACAGATGACTTCTCTCCCCAAACTGCCTTCCCACCAGCTAGAATGTCGCCGGCGGGATGGCACTTGGATCACTTCGGCTTTCCGAAGTCACCTGAAGTTTCCTCAGGCAACTTCGAGCAACTTTGGAAAACGAAGCGTTCCAAGTGCCACCCCACTGGCAATTTACATTCTAGCCGGTGGGAAGGCAGTCGTTGGGCGACTAATCTCCCGAAATAGCAGTTTGTGTCACTACCCTAAAGGTTGTCTCAGCTTCCACAGTTAAATATACTTTGATCACAGATGAAAATGACTTTTTTATGCATACAGTAATTACTGAATATACTCCGCCTGCCCCACATTAGACTTTTTTGTATTTCACACTAAAATAACAGTGTAGAAATTCTGCTCTCTGCCCCCCCCCTCGACTTTGCATATGAATTGACACTTCAGACAGTTTTCATACAAGTGGGGGCATCTCTCCAGTGTCAGTGACATGATGTGACAATGCAGATGCCAGTTAGTTTGCAGAATGCCACAAGGAGCTTGTCATGCTGCTAATAAATTTCATCGCTCACCGCTCCGGCTTTATCAATTCCTCGGATTCTCCCGGGCGTCACCTCGACGAGGCAGAACTGCTATGTGTTGAAGCCTTCCAGAATGGGGAGATGAATGAAACTGGAAAATCTGCCACATGATTCATTTGAAGTTTTTCTCATTAAGGGAAAAGCTGTTAATTTAATGGTGTCAATTCACTAACGTGTCATCAAAATAATGAGGAAAGTGACATTGACCCTGTCTCACGCTCAAGGATTTAACCTACAGCTTTAGTGCTGTTTGGAAAATACAAAGATACATGCAGGGCACTTATCACAGGACTGGCTCCCAGATTGGCCCTTTCTCTGCTAGACCAAATACCGGCCAGGTACTTTCATTTCAAGTCCCTTAAACTTTTACAGACTGTTACTGTGTTTACTTGTTACTGCCTGGCCAAAAAAGGGGGTGGCTGTTGAGCTGAACTTTGAGTATCTCAGGTTTCAGGTGCATAAAGATTGGGGACAAGGAATGAGAATACAGCACTAACTTCAGCACTAACTTTCATCTCATTCTGCTCACCAAGCTGGCCAATCCCAATTATCAGCCAGAAATGCATGTGCAGTCGTGAGCATGAAAAAGCCTGATTTGAGGAACTTAAGGTAATAAAATGGTGATCAATGTCAGTGACATGTTTATGGGTCAGTCCTTCCTAGGCCCAAAGTGTACTAATGTCAGTGACATGTTTATGGGTCAGTCCTTCCTAGACCCAAAGTGTACTAATGTCAGTGACATGTTTATGGGTCAGTCCTTCCTAGACCCAAAGTGTACTAATGTCAGTGACATGTTTATGGGTCAGTCCCTCCTAGACCCAAAGTGTACTAATGTCAGTGACATGTTTATGGGTCAGTCCTTCCTAGGCCCAAAGTGTACTAATGTCAGTGACATGTTTATGGGTCAGTCCTTCCTAGACCCAAAGTGTACTAATGTCAGTGACATGTTTATGGGTCAGTCCCTCCTAGACCCAAAGTGTACTAATGTCAGTGACATGTTTATGGGTCAGTCCTTCCTAGGCCCAAAGTGTACTAATGTCAGTGACATGTTTATGGGTCAGTCCTTCCTAGGCCCAAAGTGTACTAATGTCAGTGACATGTTTATGGGTCAGTCCCTCCTAGGCCCAAAGTGTACTAATGTCAGTGACATGTTTATGGGTCAGTTCACCTAGACCCAAAATTATCCTTTTTGTTCCTTCCTAGGCATGACACAATTAAAATGCACAGTGCCATATTTCAGCAGTAGAAAGGAAACAATATAACAGAACTGGGATAATTAATTTAGCAAATGTATTTCTTTGAGAGTAAAATGTTTGCCTGAGATGGTTCCGTATGAATCAAACACCATAGGTTCTTGTGTTAGCCTAATTTTCTTTTGTAAGAAAATTTTCCTTATCCAACGCTAATCAGGTGCTCAGCGGTGAGCCCAAGTACCAATAATAAATGAGTATTATTCCTAAAATTGTTTTTCAAATTCAAGATGTGCAAAAGGACGAGGCTGCAGTCAGCGAATGAATGTTATGATTAATGTAGTTGTGGGGGTTATTGTTTTGCTAGAAAGCAGCAAGTTTCTGAGATGCACAAGTCTTTCCCTTTCCATCTTCTGTTTTTTATCTGCGCTTATTCAAACTCCAAACAGAGAGAATTAAAGGACAAGGAGTTGATGAAAAGCATTGCGCTAGGGATTGTATTTCCTGAATACTAACAGGCAGTTCATGTATTGTATCAAGGACCAATGAAATGACTGTACAGTACATCATTACTGGTTTAACTTTCCCATTAACTTCTGCAACCTTAAAACTGTTAACGTAAATTTCCAGTTTACCAGTCGTTTACAGACGTTTACAGACGTTTACAGCAGATTAAAGTGGCATGAAATTGATGTACAGTATATGTTTGGTATAAAATTACAGATGTCCAATTTGTGCGCCTTTATGCGTTCGATTGCGGGGTGTGTAGTCTGCCCAAAATAGATCATCCCAAATGGGCACTTCAGTAGTTATACCAGGGCTGGAACTAGGGGTAGGCAGAAGAGACATGTGCCTAGGGCCCTAGGTACCTTTTCTGCCTTCCCCTAGTTTGTAGTCGCTTCTCTCTGCTGTCTGACGATTCTTTCCCTCTGCCACTTCCCCTACCCACTCCAGCCTTCCCCTCTCCCATTTCTTCTCCCATTCCGGCCCTCCCCTCTGCCCCCCTCCTCGACAGTAGCAAAATAGTGGGGTGTCAGTACATATGTATATGTTTGAGAATCTTATCATGTTGTAGAATTGGCCATAATCTTTTGACTCTCTCTCTATCTGGCCATTCAATTTCTTGTACCTACCAACCATGGGTATCTTTACATTCTTTTTGGGTTCTTTCTTTTTGGACAAGATAACCTTCCTTGGTACTGCTTCTACCTCACATGCATGATGATGAGTCTACTGCTTTCCAATACCTTTCATCATCACAGGCAATTCTCTTTGCCCTGAGATATTGTCCTTTAAGTATTGCCGCTATACATTTAGGTTTATGAAAACTCAAGGAATTTAGTAAACCATTACCATCAGTCGGTTTTCGATACATATCAGTGAGGATACCACCATTCTTAAGAGTCAAGTTTACATCCAGAAAATGCAATGTCTTATGTGACACTTCTGTGGTAAATTTGACTCGAGGATGTTTTTCATTAGCTTTATTCACCATATCATGGAATGCGGACACATCACCTTTCCATATCACCAAGATGTCGTCCACAAATCTGAGGTATAATACCATACATTCGATATATGTGTCATTTAGGAAAAAAACTTTTTTGAATTTGTGGACAAACAAATTAGCAAATGAGGGAACAAACACCGCCCCGTTGAGGTCCCTTGGCATTGCCAATAATATTTGCCTTCAAATCTCAATTAGTTTCTTTTTAAAACAACATTTGGCAATTTATTAGGAAATTAACCATGTCATGTGTAAGATTGGCTTCAAGCAAGCACTGCTCAGTCTAATTAAAGCATTTACCATTGTGAACAATGGTGCTTTGGTATGCTAATGAAAAGGTTAAATGCATTAAATGAGTTAAGTTGACTTTAGATAACACAGTTTCTTCAATTAACCTTTTTTTTATTACGAGATAAATTCTCCTTTAAAGGAATTGTTCAGTGTAAAAACAAAACTGGGTAAATAGATAGGATGTACAAAATAAAAAATGTTTCTAATATATGTAGCACACCCTTGAGTGTACTTTTGCTGTGTATTAAGGCTGTGTGTGACCAGGCTAAAACTGCTTGTAGTGTGCCCCGGACCCCCAGTGTTCCCATGCAACTCCCTGCCACTCCCGGTACCTGGTGTAGATAAATGCAGCAGGATATTCAACCAGACAAGTTTTGCAGTAAAATAAACTTTTTATTAACAGAGAACAGTGGCAAGGTAGTAGTTCACAAGCACTTTGATGTTCACAGCAATCATAGAATAGCTTCATACAGCAATATTCCCTCCAGGGGGTACAAGGTACAGCAGACGGGCTAATATTCAATATGTATCAAAGTTACAGCAACAATAGACTTGGGGAATAGTTACCACTCTCACTGGGCACTATCCCTCTGGTGAAGCATGGTTTCTCAGCCTGGGGTCTTGTATCTTGGCACCGGACTTGGTCCTCACCTCACCCACTGTATTCAGCCTGGGGTCTTGGTACCCTATCTGGTCCTCAACTCACCCACTGTAGTCCCTGCTCTAGTGGTTCAAATACCACGGGGTCCTAACCCCACTATTTCTCCTTGTTGGAGCCACATCTGCTCCTTAACTATCCTGTGCTGACTCTCCCTCCTGGAGTGTCTATTGCTGTATTCACTATCACTAACTCACACTTAACTAACTTCACCGGCAGACCTGCTGCCTGAGTTAACTAAAGGACCCTTAGTTGTCCTATTACCAAAGGGGAACTGCCTGAGTAATTTAACCTAAATCTCAGGGTCCCTTCATATAGTTAGTTAGCCAAAAAAGTAATGTATAAAGGCTGGAGTGACGGGATGTCTAACATAATAGCCAGAACATTACTTTTCAGCTCTCTAACTCTGAGTTAGTCAGCAACTTGAAGGGCGGCACATGGGATATAACTGTTCAGTGAGTTTGCAATTGATCCTCAGCATTCAGCTCAGATTCGAAAGCAACAGTTATAAACCATGTGTCACCCCCCTCAAGTCACTGATTGGTGACTTGACTGGTAATCAGTGGAAACCAAGAGAGCTGCAATACAGGAAGCAATGTTCTGGCTATTATGTTAGACATCCAGTCACTCCAGCCTTTTTATATTACATTTTTGGCTAACTATATATATATATATATATATATATATATATATATATATATATACATATATTTTTGGCTATATTAGAATCATTTTTTATTTTTCATGGGCTATCTATTTATCCAGTTTCTATTTTCATTCTGAACAATTCCTTTAACTCAATGAGATGTGACTAATAATGTTCCTCCTGAATTCATACTCAGATGCACCTTGTGTCTCTGCCAGGTTTTTTTTTCTATTGGTTCTGGTTTCTGGCTCATCTGATCTCCCATTCCATAACTTCCTAAGGTCAGACTGGTAAGGTTCCTTTCAAAATGCTCGCTTACAGGAGCCCTGTTTATCTCAGACTTCTTTCACAACTGGCTATCATGCTTCTCTAGTTGCCAGCCCATCTGGATGACTCCAACTGAATTGGAACTAAAATGATTGCCTCACTGAGGTACTGCCCTTAATATTCAGTAAATTCAGTTTAGCCTGGAATACACAGTATCAATCTGCCTAATTCATCCTGAGTGACTGGTCTCATCCGTCAAAGTATCTACATGTTAAAAGAGCACAGTGGGTGGTGACCCAACCCGCTGATCTGATGCCCTTCTTGTATCAGCCTGTCAAGAGGTTGGCTGAAGGAAATAATATGTAATGTAGCAGGAGACCAAAGCTGGGTCACATCTTATCCTGACAAGCCGAAGGTTTTGTGATACCATCGACGTCAGAAGATTTGTTTATCATCTTGATGAAGCGACTGCGGGGAGCGACCTGGCACAGTATCCAGGAATATTTAATCGCCAGTTTATAGTATTCCTCATATCAAAGTAACAAGAGCTGTCCTGTGGTGGAGTTATTATTTGTTAAATTACATTCACTGCTGTTATTGGCAAGAGACCCATAGCAATAACCATATATTAGTCTATAACAGAGTTACCCTTTTCTAAGCACCTTTTCAGTTGGTCTTTGTTTATATTATTATTAGCAGCAAATAACTGAGCTTTCCATGTGTTTATTGCGTAGGGAGGATGTGTTACCATGTAAGTCCATTTCCTAATGTTTCTCTAGGAGCAGCAATATAATCAGGGACCAGCGCTCAGGCCTGTATCTCCGGCTGCCTAATGAAAGAGATGTTACCTTCCATTGCACTGAGTTTCTTTATTTGCACAAATATCCTCCTCTGTGGAACATTGTGCAGGGCTGATGTTCAGTGGAACATTCTGTATTAATGGCTGAGACACATTCATAAGGTCACAGATGGGCGATCACTCTCCCTCTTACCCACGCCTGTATGATACAAAACGACTTGTCCTTAATAGCATTCTGTGGCTGGGGCCAAGACAAAACGCTTGTTTAAGTCTCCAAGCCGACCTATGATGCATCTTATTGTATTTCATCGCTGTGCCATGCCGGGAGGCTTTTAGCTTCTGTTCAGCAGCAGCTTTGAATTAAAATACATTTTGTTTATACTAGAAACTTCCCATATTTAGGATGTGCCTTTGTATCAGGTACAAAGTGCAGTGCCTGCAAGTACAAGGCAAACTTGTCCTTAATGTCTGGCATTGAGCAGGTGCTAAGTAGAGGACCCCAGTGTGCCCTGCGCCTACCAGTACTCTCCAACTTGGATATTTAAATTACATACAAGTTAGGGGTCTGAGAGGGGAGTGAGGTCCCTACATGCCACACCCTGCCCACCCCTAATGAATACAGCTCTGCCAGGCACACTGAGAATTGTATTCATGGTGTAAAATAAGGTCTTTATGCTACTTATGCTTCCTGCAGGAAAAGGAGCAAAGTGTGACTATTTTTTTACAGTATATGACCCCTAAGGCTGGTCACCCTTACCGGCTTGTAATCACCTATTCAGAGAGAGCAATTCCTTGAGCCCTAAATGTTCTATGCTGCTATCTGTTGTCACTACAACACAAATATTTCCATCTAACCAATGAATCCTACTAATTAAATAACCAGACTGAACAACAAAACTTAAAACACAAAAAAAAAAGGTTATCTGTCTTCTTCCCCCCACTACCTCGTCTTTTAAGTTTTAATCTTCTCCCCTCTCATACCTGCCCTGAGCCAAGGGGGGGTTCAAAATAACCAACTAGAGAGACCCCACCCCCTCCCACTGGCAGTCAGCAACACCTAACTCCAAGAACAATAGGTCTCATTGGCCTCCATTTAAGGAATTTTCTAGCAACTAGTTAAAATTCCATCACATTTTCCACTTATGTCTTGACTTAATGTAGTAGCGTTCGTTGAGGGAGGCGGGCCCTGGTGCATGACGCGCAGCCGGGCCCCGCCCCCTCCATACGGCCGCATTTGGCTGAGTTTTCAATGGCGAACGGACTGCCGGGGGGCCCTGAGGGGGTGCGGGCCCTGGCCCACTCGCACCCCATGCTCCCCCAGTAGTTATGCCACTGACTTAATGTGGTCTTACACTGCCAGATCCACTTGTTTGTTGATCGCCAAACAGATCTGGATCCGATGGGTCCCACGCACTGGGTCAAAATCCAATTGTAGTCCCTGAATTCAACAATTGATTTAAACACTGATGCCTACATAGGCCCATTGCAGGAGGACAATACCAACATGCCAGTGTGCTCCTCATTTGTTTTTTTAAATTGTCACATTGATAAAAATCTGTCAGACATGCCTATCAGTAGACCCTATTTACAGGCCAATAAGCTGCCAACATTTGTAGGTACCAAGTTGGCAGCTTTTATCGACCCATGTACAGCCACCTTAACTGTTATGCAAGTAAGTAACTCTTACTTTTATGTTAACAATGTCACTGACCACTGGTATATTGTAAATAGCAGATTAGAACCGGTGAGTGAACTACTTTTTGACTCTCTGTACAGTCCCTACACCTTCTGTATCCCAAGCCTGGAGATAAGCCTGGCTGTTGATAGCAAATGGAAAAGAAAAACCTTCCCTACAGGGGTCACCTCCTGAGATCACATCGATACATAGAGAGCACAATGTATGAATTTTATTTCAAAGGCTGTTTCCCTGCAGATAAGAATATCTGGGGCCTGTGAAACGCGGCGTGTCAGTTGATTCTACGTTTCAGAGCTCGGTTATCTCTGCAGCAAAGAGAAATTGGATTGTTTGTGCTTATGCTATTGCTTTCTGTGTGATCTCCTAGGCAGTGGGATTTAACCTTTCCCCCTGTGCATCGCCTGTGTTATCCCAACGCATTTCAAAGCATCTCTCTCCATGCAGTACAGTGTCCGTCTTATCTCTTGGCCAGAGGGATCTAAGCTAGGAATAGCAAGAGAGTTAGGGCAATTTGTCTGGTGAGAGAGAGGATACCAATCATTTATTTGCTGATAATCTTGTATATAATCTGTCTCTAGAAAGAGAATGTTATCCTTTTATAATATGCAAGAACCATGAATATCCTGTAAATGATATCCTTATAAATGGTGCTTAGTGATGTCAATGGTTATAATCGGAGCTTAGTAATGTCATCTGTGTCACATGAATTACTGAAACATGAGTATTATAAAAATAAAGTACTCCCTGTTACAAAATATGAGGAGATTAGAGGTCACCTCGGAGGTCCATGACCTGTATAAAAACACTTGGCCTTTGGCCTCGTGCTTGAATATGGTCATGGAACTCCTCAGTAACTTAATATAACTTAATAAATAATATCCTTATATTGTACAAGAGGGGAAGTTTATTCACTATATTATTGACATTGTGAACATAGCCTCAAATAAGGTAAACATGAGGTGGGCTGTGGAGCTATTGGGCCCAATCCCTCCACTGACAATACATATTTATAACCATAAATATCTCACAGCAGCAAATCATCAAAGGAAAACTAAAGCTTGACCAAAGAAGTAGGCTAAAATTGTTGTACCTTATGTTTTGGGCTCCCGTATCAGCTGAAGGCAACCACAGCCCTTTAGCAGGGAAAATCTGTGTCTCCAAAGATGCCCCAGTAGCTCCCCATCTTCTTTTCTGCTGATTAATTGCACACAATTAACTGATCTTAGGGACCCACTCACAATATACAGTACACATAGAATAGAAGCAACGTAGGGGGTTCTTCACAGTCAGGACAGTGAGATTGTGGAATGCACTGCCGGGTGATGTTGTGATGGCTGATTCAGTTAATGCCTTTAAGAATGGCTTGGATGATTTTTTGGACAGACATAATATCAAAGGCTTTTGTGATACTAAACTCTATAGTTAGTATAGGTATTGTTATATAGAATTTAATTAAAAGTAGGGAGGTGTATGTGTATGGAAGCTGGGTTTTCATTTGGGGGGGTTGAACTTGATGGACTTTGTCTTTTTTCAACCCAATTTAACTATGTAACTATGTAACTATGAAATGTCACAATATAAGGCTGATTAGTAATTAATACAGATAATTAGTCCTGTAGCATCAGCTTATATTACATACAACTAGGGATGTCGCGGACTGTTCGCCCGCGAACTAGTTCACGCGAACATTGACCGTTCGCGTCCGCCGAATGTTCGCGAACATCGCGCAACGTTCGCCAATTTGGGTTCGCCTTAGCTGGCGCTTATTTTTTACCTCTCACCCCAGACCAGCAGATACATGGCAGCCAATCAGGAAGCTCTCCCTCCTGGACCACCCCCTGGACCACTCCCCTTCTATATATAAACTGAAGCCCTGCAGCGTTTTTTCATTCTGCCTGTGTGTGCTTGGAAGAGCTAGTGTAGGGAGAGAGCTGTTACTGATTTGAGGGACAGTTGATAGTAACTTTGCTGGCTAGTAATCTACTTGATACTGCTCTGTAGGGATGTAGCGAACCGCCGACAATGTGTTCGCGAACGCCGTTCGCGAACACCGGCAAAAAATGCGAACAGTTCGCGAACAGTTCGCGAACTTCGAACATCCGAAAATCGTTCGATTCGAACGATCGAAGGATTTTAATCGTTCGATCGAACGATTTCCGTTCGAATCGAACGATCGAAGCCATTGGATCGAATGATTTCATTCAATCCAATGGCTTCGATCGTTCGATTCGAACGAAAATCGTTCGATTTTAGCGATCGAATGGTCGAATGGTCGAACGATTTTGACGCGAACGCCTATTGGCGAACGTCGCGCGACGTTCGCGAACTTGCGGCGGACGCGAACAGTCGAACTTCGCGCGAACTAGTTCGCCGGCGAACAGTTCGCTACATCCCTACTGCTCTGTATTGTAGGGACAGAACTCTGCAGGGATTTGAGGGACAGTGAGTTTAGGTTAGTTAGCTTTGCTGACTAGTAGTAATCTACCTTCTACTGCAGTGCTCTGTATGTAGCTGCTGTGGGCACTGCTTCTGATCTCATCTGCTGAGTGCTGACTGCTGTAATAACCCAATAGTCCTTGTAAGGACTGCTTTTATTTTCTTTTTTGTTTTTTTTTACTTTGCTACTGTAAGAGCCCAGTGCTATTAGTCTAGCTGTGTTGGGGAGTGGGACTGGTGTGCTGCTCCTAGTAGTTCACCACTACCAGCACCAACCAGAGTCAAAACAACGTATCTTATTTGCACCTGTTAGCTGTTCTGAGCTCTCTGCCAAAAGCCAATTAAGTTAGAAACTGTTTTTTTTCTGGCTGTTCAGTGCAGAGAAAAGAGGGACTTTCCAGTACAAAAGAGGGACAGGGGGTTGAGTGGTCAAAAGAGGGACAGTTGGGAGGTATGCAAGTGCCACCTAGCTGTGTGAGCTTTTTCACATTCTGTCTAAATAACAATAATAATTCCGTGTCCGTAAACATCACCTGAGTGATTTTTTTACAGCAGCAATAATATATTCCGTATCCACTACTGTATACGTTGCCCTTGCAGGCATTGTTTGCCCAGTCTTTAACCAAGTGCCACCTAGCTGTGTGAGCTTTTTCACATTCCGTGTCCAGAAACATCACCTGACTGTGACTTAGTGTGATTTCTGCCCTTTACAGCACAAAACGCAGCGCTGTGTCAACAATGTATTTTTCAGATACATTTTTGCCCTTGATCCCCCTCTGGCATGCCACTGTCCAGGTCGTTGCACCCTTTAAACAACTTTAAAATCATTTTTCTGGCCAGAAATGTCTTTTCTAGCTTTTAAAATTCGCCTTCCCATTGAAGTCTATGGGGTTCGCGACGTTCGCGAACCGTTCGCATTTTTGATGCAAGTTCGCGAATATGTTCGCGAACATTTTTTCCGACGTTCGCTACATCCCTACATACAACCCTCATTTTCTGCTTGATTATTTGCAACGACTTCTAAGCTTAGCTTCTCAACAGTTTCCCAGAGCCCACTGAGCATGGGAGTATCGCAGACACTTTCCAAGATGGTGATCCCCTGTGACAAGTCTGAAGTCCTGGATCATTGCTGCCGTTAAGGAGCTGATACAATACGTTCATTATATAAAATATGGCATTTTTAGCCATATTCATTTTTAGGGTTTAGTTCTCCAATGGTAATGGAAGACCAGGAGATTAATTGCTGTTGGTAATACCCATGTGTTGCTTTAGTCTTCCAAAATCGTTGAAGTAGCCTCTAGAGGAAACTTTTATTGATTTTGGGATACTTAAGCTACACCATAACTCCCAACATTTTGGAAATAAAAAGAGGGACAAAAAAAGTTGGCACGCGTAGTGCGGGGACATTTTTTTGATCACACCTATTTTTGTGGCCACACTCCCTAATTTCCAAGTTCTTTTTACAGAATTTGGCAGGTTATGAAAGTTTGAACATATTTCTGTGGGTTTTTTTCAGTTATTACAGTTTTGCTAATGAAGGTGAATTGCCCTTTAAGCTGTGAGTCTAACTTCTCCCAAGGGACCTGTTATCTTATATTGTTACAATGACTTATTTGCTTACCTCCAAATTGTTACACAGCTGTGGCTGTTCTGGTCTCTCTGCCAAAAGCCAATTAAGTTAGAAACTTTGTTTCCAGTACAAACAAGGGCGGTTGAGTCTCTCTGAAAATGGGACAGTTGGGAGGTATGCTACACATGAGTTTTACCACCAGTGATTCACATTATTGCCTATGGAAAAGCTTTTACAGGAGATTAGTCGCCCACAGAAGCAGAGATTTAACACTGACAATTAATCTCCTGGTGTGTCATTGCCCTAAAATGATTATTATGAAGAATAACGTTAGGGATTATGTGTGGAGACATGCAAAATGCTTCTCACTTGTACATTAAGGTATAATCTATAGCCATACATATGGGGGAAATGCATAGAAGAATATTCCCTTATTGGTAGTGATGGGCAAATTTATTCACTAGGCGTGAATTTGGTGTGAATTTCCGTCAAGAATTGTTTGGCGCTGGTGGAAATTTTGCTGCCGGCAACATGTCGCAAATTTTTCACCATTTCGAGAGTTTCACACGAAATGCGAGAATTTCTGGGCGAAGCATAATGGGACAAATTCAGCCATCAGTAGTGATGGGCGAATTTGCGCCGTTTCGCTTCGCGGGAAAATTAGCGAATTTCACGCGAAATCCGCGAAATGGCGAAAAATTCGCGAAACGGCGCCGGCGGCTCGTTTTTGACGCCGACGCCCGTTTTTGACGCCGGCGTCCGTTTTTTCGGATAAAATTTTTGCCGCCGCCGAATTTTTTCCGCAAATTTTTGCGGGCGTTTTGCGAATTTATTCGCTTACAGCGAATCGCGCAAATTAGCCGTGAATTCGCGCCTGGCGAATGAATTCGCCCATTACTAGCCATCATTACTTAGTGGGTATTTAATAGAAGGGATGCACTGAATCCAAGATTCGGTTTGGGATTTAGCCAGGATTCGCCATTTACATCAGGATTTTGATTCGGCCGAATACTTCTGCTCGGACGAATCGAATCCTAACTGTATGCTGTAGCCAAATCCCTTTTGTCCCGGAGCTTTTAGCCCATGCACCAACTCCTGCATGGCCACGGTCGTGTGAATTTTTGTCACAAAACAAGGAAGTAAAAAAGACTTTCCTCTTCCCACCCCTTATTTGCACATGCAAATTAGGATTTGGATTCAGTTCGGTATTCAGCTGAATTTTTTGCGAAGGATTCGGGGGTTTGGCCGAATCTAAATAGTGGATTCGGTGCATCCCTATTTAATAGGGCGAGAATCCTCCACAAAAGCTTCAGCCTGAAGTGAATCCCAAACCCTAATTTGCATATTTGAATGAGAATAAAACAGTTGCATTAAGGGTTCAGGTTAAGTTTAATTTTGCACTTTGGTTTTGCAAAATGGGCTGGAATTCAGCTGAAACTGAATGCTAAATTTGGTGAATCCCTAAGGGTAGGACTACACAGACGTTTTTGGTGCGATTCGACGCGCTGCGACAAAACGCATGCGATGGAAATAAGGGAAGAGAGAAATGTCAAATGAAGTCACATCGTTGATCTGACACAACACGACTGTCGGATGCAGACGCAACTTTGAACTTGCCTAAAATATAGTCACATTCAAGTAGGTTGCAGTGTGCAAAATGCTATATTTTTGTTACTATTTTATTATTAATAATGCAGATTTTATCCTGTTAATTTTTTATAAAATTCAAAACCATGGACCCCAAATATAGAAGGGCAAAAGGAGTCTTTACGAGGTGACTTGACTGATGTTCAGTTTCACTATGTGTGCAAAGCTTAATTTTTTCCAAGGTTTGGATGATGGGTAATATGATTTTGCCATCAAAATATCCATTTCAAAATCTCCTTACTGATCCCAGACTAAAGGCGGCCTTGCACAGGCTGATAAAAGCTGCCAAGTTGGCCCCCTGCAATCAAATCTGCCACTCTTTAAATTCAATTTATTGTCACACTCATGGGCTAAAGCCTCTTACTGGAAACTGGAACTAAACTGCTTTTCCCCTTTTTTCTTTTTGTATCATTATATTTTCCAGGGAAGAAATGAGGTAGTTATTGCTGCGGATTAGCTCAGAGCTTTGGGTTTGATCAAATATTAATAAGCATTTGGGTTTAAATGTCAACACATATGACTTGGCCAAGAATGCCCATTAAACTGCTTCTTCACAGCTTGATGCAGCTCTCCTGCCCCAAGTATTATCTAATAGAGTCTCAATCAGTTACGGCAACAAATCGTGTTGAATTTCAGTATTCCAACTGCAGCAACCTAGTAACCATAGCAATTCTAATGGCATTAGCCTAGTTTAATTAACCTGTTGCAACCATTTTGCTTTTTGTATTTTAAGGGCACTGGCCGACGGGGAGGTTTGTCTCCCGTGATAAAAATGCACGACTGCGGGCAAAGAATCTCCCGAAAATGCATCTCCATTGGAAATAATTGAACTAGCTGGTGGTAAAACCAATGCATAGCTTTATTCTTCCACCTCGGGAGGAAACTTCGGGCGACTTTGCGATATGTTGTTTTTACCGCCAGCGATTTCTGTTGTATTACTGCACACTGTTGTTTCTGTTTCCCCTTCATTCCACCATTTTTATTATGTAATATATATTTTTACTATATACTAGTCAGTCATAAACATAAACATGTCAGTGACATGTTTATGGGGTCACCCCCCTCTGGACCAAAGTGTACTAATGGATATCTGTGTTCATATTAACTGTGTAGAACATCCGTCTTGTAGCCAAAGGCTGAGAATGTTGGAGAAGAGGCTGGAGCAACTCAACAAGGGGAGTCACCAGAACTTCCTTGTGTTCATAGGTGCTGAGCCCGCTGCCTCTGCTGAAGGTCACATCATTCCCCAGGGCATTTTGGAGAATGCCATTAAAATAAACAATGAGCCTCCCACTGGTATGCATGCCAACCTCCACAAGGCTTTGGATAACTTTAACCAGGTCATTTCTACTGCCATTGTCTTAAGAAATGTGTATCAAGTATTCAATTCAGAATGGACAGGGCAGCCTTTAACAGGCCAAAAGCAACTTTGCAGGGGACTGTTATTAATATTAGTTACAACTGTCCAACCTATGATCCTGAAATGATTGCAGGTCTCCATCCCACCCAACTGTGGCCATCTTGCGTTTCTGTGTTTATTTTGCTTATCTGGCTTCCTTTTGACCTACTTTTTGCTTTACTGGCCCTATTTAATTTCATTGTCTCCAACATGCTCTCCTGCCTCATACTTTTCTGGCTATGTCTTACATTACTGTCACTAGCTTGTTTTGGGCTCTGTCTTGCACTACTGTTTCCATAATGCTGTACTGTTACCCTCTTGCTTTTCTGGTTCCATCTTGTCCTGCTATAACCAATTTGCTTTACTGTCTCCATTTAGCTTTACTGTATCTTTCTCTGCTGTTCCAACTTGTTCTTCTGGCTCGCTCCATCTCTTCATATTGTCTCCATCTGGACCCATCTTGCCTTAATGTCTCTATCATATTTTTCTGGCTTCATCTTTCCTTACTGTTTCCATCTTGTATTTCTGGCTCCATTTTTACATACTGTTTTAACTTATTATAATGCCTCCATCATAGTTTCCAACTTACCATACTGTCTTTTTGTTTCTCTGTCTCCATGTTGCTCTACTGTCTCCATTCTTCCCTTCTGTCTGCATCTTGCTTTTCTGCTTCCATCTTACCCTCTTGTCTTACCTTACACTCACTCAGCATTTCTACCTTCAAGCTCTGTTTTATAGAGAAACAGTGGGTGCTAAATTCTGGGCAAATTATGAGATTAAATCAAACGGATAAAAAAAAGATCACTACATTATCCCATAGTCCATGAGCCATACCAAAGTATTCCTTATTACAAATCAAGATGGTGTTTCTAGCATTTGCTCTGTGTGTAAATGAATCAGAGTCTCTGTTCCTTCCTGTTTGAGCTCATTGGGATTCTGGTCTGGTCACTTTATATCTCTGTGTCTCCAGAACTGCAAAGGAACAGAGGAGCGAGTTCAGAAATAGACTAAGATTAATGTAGTCCTGTTCGCCGGTCTGATACGGCATAATCCATTATAGATGAGACATTCAATAAGAAATGATGATGACTCTATTATCAGGCAAATATTGAGATGAAAGGAATAGAGAATTTACTGCATTGCCTTATCATATATGGTGACCCTGTTTAGATATATAGGGAGTCAAGCACCCCACATCATCATTCGTCTGCCTCTCAATAGTGCCCATGGGAATGGCCTCAGAAGGGCAGCATGGGCAAAATACCCCGATTTGTGAATGCTATACCCTCATACTGTACTGTCCAAGAGAAACAATATTGCACCTCCTACCCATATGTATAAATACAAATATACAAAGGAATGATCTGGGCACACAATATGGCATCTCACATACTGTACAGATGTATAAATGCACATAGATAAGGAATGTTCTAGGCACGTAGGAAACTACAGCCTCATATTTTACTATCTACTGAAGCGAAAATAAGTGGCAGATAAACCCCTCTTATAAATAGTGTATATTTTCCCATTAATATACAAGCAGTTTATTTTTAAGCCTGACAGCTCCCATAAATAATCCACCAACCAATAAAGCAAGGTCCCATATTGTAATCTAGGCTTCACCTCAGCATAAATTGGAATATAAATATTGCTCTGAACAATATCTGTATTATAAGTGTCAGATAATTTCGCGGTGACTTTATTCTGGCTTATTCATTTATATGGCAGGAGTCTCTGTGCTTTCCCCAGGCTATAAAGTGTACCCTATGCACATTAATCAGGATGGGGCCATAGTTGCACCCAGGAGGGATCCAAGCTGTCAGGATGTCTAAACTGTGTTCCTTTCAGTTATTGTATCGCAGATCTAGTTCTACCAAATTAGCCCACACACCCCTCTGTCCAGTACCTACCATTGCCTTATTGTTTCTATTTCTCACAAGGATGATTGCCCTGATGAGGATTCTGGGGTGTAGGATTAACCTACTAACTGTGGTCTGTCCCATTGTTCAATCAATATAAATAACCAAAGGAATTTATTATGTTTGGTAATGGCACATTTACAGCACTGCTGTCTAGAGAGGCCGGTGATAGATCTAGCTAGGAGATTCGGAGGTAAGAAACCACTTCTAATGCAGAGCAAGAAAAAATACTGATATCTGAATATATATCCAGGGTCGGACTGGGTGGCAGGACATTGGAAAAAAACCTCAGTGGCCCTGTCGGCCCAGACCTGCTCTCCCAACTGCCCCATAAACACCCACTCCTGCACTGCTGCGGTGATTGGTCATCCACACTGCTCGTTGTTTGTGCATGCATGCGCTGGGGCAAGACTTTGGAGGTCCGGTTATTGCCAAGAGGGCCCTACATTTTGAAGCCCCAGTGGGCCCCCAAGCAGGCCTGGACTGAGATTGAAAACAGGCCCTGGCATTTCAGGTAGGAGGCACAAACAGGCCACACAGCAGCCCAAACAGCCTCCCACCAGCCCAATATATAGTGGCAACTTACAGCAGCCCCTCTGGCATTTGCCAGAACCCACAGATTGCCAGTCCGGGCCTGCCCCCAAGGCTCCAGTCCGACCCTGTATATATCCAATCTTTTGTTTAGGCACATTAGTTGTTTAGACACATAAGAAATGTGCTCTAAAGACACTGAGTTCAAAAGCATCGTCTGTGCCCTCTGTTATTTCCACGGCATAATGGCTGAAGGGTCAGACTCCAAGACTGGAACGGTTTGTACCCATTCAACAGTGGAGATCTGACCATATTGGTCAATGAGTTGTTTAACTACCTAGAAGCAAATGCTGAGATAAGTCTTTAAGGACTGAGATGGGGCATCATTGGGTGAAAAGGTGCAACTATATTGTTCTAATGCTGCTGTCTTGTTCTGCTCTGCCCTTTGCAAGAGGAATACTCCCTGGAACACCTGTACAGCAAGGAATCTTTTCACACACCATAACACTTCCAGCTCCAAGTGTGACCCATTCACATTATGGGGAAGATGTGTCTGAAATTCCCTTTCATAAGGTTCTGTCACACTCTGGATCAGCTAATGACCATTAACTTGGGCATCACAGATGCTGTAAATAATTTCACTGACAGCCCCCCTGCACCCCTGTCTGATATTTATTAAATCTCTGTATGAATGTCACTGCCGCCTGTGATACTTCATCTTTAATAAATACCAAGAAATTCAGCAGCCCCAATTTCTGGCATGGTTTGGGGGGGGGGGCTATTTTTTTAAGTTGAGGGTCATAATATAAAATGTTTATAGGCATAAGTTTTTGGTCAAGTAAAGATGATTATGGACTCTGCCAAGGTACTCAGTGTGGCAGCTCCTACTCTGCTTAGAAATTAGTTTGACCGTGACCAGTACAGGGAGCAGCAGTTTGACCTCTAGTGGCAGCTCTGTGCTCATTTCTGGTGCACCTCTCTATAACCCATTCATGGTTTCTTTATACCTCAGGTGCCTTATGATAATCTGCACTACCCATTCAGGGAGATTATGTATGGGGGTCACATTACAGATGACTGGAACCAGCAGCTCTGGAGGAGCTACCTGGAGGAATTTATTAAAGGTATACTGTTATGGGGAAACATGTTTTTTTTTCAAAACACATCAGTTAGTAGTGCTACTCCAGCAGACTTCTGCACTGAAATCCATTTCTAAAAAGAGCAAACAGATTCTTTAAATTCAATTTTGAAATCTGACATGGGGCTAGACATATTGTCAGTTTCCCAGCTGCCCCAGTCATGTGACTTGTGCCTGCACTTTAGGATGGAACTACTATGTGGCAGGCTGTTATTTCTCCTACTTAATGTAACTGAATCAGTCTCAGTGGGACTTGGCTTTTACTATTAAGTGTTGTTTTTAGATCTACAGGGAGCTGTTATCTTGTGTTAGGGAAGAGAAAATAATGAGTCTAAATGTAAGAAACGAATCCGGGATTGAAGTTCCCCCAAAATCCAGCAACTTCTTTTAGGACCCTCCTCTGCCCAAATAAAAGCTTCACAGAAATAAACGATGTTGCTGTATCCCTCAGAGAGGAGGGGGTAGATAACAGAAGTTTATATAGTGTAGTAATTTCAATATTAAGTAAAATACACCCACAGTGTCCTCCAAACCTTACTAAAACATGTTTTTTACTGTGATGCAAAAAGAACATACACTTGTGTGTTAAATTAACTTAATCAGCACGTGTGTTCATTTAAAGCTTTTTCACCCTTATTTTAAACAGGAAGAAAAGAGAACAGACAGGGGTGGGTGGGTCCGTAACTAAGGGATAGTGAGGTTAGCAACACAAATCCGGATTGTTGCTTTCCGGTGGTATTATATACTCACAAGAAGTGAGTTTCAATTATTGTGAAACACAAACAGGATGGTCTGTTTGTTATCTTCCCCCTCCTCTCTGAGGGATACAGCAACATTGTTTATTTCTGTGAAGATCTTGTGTAAGGGCTCTTACAGACGAGCGTTTTTACCTGCGCTCCCCTGCGTTCCGTTTTTCTGCGTTCAGCCACAGGGGAATGCAGAGATAGACGCATTACATTTTTTCCAATGGGGCTGTACTCACACAGGCGCGTGTAGGCGCCGAATGCTGGTTGAGACGCAACATGCTGCATTTTTTATATATATAATATTAAAAAACACAATGAAATGCCTCATCCCTTTTTATTGGATGCACATGGGTGAGGCTTGATATACATACTGCACAATTTAACCCCAGCACTCCAATAGATAGCCCCCTGGTAAAATTTCATTTTTGCACAACTTATCTGTAACATCTAGTAAAAAAAAAAGACACTTTTAGTTACAAAGTTTGTACAAAGTATGCATATGTTGTATTATATTATGGGGAGGTGGCTCTCTCTTTAATGCTTGCTCTCCCAACCTCCACCTCATGGTGTCCTTGGAAGAGATCACATAAGTATAAGTACACATACAGAAAATGAGTGTTCTGGGTACACAATAAGCTGTCCCCGCATTCATTTTTCCCCAAGATATGGAGGTTAAACTGCTCAGAGTCCACTGAACATGTGAGTGTCGCAGACACTTTCCTATATGGTGACCTCCTGTAACAAGTTTGAAGTCCTGGATCATTGCTGCTCTTGAGATACTGAAACTGTAGACTGGTACAATGAGTTCAGTATGTAAACTATGGCATTTTTAACCATATTCTTTTTTAGGGTTTAGTTCTCCTTTAACCAGTGGTAGGGCCTGGGTGTTTCCCCTCCTTCTCTCTGGTCCTGATGTGACTCATCCTGCCACCACTATTCTGGTCCACTCAGCCCCTTTCACCCAAACTGGGCCGTTTTATCTTTATCTTTATCTAAGAATTTAGGTCTTATTTAAATCTGCCACTGGCCCTTTGGGAGGAGGGCACTGCTAATTAAGTAGTATGGAGCCCTGGTTATAAAGTCTTCATGGAGTCAGGAACAAAAGGGTTTCAGGCAGATAATTTCTAATTCCCTTGCAGTGCATGTGGTATGCAGGTACCCAGCCTTGCTACACAGATAAAGTCTCATATCTGGGGTGATTTTCCCCCCATCCTTGCCAAGGAAATGTATGTTTTTCTGTAAACAAGTTGATCCACCTCCTGGAGTGACACCACTTCACAATGACATTTCTGGTTTCAGAAATAAATCCGGCATCTGCAGGTAGGGTCAGGGAAAAGCGGGTAGACAGGTCTGGGTCTGGTTGCTGGTCAATGTGTCTGGTTCAGGCAGAGTCTTCCCAACTGGACCTATGAGTGACTTACCTGGTTATTAGACCTGCTCCAAACTTTGCAACTCTTTTCTCAATTACCCTTAACCAGAGTCCTGGCACTACCTACTTTAGGTATCTGAGCCTTTTCAGTGGGGCGGGTTACAACAATACGACTCTCTCACCTTCATGTCACCTTGCAATTTATGTTCATTGCACCTAAAGATCAAGGGAAGATTATGAAAATCAGCGGCACAATAAATAATGAGAAAGGGGAGAAAAAGTGTGATATTTCCCTATTAATGTTTTCTGGTCTCTCAGGCTTGAAATTGTTTGATTTCTTCCTTATCGGAAAGATTTCCTTTATTGCGCAGAGGAGACAGATGGATTGACTAAGGCACTAAGACAATTTTGATTAGGAGTGAGTTTATGATGCATGATGGGTAAACAAACAGGCAGCAACAGCCAAATATCCAGGCAGCACATTAGCATGCAGCACCATTGTCCTGCTTTTATTCATATTTGGTATCTTTCCAAGATGCCTCCGTTGGCCTAAAAAAGCCTTCATACAAATGAACCCCATCCTTTATGCCGGAGCCGTCTGCAGAAATTTATCACCAGCCTTTTGTCTGGTGGGGGCATAAATTAAAGGGAAACTTTGACTGGGGATAAACTTTTGGCATGACGGGTTTTCATCACCAGATGATGTCCTTTGTTAGTTCATTTTTAATGCTCCGAGGCTCTTAGGGATCAGAAATGGAATTTGTCATAGAAACCAGTTCACAAAAACACTGCTGTCTAGTTACTAAGGTTCCTACTCACTTATTTGTATTACTACAGGTGCAACAGACCTAGTAAGTTCCCCTCACAATAAAATAAATTTTTGGGAGCAATGTAATCCTTTTATGTCTCTGGCTTTAAAGTCATAGATAAAAGGTAGCTTATGCCCCCCCCCCACTCATTTAAGGTAGTACTGCACTTGTTTCATTGCTGCTTCTGGACTCAACATGGAGAACCTGCAGAATGCCATCTTCCTGGACCAGGTGACAGAATATTTGGACCAAGATGGCCTAGCGATCAATGGCTGGACTTGTGGGCTGGTTTGTAGACCTACTAACTGAATCAAAGAGCTGAAGGATGTGGACTTTGCCCTCTGCCATGTGGTTAGCTGGGTTATTTAACCATTGGCCCTTCCTCACTGCCATCATGCAGTCCATGGCCAGAAAGAACGAGTGGCCCCTTGACAAGATGCCCCTACAGTGTGATGAGACCCAGATGAACAGAGAGGACCTCAGCCTGCCCCGGGAAGCCGCTTATGTCCGTGGTTTGTTAATGGTAAGTGCCCCCTGGGACACACAGGTAAGGAGCTCACTTCTTTAACACCAAGTCATTTTTCTTTGGATAAGATGCCTTCAGGGTCATTCAGTGTCAAGATCAAAAATGGTTGCATGGCCAACCTCAAAGTTCATTCTTATCTCAATCCTCTATTAATATGTTACTCACAAGGTATGGTAAAAATGCCCAAGAGCCTGCAATTAAGTGCACTGTGACCTTATCAAACATCTACCCAGCCCAAAATTAGCTCATGGTTTATGTCCCCCTAAAAAAATCTTTACCCATAGACACAATAAAGAAGGTTTGAATGACAGATGGATAGGTGTAAGTCTGGACAGAAGGATAAATAATACAGTAATAACAATATAGCACATGGTCTTCTTTCTTGTGTCCATGTCCATCGACCCTGTCAGTTTATGGATAGCGAGAGGTGCAAGTACCAGCTGCAAAGTTGCTTAACTTTTCCTTTAAACACTTTCAACCATGTTTCAACAACAGCTGTATAGCCACAGAATTAAGTAGCCTTGTCCCAAAATCAGAGGTTGTCTCTCCTTTACTACCCCCTCCCCCATCTAATACTGAGGGTGGCTTGATATCAAGCCCAAGCTGTCTCACCAAAGAACTATGTACAAATGGCTGCTTGTGAGCGCATATTCATCTTCTCTGATATATGTGCCGCTCTCCAGCCCATAAATATCCCCCCCATTCATCCTAATACAGTCCTATCATTTATCTTCCAATTAGAGCGGCTTTTGGGTATCAGAGCGGAATGCAAGAGGAAATTTATCTAGACAAGGTTTCCATGGTAAACTATAAGTAGATAGGTGAAAATAAATGCATTGGCTGAATTTATCAACATACCCATAAATCTTGTATCAAGTGTTATTCTGCAGATGCGTTGCAACTGCACTTGTTGTACGTGTTCTGTATTAAACCGGTTCTGTTTTGTACCTTCTAGGTTGGAGTCATCATGGACAGCCAATTCAATGACTTAACGCTGTCCATGCCAGTCATCTTCATAAAAGCCGTCCCAGTAGACAAACAGGAAACATGCAACATGTATCCCTGTCCCTTCTATAAAACCCGCCAGAGGGGCTCAACCTACGTGTGGACATTCAATCTAAAAACAAAAGAGAATTCATCCAAGTGGGCCCTGGCTGGAGTTGCCCTGCTGCTGCAAATATAAAAGCCAAGAACGTTTTAGTTCAAAGGAGAACTATGTAATGGCTTCTTGTGAGCGTATATTTATTTGTCTTTGATATATGTGCCGCTGCCCAGCCCCATAAATACACCCCTCATTCATGTTAATACAGTCCTATCTGTTTATCTTCCAATTAGATGCAGCTTTTGGGTATCTGAGCAGAAGTTTCTCTAGACAAGGTTTCCATGGTAATCTATAAGTAGATAGGTGAAAATTAATGCATTGGCAGGATTTATCAACATACCAGTAAATCTTTTATTCTGCAGCTTTGTTTGCAACTACCAATCCCAGCATTCCCTACTGAATCCCGTGGCTGGTTCTGTATTAAACTGGTTCTGTTTTGAACCTTCTAGGCGGGAGTCATAATGGAGAGATGACTCAAAGATTTAATGCCGGCCATGCCAGTTATCTTCATAAAAGAAACCCCATTAGACAAACAGGAAACGTGAAACGTGTATCCCTGCCCTGTCTATAGATCCCGCCAGAGGGGCCGACCTACATATGAACAGTCAATATCAAAAGTGGGCCCTGGCTGGAGTTGCCCTACTACTGCATATATAAAAACCCAAAGCCTTCATATGTAGCAAGATATTTTTTGGACGTTGTAATATCCTTATTCCTTGCTGTTAAATTATTGTTCCAAAATCTCTAGTAAAATATTTTACTCTGGTTATTTTGTGTGCGGTGCAATGTTAGGGAAATCTCTATAGGAACCATAAGGCTCAGAGTTTGGACCATAGAGGTCAGATTTATAGGGTTTGTATCCAGTAGGGATGTAGCGAACTGTTCGCCGGCGAACTAGTTCGCGCGAACTTCGACTGTTCGCGTCCGCCGCAAGTTCGCGAACGTCGCGCGACGTTCGCCAATAGGCGTTCGCGTCAAAATCGTTCGACCATTTGACCATTCGATCGCTAAAATCGAACGATTTTCGTTCGAATCGAACGATCGAAGCCATTGGATTGAATGAAATCATTCGATCCAATGGCTTCGATCGTTCGATTCGAACGAAAATCGTTCGATCGAACGATTAAAATCCTTCGATCGTTCGATTCGAACGATTTTCGGATGTTCGAAGTTCGCAAACTGTTCGCGAACTGTTCGCATTTTTTGCCGGTGTTCGCGAACGGCGTTCGCGAACACATTGTCGGCAGTTCGCTACATCCCTAGTATCCAGGCCAACCTTGCATATTTCTCCATTCTCTCGATCTTCATCTTGTCTGTCACAGTTCTCTTCTTTTCAGTGTTCCCTTCTCTATTCCCATGTCTTTTTTCCTACCCCTTCTTACTTTCTCCCAGCATCCATCTCCATCCCTATTCTCTATTACTTCTCCAATCTCTCTGTCTCTCCACCCAATCTTTTCTCTGCCACACACATTTCTTTCTCCATCCCACTTTTCATCCACTTCGTGCTTCTTAGGTATAGGTTTAACTTTGTGTATTCCTGGGTGCGCTATTACTTATTCATTGATTCCTGTGTACCGACCTTGCCTGTTAAACGTATTGACCCTTCTCTGCCTGGATAGAACTATTACCTGGACTTTCGACTACTCTCTTGCCTAAACCTTCTGATACTGCAAACTCTGGTCTAACTACCTGCCTCCTCCTTGGTCCGCACTCCAACTTTGCCTTCGGGCCCGCCCTTACATAGATACAGAGAGAATATACAAACAATGATCAGATTGGAATTACTGTAAACTGCTTAGACACCTTGTTGAATAGGGCAGGTTCTGTTTTTATATTACCAACTCAAAACACATTTTAGGGATGGAAAGATGCAATCAAACCCAAGCATTGCATCACAACAGCAGTAAACACTGAGCCACCATCACATCCATATACTTTCAGTGTGTTTAAGTAGCACTTTATAGAGATTTCCAGTAAAGACATTCTACTCCACTGTGGCAGGCAATAAATGTTGATAATGAAGAGCTTTATTATGATTGATGAAGTGGTATAATGGTTAGCGTTGTGGGTTTTGGTGCTAGAGGTGTGAGTTAAAAATTCTGGTCTGAGAATGATAAGTTATGAAACTTTATATTTCCATGTGACAAGTAATAAATAAAACACTGACCCAGTAGCTCTCACTGCTGCCTATCTGCCCTGGGGTCCTGAGTTCAACTCAACATCATGGAGTTTCTATGTTTTCCCTGCATCTATGTGGGTAACTCATGCCCTAACCTCCCTAGCACACAGCATTCATACACCACACACACACACACAGCACAGACCAACGCACATACAAGGACAACATACAAACTCCATTCAGACAATGGTACGACTGGAATTAGACCCAAGAGCTTCAAGACAGCAATGCTACCAATTAGCCACTATGCCGAGGGTTCCACTGTTTTTTTAAATTTATTTACCATCAGCCCAGGTAGCCAAACTAAAAACATCTTTGTACCAAGACTGAAATTGAACTCAGGACCCAAGAATTTTAAGACAGCAATGCTACCGATTAGCCAAGGCCCAATAAAGGCTAGGCTTTTTCCTTTATTTATATAATGCCACCCCATAAATATTAAAATCATTAGTCCTTGTCTAAAAATGTGTAATGAAGCAGTAGAATTCTCAATGAATCAGATAAAAGTGAGTGTGGGACTGGCCAGACCAGAGATGACTTTGACGTGGTTGTTCAGCTTGAATATATTGCAATATATAGATAAACATTTTTAGTAGCTTAATACACAACATTTCTCAGTGTCCTTAATACATTGATCATGAGTGCAGAGGAGCTCTTGTATTTCTGTATGAATTTTGTGGCCACAAAAACCTAATGGGTTAAAAGCACAAGGTTACCCTTTTTTTGCTATACAGTAATTGATTAATAAGATTGTTCTTTTCCAGATTCCCCCTTTTTTTCAGTCTCTCTTACTCATCCATTTCTTCTTCTTCTAAAGTGGGAAGGGGGTAGAGAAAAAGTAGTGATGAAGAGCGGGGATGGAAATTGGTAGGATGGACGATACATAGATGTATGGAAGGTTGAAAGATGAGAAGTGGATGGATGACGATGAAAATGGGTGGGATAGAAGGTTGAGGTGCAGGAAACAGTAAATGGAGTAAACATTGAAGGATGTGAAGAAAGGGAAGATGGAGAGAAGAAAAATAAATTGACTGTCTCTTTTTATTCATCATCATCCTCTGGCATCACAACCTTACTGAAATAAGGAATTGTAGCAGGGTGATTGTTACCCCAATGTCTTTATATATCTGTAACCTTGTTATGAGCTAAGGGGGCCCAGTCTGAAGGTCAGTTAGGGTGAGATTTGGTAGAGTGTTTATTTGTGCCCTGGGTACCCCTAGAACTATAGCAGGGTGACTGTTACCCTAATGTTTCTATATATCTGTAACCTTGTTATGAGCTAAGGGGCCCCAGTCTGAAGGCCAGTTAGGGGGAGATTTGGGGTGAATGCTTATTTGTGCTCTCGGTACCCCTGGAACTATAGCAGGGTGACTGTTACCCCAATGTTAACCTTGTTATGAGCTAAGGGGGCCCAGTCTGAAGGTCAGTTAGGGTGAGATTTGGGGTGAGTGTTTATTTGTGTCCTGGGTACCCCTGAAACTATAGCAAGGTGATTGTTACCCCAATGTTTCTATATATCTGTAACCTTGTTATGAGCTAAGAGAGCCTTTGACCAAAGGTCGGGCCTTTCAGCTTTAGCTGAAAAAGTCCAAAAAGCATTGCCCTTGTAACTCCCCTGGCCCTTCCTCAGATTAAACTGTAAGCCAATATTGAACAAAGCAAATCATCATTAATATGCTGATTATTTGTAGCATTTTGTACTTTCTCCTTAGAGGAGCCTTCCCAGAATCTCTTCTCCCTACTGGGTTCTTCTATTCCAATGTTACTGTTTTCCAAGTGACTCAGATCAGACTGTTAATGTTCCCTCGTTGCCTTTTTGCCAATAGTAAAGAAAAGGTTTCAGTGTAATATTATGGTGACATTTACAAGTATTTGTTCCTACCTTGTACCTGACATTAAATCCCACCATATAAATGAATATGTTGTTACACTGCAGCCTGACCCCAAAGCAATTTCTCTTCTCTCTTTTAGGAAATCCCAGGGAGAGGCAGCTTAATATTGCATATAATTCACAACGCATTTTAAACAAAGCACGGAATGGCCTCATTATACTTTCCTTTGTGATCTCTCTGACAGATATGTACAAAAGAATTCTCAGAAATAAATAAAAAAATCCCCAAAGCGCAGGAGCCTCCATATGGCCAATTCTCCACTGTTCTCTGTTCCAAAATGTATATATCTATCTATCCTGTTTTGCTGAAGTTAGGATTTTTTTGCTTAGAAAACTTATTTACCTCAGATAAACTTTCCCTTGGCAAATAATCTCTGGGGCATTTCCAGCAGTAACAGCGGCTAATGTGTCCTGTTTGGAATTTCAAATATGTCCAGGGCTCATTCCAAACATTAATTGATTTCCTATAACAATTACATGGATTGTGCCAGGCCCATATATCCTGGGCAAATAAGGTTCATCGCCCAAGGAGGTTCTGTATGGGTGATGGATTTAATATCTGGGAATAAAGCAATTGCCAATGCCAATAACACAATTAAAAGAAAACTATAGCGTTTTGAACAATTAACAGTTTGGTAACTATGTATCCATTTGGGTTTACAGCCTGGGATGTAGTGACTTCTAATACTTATTTTCTTATAATTTACAGTAGGGGGTTCATTTTTTTAATAATAGATAATCAGAGTAATACTCAGAGTTCCCTGTATAACTCAGCCTGCAGTCTTGTGCCTTTATATGGTCACAGAACTCAGTGACTTCTAATATCCATATAATTTACAGTAGGCGTACACTATGGGGCCCATTTACTTAGCTCAAGTGAAAGATTAGAAGAAAAAATACTTTGAATTTCGAATGGTCAAATATGGCTACTTCGACCATCGTATAGGCTACTTCAACCTTCGACTTCGACTTCAAATCGAATGATTCGAAGTAGAAATAAAAAGTAGAAATCCTTCGACTATTCGACCATTCGACCACTCGATAGTCGTTCGATCGTAGGAATAGCGCTAAATCCTTCGACTTTGATATTCGAAGTCGAAGGATTTCAATTTGGCAGTCGAATATCGAGGGTTAATTAACCCTCGATATTCAACCCTATGTAAATCTGCCCCTATGCCTTATAATACATGAGTGATACTGAGAGTTCCCTGTATAACTCAGCCTGCAGCCTTGTGTCTTTATATGGTCACAGCCAAGGCTTAAAGGGCTTTGAATAAACTTCAAGCATATTTGCAGGAGCCATAGGAGGGCCTGACACAAGTCTCCGCAGTCCAGACTACTGCTATCCTTCAATAACAGGAGTGAGCTAAGCAGTAACGTAACTGGAGGGGGACGGGCCCTGGTGCGGGACGCGCAGCCGGGCCCCCACCCCCCTCCATACCAGATTATCTGCCCCGAAATTGGCCAATGTGCCCGGTAATCGGTAGTGAACGAGCTGTCGGGGGGCCCTGAGGGGGAGCGGGCTCTGGCCCAATTGCACCCCCTGCTCCCCCCAGTAGTTCCTCCACTGGAGCTAAGTCATTTCTGATACACTACAACAGAACCACTAATCAGTAATGGAATCCAAGCAGCACTAAGTAGAACAAGAGACATTTACAGAACTGATTTCCTTCTAAAGATAAATAAAATCTAGAAATGATAAATCCCAAAGATAATTTGCACAAGGTTGGATGTCAGATACTCACACCCACGTCACTCACAGACACTTCTGGCTTTAGGTTGAACTGCAGTCCTTGTGCAAAAACTGCTACCAAGTTTCTAAGTGATTACTATGCTAATTACGAAGCCCCGACTGGCAGAAGTGCAAGACAATGAGAAATAATTTCCCATTAGACGACTTGCCATTAGTAGCAAGGAAATGAGCGCCAGAATGCTTAGATCTGTAATAGGCCCTAAAATAAAAGAGATCATAATGCTGGATTAATTGGATAATCTGCCCATCTCTGTGGGATAGGGCAAGGAATTTAGTAATTCTTAATTTCTTTCCTTTTTGGAAAGTTAAAGGGCAAGTAAAGTCCAAACTGCTGGGAGGTGTCACTTTCTTAAGACCCCAAACTGCTAACCACCACCTCGGCACTGGCACCTTTGGATACACCAAAGAATGTCGTTTCAGGGGAAAGCAACTCCCCTAGATAATCTTTTTTGCAAATATTTGCCCATTGTGCAGGTTTCAGATTAAATTCCCTGTAATTAAAAGAATGAAGTTTAACAGATTGGTGAAAATCTGCAAACATAAAGCAACATCTGGGCTTTAATCTCTGGAATCAAATGTTGTCTGATTGCAGCCCAGCAGCTGCCTTATGCGACTTACTGCCCATATACTTGTTATCCAACATTGGGCCTTTAGCTTCTCTGAGAAGCAAGTGCTTGGGAAATTGTATCTATTACATGGTAGCTGAGGCTGGATAAAGATACATGGGCATCAAGCACAACTCTAACTCATTACTGATCCAGAGAAATGCAAAGATAACTACTCATCTGATGATATCTGCAATTCCATTATAACTCCGGGATAGCAAGATATACCCTTATTCTGTATTGTCTAAAGGAAACAATGTGGCATCTTCCTCCCATATGTATAAATACAAATATACAGAGAAGGAATGATCTGGGCACATAATGGGCATGCGTTACATTGTCACCGGCGGTGAAATTGTTGCTGGCATCAGAATTGTCACTGGTGTTAAAAAAATATTTCGCAGCAGTTTCACGAATTTATTCACCGGCGGCGAAACATGGAAATTCACCGCAAATTCGCGATTGCCAAATAAATTCATCCATCACTAATCTGGATGATCCCAGACAGGAAGGGGCTTATCTGTCATGCAGAAAGCTTACTGTATATATAATGTATATGTCTAATTTATTCACTGGTTTAATAATGGGCACAGCGTGCATAGAGGTAGGAGTTATAGAGGCAAGGTTTGGAGTTATATGAGTGTGCACCTAATCTACCAGCTCCACATTCCCTAACCCTTTTTTACATTTACTCTGAGTAAAGTTTGTGATCTACTCCATTTGCAGCTGCATTACATGCCCAGCTTTCTCCACCTGCTTCTACTGAGATGGATTGGTTAATTAAATGAGCAAACTTTGGTGACTGTTCCTGCTGAATTGTGCTTGGTGCAGGGCAATACCTATGTTGTCATTGTGGCATCTCTCTGTACAGTCTATGGACAAACTTAAGGGGGCTGTTTTTGCTGAATTGTCCCTGGTACAGGGGAAAACCTATGTTGTCATAGTTTTATAGTATCTGTCTGTATAGACTGCAAACTTTGGGGGTTGTTTCTGCTGAAGTTTTCTTAATGCTGCAAGTAACTTAAACACACAAACACTGAGCAATCCTATTAAAGTGAATGTCCCCTTTAACTGCAGTTAAATATGTAATTATAATAATGAAAGAGCACTGCCCGTTTCTATTGGCTTATCCCCACAATAAGCCTTTCCCCTCCTTGACTCTCAACTGCTGTACTAGGCCAGACTTTCCCCAGTATAACTAAGGCAATGAATAGATATGGCAAAGCAAGGTGTTAGGAAGTGGAGAATAATTTGCTTATAATGACCTACTTAGCAGCAATCTACGGCAGATGGTTCCGCTCTGCAATCAGCCGAGCCTGCAGGCACTTCAGAGTGTACAAAGTCACTAAAATTGCTCTGATGACACCAGAACCACAATAACAAACAAACCATTTACCCACTGTTTTCACTAGTTTTTTTTTTATTTTTGTTATGTTAATATGACTTGGCAGTTACTGGGGGCAATCACAGAGCAAATGGAAATGCTATGTAAGCAGGAGCTAAGGGAAGGTGAATTTCGTTGCTTTATAACAAAAGGCATAAAATCAGGGTTGTTATAAGGACACTGTCTTCTGAAAACACCAAATACCTTTACAGTAACTCTAATATTACATAGGGCAGTGATGGTACTAACTATCTGTCTCTGTCTGTCTATCTCATCTTCAATTCTGGAAAAAAAATGTAAAAATAAAAAGAAGCACTCTAGTATTGCTTTATTGATATGCAGCAACCTGTGCTCAGTACACATCCCAACAACTAAAAAGTTCCCACACCCATAGGCATCTTTAGTGGAGGAGTCAAAGGGCAAAACAGACTCCTTGAGGTAGTATCTTGCTCTACCATATTCTTCTACTGTCTTCATCACTTCCCCCTGTCTTCTCCTCTTTCTAATGTCTCCATCTATCTCTACTGTCTCCATTTTGCTCTAGTATTTACATGAAGTCTCCATCTTGTCCTACTATCTTCAGCTTGCTTTACTGTCTCCATCTTGACCTACTACAAGTCTACAATCTCTATCTTACCGTAGTACCAACATCTTCTCCTACTGTTTCCATTTGCCCTGTTCTCACCATCTGTGGATCCTTAATTGGACCCCAAGACATCTGTGCCTGGCCAAGCTTATTAATGTAGGTGAGCTTTAAAGCACCTTCAGGACAATTGTCCAGAAATATGAATATCAACATCCAAAGCTTATAAGACAGTTGAAGACCATAATCTCTGTTGTGCTCTAATATTTGGCATAGTATTGAAATCTAATTTTAGAGATATCAGATAACGTGGGATGGACCTTAAGAGAGAAAATGATCACATAAAAAAGATAATCCCTGCTCATTTGCAATTAGTACTATCGGTAGTATACTGTACATAAGACAGATATTTGAAATTGAATTGTTTTGTTTAGGGTTGAGTTACAAAGTGTGTGGATCACTAGACCAGTATTTTATTATTATTACTGATTTATAACACCACTGATCCAGGACCTGGCCTGACTGGTATTTTGGAGCACCAGCCAAACACAAGTTTATTTTTTATGGGATCTGTTGTATATGAACAAAGTCCAACGTTGCTGCATGTCAGGATTGATCACACTCACCATTTGTACCATATACAGAAATGCAACCAAGTTCACTTACCAGCACTAGGAATCCTGACACTGGGAAATAGCGGGTCACCTCCAGGCAACCTGGCACCTCTAAACACTAACATAAAAAGAGAGAGGAAGGGAGCCCAAAAATATAAGAGTATATCAGCACAGTTCCATAGAAGGTATTTCATCTCTAAGGGGTGCCACTTGTCATCTGTGATTTCAGACCACTTCCATCAAAGCTGTAACTGTCATCATGTGTTTTGGATCTTTATTGGGTTATGAATCGTTAAACTGCATTCTATTCTGTGATTACCCTTGTAGCTCAAAGTATGGATCAAGACACTCCTTAAGGCAGCCATAGTGTGGCCCTGATAATGCATGGTATCCTACTGATTGAACCATGGGCTGAATGAATGGATACTATAAGACTGGTCCTACACAGTATGGCCACCATTCTAAGGAGGTTGTTGTTCTGTCCAACAGTCTGAATAGTCAGAACTGCTGATGCAACATAACTGGCAGATATAGTACATGGGCAGATTACATTTTACAACGTCTGATGTTTTTGACATTTGCAAATTGCATATTGGGAAGCTCTAATATAGATACCTTCTTGTCTCTGTGGGGTTCAACTTCCCTTCTACTATCTCCTGTTCTATGACATAAAACTCTGACATAGGGAAGAAGCACACTATACTTGTAAATTGTATGGCTTAATTTAATGAAAAAGTATCCTTAAGATATTCTTTAAGACACAGTTTACTAATCTTGACAAAATGAACACTTGATTCCATTCTAGCCATGCTCATACATGAAGACCAAACCCAGGCCAATACCCCAAACTCCAGTATGGATTATGAACAAAGTAGGTCTCAGACTGTGGAGCTAGGACAGGAGTAGTACAAGGTGCTCAACCTAATGGCCATGTAGGGTGAGATTTAGTCGTAATGCCAATTTCCTATGTTATATAACCCAGAAAGTTAAATAGGGTGAGTTTTTAGATATTCTTGGAACCATGAAACTAATGTTTTTCTATATCTGTGCCTTTGTTTAAAGCAAAATTGGGTTCTAAAGAACTTGTATAGTTATTAAAGTCACGTCAGTGAATACAGGCAACCATTGTAGTTTTAGACCATTAGACGTTGTATTATTTACAAGTTTACATGGATTTTTGTTCACACTAATTAACTTTCTCACCACATTTACTATCTCCATGCCTTTTTTATTAAATAAATGCTTCTTCTGATTATCTATCATATACCTCATTCCAGCTTTAATTTGAGGGCCATCCTCCTCTTCGGAAGAATGTTTCAATGATCTTTCTAGCTTTTCAACTCTCTCCATAGGTTGAATTATGGAGAGGAAAATCAGAAAGATTTGTACTATAATTCCTGGTTTCTTTCTTCTGGGTTGAAGGATATCAAATAAATGCAATAAATGAAAATACCAGTTTTAAAACTGCTTAGATGACAACTTTATACAAGATAACAACCACGCGTACAAGATCAGATTTCACATAAACTTGAAGTCCTCTTCAAGACATTTTCGTATTTCAACTATATACCCATTCAGTAAAAGACTGATAGTGTTAATGACTAGATATTTGCACTATTTTATACTACTAAAAAATAAACAACAGTGTCACATGCTGCTCATTTTGGGCGACTAGCTACGGTCAACTGAAAACGAATTCCCTGAAAAAAGCAAAGTCTTGTGATGTTGCTCTTTTTAGAACTGGCCATGGAAACATCATACTCTTCTGTGCATTTTGAAGCCTTTTGTGTGTGTTATTCTACATACCAACCTACTCTTCTTTTTCCTCTGTGACTTTCTGTATAATTGAATACAGTATTTGCACTTCCGTCACTGCTGTTCTATTTCTGAAAATATTTAGAGAAAACAGTGAACCAACAGTTTCTGAGTGATATTTGTTTAGCACTAGGGCCTCCTCAATCAATGTCAAACACCAGCAGCATATTTGGATGAAGTTATTGGGAACACCTCATCCAGCCATTTCTAAAAGTTACCTGTCAAAAGCAGAACCATTTATGACATCACAGGTGGGTGACAGACGGGCAGCTGCGAGATGCAACACATTGAATCCGACAACATGCTGAGGAGAAGGAGTGGAATGAGCTTTGGTCATTGATTCAGTAGCTTGGGCATGGTTTGACTCCAAACTGCAAAAGCATTAGTCACTTTATATTATATTAATAGATGCCACATTTACCTTTCTTGGCCAGTGCCTTACTGCTAGTCTTAGATAGTGGTTTTCTGACTTTTCTTGTTCAAGCACCCCATAGAGGACCAACCTGACCTCCACAACTACACTGGTTGCCTATCTTGACTGACATACCTTCTACAACTACACTAGTTACCTATCTTGACCACTATGAAATCTACAATTAGATAGCCAGTGGACGCATCTATTTCATAAAAAAGGCATGGATATAGAAAACATGGTAAGACTAAGTTACATAGTTACATAGTTAAATCAGGCTGAAAAAAGACAAAGTCCATCAAGTTCAACCCCTCCAAGTGAAAACCCTGCATCCGTACACACTCCCCTCCACACTTCCACATAAATGATATATACCAATATCTATACTAACTATAGAGTTTAGTATCACAATAGCCTTTGATCTTATGTCTGTCCAAGAAATCATCCAGGTCACTCTTAAAGGCATTAACTGAATCAGCCATCACAACATCACCCGGCAGTGCATTCCACAACCTCACTGTCCTGACTGTGAAGAACCACCTACTGTACGTTGCTTCAAATGAAAGTTCTTTTCCTCTAGTCTGAAGGGGTGGCTTATGGTACGGTGAGCCTCTTTATGGGTAAAAAGGTCCGCTACTATTTGTCTATAATGTTCTCAAATGTACTTGTAAAGTGTAATCATGTCCCCTCGCAAGCACCTTTTTTCCAGAGAAAACAACCCCAACCTTGACAGTCTACCTCATAATTTAAGTCTTCCGTCCCTCTAACCAATTTAGTTGCACATCTCTGCACTCTCTCCATCTCATTTATATCCCTCTTAAGGACTGGAGTCCAAAACTGTACTGCATGCTCCAAGTGAGGCCTTACCAGGGACCTATAAAGAGGCATAATTATGTTTTCAGCCCTTGAGTTAATGCCCTTTTTTATGCAAGACAGAACTTTATTTGCTTTAATAGCCACAGAATGACACTGCCCAGAATTAGACAACGTGTTATCTACAAAAACCCCAAGATCCTTCTCATTTAAGGAAACTCCAAACACTGCCATTTAGTGTATAACTTGCATTTATGTAATTTTTGCCAAAGTGCATAACCTTGCATTTATCAACATTGAACCTCATTTTCCAGTTTGCTGCCCAGTTTCCCAACTTAGACAAATCACTTAAAGTGACTCAAAGGGACTCAAAGTGGCAGCAACCTGCATGGAACCTACTCTATAGTTCTGCACAATTTAGTATCATCTGCATAAATAGAAACAGTACTTTCAATGCCCAACTCCAGGTCATTAATAAACAAGTTGTAAAGCAAGGAACCTAGTACAGAGCCCTGCAGTACTCCACTAACAACACTGGTCCAATAGGAAAATGTTCGATTTACTCTTTGTAGTCTATCTTTTAGCCAGTTCTCTATCCAGGTACAAATATACTATGTTCCAGGTCAACATTCCTTAATTTAACCAGTAACCTTCTGTGTGGCACTGCATCAAAAGCTTTAGCAAAGTGTAAGTAAATCACATCCATTGTCATACCAGAATCGAGGTCCCTGCTTACCTTCTCATAAAATAATTAAGTTAGCCTGGCAAGCTCTATTACGCATAAAACCATGCTGGCACAAACTCATAGTATTATTATTATTATTATTATTATTATTATTATTAATAAGTAAAGAGGTTTGGCAATCACAGAGCTAAGCACGCTAAGTACCCTGGGATGAATACCATCTGGCCCCGGACCTTTGTTTATCTTAACACGTTCTAGTCTCTTTTGAATTTATTTAATGTGAACAAAAAAACAAATGTGAACAAAAATCACTCTACACTTACCACTACTATCTTAACCAACATGACCGTCACAGCCACACTGGTTGACAATCTTGACTAACAAGACTTCTACAACTTCACTAGTTACCTACAGTATCTTGATTGGCATAGCTTCTACGACCACACTGGTTTCCTTCACCTTATATCTCAACAATTCCTCTCCATTTAGATAGTAAGTATTTATGAGTAGGTCCCATCGATGTGCATCTACTCTGGTGAAATGTTATTGTCTGCATTATAATGTGTATTATATATATATATATATACATATACAGTATAAAAATATTGTACGTTTTATCATTTTCTTTGTTGTTATCAAATAAGAAAATAAGAAAACATTTTTTGTTGAAATCTCTTTATTTTTTTAATCCATAAATATCTGTTACTGACAAAAGTTGAAAAAAATCCTTAAGACTCTAAATTGATACTATCTCCATTTTCTGTATACAGTACATAGAGAATGTGCTTATACAGGTACAGAACTACAAGATTATTATCAGTAAAACAGTCATATACATTTATAAGGTTTCTTCTTATGTAGAGGCCAAGTCTATATGCCCTGAAGCCTTTGGCCTGGACATTCGTTGTGATAACAAAAGGATTGAACACCCTTTCAGACAAAGAAATGGTGGCCCCAGGGCAAGTAGATAAAGCCACTGACTTTCCAAGGTACCACAAGAGGGGGGATTTCTAAGAACAATGTCACCCCCTCTAACACCACATAGGATTATTGTTACCAAAAAAAGTCTGTTGAGAGTTACAGGTATGCATCAACTTATTTTTTTTATCTTAATATTACCATACACACAGAGTCCATAAATTGGGTATAAGCACAGATTAATCAGCTTTTTAGGAAATATTTACCCTGGACTGAAAAAAAACTGCAAAAATTATTTTATACAGATTAAGTAAATTGCTACAAAAGATAATCTAATGTTTCACAGTTTCGTGAGAAGTTACATTTTTTTTTATTCTTATTTTTTACAAACACACAAGTTGGAACCGATGAGTAAAAACATTTTTTTACTGCTTGGAGGGAAGTCTGTGATATAAAAATGGCTTTGTACATTGTGTGGATCGAGACAGCGGAATGTTGATTATGGAAATGAATAAAAATAAATTGTAAACATTAAGGGGCCTATTTACTTAGCTCGAGTGAAGGAATAGAATAAAAAAAACTTCGAATTTCGAATGTTTTTTTGGATACTTTGACCATCGAATTGGCTACTTCGACCTCGACTATGACTTCGACTTCGAATTGAACGATTCAAACTAAAAATCGTTCGACTATTCGACCATTCCATAGTTGAAGTACTGTCTCTTTAAAAAAAACTTTGACCCCCTACTTCGCCACCTAAAACCTACCGAGGTGCCATGTTAGCCTATGGAGAAGGTCCCCATAGGCTTTCTATCAATGTTTAGGTCGAAGAAAAATCGTTAGATCGATGGATTAAAATCCTTTGAACGATTCGAAGGATTTAATAATTCGATCAAACGATTTATCGTTCGATTGAACTATTTGCGGTAAATCCTTCACCTTCGATATTCGAAGGATTTACATTCAGCAGTTGAATTTCGAGGGTTAATTAACCTTCGATATTCGACCCAATGTAAAGCTGCCCCTTATTGTCTCTACATTCCACTTTTTCCCTATATTCTGTATTGCAGAAGTGTAGATTCCTTTTTTCCAAAAATAAGGGAAGAGTGACAACTTTTTTCATTTATAGTGATGTTGTGGCAAGTATTTCTCTTACTATGGCCTTCAAGTAAAGCCCAATAGTACACCAAACCACACATATACATACTATCTCAGATGCATAACAGTGATCAGTAGTTCTTGCTCAAAATAAGTTCTACCTCCTTTCTAGACCTGGCTTTCTGATTTATTAATTCAAGAAAAAATTCAAGAAAAAAAAATTGCTTGTGAGTCATTGTTCCAGTAATTCTCAATGAGGCTGTAAAATCTGTTTAACTAAATTTGAAGAAAACCTTAAACATAAACTTCAGATAAACTCCCCCTGACTTCTATAGAATCTTGTATGGTTTTAGGTGGCAAATTATTTTCACATTTTTTAATTTCTTATCATGATAAATATTTAATAATTGCAAGGAAAAGATCAGAAACAAGTGCATTTTTTGCCACTATCTACTCAAATTGTGGAAAAAAATGCAATGCGAAAATGTACAGGCAATTAGATTACAGAGCAAAACAAAAAAAAAATCAGCCAAACATTAACTTTTGACTTTTGGTTAAGGACCTTATTGGTGATGAGTAACTACTAAAAGAGCACATTTTATGGCATTTAAATCCCTACTCATTTTCAAATTATAATTTTTTAAATTATAATTTTCTTTTTAAACTGAATTGTAAAAATCTTGAACACATTGGTTTTGTTTTTTAAACTTCTAGTATTTTTAAGTTGTAAAAAAAAGTGATTACCATGAAAAACGTAGCATTCCATTCAATTTATAAATTCCACTTTTTCAAAAAAGCTCATAAAATATCATGAAAGTTGAAAATACACCTCCCTTAGACTTAAAAGCTTGCCAGGTTTAGTATTTTTAGTATTTTCAAGTTCAGAAAAAACAAAAATGAAAATATTTGAATTCACAATTTTTTGCACTGATTTTTATAAATATTTTTTGTAAATTTGCCCCTTAATGCCTCCGAATCACATTTTTCATGTTCTGGTTTCTTTCTTTTTTTTTAAATGGCTATGGGTGAAATTTATTAAGAAGACACAAAGCTAAATTTGCAGCTGTTTTCAGTGCATGGTGGGTCCAAAAATCTAGATGCACACAATCTTATGATGATTCAAGGGGGCCAAACAATTATAATTGATCAAAATGAATGGGACATCAATGGCTAAACCATGTAGTGAAAGAACCACCACTATCTTTTTGGAAATAGTGGACTCCATAATGCATTTTTTGTTGTATGACATCAACATGCTGGTCCAAAATCATCCTACTACAAGAAAGACACTCACTTGGTGCTGCTTTAGATCACTTCCATGACTTTGGCACTGAATTTTATTTTATTTCAAACTGTATGCCTCCCACAGCAAATACGGGATATTGCCAGCTCTTGTCAAAAAATGTAGTTAAAAACTAAAACTCTTTTAGAAAGCTTGGAATAAGCCAAAAAACATTACAATTAAAAGTGTACATTTTTAAGTTCTGTCAAATTAAAATTTACATAAACAGCAAGGAGAGGAAAATTATACCAAGATGTAATACTTTCTCATTTCTGAAGTGGATCTCCCTAAATCTGGAATCATCCAAAAACATTTAAAATAGAAGTGTGTCATTGTACCAAAGAATGAATTATATAATCAGCAATAAGAAGATCAGATAGCTCAACTTTATAAACAGGCCCCTAAGAAATTCCACAACCACTGCAAACCCATTAGGTCAGTGGACCTAAAACAATGTTGATGAAAGCAGGTGCTGTTCATTTAGATCTGTGTATCTGACTTAAATTACCTCGCCATTGAATTTTGCTTGAAAAACATTCCCATTTTAGAGGTTACATCGACAATCAATACAACAATAAATATTGAAGCAGAATATTGAACCATTTTATTTTTCTGTATTTATTATTTTAGGATTGAGCTGGATTTTTTATTTCTGTCTTTTTGTTATTTTTTAAATTTCATTACGTATTTAATTGATACTTAATAGATGCAATTTTGGAGGATCTTTGAACTCAGCAAAGGCCAAAACACACACACACAATGCAAGTCCATATACCGGATATTAGAAGTGTGGGCTTACACTTACTGAAATAAGCACGGCACAAAACAACACTCACTACAACACATTGAGTAAGATATCAGATGTGTAGATGGACACCTTTCAAGAACAAGAACTGAACAAGACGCTTAATGGATCGCCTCAGAACAGATTGACCTAGATTTCCAATACGCAACTGTAGCGCTAGATGACACTAATACCAACCCTTGTCTCTGCATTCTCAGTGAGTAAGCTGTTCAATTAAATTGAGCTCGCTATAAATATGACACAAGAGATCTAAAGATGACCCATGGCAACTATGTTCATGGTTGTAAAAAAAGGACCTGATAATCATTATAGTGGCATAGCATTGAACCATAATCTACTGGAAACATTCCAGCCATTGGAATGCCCTGGATAAGTTCTTAACAGACATTACTCATCTGAGAAACAGACTTCCAGTTAAGGAAGAAGACTTTTTGAAAATTCTAACGACTTTCTTTAGACAGGAATTCACAAATACATGTATTAGTAGTAACAACTTAGAACAGGGATCCCCAACCTTTTGAACCCGTGAGCAACATTCAGAAGTAAAAGGAATTGGAGAGCAACACAAGCATGAAAAATGTTCTTGGGGTGCCAAATAAGTGCTGTGATTGGCCATTTAGTAGCCCCTATGTGGATTGTCAACCTACATTGAGACTCTGTTTGGCAGTGCACCTGGTTTTTATACAACCAAAACTTGCCTCCAAGCCAGGAATTCAAAAATAAACACCTGCTTTGAGGCCACTGGGAGCAACATCCAAGGGGTTGGAGAGCAACTTGTTGCTCACAAGCTACTGGTTGGGGATCACTGACTTAGAACATGGAATTATCAAATATGTATTTGGAGTCAACAAGTCTTACGGCAACGAAGACGTAAAAAGAATCTATGTGAAACAAAAATAGGTACACGTGATGGAAAAGTATGACATCAGATGCAACTAGCAAAGGTTGGACCATTGCAGAAGCTTGCGGGTAACGAGAAGGCGAAAATTGAGACAATTGCACTAGTCATAGTTCTGCATGGTGAGGACAAAGATGCAGACTTCCAACAGAGGCTTTTGATAGGGTTCTTTGAAAAGCTGCTTTAGGAGTTTCAATAATAGGAAAATATGGTTCAAATAAGAAAAAATGAAATCATTGCACTTGGGAAAGGATTGATGTTGTATAGCATGTGCAACATAGTGTTACATTACTTACTCCTTGTTTAAATATTGGCAACAAGCTGAGCTGCAACACTGAGAGCTCTTTTATTTCCCTACTTAATAATGTCTATTTACAACTCTTTCTTTTCTGTAAAAATAGAATGAAAGTACAAGGAGATGGATTAGTAGTATTGTGCTTATTGAGAAACACACAATAATTATTATTATTATAATAATTCCTACATTAAAGATGATTAATAGGCACTAGTATATTTTCTTTTCTCACTTTGACCCTACTCCAAGTTAAAATAATCTTGACCACAAGGTTGAGTGTTCAGGACCTCCACAGGAAATATGAAGATAATACAGGATATCCTTTGATTAATGCAAGGTGCAGCATAAAAAAAAGAAATGCAAAGAGACATACGTCATCTAAGTTTGGTTATGGTTCGGATGTGGGCTACAGGTTTTGTCCAGCGGCCATCAAGAATTTGAATGTTTTCAGCTAAATATTACTGTTGATGAATGTGAATGTACTTTTTTCTGGGCACTTGTGTATTCCTCTGTAGGAACCTGCAAGTAATGGATTTTTTTTTTGTTCTGTAGTCGGTTGGTATTCGGTTCTCAGAGCAACAACAGTCAATGCAGGTAAAGCCCTTCAATGATAAGGGTAAAAAAAAAATCTGACCCTTTTTTTGTCCAAAAAATGACAGGTAAAGACATTATCTTCCAAAATGCCCCTAGGGTTCTCTTTTAATCATAAAAATACAATAAGGAATGAACATGGAATGACCAATGAGACATAAGAGGTCTTCTTGGCCTACAAGGCCACTGGCATGTGTTTTCCAGGGACTTCTTGAGTCTGTAATATCATTTTAAGTCCGCAATATCCTATCACACAGTCACTTCTGTTTTGCTAGCTGTGCGGTACTGTTGGTGGTGTCCTGGAATATAATGCAGCTGCTCCACTGTGTTGTGTCGTCGGGATGCAAAGGCCTGCCTTTTGGCTGCAGTTTGGTTCACACCCAATGTATTATACAAGTTATTTGAGGCACTGGGATGAGAGTGCATCTTTGTCATCCTATAGCGATCCAGAACAGGAGTAGAGACAAAGACATCAGTTTGGGAGATGGCTCTTGACAGCGACTTTTCTTGAAAATCTGACCTTTTAAGAGTCATAGCCTTGTCTGGTGAAAGCAGAGGATCTTGGGAATGAAGGCGTTCTGCCGACAAAAGCTGCTCATCTGAGAGGATTCGATCATAGGGCATTCCGTATCCTTCTTCAGGCATGGTTCTTTCAGGAGACAAAACCCTGTCCTGAGACATTGCACGCACGGGCCTTCTTGGCCTCTCTCGGTAGTTAGACTGGTCCTGAGTCATCTTAATAACGTTAAGAGGAAGTGTTCCCCTTGCTGCCAAATCGGGAAGATGCCTTCTTCTCATATAATACTCATCAGCCTCTTTATCAGCTGGAAGAAGGAAAAAAGAGAAGTTAAGACATTACATTTCTATAATGACACTGCCTGGAGCATTCTGCAGTGTTAAACAATTCATTATATTCTCCAACAATATTCCTTCTGAATACTACAAACTGAAAATGCACACTCATCTCCTAAAGGCTTGAGTGGTCTACAAAGCATGCAATATTAAACAATATCACAGCAAGATGAGGTGGCTCAAAACAGTTATTTTTACTGACAAGATATAAAGACACAATTGTTGAGACATCTGAAAGCTCATGCCTTTAGAAAAGGATGATGGAAGAAGCTATGACACACTACATTTAGAACAAGAATTTTTATTTATTCCTCCTGCTTTCTTGGCTTGTTGACTGTTCCCTGCAATACCTTCTTTAAATGCATTTTATTTAAAAAATTAAAAACATTTACAAAGCAAAACAAAAACAATGACATCAAAATTCCTCCAATGCTTCTCATTCGTATTCTGTTTCCTGATCTATTTGATCTTAATAAATGCAATTTCCTTCAGGATTTTTCTAATTGTTAGGGCTAATGATTCATTGGGGCAGATTTACTAAAGAGTAAAGTGGCTAACGCTAGCGACATTTCACCAGAAATCCCATCCGCAGGGACATTGCCAATTTACTAACAGGCACAGGCGACAATTTGCTAGAGAAAGGGACCATCGCTATTGTTCAGTCACACTCTACCGCCAGGCAACTTTTCACTCTTGCAAACGGTCTTACTCTGCAAATTCAGTAAAGTGCAAATTTAATGAACATTACCTCTTTCGCCAGAGTTGACTTCACCACCGCGGGACAAGGCGAACTTCTAAAATGAAGCTAGATTTTCCTTAATCTTATGTCACTTACATCATATCCTGTGTGCCGAAAATGCATTAAAGTTGTAGAAACGCTGGCGACATTTCCTTTTTAAAGCGGGATTGCTTACAAAAGTCCTAACTATTAATCTTTTTTGGGTTCACATTTTTCCCAGATATTTGAGGGGCATGGCACATTCATTTTAGGGTGGGCTCATGTGTAGGGCATTAGAAAATCTCTTTTGTCTTTATTAAGGTTCCTTGGACATTTGGAATAAAAAGTGGCCACTTCAAGCATTTGCACCAACATCTCTAATAAAGACGTCCATGCAACTTTAATGTACCTATTCAAATTGACCAAAGCGTAAGAGGACTAATGAAGTTTCGCTAGGCAGAAGCGATCGCTACTGTGATTTCGATTTGAAGTGCTCACACTGCCCAACTAACACTAGCAAAAAAAGTCACCGGCATTCGGCACCCAGGACGCAACTTTGCATTTTAATGAATTAGCATAGTAGTAACGAATTTTTGCCTGGCGAAGTGGTGCGAAGTGCTCGAAGTGGTCGATGGCGACAATTCGCCCTTTAGTGAAGCTGCCCCATTGTCTTTCCCCAGAATTAATGCATCTCATTGACCATAGATGATACCGAATTACTGACAAAATAATAAATACCATCTCCCGATTAAAGCAGAAACTTCTATGAATAATCTCATAGGCTCTCTTTGCATAGTCATTGGCACATATATTATTAATACCCAACACTTTAAGCATACCCTCATATAAATTGGTTTATACACACAACAACCCACCAAAAAGTGCTCCTGACTCTCCTCCACCCCACCCCGGGGGACACTCTCTATTTACATGGCTTAGGTATTTCATATTTCCCCGTACATTCAATTCAGAACCAAAGACCTCTGGCAGCTATACTGATGCTGCTTCATTTGGCTCTTTTACTGGGCAACTTTTTCCCCCGCCCACCACATCCAAAATATAGGACTCCAACTTCTTTTTCAAGGACTGGTACTGCCATTGCCTATTTCCCTCCCTTTTAACTTGAAGAAAGCCCAGAATGACCTCTTGGCATCTTCCCACCATTGTGTTGGTGAATCATAAAAAAATAATTTTTGTTTTGTGAAACAAACTCACAGAAAGGTTTTTGTGCCTCATCCTTCAATATTTTCAACCCCAACCTTCACAGGTCCTTACCAATGTCCAGACTTTCTGATCCCCCATATTCAAAGAAAAGGGTCAACTCATCAGAAAAACCCACCTCAATTTCCCTAACCCCTGAAAAGGGAGAACTAGTCTTAAAATAAATCTAGTCAATTCTGCTACAGCGATAGCCACAAAAATAGGTGTGTTTGCCCTTCTTAACTACTTCAGTAGCCACATCTACCAACCCTGCTGTTTGGACCACCTCATTGAGAAAAACACCCTCATATTTATTATACTTGCCAGACATATCCCCTGGCCCTGTCACCTGATTAAAGTTCCCGGCTAGGATCACTGGCATTGAGGTGTGCAAATACTGCCTTATTTGCCTAAGGAGTGGCCCATACATATTAATTAACCTAACATCCCCCCCATATATCTTAATGTCCAGAAATAAACACCTGCCCATTTTAACCTCCACCAACCTCAACCTCAATGTGTCTGTCACTATTAAACAGAATCCCCAAACCTCGCCTGTTCCTCTGCTATAGACCAAAATGAGGGCCCTTTGTGTCAGGCTCTTTTTGCATTGTAGATATCATACTTAATAGATAGGCGAGTCTCCTGTAGAGATGGCGCGAACTGTTCGCCGGCGAACTTGTTCGCGTGAACATCGGGTGTTCGCGCTCGCCGGAAGTTCGCGAACGTCGCGCGACGTTCGCCATTTTGGGTTCGCCATTGTTGGCGCTTTTTTTTGCCCTCTCACCCCAGACCAGCAAGTACATGGCAGCCAATCAGGAAGCTCTCCCCTGGACCACTCCCCTTCCCTATAAAAACCGAAGCCCTGCAGCGTTTTTTCACTCTGCCTGTGTGTGCTGAAGAGATAGTGTAGGGAGAGAGCTGCTGCCTGTTAGTGATTTCAGGGACAGTTGAAAGTTTGCTGGCTAGTAATCGTGTTGATACTGCTCTGTTATTGGAGGGACAGAAGTCTGCAGGGGTTTGAGGGACATTTAAGCTTAGGTAGCTTTGCTGGCTAGTAATCTACCTTCTACTGCAGTGCTCTGTATGTAGCTGCAGTGGGCAGCTATCCTGCTTCTGATCTCATCTGCTGACTGCTGCAATAACAGTAGTCCTTGTAAGGACTGCTTTTATTTATTTTTTTGTTGTTTTACTACTACTACTACTACTACTACTACTACTACTATAAGAGCCCAGTGCTATTAGTCTAGCAGTGTTGGGGAGTGGGACTGGTGTGCTAATCTGCTGCTCCTAGTAGTTCAGCAGCACCAACTGTAATTTCTTTTTTTTTTAATATTCATTTTTTTTTTTATTTTACTTTTTTTTATTTTACTACCGCTGTAGTAGTGTATAAGTTGACCTTTTAGGCATTATTTGCCCTGTAGGCATTTTTTGCCCAGTGTGTTATTCAACCAACTGCCATCTAGCTGTGTGACCTTGTTCACATTCTGTCTAAATATCCATAATATTACCGTCTCCAGAAAAAACACCGGAGTGACTTTTTTCAAGCAGCCATAATATATTTTACGTAATCCGTATCCATCGCTGTAGTAGTGTATAAGTTGACCTTTTAGGCATTATTTGCCCTGTAGGCATTTTTTGCCCAGTGTGTTATTCAACCAACTGCCATCTAGCTGTGTGACCTTGTTCACATTCTGTCTAAATATCCATAATATTACCGTCTCCAGAAAAAACACCGGAGTGACTTTTTTCAAGCAGCCATAATAAATTTTACGTAATCCGTATCCATCGCTGTAGTAGTGTATAAGTTGACCTTTTAGGCATTATTTGCCCTGTAGGCATTTTTTGCCCAGTGTGTTATTCAACCAACTGCCATCTAGCTGTGTGACCTTGTTCACATTCTGTCTAAATATCCATAATATTACCGTCTCCAGAAAAAACACCGGAGTGACTTTTTTCAAGCAGCCATAATATATTTTACGTAATCCGTATCCATCGCTGTAGTAGTATATAAGTTGACCTTTTAGGCATTATTTGCCCTGTAGGCATTTTTTGCCCAGTGTGTTATTCAACCAACTGCCTTCTAGCTGTGTGACCTTGTTCACATTCTGTCTAAATATCCATAATATTACCGTCTCCAGAAAAAACACCGGAGTGACTTTTTTCAAGCAGCCATAATATATTTTACGTAATCCGTATCCACCGCTGTAGTAGTGTATACGTTGATCTTGTGGGCATTATTTGCACAGTGTTTTCTTCAAACCGCCATCTAGCTGTGTGAGCTTGTTCACATTTTGTCTAAATATTGATAATATTATCGTCTCTAGAAAAACCACTTGAGTTACTTTTTTTCAAGCAGCATTCTTATATTTTACGTAATCCGTATCCACCGCTGTGTATACGTTGACCTTGTAGGCATTATTTGCACAGTGTTTTCTTCAAACCGCCATCTAGCTGTGTGAGCTTGTTCACATTTTGTCTAAATATTGATAATATTATCGTCTCTAGAAAAACCACTTGAGTTACTTTTTTTCAAGCAGCATTCTTATATTTTACGTAATCCGTATCCACCGCTGTGTATACGTTGACCTTGTAGGCATTATTTGCACAGTGTTTTCTTCAAACCGCCATCTAGCTGTGTGAGCTTGTTCACATTTTGTCTAAATATTGATAATATTATCGTCTCTAGAAAAACCACTTGAGTTACTTTTTTTCAAGCAGCATTCTTATATTTTACGTAATCCGTATCCACCGCTGTGTATACGTTGACCTTGTAGGCATTATTTGCACACTGTTTTCTTCAAACCGCCATCTAGCTGTGTGAGCTTGTTCACATTTTGTCTAAATATTGATAATATTATCGTCTCTAGAAAAACCACTTGAGTTACTTTTTTTCAAGCAGCATTCTTATATTTTACGTAATCCGTATCCACCGCTGTGTATACATTGACCTTGTAGGCATTATTTGCACAGTGTTTTCTTCAAACCGCCATCTAGCTGTGTGAGCTTGTTCACATTTTGTCTAAATATTGATAATATTATCGTCTCTAGAAAAACCACTTGAGTTACTTTTTTTCAAGCAGCATTCATATATTTTACGTAATCCGTATCCACCGCTGTGTATACGTTGACCTTGTAGGCATTATTTGCACACTGTTTTCTTCAAACTGCCATCTAGCTGTGTGTATTATCGTTTCCAGAAAAACCAACTGAGTTTTTGTTGTTGTTGTTTTTTTAAAAATAATGCCAGGCAAAGGCAGGCCGCCACGCAGAGGCCGTGCTAGGGGCCGTGCTGCTATGCAATCCTGTGGCCCTAGCAAATTGCCCAGTTTTAAAAAGCCAATGACCCTGAACTCCCAAAATGCTGAAGAGGTAGTTGACTGGCTTACACAGCACACCCCATCCTCTACCGTTTCTAACTTTACCACAACATCCTCCTCATCCTCCACTGCTATGGCCACCCCACGTAACACTTCCTCCACCACCGGTGCCCCTTCTTCACCGGAGTCAGAGGAGTTATTTTCCCATGAGTTTCTTGAACTGAGTAATGCGCAACCATTATTGGCAGAAGAAGATGAAGGAGATGAGGACGTTACACCAGATTTAATTCTGGCAGAGAACACGACAGAGATGGACATAATGATGAGTGATGAGGAGGAGGTCCCCGCTGCTGCTTCCTTCTGTGATGTGTCAGAAGAAATTGATGCATCTGAGGAGAATGATGATGAGGAGATTGATGTTTTGTGGGTGCCTAGTAGAAGAGAGCAAGAGGAGGGTAGTTCAGATGGAGAGACGGAGAGTCAGAGAGGCAGTAGGAGAATAAGACTTAGAAGAAGCAGGGAGGACAGCCCGCAGGGATCAGTAGGGCAACAACATGTATCGCCACCTGTGTTCAGCCGGCCAACGCACCCGCCATTGCCGCCAATGCCGCCAACTTCTACTGTTACCGCCAGATCGCACACTTCCAAAAAGTCAGCAGTGTGGGATTTTTTTAATGTGTGTGCCTCTGACAAAAGCATTGTAATTTGCAATGAGTGCAGTCAGAAACTGAGCCTTGGTAAGCCCAACAGCCACATAGGTACAACTTCTATGCGAAGGCACATGAGCGGCAAGCACAAAGCACTTTGGGAGCAACACCTCAAAGGCAACAGGCAAACTAAAAGCCACACTCCTTCTGGTCCAGCATCTTACTGCTCTACCTCTGCTCTCCTTGACCCATCTGAACCACCCTCCACTCCGCCTTCCACCTTGACCACCTGTTCCCATTCCCAGTCATCTGCCACCAGCCAAGTTTCTGTGAAGGCCATGTTTGAGCGTAAGAAGCCAATGTCTGACTGTCACCCCCTTGCCCGGCGTCTGACAGCTGGCTTGTCTGCACTCTTAGCCCGCCAGCTTTTACCATACCAGCTGGTGGACTCTGAGGCCTTCCGCAAATTTGTAGCAATTGGGACACCGCAGTGGAAGGTACCCAGCCGCAATTTTTTTTCTAAAAAGGGAATACCACACCTGTACCAACATGTGCAGAGCCAAGTTACTGCATCTCTGTCACTTAGTGTTGGGCCAAAGGTCCATATGACTACTGACACATGGTCCTCCAAGCATGGTCAGGGCAGGTATGTCACCTACACTGCCCACTGGGTGAACTTGGTAATGGCTGGGAATGGGAAGCAGGGAATGGGTAGCTCAACAACAACAACAGTGGAGTTGGTGTCACCGCCACGGATTGCACGCGGTTCTGTCACCACCTCTACTCCTCCATCGCTCTCTACCTCGTCTTCTTCCTCTTCTTCTTCTTACTCTGCTGCTGGGTCCTCCTTCTCCTCCTCCACACCTGTGCACCCCCAGCTCCCCCTAGGCTATTCGACGTGCCAGGTACGCTGTTGTCACGCTGTCTTGGGGATGACGTGCCTGGAAAGCAAAAACCATACCGGATCTGTACTCCTGTCATCTCTGCAGTCACAGGCCGATCGGTGGCTGACCCCACACCAACTGCAGATCGGAAAAGTGGTGTGTGACAATGGAAGCAATCTGTTGGCAGCGTTGAGACTGGGAAATTTAACACATGTGCCCTGCATGGCACATGTGTTAAATTTAATAGTCCAACGTTTTGTCTCCAAGTACCCAGGATTCCAGGACGTTCTCACCCAGTCCAGAAAGGTGTCGGCCCATTTCAGACGTTCCTACACAGCCATGGCACGCCTTGCTGACATTCAGCAGCGCTACAACATGCCAGTCAGGCGTTTGATTTCTGACAGCCAGACTCGCTGGAATTCAACGCTCCTTATGTTGGAACGTCTGCTGCAACAACAAAGGGCCGTCAACGAGTACCTTTTTGAACTGGGTGGTAGGACTGGATCTGCAGAGCTGGGGATTTTTTTCCCCCGTTACTGGGTGCTTATGCGCGATGCCTGCAGGCTCATGCGACCTTTTGAAGAGGTGACAAATATGGTCAGTCGCACCGAAGGCACCATCAGCGACCTAATACCCTTCGCTTTCTTCCTGGAGCGTGCCGTGCGACGAGTGACAGATGAGGCTGTAGACCAGCGTGACGAGGAGCTGGAAGCGCACGATTTATGGTCGCAATCACCAGAACGAACCCAGGCACCTGCTGCAACGCAGGGAGAGGTGCCAGAAGTGGAGTCAGAGGAGGAAGGTGGCTTTGTGGAGGAGGAGGAGGAGGACCAACAGGAGCAGGCTTCCCAGGGGGCTAGTGGTGACCTTTTGGGGACCCCTGGTCTTGTACGTGGCTGGGGGGAGGAGACCGTGGATGATGCAGTCCTTGATAATGAGGAAGCGGAGATGGATAGCTCTGCATCCAACCTTGTGAGAATGGGGTCTTTCATGCTGTCATGCCTGTTGAAGGACCCCCGTATCAAGAGGCTTAAGGAGAAGGACCTGTACTGGGTCGCAACGCTACTAGACCCTCGGTACAAGCATAAAGTGTCAGAAATGTTACCAACATACCACAAGTCCGAAAAGATGCGGCATTTACAAACCAGCCTGCAAAACATGTTGTACAATGCTTTTAAGGGTGATGTCACTTCAGGAACTCATCAACATTCCAGGGGCAGAGGTGCCAGTAATCCTGCCACGAGCACACCTGCAAGGACAAAGCCCTTTGGCCGGTCTGTAACGTCAGACATGCAAATGTTTTTCTGTCCAAGGCAGCACCACAACCCTTCTGGATCCACCCTCAAAGAACGCCTCGACCGGCAGGTAGCGGACTACCTGGCATTAACTGCAGATATCGACACTCTGAGGAGCGATGAACCCCTGGACTACTGGGTGCGCAGGCTTGATCTGTGGCCAGAGCTGTCACAATTTGCCATGAACCTCTTGTCTTGCCCAGCCTCAAGTGTGCTCTCAGAAAGGACCTTCAGTGCAGCAGGAGGGATTGTAACTGAGAAGAGAACTCGCCTAGGTCACAAAAGTGTCGATTACCTGACCTTTATTAAAATGAATGAGGGGTGGATCTCGGAGGGTTACTGCACGCCGGAAGACTTGTTCTGACTTCTATGCAGCTGTCCTTCTCTTCAAGCCTCATGACTCCACACACAGCTGTCCTTTAGCGTCCTCCTCCCTCCGCCACCGTTACAAACTAGGGTGCAAACCCTACTGGTTTAATTTTTTCTGGCCTCTGTGCTTCAGTGGCTGCAACCAAAAAAACTGGGCAAACAATGTCTACAAGGTCAACGTATGGCGAAAAATGACTATTTTCAGCATTTATATGGCATATTTTTTCTGGCAACTGTGCTTCAGTGGCTGCGTCCAAAAAAATGCATATTTTCTGCATTTATATGGCATAATTTTTCTGGCCTCTGTGCTTCAGTGGCTGCAACCAAAAAAATTTATATTTTCAGCATTTATATGGCATAATTTTTCTGTCAACTGTGCTTCAGTGGCTGCGACCAAAAAAATGCATATTTTCTGCATTTATATGGCATAATTTTTCTGGCCTCTGTGCTTCAGTGGCTGCAACCAAAAAAATTTATATTTTCAGCATTTATATGGCATAATTTTTCTGTCAACTGTGCTTCAGTGGCTGCGACCAAAAAAATGCATATTTTCTGCATTTATATGGCATAATTTTTCTGGCCTCTGTGCTTCAGTGGCTGCAACCAAAAAAATTTATATTTTCAGCATTTATATGGCATAATTTTTCTGGCAACTGTGCTTCAGTGGCTGCGACCAAAAAAATGACTATTTTCAGCAACGTCGTTGACCTTGTAGGCATTGTTTGCCCAGTTTTTTTGGCCGCAGCCACTGAAGCACAGAGGCCAGAAAAAATATGCCATATAAATGCTGAAAATAGTCATTTTTTGCCATACGTTGACTCAACGTATATGGCAAAAAATGACTATTTTCAGCATTTATATGGCATATTTTTTCTGGCAACTGTGCTTCAGTGGCTGCGACCAAAAAAACTGGGCAAACAATGCCTACAAGGTCAACGTATGGCAAAAAATGACTATTTTCAGCATTTATATGGCATATTTTTTCTGGCAACTGTGCTTCAGTGGCTGCGTCCAAAAAAACTGGGCAAACAATGTCTACAAGGTCAACGTATGGCGAAAAATTACTATTTTCAGCATTTATATGGCATATTTTTTCTGGCAACTGTGCTTCAGTGGCTGCGTCCAAAAAAAACTGGGCAAACAATGTCTACAAGGTCAACGTATGGCGAAAAATTACTATTTTCAGCATTTATATGGCATATTTTTTCTGGCAACTGTGCTTCAGTGGCTGCGTCCAAAAAAACTGGGCAAACAATGCCTACAAGGTCAACGTATGGCAGTTGTTTAAAGAGAACAGTAGATTACTAGCCAGCAAAGCTACCTAAGCTAAAATGTCCCTCAAATCCCTGCAGACTTCTGTCCCTCCAATACAGAGCAGTATCAAGCAGATTACTAGCCAGCAAACTTACTATCATCTGTCCCTGAAATCACTAACAGCTCTCCCCCTACACTATCTCTTCCAAGCACACACAGGCAGATTTTTCAGATACATTTTTGCCCTTGATCCCCCTCTGGCATGCCACTGTCCAGGTCGTTGCACCCTTTAAACAACTTTAAAATCATTTTTCTGGACAGAAATGTCTTTTTTAGATGTTAAAGTTCGCCTTCCCATTGAAGTCTATGGGGTTCGCGAACCGTTCGCGAACCGCTCACATTTTTGCGCAAGTTCGCGAATATGTTCGCGAACTTTTTTTCCGACGTTCGCTACATCCCTAGTCTCCTGTATAAAAAATGATAGCTACATCTAAAGAAACAAGAAACTCAAAAGCCAACAATAGTGCCTTGGGAGACCTGATGCTTCCTACATTAAGGGTACAGAATGAAATTCGGTAACTAATCATCATATTTTAGAGAGTTTTGCTGAGGACTCTTCCCAATAGCTCTTAACTTGAAGCTCTCCTTCTACAAAAACAAGGAACTCCTCCTCAAAGGAACCTCCCTCCAAAGGGCCTCTCTCCTTCCTCTTTTTCCCCTGCTCTTCCCCAGAAAATTCTTCTGGAATTAGGGTCTGGCCTGCCTCAAGTTCTGGGGATTCTCTCCATTCCTTTGATTCTCCTTCTCTTCCTTGTTTTCTTCTCCTCATTGTCACCTTCTTCCCTCTCTTAACTCCCCCTCTCCCTCCTTAACTCCTCTTTCTTTCTCCTCCTCTGCAATCTCCCCCCAACTCTTACACTTACACTCACAAACTTTGACTGAACAACAACATTAGCAGGGATATTAGAGGGAACATTAGAACAAAAATGTTTCCCTCTTCTCATCTACTCAAACCTCTCCCAGTTCTTATAGATCTCATCTCATGGCTTTATTATTAGCAAAGTCTTTTCAATTTCTTCCTCCACTTCCTCCAACCCCTTATTATGCATAGCAGTCTTTCTTGTTCCCTGCCCTCTTAACACTCTCTTCGCCAATTTTTTGTCAGGTATCGATCAGGTAGGCACGCTGGCTGCCACCATGCAGAGGCCAATATCTACCACCTTGTTCTGGAAGGACAAGGTCAGCAGCTTTTATCAACCTGTTTATGGCCAGATCAACATGGAGGCATGAAAACTTTAGATCTATGTCACTACACCTGCAAACTTTCAGTTGCTTAAATGACGTTGTTATTGAACAACAGCTGACTGGTTGACCTGTCCTACTTCATATAAAGAAAAGTGGATTGCAAAGTCTGCTTCATGCTGGGCCCCACCAAGACAAAAGATGGCAATGATTGTAACAAAATTACCACACACCATACTTCACAAAAGGGGTAGAATAGATTATTTTACATGAAGGCAATATTCTTCAACTACATCCAATATAGTTTCCCAAATGAAATACTCCTGGCTAAGCAGGAATATTAAATCCCCACAATAATCTAATATGTGCTGGGAAATTTTGGAAACCAGATTCTTAAATGAGATTATAATAAAAGTAGCTCAGTTTGCACCTGGTCAAATAGGCCATTAGTATTCACTGGTCACTTTGTTTAACTTGCCACCTGTTTGTAGATAAGCATTATGTTGCTATGGGTTACTAGACCTGGGACACATTGTATTACATTGCTAGAAGGATTAGTAATACCAACAGTGTAAGATATTTTTCTTTGAATCAGAAGTCCTGTTCAGTTATTAGCTCTTTTGGGTTTAAGCTTTTTTTTGTACCCATTGTCTAAAGAAGCTGCACCCAGTCTACTGTGTTCAGTGGAGAATTAGATATTACATTTTCAGGACATGCCCCAATTAAGGACATCATGCTTTCTACTGAAATGATGAATTTTCAGAAACACCGATTTATTAAAAATTGAAATATGCATTCCCAAGGAAAATTTTCTCCTTCTCTTTTCTCCCCTCTGATAAACTGAAGACTCCCTCAACAGTAACCTGCCACTCCACATATAACTGCACTGGCAAAGGCTGGAGTGAAGATTTAAATAGAACAGGTGCAGGCAGGAAGGAATAGCGATGCAATGTAGACCTCTTGTGAAATCTACTGTTTATAAATTATGCTATTGGTCTGAATGCATCCTTTCCACTTCCCCAACTCCCACTGCTTCTGCTGCACCAACTTTCTTCTTCCTTTCCTCTTTCCCCACTTCCAACTTACTTTTTTGCTTCTGTCCTACCATCATTTTTGCCCATTTACATTAGCTTTCACCTTGCTCCACTATTTTCCTTCAGTGTTCCCTCTATCCTGGCTTCCATCAGTTCTCCTTGTTCTACTACATTCCTTCACTGTTCTCTCTATCCGAGCTTCCATCATTTCTCCTTGTTCCACTACATTCCTTCACTTTTCTCTCTATCCGGGCTTCCATCATTTCTCCTTGTTCCAATACATTCCTTCTCTGTCCCAACTAGTTATTATTTAGTTACAGGAAAATATTGCAACTAGCAAACAGTCTGCATTCTTACATATTACAGGCGACTTTAGATCTCCAGCTTGTGGATCATGGAGAAAGGCCATGGAGATCTGAACCCACATAATGTTTATGGGTTATTCTTGCTTGCCACAGTGACTCTATGTGCTGTGATTTGCTCAAAAGAACTAGACGTTCAGCTCCTTTGTTCTGGCACAAGAGTCTGAATGGCTTGGGAAAAGCAATAATTTGGATGTGTATGAGGCAAAAAGAGAGATTATTTATAGCCTACTCCACCAGCAACACCTGAGTGTGTGCCCGCCACTCTCCTGCTGCCAATACACCCACACTGCTGTGAAGGTTGCAAATTGTCTTTGGTGCATTTGAGATTCAAAGACAAGCTGTTTTCTGAATCTAATAATAATTTCCTACTCTTTTTAATCTGTTCCGTTTTTCACTTGAAAAAGGGAAAGAGATATAAAAAACAATGTTTGCTGAGAGTATAAATACAATACTCAGTTGTTTATGACTACCTGTTGAAACTACTAATTCTATGGCATGCAATGCTGTTCAATTGTCCTATAATTTACAATTGTCATTTATTTCTAGATGCCTCTGTCATGCTTAAGGTCTTGGGCTGATACCCTTATGCCAAACCCTAAAACTAATCCTGCCCAAGGTCTCAACTAGGTTGTACGTGAATCAAGCAGAGTCCAATAGCTCCATTAGCAAAGTTGAGTTTAACTTGTTTCACTTGTCCTACTATACCTGTAATCCAAATCATTTGCAAAACCAAACTGCCTCTTTGCTGAGCTCAGGTTATTTTGGGTCTATGGTTTAATTGAAGTAGGGGAACCTTCCTCAAAAGCTTTCCTGTTGGAAGTCTCAAGATGATAACCCCAGCATCTCCTATGAGTACCTCTGGACATATGCTCATGGTGTTTATATGGTGGCTTTACTGTATGTGTCATGGATTGTGGTCAGAGGTGGGCCAGACTGGCTGGGCATCCTAGGCAACCAAGCTGGCCAGCTCGCCCCCTCCTTCCCCTGTAGTTCGTGCGCAGATGTGTGGCGACGCATGTGCGCTCATACGAAACAACGCTGGCACGACCATGCGCTACGACACTAGTGCGTGCATGAGCAGCGACGTTGCTGTTCATAAGTGCTGTTAGAGGAGTGCAGCCCAGTCTAGGGGTAGTCAGAAGAGGTAGCTGCCCATTGCCCCCCAATTGTTGCGCCCTAGGCAGCTGCCTCTTCTGCCTACCCTTAGTTCCGGCCCTGATTGTGGTTCTCCACATTAGTGATGTGTGGGCTGGCTCAAAACATGTGGGTCAGTCAGATTCGGGCCGACTTCCACACACAATTGCCAGGACACGGGCGGCGGGTTCAGGTTTATCTCTTCTTTCCACCCCCCTGCCCATGACCTTACTGTGCTGCCTTCCACCTCCAGTGAGCGCATTTATAGACTTGCTCCTGTGTGACTCTGCCCCTTCCATGAAGTCATAGTGAGTCGGGTGCGAGTCTATAAATACAGGGGTGGGCTGGGTTAGGGTCGGGTGCAGGGAGTGGAGGAGTCAACATTTTGTTGACCCATACATCATTACTCCACATGGCTTAACTACCGCATGCCTACTATTAAATCTGTGGCCATGGCAAGACCAGTTTTCCTTGTTGATTTTTGCTTCCATGGGTATACCACATCCACTGTGAAGCATGAGATTAGTTAACCTATGCATGGTCCTGCAGTGAAACACGTGAAACATATCTGAAAGCTGTAGTGTGTATGTATCATTAGTCACCGTGCACAATTGGCACTCAATGCAGCCGAATCACAGTAAACACAAAGTACTGCTCGTCCCAAATGAATGTAAGGTATGGGACTGGAGCATTCCTTAATAAATATGTAAGAGGTCTTATCTGCAGCTCACATAGACAGTGATGAATTTAGGGGTCTGATGCAGTCATGTGTTCCCTGCAGATAGGGTTTCTCATAAGAAAATTATGCAGAATTAAAGGATGTTTTTATTATCTTTCCCTCTTAGCTGAAAGCCTTTTTGGCAATGTCTCCATAGTAGATGAAACTTCTCAATCAAAAAATGATTTTAATAATTAATTAAATACTGCATTCCTTAACTGTCTGTCTATTAATGGTTCAGTGTTTTGCCCTTGACCAGTGATACAGGGCAGAAATCTATTCCATAAATTCCCCCAAATATGAAATAATACTGAGTCTACAACAGTCTAGGGACAATATAACATCTTAGCCCATGATTTCCTTAGATCGAACAGTACATGTCTATATCGTAAATGTCTTCTAAAAAAAAGTTGTAAAATCAAGGAAAATGAAAATCAGGGAAATGCATTATGCATTTCATATTGATGGGACTACAAAAAACAGTGTAAAATGAGCACTTAAAATCAAAGTATGTAAAACTTAAAATCAAGGTATGTCAAATTGAGGTTTCTCTTCAGTTACTTGTTTAAGCCTATGAGTTTTACATTTGTAATAACAATGTTTTATCTAGGGATGCACCGAATCCAGGATTCAGCCTTTTTTTTTTTTTTTTTAAAAGTTTTTATTTTTGCATTTTCAAAACAAACATACATACACACACTAAAATAATAACAGGACATACATAATGAAAGTAGAACCAGCAGTCAGAACCTCGTCACAAAAGCAACACAATCCTAGCGCTTCTCCTCGTATTCCAACCAAGCTCCCCAAATGCCCTCGAACTTCTTGGGGCAACCCCTAGCAACATAGACCAATTTCTGGTAAGGGAGGATAATATTAACCTGTCTCCTCCAGAAGGTAACGGTCGGTGGGTCCATTGATTTCCAATGTAGAAGAATAGATTTTTTAGCATAAAACAAAAGCTGTAAATAGCACAGTTTGACTACAGCTTTCAAACCCAGATCATCCATAACGCCCAAGAGACAGACTAAGGGGGTCCTAAAACTCGGGACATCCAAGACTAGAGAGATGTGCTGCAGAACCTCTTCCCAGAACCCCTGAATCCTCGGGCAATCCCAGAAAACATGCATAACAGTGCCTACCTCCTGGCTGCATTTGTTGCATTGGTCCGAAACCATAGGATATATTTTCGCCAGTCTATACGGTGTAAGGTATACTCTGTTTAGAAACTTGGTTTGTATATACCTGTCTCTAACTGATATGGTGATATCTGGGACCTGCTTCAGCGCATCAGTCCACATCTCCTCGTCCAGGCCCGGAATATCCTCAACCCACTTATCCCTAATCTTCGTGAGAGGATCTGGACTAGCCTGTTCTAGTATGACATAAAACCGGGAGGTAGGTTTCCGAAGGTCCACCTTCCTCAGATAAACCTCTAAAGTAGTCTCAACCAGTGTAATGGGTCTAGTGGGGAATTGGGTGGTAAAGGCATGCCTGAGCTGAAGGTATCGGAAAAACATGGAATGTGGCAAGTGGTAAGTGCCCTGTAGGCTTTGGAATTGCTGCAATTCCCCATTGACCACAATATCGTTCAAGGTTTTAACCCCCCGACTGGCCCAGCTGCTGATATCCGGCAGATCCTGTAAGTGTGGAAGAGCACTGTTCCCCCAAAGAGGCGTCCAACAGGACCACACAGGTCCTGCCTTCTGGGCGATCCTCAGCGCTTTTTGGAACACTCCCACAACAGTGGCCATAGGTGTAGTGATGGAGCACTGCGAGGAGGACCCTCTATACAGTAATTTAGTTAAAGCTTCCAAAGAACCCATTGTCACTGCCTCAAGCATAGTGGAAGGATTGTCGGGCTGAGGAATAGTCCACCAATGCGCATAGGTAAGTTGACTCGCTAGAAAATACGATCTGAGATTGGGCAAAGCTAGGCCGCCACCAGATGCGGGCGCCTGTAGGGTTCGAAAGCCCAGCCGTGGATGTTCACCCGCCCAGAGAAACTTACGTAGAATGGAGTCAAGATACTTAAACCATTGATTTCGGGGCATTATTGGGGAATTGTGAAATAAATATAAAAATTTGGGGAGAAAAACCATCTTAAATAGAGTAATCCTGCCGGGGAGAGAAAGAGGCAAATTCTGCCAGACCTCTGTCTTTGCAATCAAAGATTTAACTACTGGGGTCAAGTTATGCTCCTCAAATTTTTTGAAGTCTGCCTGTATCACAATTCCTAAATATTTAAAGGAGCGCACCACCTTCAGTTGACCTAGGCTCTCCGGCGTCCCTGGGGGTAGTGGATCAATCGGGAAAATAACTGACTTTGACTGGTTGATCCGCAGCCCTGAAAACTCCCCAAACTCCTCTATGCTCTCCAAAGCCTTACTCAAGGCCCTGCCGGAATTAGCCAAATAAAGAAGCATATCATCAGCATATAACGATAGTTTCTCCTCGATCCTGCCAATTTTCAGACCTTCCACTTCTGGGGAGTCCCTAAGTCTTGTTGCCAAAGGCTCTATGGCCAGGGCAAATAGCAGTGGAGAGAGGGGGCACCCCTGCCTTGTCCCCCTCCCCAGCTGCACCACATCTGACAGCAAACCATTCACTAGCACCCTAGCCCTAGGTTTTAAGTATAATGCCCGGACCCAGTCCAAAAAGCGCTGGCCAAAACCAAATTTAGTCAAAACCTCCCATAGATAAGCCCATGATATAGTGTCAAATGCTTTCGCTGTGTCAATAGACACCACTATTCTACTGCCCTTGTTGCTGTGGTCTAAAGCCAGGTTGTTATAAAGCCTCCGAATATTGATATCAGTAGCCTTGCTAGGCATGAAACCTGTCTGGTCCGGGTGTACTAACTCAGCAGTTACCATTTTCACCCTATTAGCTAGGACCTTCGCAAATATTTTGGCATCACAATTTAGCAATGAGATGGGACGATAGGATTCACAGCATTCTGGTGGTTTCCCCTCTTTTGGTATCAGGACGATATGGGCCATATAACATGACTCTGGCAGTGCCCTGGTTTGGGAGACATTGTTAAACAACGCAGTGAGTCTGGGAGTAAGGATTTTAGTATGAGCCTTATACCATTCGGCAGGAAGACCGTCCGGACCCGGGGAGCGTCCCGTTGGCATATCCGCAATAGCGCTCTCTACCTCTTCAGTTGAGATGTCCCTCTCTAGTTCGGCCACCATAGGACGTGAGAGACAAGGGAGGTCAATTTGAGCCAGGTAATCAACCAGATGTTCAGTAGGGATTGGGGGAAGGGCAGCATACGTATTATGGAAGTACTGCCTAAATCTGGCAACTAGCTGCTGCTTATCCACAAGCAGATCCCCCCCTTCTCCTTCAACACTGTGTATGACAGTATGCGGGACATCCCCTTTAGCTAGCAGAGCCAACAGCCTCCCATTCTTATCCCCCTTATCATACCATGCTGCCTTCCTGTAGAGCTCACTCTGGGAGAATTTATCAATAAGTAAGAGGTCTATATGCCTCTGTGCTGCTGCCATCTTTTCCTTAACCTCATCCGTGGGAGATGCAATCAGGTCCTGCTCCCGCATAGCCAATTCCACCTTAGCAGTCTCAATGTCGGCCTCGGTCTCTTTCCTCTTTGCCGAGATTAGAGATACATATTCCCCTCTAGTATGGGCTTTCCCCGCATCCCACACTACATTCTCAGGGGCCGTCCCAGGGTTATCCTGCCAAAAACCTTCCAATAGTGGGGTGTATCCTTCAGCTACCTTATGGTTAGAGATCCACTTAGGGGAGAGCCTCCATAGCGAGGCAGTAGCTACATCCCGTCCCTCCAGAAATAACACCACAGGGGCATGATCAGAACACACCCGAGTAGCAAAATGAATCGTATCAACTTTCCTAAGTAAGTCTGCAGTAACCAATATAAGATCAATTCTGGACAAGGCTGAAGAGGAGGTGGTATAACAAGAGAATTGTTGCCTGCGGGGATTTTTCCATCTCCATACATCAGTGAGGCCGGTTGCGTCCAACCATTGCGCTAGGGCCCCGGAGTCGCTTGCTATGGGACGGAGTCTATCCAAGACTGGGTCTGGGACCATGTTAAAGTCCCCCGCCCAGATCATAGGGAAGCTACCCAAAGTTGCTACCTTGTGTAGGATCTCGTTAAGAGTTTGTATATCAGCTGGGGGTGGGAGATACACATTGATGAAAATATACGTGACACCGTGTACTTGGCCTTTAAGGATCAAATATTTTCCCAGTCTATCCGTTATTACCTTATCAAATTTAAAACTAAGGGATTTCCTCACTAAAATGGCCACTCCCCTAGAGTATGTGGAGTACTCTGCATGGTAGATATTAGAGACCCAGTGTCGCTTTAGGGCCCTTACCCGTTGTCCCACCAGATGAGTCTCCTGCAACATGATAAGGTCCGCCCCTGATTTCCTAAGCTGGCTTAATATTACAGACCTTTTAACTTTATCGTTCACTCCCCTAATGTTCCAGGACAGGAGCTTGAATTTAAGTTGTACCGCCATTGACATGTGCTAGAAAAGAGATACACTTGAGAAGGAGGTGAGCACCCACTTCTCCCATCACATTGGTACTGAGCTGCCTCCGATTCCACTTTGGCAAACGAAAGGGGTTAAGACAAACATACAAAACATATACAACCACAAATCCCAAACCTTTCCCCCCTCTCGGTAATCTCCTTAAACAGAATAGGAGATACATCATTCCCCAAAAAAACTGTATCGAGTGAGAGCTCACAACTGTAACCAACAATTAGTCCATCAGTATTCACGAAGTCCCATGAAACTGCAGGGTTCAATTCCCTTCAGAAATCGTAAAGGGTTTTAAGAAACGTAGCAAAACAGAAAAATCAACAGTCAGAGATTCGCTCCGCAAAGTACAAAGTACCAACCCTCGGTCAATATTAGCGGACAGAAAGGGGTAGTGGTCATCGTAGGCATAACTTGTTAGGGAATGAGAGGACCCCAGAGGCCCCGCAGTCACGGACAGGAAAAAATAACAGGGGAACCATCCCCAAGTAGCACGAGCCTAATCAGATCCAGGCACTGGGAACAGCAAAGCAAATTACTCACAGCACCCTCCGGTCGGGACAGGCCTTCATTCCATCAAGGCTGACGAGGAGGACTGTCGTGCGGCCTAGGCGGGCTCCGCCGGTTTGCTCTAGGATGGGCGTCCAACCAATGCTGGACATTGCCGGGATGATCAAAGAGCTGCACTTTGCCGCCATCCGCAACCCGCAGCTTGGCCGGGAAAATCATGTTGTAGGAGATCCCCATATCACGTAAGCGCCTCTTTACTCCAACGAAGGTATTCCGTTGGCGTTGCAGGGCAGCTGAATAATCCGGATAAAACGACACCCGAGCACCCTGGTAGTAGATGTCACCCTTGTTTCTAGCAGCTTTCAAAGCCGCGTCCCTGTCACGATAATTCAGCAATTTGATAAGGAAGGGTCTCGGAGGGGCACCAGGTGGCAGGGCTCTCGTGGGTACCCTATGGGCTCTTTCTGCCACGAACTGTGGTGAGAATATCTCATCTCCCAGCATCTCCTTCAGCCAGCGCTCAGCAAATAGTTCAGGAGACTGCCCCTCACTTCTTTCAGGCAAGCCTACCACCCTGATGTTGGAGCGCCGTTGACGATTTTCCATATCTTCCAGGCGATCAGAGGCCTGCTTCATCAGTTTGTGTAACTGGGTGATCTCATTAGGCAAGGGAGCAGTGCGATCCTCCACAGCCCCCACCCGCTCCTCCATGGCACGAATGTTCTGGACATCATGCTTAAGTAGCGAGATTTCCACCTTCACCTCCTCTATCTTAGTGGTAAGGGCTGTTGTCAGTGTAGCTTGGCAGGTAGAAATGGCAGCAAGTACATCCTGCATGGTAGGTTCCGTGTTGCCCTGGCCTCCTGCCTCCGTGTCTCGTGCACAAAGCTGCTCAGAAGGGGAGGTGCAGGCGCCATTTTGACTTGCGCCATTATCCAGGGCCTCAGGCTCCAGCACGGCCTCTGTAAGCGGCCTCGGGTCTTTCTTACCCGCCGCAGGTCTGGACGCCATCTTATGCGCTAAGGGGGAGCCCGCGCTAGCAGCGTTGGCTATCCCTCTGGAGGCAGATTTCTCCGGCGAGGGAGAGGAAGTGGAGGACGTGCGGGCGCCATCTTGCTTAGAGCCTCTGGCGTACTGCTCCAATTTAGCAGCCGTGTCGGAGCGCACCCGCTGGCTGCTCTGCGTGTTCCGCCTCATCTGCCGTACCTGACTTGTTACAGCGTCCAGCGATCCAGTCAGACCAACAATCGTGCGGATTTCGGGTCAGTTATGGGCTGTTCAGGATAAATGACAAGCGGAGCTCCTCTGCTGTGCGGCTTATCGGTTCGGCATGCGGCTCCGCCCCCCAGGATTCAGCCTTTTTAAGCAGCATTCGGATTCGGCCCAATCCTTCTGCCTGGCCGAACCGAATCCGAATCCTAATTTGCATTTGTAAATTAGGGGTGGGGAGGGAAATCACGTGACTTTTTGTCACAAAACTATTCGGCCGAATCTTTTTCAAAGTATTCGGGGGATTGGCCGAATCCAAAAAAGTGGATTCGGTGCATCCCTAGTTTAATCTTACAATAAACACACCAGTAAACATGCTGAAAGAAGAAGAAGAAATCCATGCCAGATAACTCCTTATGTGTTTGTCTACATACAAATTATTTATTTTTTCTAATTTTCCAGAGAAAACCCCAGATAGCTCTGAATGACTTTCAAGGGGAAACCATACCTTAATTTTTATTTGATCTTTGTGTTTGTATCATTCTCTATCTGTGTATTCCATCTAGTTTCTGTAGAGTAGTTACTGCAATATAAATGCTATAAAAGCATTGGATTTAAATAGAAGGGGATATAACCACATTCAATGTTCTTTAGTTAGAGATGCCTCCCTCAGGGACGTATTTTTCTATATCTTTTTTTTCTTTTAATCCTTCCTGACTGCCCTTGGATAAATCCAGCAGTGGTTCCCGTTGTAGGCCCAAAATGTTCAAGGAAATATGAAAGTCAGCACCGGAATCTTTAAAACGTCCTGTAAAGGGTTATTCCAAGCCTGATCCTTTTCAGGCTAACATTTCCCTGACAGTTCTGTAATTGGCCATTGGTGTTATGTGACCCTAGTTTTTAAAAGGGGAGTCACTATGTAGTTCTTTCACTGGAGGGGTAAGTGTTGCTGGAGAGCCTAAGGTAAATGTAGGCCTCAGTAGGTATAGCTAGTGTAAGGATAGATTGAGCCACTGAGATTCAGGCTAAGGACAGTTAGTAGAGCACCCTTGACCCACCAACCTAGGGAATAAAGTGATAATGTTCAGGGATAGAGAGGAGCACCATTGTGAGGGACTGAACACTTGCTAGTAGCGACTAATACACTGCCTGTGCCTCATACCATCAAGGGTGAAATGTTGTGAACTAATTGTATGTTTCATGTTATTTATTTTTACATTAATAACAGAGAACACAGAGAGGCTCAATGTGATGGGAAAACATTGCAAGGAAGGGTCCATCTTTCCCCAAAGCAAATGAACATGAAATGTGCGCCACCTACTTAATTTCTTCAGAGAAGAATATTTACTTGGATTGGTCTTGACAGCCGATTCGTAGGACGGTGGAAGATGGGAGAGGTTCTGGAATGATCTGGAGAAGGACAGATCATATGGCTCTGTGGCTGAGGTCAGGATGTTGTTCATCCGAGGTTTTTCTGAAAGGAAGGAAGATAAACTGTAGATGAGCGAATTAAGAATTCAGGGGATTGTTTGTAATTAAATATGTTGCACGTAATGTTCTCACTGATGAGATCCACCAAGTTGCAGAGTTTTTGTATTTGGGGAGGCTAATTAAATGCATTTTCTACACAGATTCCCTCATAGTATCAAAGGGATCAATACATGTATAATACCACAGCACATGTGGCAGGATACATGGACAGTATGTATGTATAACTTTGTGTGTGTATGTACTGTATGTACAGTATGTATGTATAACTATATTTACAAAGCACTGTGAATAAGCACAACACTGTACAAGCGTACTAAATATAAATGTACACCGCCACTAAAGCATTCGACTCAGTTGAATGGCCTTACCTATGGAAAACCCTGGAGAAGTTTGGCGTAGGCCCTACCTTCATAGCTTGGCTTAAACTCCTCTACCTAAACCCAGTTGCACAGGTCAGAGTCAACAACACTCTCTCCAGAGTCTTCCCTCTTACCCGAGGCACCAGGCAGGGCTGCCCCCTCTCTCCCCTCCTTTTCACCTTAGCGATAGAGCCTTATGCCATTATGGTCCGTCAAACCCCTGAAATTAGGGGACTCAAATGTGGGAAATTGGAGGAAAAAATCGCACTATATGCAGATGATCTTTTACTGCTCCTAGCAGATCCACATGACTCACTCACCCTGGCGCTCTGCCTAGCTGACAAGTTTGGCACATACAGCGGTCTGGTTATAAATAAAGGGAAGTCAATCTTATTTAATCTAGAAGCTGCGCAGAGGACAAATGTGATTCAGGGACTGCGGTGGGTATCCAGCTTTAAATACCTTGGGGTGACTATCTCGCCAAACACACAAGACTATGTTACAGACAACATTGAACCAGTGATACAAGGTTTCAAAACCACTGTCAACCAATGGGCCGGCTTACCTCTAACGGTCTGGTGTAGGGTCAACCTATTCAAAATGGTATACCTACCCAAATTCCTGTACTTCTTGCAGAATGCCCCAATATGGATACCCCCGCAGGTCTTTAAACGCATTGACGCTGTTCTCTTCCCCTTTATTTGGGCAAACAAACCCCCTAAAGTCAACAGGCTAACGCTCCAGGCCCCATTGGAAAAGGGGGGATTAGCCCTTCCGCATCTGCAAATGTACTACTATGCTAGTCAATTAGCATTCATACATAACTGGTTTAACCCCGACCCCGACAACACACTCACAGCTTTACATGCCATGCTGGCGGGCTCCCTCGAAGCAATTAGAAATACGCCCTACAGGAATGCCAAAGACACCCCTGAACTGCCACCAACGCTAAGATGCCCACAAAGGGCCTGGATGCTTGCCACTAAAGTTCTTGCAAAAGCTGCAAGCCTTCCATCCCCCTATACCCCACTATGGAGAAACTCCAATCTACAGCACCTAGTTCATCTACCGGACTTTACGTACTGGCCAAAATTAGGGGTCAGACACCTATCGGATCTCTTAGTTAACAGCACCTTCCCGACCCTTGCCCAACTAGTGACTAAACTGAACCACCCAAACATAGCTTGGCACCGATACTTCCAACTCAGGCATGCATTTGCGGCCCAATTTGGTAGCCTGGTAATCTGTACAAACACCCAACCACATGAAGACAGACTTTGGGACCCGAATCCACAAAAGCTGGTCTCTGGGCTATATAAGCTACTAATATCCACCATCCATAGTCCACTTAACAAAGCAAAAAACAAGTGGAATGGCCTTATCCCTGCTCTAGATGATGATATGTGGGAAGATGCAATAGGGGACCTATACAGCTTTCTAATCTCTACAAAAGATAGGATGGTGCAATTCCGTATCATACATTGTACATATATTACTCCAATCAGGCTCAAAGCCATGGGCAAAAGTCCCAATGGAAACTGTCCCAAATGCCAGCACCTGGACGCTGATTTCTTTCATTTGCTTTGGTCATGTCCCCTGGTGCAGAGATTCTGGGCCAAGGTAATAGCCTACTTGACTAATGAAATTCTGCTCCCTGGAGCACTAACACCAGAGGTGTGCCTACTGGGACTGGTGGACGAATTGGCACCTCTAAATAAAACGCGGTATTTACTAAAGACCCTTCTATTTTACGCCAAAAAGCAAATTGCCATGACATGGATGAGCCCACGACCCCCTACAATAAAGCAATGGGTAAAACTGATCAATACCAGGCTCCCGATGATAAAACTAACATACATAGCCAGACAGTGCCCAGAAAAATTTGGGAAAATCTGGGAACCCTGGTTGGAGCTCTGTCCCGAAGTAGACCCAGAGTCTCAATAAATGCGTGTATATGGGAGAACATATATGTAATATAACTGTTTCTTTTTCAGCGAATTGAGTCTTATATAAGCGTGCTTCAATCCTGTGAGATTTGGAAGTAACGTGTAATATTCACTTTAACCTAACATGTGGCAGACTTTTTGCTCAGATTGTGTACCTCGATGCCTTAAACTGATATGTTGTGGTCCTGCGTGACCATCTGCACTTTTTATCATCAATGCCTACATTGTCTGTTGTTAAGTGTGTTGTTTGTTTCAAAACGGAAAATAAAAACCTTTTAAAAAAAATATAAATGTACACACAGGGAGGACAAGTAACAAAATACATACAATACATATGTATAAAGTCACAGAGCTTAAAGGGATACTGACATGGAAAAACATGTTTTTTTCAAAACACATCAGTTAATAGTGCTGCTCCAGCAGAATTCTGCACTGAAATTCATTTCTCAAAAGAGAAAACAGATTTTTTTATATTCAATTTTGAAATCTGACATGTGGCTAGACATTTTGTCAGTTTCCCAGCTGCCCCAGTCATGTGACTTGTACATGCACTTTAGGATGGAATTACTTTTTGGCAGGCTGTTATTTCTCCTACTTAATGTAACTGAATCAGTCTCAGTGGGACTTGGCTTTTACTATTAAGTGCTGTTCTTAGATCTTCCAGGGAGCTGTTATCTTGTGTTAGGGAGCTGTTATCTGGTTACCTTCCCATTGTTCTGTTGTTATGCTGCTGGAGAGGGGAAAGGGAGGGGGGTGATATCACTCCAACTTGCAGTACAGCAGTAAAGAGTGATTGAAGTTTATCAGAGCACAAGTCACATGACTGGGGGAGCTGGAAAATTGACACTATGTCTAGCCCCATGTCAGATTTCAAAACTGAATATAACAAAATCTGTTTGATCTTTTGAAAAATGGATTTCAATGCAGAATTCTGCTGGAGCAGCACTTTTAGGTAAGGACACACTGGACGATTTGTCGCCAACGTTTTAAAAAATTAAATTGCGGCGACAAGACGATCGTCTTTTTTGAACAGACGATTCACAGCGACTATTGGCACAGAGCGATTTGTATCCCATTACTCTGTGCGGTACGTGCTCCACCCAAACCGGAAACGGTTTGTGCTTCCCGCTGTAACCTGGCATCTTTGCGTTCTTGCGTTCTTGCGTCATTGCGTTCGCATTGTAATTTGAATACAATTGCTGCTACTTATCTGTATGTGTGTGCGTGTCTAGGAGATTTCAGTGCTTTTCTAAGTACATGCTATTTCTGATAAATCGCTCGGAAAAGGGTCTCGCTGCGTTTTGGAGCTACAGGCGATTCACAAACGCGCTGTGGGCACAGGAGCTGGCGTCTTTCATTTGGTTTTGTTCAGAGACAAAACGAGTGATATGTCGCAGCGATTTGCTTTTTAAAAACGTTGGCGACAAATTTTCCAGTGTGTCCTTACCCTTAACTGATGCGTTTTGAAAAAAACATGTTTTCCCATGACAGTATCCCTTTAAGTGCCATGTGGCTAGAGAGACAGTAGGAAGAAAACCCCTGCCTGGTAGAACTTACAGTCTAAGTGAATTGACGTTACCAGGTCCATGTATAATACCACTAGAACACACAACAAGATAAATACAATTCCATGCATAACACCACCAGAAAACACAACAGGATAAATGTAGCTCCACTTCCATGTGTGATACCATGGGACACATGGCAGTATAAATCTAGTGCCAATTGCATATATACTACATCTGAATACATGGCAGGATAAATACAGGGCTAGTTCCATGTATAATATGACGGAACACACAGCGTGATAAAATACCCTAGAATACATAGCAGGATAAATACAGGGTCAGTTCCATGGATAATATGACAGAACACAAGGCAGAATAAATGCAGAGCTAATTTTGTGTATAATAATACATGACTGGATAAATACAGAGCCAGTTCCATGTATAATACAATAAAACACATGGCAGGATAAATACAGTGTCAGTTTTATGTATAATACCCCAGAATACATGGCAGGATAAATACAGTGCCAATTTCATGTATAGTACCCCAAAGCACATGGCAGGATGAATACAGTGCCAATTTCATTTATAATAAACCCAATGTAGGACAACTGCAGTGCCAGTTTTATGGAGAGTACCTACTAGAAAGTGTCAACGCCATATATTATACCTTGAGGAAAACTTGGCAGGAGAAATAAGTGCCCATTTCATGTATACTTCTGTCTGAAATTCATTGGTGTTGATTTAGTGGGGCTTAACAGCTATCTCCTGCTGGATGAACCAACACTATCTGACACCTACATTGTTAGTCCATTCTGTGTCACATGATATAACTGAACCAGTGAAGGCAAACACAAACAATTCCATTCAATTGTTCTGAATGCAGAGATTGTCATGATTTATTTATTTATTGATATAGCCCCAGCAAGTTATGTAGCGTCCTATGATAATTCTGTTATATTCGGCATGCAAAAAGCATGCATTCTGTGGCCCATATAAATTGCCCTATTTGCTGATATAGAATTTATTGGGATGTGAAGGGGCCAGAATGAGAGGGAATAAATCACAAACCAACAAGACGCTTTATCGCATATTAGTGTTAACCTTTTTTCATGGAATTTGAATGATTTAAAGTGTGGAATTGTAGCAGGATATTCTCTATTTACGGCTTTATGCAAATGTTCCTGTAAATAAAATAAATTGGATGTTCAGTGATGGATGAAAGAACACAGGCTTGGGCTTTACAACAAAGAATAAGTCTGAACAGGAAAAAAAACAGGTAAAGTAAGCATAGAAAGGTTTCAGCTTTACTGTCCAACCTTTGGCTGTAGAAGGGTGCTGGGAGTTGTATTGTGATAGCCCAGGGGCTACAGGTTGGACAGGACTCATATTAAGCTTGACTGCTGACATTTTGTCCTGGTGATTGTTATTTTGTCCTTCTGCCCCCATTTTTACAAACTTTCACCATCTTAACTGCTGCTGCCATCTTTTCTCCTTCTTACTTTATAGCTGCCATCTTGCCTAGCTATTGCCATGTTATTCTGCTTTGCCATCTTGCTCTACTGTCTCCATCCTCTCCTACTGCAGCCATTATGCCCTACTGTCCCCATCTTGACTTACCATAGCCATTTTGCCCTACTGCTTCCATATCGACCTACGGTAGCCATTTTAACTCACTGTTGTCATTTTCCCCTACTATCATTTTCCACATGCCATTCCTTCTACCCACATCTTTTACTTATGTCCCCATCATTTCTTGCTTTACCAGATTTGCCCCTTGTTTTGCTGTAGCAATTTTGCCATACTAACCCCATCTTGTCCTACTGTCTCCATCTTGCCTTATTGTCTCCATCTTGCCCTACCATCTCCATTTTGCCCTACTGTATTCATCTTGTCCAACTGTCTCCTTCTTCCTTTGCTGTCTTTATTTTGCCTTATCATCCCTTATCATCTCCATCTTGTTCTACTATCTCTGTCTTGTCCTATTTCTCCATCTTGCACTGCTGTCCTCATCAGGTGCTACTGTAACCATTTATTCTCACCATAAATATCTATCTCTACTATACCTTTTATCCCCACATGCTAATTTGTGATGCCCCAGTATGTGCCAATGACAGAAGCCCCACTGGCAACTTAGAAAAACTTCAGATTTCTATCTCTTGCAAGGGCAGCTGGGGCTTTTTTACCAGGAATCTCGGCAAGGACAGATCTGGGCACAACAGAAGATTGGCTCTTGGTACATTGACAGCTCTACAGAAAACAGGCCAGATATTTCGCTATTGCACAATATTTGGCCACAAGCTGCCTGGTATTATAACCATCGTTAATTTTTAATAACCTTGTTTACCTTAGATTTAGCCTTAAATAAAGAAGTGCATCTCTCTGCTCCATTAATCCTTTGTGCTCTAAATAACAGCTTTTATATTTATCCCTCTTGCTTTAAGTAGGATTAGAGATTGTTAAACAACGCAAATAAAGGTTTTTATCCTGGAGCATAAACATAAGCTATTCCCTTCCTTATATCCCTTACACTGGGAAACCTACTCTAATTAGAAGTGGGGGTTATCTTCTGTGCATTCTCTTTAAATAAACAGCACAGTATTAGCATATGGCATATTGTGTGCCCAGAACATTCCTTTTCTGTATATTTGTGTTTATACATATGTCAGGATTTGCCATATTGTTTTCCTTAGACAGTAGAGTATGAGGGTATAATTTATTGTGTAACCAGAACATTCCTTCTCTGTATATTTGTATTTATACATATGGGTAGGAGGTGCCATATTGTGTCCCTTAGACAGTACAGTATGATTGTATAACTAATTATGTGCCCAGACCATTCCTTATCTGTATTTTTGTATTGATACAAATGGGCATGTATATTTACAAATATAAGAGGAGCTGCCATATTGTTTCCCTTAGTTAGAATAATGAGGGTATTGTTTATTGTGTGGCCAGAACATTCATTCTCTGTAAATTTGTATTTACAAATATAAGAGGAGCTGCCATATTGTTTCCATTAGATGAACGATGAGGGTATATCTTATTGTGTGCCCAGAACATTCCTTCTCTGTAAATTCGTATTTATAAATATCAGAGGAGCTGCCATATTGTTTCCCTAAGAAAGTTCAGTATGAGGATATAGCTGTGTGCCTAGAACTTACCTTCAGTGTGTGTTTGTATTTGTACTTATTGGAGGGAGCTTCCACACTGTTTCCCTTGGAGCATAAAACAAGTATAAATGTGGGTGCTATATCAGACCATGCTCTGGTGGACCTCTATTGGCTCTGTTTCCAGATTTTTCCTTATGGTGCCAAAGTCATTGACAATATCATACAGTGAGATACCATTAAACTATACCCCTATGTCAGCATAGGGTTCTCCTGCACTAAGCACAAATGGAACCGCTCATCTGAATCTGGGCAAGTATTGTCCTTTAGGGCACACATCAGACAGTCAGACATCAAAGCTTTGGAGTTATCATGACAAACCCCTTTGAGTCAAGGTTTTCACCCAGCACTGTACTGAAGGATACCCTCTGTGTAAGGTTCCATACATCATGGCAGACAGTGTTTCCATTTAACATATCACTTTCACATAGAGCTCTGCTGGGCCTCACCGTTAGTGGGTGTCTGGGACGAACTGTTTAGAATAAGGTGATTGTAGTTTTGCTGATGGTCTCCTGAAACAGAGAAGAGATTGTAGCGTTACAGAAAGGCTCCCTTTGGCTTTGTCAGTGGCAATAAATAAATATGTGACATAAGGATTATTCTGTATATGAGGCACATCACATGTATATATTGCAATAAAGTTTATATTGTGTTTGCACCTGGGTACAGGATATAGAAAGATATTATCAGTACAACTATGCAACTACGTAACATATAGAGTCTAATTCACAATAAGAAATTTTGCCCCTTTGCTCCCACTTCGTGTTCTTTATTCCAGGGTTTTCATCACCCCCTTTCTGTCATTATTATGTTCCCCAAAATCCATTTTAATTTCCCCTCTCTTCTTTTTCAATGATCTCACCCCCATCTTTCTGTTCTGTTGCTCTCACTCTTTCTATTAGATGGAAAAGGCAGCCCATGCAAATGATTAAATTGCAGTATAATACATTATATTTTGATGCAAACCTAAGGTCTATGACACATCACTTCCTTGGGCAACCTCTGTTTGACCACATGTCCAGCATAGGTGTTTCTACTTCAGGTAGGGACCCTACTGACTTCTAGGGTCCTCCCTGAGACCACCATGGCAGAGTTCGTCAAACAAAGATTTGCTGCATTGGCACAATATTGCAGCTTCCAGTGATTTGTATAAATGTAAATAGTCCAAGAAATATCCACAAGGCTGTAGCCTAAAGGATTTGTCTGTTTCCATGAATAGTTACAGTTATAGGATCTGTTATCCAAAGAGCAGTTATCAAGAAATCCCAGATATATAGGAAGGCTATCTCCTACAGACTCCATTGTAATCAAATTCTTTGTTATAATAAAACAATACCTTGTACTTGATCCCAACTAACATATAATAAATCCTTATTGGAGGCAAAATAATCCATTTGGGGTTATTTAAAGGGGTGGTTCACCTTTAATTTAGCTTTTACTATGCTATAGAATGGGTAATTCTAAGCTACTTGGTTGGTCTTCATTTTTTATTGGTTTATTGGTTTTTAGTTGGTCTTCATTTTATCTTTTCTTATAGTTTCTTTTGACTCTTTCCAGCTTTCAAATGGGGGTCACTGACTAGTCATGAGCAATTTTTGCCAGACATGGATTTGCGGTGAAATTTCGAACAAATTTGCTGTGGAAATATTTGCCGCAACAAAGAAGTTGCCAAGACAAAAATGTTATGGAAACAAAAAAAGTGGCCATTTGAAAAATGCCTATTGATTTTAATGCATTCGGAGCGAGAACAATTGTAGTGTGTAAAAAAATTTTGATACCCATTGACTTGCGTTTCACAAATTTTTCGTCGTTTAGCTAATTTTTCAGGCGAAGCAAAAGGGAACAGATTCGCTCATCACTGACCCCACCTAAAAAAACAAATGCTCTGTAAGGCTACAGATGTATTTGTTATTGCTACTTTTTTATTACTCATCTTTCTGTTCAGGCCCCCTCCTATTCATATTCCAGTCTCTTATTCAAATCAATGCATAGTTGCTAGGGTAATTTGGACTTAAGCAACCAGATTGCTGAAATTACAAACTGGAAAGCTGCTGGATAAAAAGCTAAATAACTCAAAAAATAAAAATAATAAACAATGAAAACCAAACGCAAATTGTCTCAAAATATCACGCACTACATCATACTAAAATTTAACAAACTTAAATTTGAACAACCCCCTTAAAGTAACAGTAACACCAAAAAATTAAAGTGTTTTAAAGTAATGAAAATATTGGGTTCTGTTATGCTGTACTGGTAAAACTGATGTGTTTGCTTCAGAAACACTACTATAGTTCATATAAACAAGCTGCTTTGTAGCAATGGCTGAAATTGTGGTTAAATAGTGGATAACAGATAACACCATCATGTTCTACAGAGCTTATCTGCTGTGTAATCTGAGCCTTTTCTCCTTTGAATGGCTGCCCCCATTGCTACACAGCAGCTTATTTATAAAAACAATAGTAGTATTTCTGAAGCAAACAGCAGTTTTAGCAGTGCAGGACAACATTGAATTATATTTTTATTACTTTAAAACACTTTAATTTGTTGGTGTTACTGTTCCTTTAATGTTAAAAAACCCCAGGTAGTGAGCATTCTGCATAAAAGGTCCCCCTTAGGGTTGGCACCTTTGCCAGCGACTAAACTAAAACAAAGGGGGGGGCAGATAGCATGGGGGTGGCGCCGTAATGCTGGGGTAGGCATGATGACATAAGAGGCACAAAAACACAAATATGTTGATGGAGTTATAACACTAGGTTGGGGTTATTGCATCACTTGGATGCAACTGGCTGGATTTCTAATTTTCTCAATGTTTTAAACTGGACAGGAAATTTTGAACTGAAAAACAGAGATATCCAGTTCAAAACCAAACACGTGCCAACCCTATTCCTATCTTTATTCTTCCAGATGAGTAAACCCTATACTTAAATCACACGTATGAAATAATTATTCTATTACTCTACTACTCTATTATTATATTATACAGATCTCAGTTAACCAGAAAGCTCTGAAATACAGCAGTGCCAATTTAGAAAATAACATTTCTTACTTTTTGGTTAATTTGCTTTTTTTGTTTCTATAATTATAAGACGTTTATTGCACTTGATAAAAACTAAGCCATGTTGAAATGAGTATCTTAGTATTTAAATGTCTTTCATGTATTGGCCAGATTATTGTTCAGGTTTCACAATTGTGAAACCGAACATAAACCGAACAGTTTGGGTCAAAACCGAACAGGTGGCAACCATCGTCCCCTGCCTAAGTGTGTTCAACATAGACCTTCTTGCGATATAAAGAATAATATAGCTGATAGCTAAAGACCATCTGAGTTTTCTGTTACATTTTATGTGTTTGACCTTTAAAATGGAAGAACTTGATATCTAGATGACTATTCTCTCCAAGCAGAGTTCTTACGCTCCTTTTTGAACCCTCCTTTTTACTATTGTGTTCTTATCTGTTGCATTTGTCCTTCTCCCTTTATTATGGTTTCACAGAGATGCCCTTAATACAAAGTTTGGTACAAATATCCTGGTTATGGCGGCACTTGAGCATAAATTGTCATTGTTTGACTGCAATCATGTCCCTACGGAGGACAGTTTTATTGGAAATTAGCTGGCTAGATGAATCTCTCCGTAAGATGAAATTTTACATATAGGCTTGAACAAATGGGAGTCAAATCAGCAATGGTGGCCGACTGGGAACAGCTCACCTTTGCTGTCACCGGGCTGGGGAAAAGGATTATTAGATGTTTTATGTCCTGCGCTAATGAATAACGAACAGTATGGTGCTGCAGAAGTGCAGAATGCAGATTTAACAGTCAGAGAAGGGGATGAATTCAGCCTTTTAGTGAAGCGACTAAATGAGGATAACCTTTGGCTCCCAAAATAATGATTAAAAGGTTCCAGCTGGATTATAGATCCATGTGGCTTAAATAAATGACTTCTGGGTTAGTGCTGGTGATTATTAGGCCTCTTTTAATAGGATTATAAAAACATATGAAAGAAAGGATTTCAGCACCAGGTTGGTCATAGTTTTTTAAGTATTGCAGGCGGCCAGTTGGGTTTCTTCTGATACCAACATGCAATATTTTAATAAAATTACATTTTCCAGCCCCCACAACCACAGATTGTTCTGTAAAATTTATGTAAAAAACAAGAATGTGCCAGTGCATTAAACTCTTTTAGATATAGAAGGAATAGGGTTGCCACCTGTCTGGTTTTGACCCAGACAGCCCGGTATTTTGAAGGGCTGCCCTGGTCAAAACTGGGGAATCCTGCTCAGTTCTCCTTATCTGTAAAACCGGGCAGGATTCCTCATGATTGACATGGCAATCGGGCAATCGCTGATCGCCGCATCATAGCCCAGCCCCCTATGTCATGGCCCTGCCCCTCTATGTCATGACCCCCCTCACCCCCTGTCCGGTCTCCACCGGTTGGAAAGGTGGCAACCCTAAGAATGAGTTGTGTTTCTGGTTACTTTGTTGAAATTTTCTTCAAAAACCCTACTAGTCCCGCCCATCTGTTCCACTTCCTGCTGCCTCCTTTCCCAGGCTGTGCAGGGGAACCGGCAGAACTCAGCACACTGCACTGTAGGATAGGATCCAATCAGCAGCTAGGTTGACCTGATAAGGAATGGAAGCCTGTCTTTGCTTGTGTGACTGCAGGGCTGTGATTGGCCCTCCTGCTGTGCTTCTGGCAGGGACTACTAGGACATTTGAAACTTGGACAGGAACCATAGCAGATCTCTAGGGTGCTCTAATAAAGGTGCCTTTTTCAAAGATAATATAAATTTTTGGCCAAAAGTAAAACCAGCACTGAATAGTATAAATTATTGCCTACAAAATTAAGGGGGCTTTATTTATCCTATATGTCTCCTTTAAGGAACCTTATGACTGGGGATACATTTTGGCCCCTGATATTAAAAGGAGGTTCAACTTCTAATGTTAAATCACTATCCAAGAATAGGACTAAATCTCCTATCCTGTTTTTTGAATTACTTATATTAGATATACCATGACCTGGATGGATGAAAATCTTCATAGTCATAAATCTCCTATCAAAGGCCAGGATGCTGAATGCTGGAGGACAAGGATGCTGTTTGCTGCAGGTTGATATATCACTAACATAACCCTGCTTGCAAATGTTCCTGATGTAGACATTGGAGCATTTTAGGCCATGTCCCCAACTGCTGATACCCACACTCATAAATCAAATTGATAATTAGTCCACTGATTAAACTGCTTTAAACCCTACCCATACTCTCCTCCCATTTTCTAGTTGGCATGATAGGCTTAAATGTTTACCTTCTCATTGCTAACTGATCTGTTAAACAAGGTAAGAACATCTGAAAACTGGTGATATAGGACACATTTAAATTTGGGGCTCAATCTAACTATTGCAGAGAGTAGCTCGTGAGCAACATGTTGCTCTCCAACCCCTTGGATGTTGCTCTCAGTGTCCTCAAAGCAGGTGCTGATTTTTGAATTCCAGGATTGGAAGCAATTTTTAATTGCATAAAAACGAAGTATAGTGCCAAGTAGAATCTTCTGTAGGCTGCCATTCCACATAGGGGCTACCAAATAGCCAAGCACAGCATTTATTTAGCACCCCAAGGGACTTTTTCATGTGTTTCTCCTCAACTCTTTTTACATTTGAATGTGGCTCACGGGTAAAAAAGGTTGGGGACCCCTGCAAAATAGCATCATACACCAATTGGTATAAATACAAATATACAGAGAAGTAATGTTCTGGGCACACAATATGCTATACCCTCATACTGTATTGTCTAAGGGAAACAAAATGGCACATACTACCCATATGTATAAATACAAATATACAGAGAAGGAATGTTCTGAGCACACAATAAGCTATACCCTCATACTATTCTGTTTTAGGGAACCAATATTGCACCTCCTACCCATATGTATAAATACAAATATACAGAGAAGGAATGTTCTAGGCACACAGTAAGGTATACATCATCCTGTACTGTCTAAGGGAAAGAATATGGCACCTCCTACCCATATGTATAAATACAAATATACAGAGAAGAAATGTACTGAGCACACAATAAGCTGTACAAGTTGTTATCATTGAATTTTGGAATTGAACAGCAAATTTTTATTTTTATCTTGATTTTATTTTATCATATACTGTATATAGGTACCATTATTTTCAAAAGCCCAAACAGTACAGAAACACATAAAGTCATTATGTATTTAGACGACAGAATGTTTCAACTGCCCTATTCATTATCCACAATCAGTGCTGAAAGTGGTAGACCAACAACTTAGCACCATCATTGACCTTGGGGTACGTATAGATAATAAATGTATCTGTAGCAATGGCTGTCAGCAGTAGGAAAAGGCTGCAAGGTATTTTCCTGTATTAACGAGAGATTCACGGGAGGAGAAGTTGGATGCCTTTTCAGCAAAGAGACAATACAGGGTTACTGAAAATAACTGTTACTACAAGCTGATACAGGGACTATTTTTTTCACCTGGATCATGCAGGGTACGCTTGAATAAAAAGGCTTAAACGGGTGGTTCACATTTGAGCTAACTTTTATTATGTTGTATAATGGCCAATTCTAAGCAACTTTTCAATTGGTCTTCGTTATTTTTTTTATAGTTTTTGAATTATCTACCACCTTCTTCTGGCTCTTTCCCATTTTTAAATGGAGGTCACTGGCCCATTCTAAAAACAAATGCTGTGTTAGGCTACAAATGTATTGTTATTGCTAGTTTTTATAACTCGTCTTTCTATTCAATCCATTTTCTATTCATAGTCCAGTCCCTTATTCAAATCAATGCATAGTTGCTAGGGTAATTTGGACCCTAGCAACCAGACTGCTGAAACTGAAAACTGGAGAGCTGCTGAATAAAAAGCTAAATAATTAAAAAAAACATAAATAATAAAACGTGAAAACCAATTGCAAATTGTCTGAGAATATCACTCTCTACGTCATACTAAAAGTTAATTTAAAGGTGAAAAACCTTTATTTGCCACTGTTAGCTTGGCCGTGCCTGGTAACTTTACGACTGAATTCGGATCCAGCTGTAGGACATATCTGGGCTGTTTGCATTTTTAGACACACAGAAGACAGGGTGCAGGGGTTCAGTGAATTTGGCAATGTAGGTGTGTAAGTGTCTGATTGGACCACTCAGCTCATAAAAGGACAGACGCCCAGCCTCATATTCTAAATAAATTCCTAATCTGCGGCAGGATAATTGATATAATATTTGGACTTCTGTCCCGTGCATCATAATGTACCCTTTATCACATCTGCATAAGCACCAAGATTTATTATTTGTATATCCAATAAAAGAGCCTGCACCTTTCCTTCCTATACTGGGATATGCTACCCCCACCATCCAGTCCCCCAATTCGCTGGTGTCCACCGACCAGTAATGCTTCCCAGAGTAGAAAGCTCTGCAGCTTAAAACCTGGCATGACTGAAATCTCTTTTGCGATTCCTTCCGGCACTGATCTATCCCTGTCCAGGAAGCAGTCTTCAGGTCTTTGGATATAACCACGTTGTTAGCAGCAGTTTCCACATCCAGCTGTAGGTCTGACACCACCTGGATATCAAACCATTTCATTGGTTTAATATCAGGCAAAAGATCAAATGAACGTGCTTGTAGGGTCACAAAGGCTTCGACCCCTACAGTTTGCAAAGTACCATGGAACTCCTGAAGTTCTTCCTCCAGCTTAAGGTCCTCTATTTCATCCACACTGTCCGACTCCCATTCCTGTAAGACAGCTATTGGGTCAACCATATTGCACACATCCTCTATGTAACACACTCTGGTAGACAGCTCTTCTGCCTTTGTCTCTAGTCTGCCGATTAAGCTGGAGGCTGTGAGTGACAACTGCTCTTCCTTCTTGGATATCTCATGCATAGATCTCTGAGCCTCAGCCCTTAAGGGATTCTTCATATCTTTGAATAGGGCAGTAAATATTTCTGTTAGAGTGGCTATCCTATTTTTCTCTTCTCTCCAGTTTTTCTCTAGACTCTGGGCAGCCAACCTAATCTGTCCTCTCTTTAGAGACAGTTTCTTCTGAACCTGTCTCAGTTTCTTCTTCTTCTTCTCAGAAGCTTCAGAGAGTGGCTCCACTTGATGCCCTCGGTGCTCTCCTATGATGGAGCAGGACGCACAGATACAAACGTCATCAATGGAGCAGTAATACTTGCGGGCTTCTTTGTGAACAGAGCATATTTTGTCCCTTGGGGAAGTGGTGGGCTCTGTTAAGACGTGTTCTGCTGACTTGCTGTGTACTCTCACATGGTTTTCACACAGGAAAGCCTCGCAGTGCAGACAGGTTTTAGCGGCAGGAACAGGAGAGTGGATACAGTAAGTGCAGAAGATTCCAGTCCCATCTCCTTCCAGCACAGCTGTATGGAAATGTTCTGCTATGTTACTCAGAGTTGTGTTCTTCCGCAGAGCAGGGCGTTCCAGATACTTCTCTCTGCACACAGGGCAGGTATAAACCCCAGATCCATCCTGGGAACCCAACACGTTCCCTATGCAGATCTGGCAGAAGTTATGGCCACAAGGCAAAGTCACAGGGTCTGTATAAATTCCCAGGCAGATGGAGCAATTTAACTCGTCTCTCAGATCAGCAGACGCCATGGCAGGAGGCAGGAAGAAGTGAAACTGAAAGCAAAAGGTCATGTGATGAATGTGACGGGCGGTTTCTAACTGGCTTTTTGTTAACCCTTATATGTGTCAAAAAATATGCATTCTGTTTAGAGAAAGAAACATGTAATTGTGTGAAATTGGACACTTTTCAACCTGCTTCAAACTAGCAGGAAACCTTAAACATTTTTTTTCTTGCCACTTATTTATTCTCCTTTAAGGACTGAATCTGCCTAACATCAAAATAGTATCTTACATAGTATATTTGTTTCCTGAGTCAGTGCAGTATGAGGGTATAGCGTATTATGTGCCCAGAACATTCCTTCTCTGCATATTTATTCATATGGGACAGAGGTGCCAAATTGTTTCCCTTAGACCAGGGGTCCCCAACCTTTTTCACCCGTGAGCAACATTCAGATGTAAAAGGCCGCTGGGAGAAGAAAAGTGTCTGTTACTGATCCCGCAGCTTACATAATATATATATATATTGTTTCCCTTAGACAGTACAGTATGAGGGTGTAGCTTATTGTGTGCCCAGAACATTCCTTCTCAATATATTTCTGTTTACTCATATGGGAGGGAGTTTGTTCTCAGATTTATACATGACTGTGGGAGCTTTGATTTGAATTGCTTAGACCTCTTTTCATCTGCGGTGCCCTCAGTCAACGAATAATTCTGTGTGCGTCGGGTACATTTAATCCTCTCTTTAGTGGGCTGAGCTAGATGCCAGCAGCACAAAACCATCTCCCATATTCTGCTCATGTCTCATATTGAGTTTGTGGCCACCTCCTCGGCATCCAGTCGGCTGAGCACAGATGTGCCGAGCCACATAAAGATCTTACATTTCTTCTCTAAACTGCGAGTGAGAATATCTCATCTTATTCCTGCTCAGGTCAGGGCCCCACAGCCAACGCTAATAAGAGTCTATGAGGTTTGGCACTGGTGGAGTAAGGCAAGAGAATGGCATAGTTTACAGATATTCCCTGCTGCTATACATTGCTCTGCCCTCCACTGTGTGTATGGTTTAAATTTCAGCTCTTACAGCAGCACTCTAACTGGGCCTTCCCCTTAATATATACAGGTATGGGATCCGTTATCCAGAAAGATCCAAATTACAGGAAGGCAATCTCACATAGACTCCATTTTAATTAAAATAATTCAAAATTTTAAAAATTATTTATTTTTTCTCTGTAACAATAAAACTATACCTTGTACTAAATCCTAACCAATATATAAATAATACTTATTGGAGGCACAACAATCCAATTTGGTTGAATTCATTTATTTTAGCAGACTTAAGGTATTCAGTAAGGGTGATTATTTCCCAATGCAGGGTCAAAGTCATGTAAGAGCAATTCAGTGTTTGCCCAGTAGGTTGTAGTGCTTACATACAGTATATAAAAGGGACAGCAGACGTGCTCAGGGCTCTATTCCTGGATCCCACCTAGCCGGGAGGTGAGTACAGGATTGGGTCTGGGAGGGTGACAGGCCCAGTTACGAAAGTTAGTAATAATTAGCTCTGTTATAGTCACTCAAGTAGTGAGAGACAGGCAGGATTCAGCTAGACAAGCATTTCAAGGCTCCAACAAGGAGGATATTGGAGTTAGTACCCCTCTGTGATCAGTCCAATATTATAGGGACCCAAGTGATTGAGTTCCAGTGACACAGTGAGTGAGATTCCTGGAGCAAGGGACCATAATGGGACCAGACTACACTGTGGACTGCCACTAAAGCGGGCACTATCAGCTCCACAGAAGAAAGATCACAAGTGTGATTTTGAAGTTACATGCTGTCTGAGAAACAATGCTTATGCTACATTCATGTGTTACTCATTTATGAGTTATGATTTCATCAGAAGTAATATGCCTCTAGTCTAAACTATCAGTGTTCCATAGGCTACATTGCGGGGAGTTGCTGGGAGTTGTCCCCTAATTACTGAAATCTGACATGGGGCTAGAAATTTTGTCAATTTCCAGCTGCCCCCAGTCATGTGACTTGTGCTCTGATAAACTTCAGTCACTCTTTACTACTGCACTGCAAGTTGGAGTGATTCACTTTATAAAAAAAAGTCAGGTCCGACTGTGTCACATTCAGTTACATTGAGTAGGAGAAACAACAGCCTGCCAGAAAGCACATGACCAAGCAAAATTACCTGAGATGGCTGCCTACACACCAATATTACAACTATAAAAAGAAATACACTTGCTGGTTCAGGAATGAAATTTTATATTGTAGAGTGAATTATTTGCAGTGTAAACAGTGTAATTTAGAAATAAAAAATACATCATAAAAATCACGACAGAATCCCTTTAAGGAGTTTGTGTCTACTGTCCATGGCCGAGGTTCCTACGGGTACTTTTAATTTGCTGCTGATAAAACTGACCTTAATGTATGTGAATATGATAGAGACCTTAGATTGTTAGCTCTGCTGGGGCAGGGACCAATGGAGATGATGTATAATCTCTGTACAGCGAAGCTGAATATGTCGGCACTATATAAATCTAAGCCTAGTATCTGGAAGGCTGCTCATAGCCAGTGCCAGGAGGCGTGCCTTGTTTAGAATGCAAAAGAAAAGGTTTAGGATGTAACAAGGGTTTTTTTATGGCAGATCTGAGGCAACGGATTCAGTGGTTTCACAGTGACACTGATAATTAATAAGAGAATGTACCGTATATACTTGAGTATAAGCCGAGTTTTTCAGCCCCCAAAATATGCTGAAAAACTCTACCTCGGCTTATACTCGGGTCAAGCGCAAAAACGGTCACCGGCGCCTAAGAATATTCGCTGGCGCCTTAGAATAGTAGCCGGCGTCTAAGAATATTCGCCGGCGTCTTAGAATATTCGCCGTCGCCTTAGAATAGTAGCTGGCGCCTAAGAATAGTCATCCAAAAACGAGATTGAAACTTACCAGAAGCTGCTGCATTTCTCACCCTTGGCTTATACTCAAGTCAATAAGCTTTCCCAGTTGTTGGAGGTAAAATTAGGTACCTCGGCTTATACTCGGGACGGCTTATACTCCAGTATATACGGTAATTAAGTGAGACCCGTTTCCGGTTCTAATGGCAGACGAACAAAGTGAGTCATGAAAATAATTCACAGCAGCGCAGTAATAATCTACATGTCAGACTCCCAGCAACACCAAACAGCATAACCACGGGGCCCGAACACATTTACTAAAGGGCATACCTCCTAACCGTCCTGTTTTGAATGGGACAGTCCCGCTTTTGACAGTTCAACCCACAGTCCCGGATATGTACTGATATGTCCCGAGTTTCTCTTTGATCTGCTGCACTGAACTGCCAAAAAAAGATACAAAGTTTCTAACTTAATTGGCTCATGGCAGAGAGCTCATAATACATACTTAACATACTTTTGTAATGGTTTTAGATAAAATAAGAACTTATCAACTTAAAGGGCAATTCACCTTCATTAGCAAAATGGTAATAACACATCAAAACCACAGAAATGTGTTCAAGCTTTCATAAACTGCCACATTTTGTAAAATGGACATGGTAATTAGGGGGTGTGGTCACAAAAATGGGCATGGTCAAAAAAAATTCAAATCTTTTTGTCCCTCTTTTTGTTTCCAAAATGTTGGGAGGTATGACTAAAGGGGCCACAAATGGCATTGTACCCTGAAACACTAGGACATAGGAAATATACTATATGTCTCAGACGCATCACTCTCAGAAATATGGGGACAAGGGAACAGAGCTCCCTCAGACAGACAGGGACAAGGGAATAAAATTTCAAATACACAGGGACAAGAGAATAGAAATCTCTCAGAGAGACAGGAACAATGGAAAAGAGCTCTCTCAGAAAGAGGGACAAGGAAATAAAGGTCTCTCAGAGGGAACAAGGGCAACTACTGCACCCTAATATTGTGGGAAAAGGGGCCCAGAGTGTCAAGGCCCTATACAGACTGGCATGCCATAAACCAGTGAGCTGTGCAGTTTCAGATTCTTTCTGGTAACCCATAGCAACCACGGGTGGCTATGGATCCCTTTAGCCTGCATTTGTACAAGAAACTCACAATATCTCATTCAGGAGCCAAACTAGCGTGTGACCTTTCTTGTTCTATTTAATCTGGATTAACGTGGTAAAACATTACAGTAGAGAACAAATAATCCTGTAATAACTCAGTATGTTCCTTTCTCAAACAGCACACCCCTGCGAGAACTCAACTGGCGGGAACGCAATGAAATCAACAGCAATAGTACATTTCTCACATACCAGCCAAACCCCAGATACAGATACCTGATAAGTACCACAGATAGATGATAGATCGATAGATGATAGATAGATAGAGATAGATAGAGAGAGAGAGAGAGAGAGAGAGAGAGAGAGAGAGCGAGAGCGAGAGAGAGAGAGAGAGATGATGTTGAAGATAGATAGATGATAGATGATAGATAGATAGATAGATAGATAGATAGATAGATAGATAGATGATAGATAGAAAGAAAGAAAGATAGATAGATAGATAGATAGATAGATAGATAGATAGATAGATAGATAGATAGATAGATAGATAGATAGATAGATAGATAGATAGATAGATAGATAGATGAGAGAGAGAGAGAGAGAGACTGAGCAATTACAATTTCAGTCTAACTCTGGGCCTTAGCCTAACACAGTTGCTCCGTGGCTGCTCATTTCCATAGAATTAATCCATACATCAGGGTTTAAGATGGAATGAAGAGGTTTACAGACAGACATGACCTCAATTTTAATGAAAACCTGGCATCGCTCATTTATTTTAACAGAAATGATTTGTAATTGATTTGTAATTTGAAAATGTCTCAGTTGTGATTCCGGAATTTCATTACTTATTGAAGGGACCAGAGTTCCTTAACAATGCATGAGGCCAGGTTTGCTAGTTGAATGATTTACACGGAGAGAGATGGAGAAAGATTGAGCCAGTAGGGCAAGATCTAGAAAAACAAAGAAAAATGGAGGCAGTAGGGCAAAACAATATTTTACCCCTAGAACAAAATGGTGAAAGTAGGAAAAGATAGTGACAGCAGGGGAAAATATTTAAAGCAGTGCAAAATGGAGACAGTAGGCCAACATGGTGACAATATTACACTGTAAGGACAAGATGATGACAGTATGGTAAAAGGATGGCAAGAAGTGACAACAGGACACATTTGTACCAGTTGGTGAAGGACAAGACAGTAATTAAAGATTAGGACAGTGGGGCAAGGTTTAGAAAGGTGGGTGGGTAATGAAGATAGTAGGAAAATGTAAAGAGAGTAGGGCAAGATGGGGACAGAAGGGCATGTTGGAGACAATAGGACAAGATGGTGACATAAGAGAAAGATGAAGACAGTAGGACAAGATGGTGACAGGGATACATGGAGACAATAAGGCAAGAGGTTGAAAACAGGACAAGATTTTACCAGTAGAACAAAATGGTCAGTAAAATGGACAGTAAAAACTATAGAGACAGTAGTGGGAAATATTTAAAGCAATGGAAAAATGGAGGCCGTAGGGCAACATTGTTACTTGAGGACATGATTGTACCAGTAGAACAAGATCGTGACACCAGGGCAAAACTGAGCTAACAGGACAAGACGGAGGAAAAATAAAGACTGTATGATTAGTGGGTGGCAAGAAGGAGACTATAGGACATGATTGCACCAGTAGGACAAAATGGTGAAAATTGAGCTAACAGGATAGATGGAGACAGTAGAGCACAACTGTGACAATTCTTTTTCAGTCAAAAAATGTATAAATACTGGAGCCCCACAAAGTCTGTTTTGGCCTCAAGATGCCATGTCTGTTTGATTGCTGCCATAATCTATAAGTGCTGGGGAGAGGGAAAGGAGTCTCACTCATACAATCAGCATTTGCTGCGCAGAAGGGTGTAATCTCCCCAAACACTTACTTAACCAGTGTACAGATTTGGAGCAGCAGTGTATACCTATTTAGCAAAATGTTTAAACCAGAGCAAATTGCATGTTATTACTGAATTTGCATTGACGTTTGCTAGCATAAATTCAATCTAAAATTCTAATGTAAAATGATTCATCACACCCTGCAAGTGATTATTTCCCAGTGCGTTGCTTTCCCCCCCACCGAGAATAATCATATCATATTTAACCTTCTCGTGGCACACAAGTACCGTTATTGTGTGTGCTTGTTTGTGTTGCTTGCGTATAGAACAGTCTGATCATTTGGGGCCTGGCATTTTAAAGGAACAGTTCAGTGTAAATATAAAAACTGTGTAAATAGATAGTATGTGCAAAATAAAAATGTTTCTAATATAGTTAATTAGCCAAAAATGTAATGTATAAAGGCTGGAGTGACTGGATGTCTAATATAATAGAACACTACTTCCTGCAGCTCTCTAACTCTGAGTTAGTCAGCGACTTGAAGGGTGCCACTTTGGACATAACTGATTGCACAGATCATTTCAATCATTCCCTGCTCCAACGGAACTTACACTCACATTTCACAGACATACTGTATGTACAGTACATATACTAGGATAAATGTGTTTAGAATCCACTTGTTTTTATATATCTTGTTATCTTGTTATGAGCTAAGGGGGGCCCAGCCTGAAGGCCAGTAAGGGTGAGATTTGGGGCGAGTGTTTATTAGTGCCCTGGGTACCCCTGGAACTATAGCAGGGTGACTGTTATCCCAATGTTTCTATATATCTGTAACATTGATATGAGCTAAGGGGCCCCAGTCTGAAAACCAGTTTGGGGTGAGTGCTTATTTGTGCCCTGGGTACCCCTGGAACTAAAGCAGAGTAACTGTTGCCCTAATATTTCTATGTATCTGTAAATAAGGGGCCCAGAGTGAAATACTTGTCATTCGCCCACCCAACATGTCAGTCACCACTCCCCAGTACATTTTCCTGATTTCTCCTATGTCCCGCTACACAACAAGCAGGGTGGACAAGGAAGAGCAGAGGGAGCAGGGATGAGCAGGACAGAGTGTTAATTAGTTGGGCTGGAACTTGGGGTAGGCAAGCAGAAGAGGTAAGTGCCTAGCGTCCCCCACTCTTGCACCCTAGGCCTACCCCTAGTTCCGGCCACACAATTTGGGATTCTAGATTAATTCATAGAGAATATTTTGAAAGGTTATCTCCATGGACTAATGTATTTTCTTAAACCTAGATTTTAAAACTTAAATACAAAGATTGACTGTGACATTCATAGCTGTTTCTGTAATTATGGAATTTGCTGGCGGGCATTCATTCGTGAGTAAGCCTGTTTGTATCTGAATGCAAAATGCATTATTTCCCTGTTCAAAGAGATGTTGATCCTTTTCAACCTCTTGTGATCTTCAACCAATAACGATATTGATTCCCAGGAAGCCAAACAAAAGTGCACACGGGCAAGTCATACATCAGATGTGACTGCTTGAGTAAACAATCTTTCCAGCCAATATCTCCCATTTTTCACTGCTTGTAACAAACCACCATAGCTTTACACATACTGTACCTGTAAACTGCCTGCTGTTAAAATGTTACAAATGGATTGTAATAACATATTTCTAGATCGATGTTCTGTATGGTTGGATTTCATGGATAGGAGCACAGGTTAAGAAGTGACACAACCGCAAATAGGGTTGCCACCTTTTGGTATACCTATTACTGGCCACTGTGTCTGGCTGTGAGAAAATATGTCCGAAATGTTACAAAAAGAGGACAGAGTCGTTGTATTACCAGCTGGATTACAGGCGACTTAAGTGAGTAGAGTGGGTGTCTGTGGTCTAGAGGGTGAGTTGGGAGAGGTGATGGGGACCGATCAGTGACATGGCCCAAGTAGAAGACCAGTAACTACAAGTTTACCACCAAGTACAATGCTGATAAATTTGTAATACCGGCCCCAACTTTGAGACTACTATGTTACTGGCTATGCCATAGAAATACCACAAATAAGCAACCAGCTTTGTGTAAGGTCATTGAGCATCATGGTGACCTCCAACAATATGAGTACAACAGCACAACCCCCAACACAAAGAGTATATAGATGATTGTCCTTTCCAAAGTTAAACACTGAGTAAATTAATATTATAATGTGTGCCCTTTGTATCTGTGCCAGACGGTACATTTGCCTTTTTGTAATATCCCTTGTTCAGACATCAAAGTCTTATTGATACAGACTTTATTTTGGAAACATTAAGGATGAGTAAGAAGATGAACCAGTCATTGCATGATAATTTATAGCAACAGGTATGTTTATATCACACTGAACAACTAAATTGTCATCCTAGAGCTGTGGTTTTGGTTCCAAGTCACCTTTTAAAGCCCAACATTTGGTCAGTGATGACTTATCATAACAAGGTTACTGATCTATGAAAACATTCAGTCATACCCTGTAGTTTAAATATTATCAAGGTCAACAAAAAATTTTCACTAGGTCCATAAGGTTCATCCCAAATCTTCCTTCAGCTTGAAAACTGCTCTGTTCTTTTTTTCACATGCCTGAATAAAGCCATTATTAGAATATTTGAGGCTTTTCACAGAGAACATGGCCATGAGCTAGTTTAGGAACAGACTACTCAAAGACCTCAGTGCCATACTGTGAAATACAACCCCATATTCCCTGTGATATTCTGAAGCAAATACAAACCCTTTGATTCAAATAAAATGATACCACTCAATAGTTAGTTAGAAGGCCACCAATTTGTTGAATACAATGTCAATAATGCAAAGGGGTGGCCTATGTGAGGCACTCCAAACTTCCAGCATTTACAGCCATATACATTTGTCTTGAAGTTGAGGAAAAAAGTCATAACCCAACTTTCCCCCATCCTGAGAATAATACCGGCTGGTATCTCATGCAGTCAATGCAACTCTGCAGTATGGGGTATCTGACATGCATAGAGGAGCAGGTGGCATGATGGGAGTGACAATTAGGCTTGACAGATTTACACAGTAGCTTTTGCCAGAAAGGAAGTAGAGACCAGTAGCAGGAAAATCACTTCCCCGACCAAGTACCAAAATAGTTATTGTAAAACTGTGTTTTTATTTTGAGGGCTTTTGCTAAACATAGAACTGCAATCTAAAATGTTGATATGCCATGAATCTACTGAACCCAAATCTTCTTTCTTAACTCACTGGAAAACTGAGCCTTGTGCAAAACCGAGAAGCTAAGCACATGTTGACTTCATAAATGTGTTACCAAGGCCCCAATTCCCACTCCTCATCATTTATTTCCAGGGAAAACAATGTACTTGGCTTTTTTCTAACTTTCATTGGGTCCTTAGATAACTGTACTGTTATCAGAACGGTACAGAATCTGACCAGGAGAGAAACATCTGGTTTGTTTTGCAACTGCTACAAGCTTGCCCCCATCAGCAGGACCAGCTTCCTCGGTAAACCAGTCACAGCAACAGCGAGGGGAGGTGAAAGTGCCAGGCAGACATCTGGATTCCCACAATGCACCCTACCCCATCGCCAGAGGCTAAAACATAATGTTTGTTCTAGCGAAAGCAAAATTAGTGGTGATGATGTGGGTCAGATTGTTAGAAATGTGCTGCGGGGCTTACAGGGCAAACAATTAATTGGTTCCCAGGACAAAATGCATTAGGCAAACATATGGGCATTATGGTTTGTATGTATGCATCGCTTCTCCATCAGGGTGCTCGAGACGCACCCTCTTCAATTAACACTTTACTTAGTTCTACTTAACTGAAGCTGCTAAAAGTTCGAATATGAAAATTAGCCATATGAAACCTGTCAAGGTCATGTAGAAGCCAATGGCAGATGTCCCTTTTACAATTTAAAGATATTGTGATCTGTGCTGGGTTTCATCCGATAATCATATTTTACTGATAAATAAGATAAGGTGTTTGGTTGATCTTGGTTTAATAAAAAAGATGAGATAAATTAGAGTTTTAGTAAATAACCCCCTATTTGACATAGCCTTTACTCTGTATATTTATTACTAGTATGCGCATATTTAAGCTTAAAAATAGCTCTTAAATATAAGTCTTGTTCCATTTCTTTTCAGGTAAGTCTTTGATGCACAATTAAAAGGATTTATTTTTATTTTTCCTGTTTTCTGACTAACAATGCTGGTCATGAAGCAACTGAACTTCTTGGATACCCTGCAAGTCTCCTTCCTTAGGAACAAGGACAAACTTTCTCTGAGCATGGCGTGTGCTCTCCTGAAAAACTGGTGAGCCATTTATCAAGGTGCCACCGGGCTGTTCTAAAAATAGGCAAATTTCCCTGTTTTACACCGATCTGTTTTCATCAATTTTTTTATTGATTTTACAACTTATTTCTTGGCCCCCGAAGAGTCATGGAGGAAACCATTATTGTCCTAGAGACTCAGCCCATCAGCAATCGAAGATGGATTGCCTGTTCCCAAATAATGTGTATTTTTGTAGAGACAAGGATAATGCTTTTCTATGGCACAAACAAGATGGTTTATGAGGGAACAGAAAGCAATTCCACCTGGCCATGACACTTTATTATTAGACCAATTCTTTTTTTTACAATTGACACAGTAGATATAGCAATAATAAACACAATTTCTACACAATTTACTTTTGGAGCACAAGGCCGTGTCGGTGTTTAGTGCCCAAGAATCTCTGAAATAGCCTGTACAATACAAGCATGTGTGCACGAATAATGGCACAGTGACAAACAGTGTCAGAAACTAATGATACAATCACCCCACCACAGTGACCTCAGCACTAAATCGCAGTGCCCCAGTAACAGACAACACAGTGAGCCCAGCACTAAATGGGTGTGCCCCAGTAACAAATGATACAGTGACCCCAGCAACAAATGAAATGTCACAGTGTCCAAGTAACATATGACACAGTAACTGTAGCACTAAATTGTAGTAACTCTAGTACCAAATGAAACGGTGACCCCGGCAACAAATGAAACAGTGATCCCAGTAACAAATGACACAGTGCCCCATCACTAAATGGCACAGTGCCTCCCAGAAAATCCCATGTTGGGAGCACACCTTTGTTTATTGCAATTAGGAATACTATTTCTAACTGCAGTTTTGCCTGCTTGGCTGATTATTTCTACAAAAGTGTGCATTGTTCATAGAACCTGTGCTGACAGGATTCATTTTGTCATCACTAAATTCATTTTGTGTGAATTTTGTGTTCGCAAAATACATTTTGTTGGCTGCAAAAAACAGACATAAGAATTTCCTGTTTGTGAAATGCATATCATGTTACAGAATATACCGTGTATAGATGCTATGGCAATTAAGTAAAACAATATGGCAGCTCCCACTCATATGTATTAATGGCAATATACAGAGAAGAAATATTCTGTTTCAGCACATACAGTATCTCAGAAAACTGAGCAAAGTCTCTGAACTTGTACCCACTGGGTGCCCACTTACCCGCTCCTTCCTGATTCTTCCTCTTCTCTCTCTTGCAGCTTCTGATGACATCAGGGCTCCAGTGGGTGAAGTTTGGGGGTCCGGCTGCGGACAGAAATACAAATAAATTCTCACAGCTGGTGGCCTGATTCACCATGAATCAGACAACCATCGTGGAGCTCAGAGACTCAGATGAAAAGTGGAGGATGAATCACAACAACACCAGACAGGGTAGACGTTCCAGTAACAGCACAGAGAGGGGGGTCACACCTTATGGTTCTACTTAGGGAACACCATCCAACAGAAATGCACACATAGCCATAATTATCCACAGAGGAATAATCCCATTTATAAAGGCCGGGGTTCCCTTCCATTCACCCCCTACAACAGACAATACCAAACAATCGCATATTTGTATTTATTCTTGGCCTGCATGTTGTTGGACTTCAACTTGCCAACAAGTTTAACAACAACACATCCCTGATCATGTCATACCCTCCCCTAAACTACATCTTCGTTAACTACTGCCCTGGTGGAAACTGCCATATCGTTTGCCTTAGATTTGCCATTCAAGTCACATTAATAGACTTTCTACTAGTAGCTGGACAGAATTAACTTTCATCTCGCATATAGCTAATTTAATTCCTTTCATATATTTACTTTAATTTTCAAACCTTACTGTCCCTTTAAAGTAGCTCTAAGATCTCATGAAAGGAATTACCCAATGTTCTCTTTCTGAGACTACATGAAGGTCTGCTTATCATTTATCATTGTTTAACAAGATGCACTAAACATCTGGGTCATCTGACACTGTCACCAGGCAGGAAGGCAAAGCTGCAGGGGTTAGATTCCGACCCTGGTGTGCAGTATATGTATTGCCTGAATTTTAACAGATTTTAAGGTATCCTGTCTTACTCACTGGCTATGACTATATGAAGGTCTGATTGATTGCAAGGAATTAAGTCTCTGGGTCTGGTTTGGGCACTGCCACCAGGCAGGAAGGCAAAGCTGCAGGGGTTCATTTATGGTCCCAGTGGTTGACTCAGATATGAAATTGTACATGCAGCTTTTTTTTCATGAAAACGCATCTTTGGTAATACAAAGGGCAATTTATACCCCGCTGTAGTAATGGGCGAATATATTCGCAAGACACAAATTTGCGGTGAGTTTCCATATATCGCCGCAAGCAAAACAGCGGCAACAATTCTCCTGCAAAAAATCCGCTGCATCCAGAAAAAATTGCTGCACTTCAAAATTGGCACGCACATAAAATTTGTTTTTTCAAATTTCGCGGCACAGATTCGCCCATCACTAAACCCCTGCCCCCAACACACTAAACACAGACCAAGTAATTCTGTCAAATCAGGAACCCTTGGCATATCTGTGAATGTTCCAGATGGTGCTTTGTACAATAGAACAGCTTGCTCCCGTATTCCACATGCAGATATGTACATAAGGATATAGCATGGGTGGCACAATAGAATAAATCATGTTGCTAGGACACACTTCAGGTTCCTTCCATATCTGTGCATATCTAATTACAGTCAGTAAGTTATACCTCTCACCCTCCTGTATTTGCTCAGTGCAAACTCCCAGCATCCTTTGACAGCACATTATCTTAACTTTTGAAGAGGCACAGGATGAGCATCACCTATATACAGTGCCTGTATCAGTCTAAGGGTATCTATGTGTCAGTCTACAGTATGCATGTGTCTGTCTGCTTACATATGTACATCTTGAACCAGTAAATGGCATAGCTGTACAACTGTTATGCCTGCTTCGCTCAGTAGGCCTGCAGTTTTCAGTATTTTTCTATGGTAAGTAAGAATAAATTGCATCTCTATATAGATATAATGCCAGAATATATAAAATGTGGTTATACAGAGGACTCTTGAAGCTGTCTGACTTTCTCTCTATATATATCTATAGCACTCTATCTGTGTCAGTATCTGTGTGGTTAATTAAATTTTTACACTTCACAAGCTTTCAGTATCACTGAAACAACACCAATTACAGAAATATTAACGGTTTCTGCTCCAGAGGGGACCAAGCATAGAAATACAGCCCCAACCTGTGCTCTGACCCTTGCATAGAACATCTGCTCATTTACACAGTCTGCCAAGAACACAATTAATGTAGGAGAAAGGGTGTATTCATTGAGCATTCAGATTCATTATATAAAAATTAAACCAATACCATATAGAAATATTCAGAGAAGGAACACGATGTCCTCATACTGTGCTGTCTAACAATATGGCAGCTCCCATACACATAAACCTTTTTAGAGTTTAGACAATAGGTAGTGATGGGCGAATTTATTCGCCAGGCGCGAATTCGCAGCGAACTCCCGAGATTCGCAGCCGGCGAATAAATTCTAGAAACTGCTGTGAAAATTTGCCAGCGAATCGGTTTTTTGGACGCCGGCACAATTTCACCGAAAATTTGCAATGTTTCGCAAAATTTTTCACCATGTTGCGAATTTCGCAGGAAATTCACGAATTTGTCAGTGAAGTGAAATGCCCAAAATTCGCCCATCACTAACAATAGGTAATGTAATGGGGTTAATCCTGATCTATTACATTGCTTGGAAGGAGAATGTTACAGTTGGTTACACATGTGCATATGCTCTACAGGCAGGGACATGTGGTGTAATAACTCTGTATGTATTCCCCTTCCATAACTCTTTACTCCCCTCTATAAACCCCTGCCCCCCCTCCTTCCCAGTAACTACATCTCTTGCCATATGACTCATTATGTATATTAAAGCATGCTTTCTGCATGAGATTCAGCCCCAGGGTTAATATTTCCATAAATTTCCTATAGTTGCCAGATCTTCATTGAGAAAGGGTGGATCTTTATGAATATTTTCATCCATGGTTTATATAGCGGACCACCCCCCCCCCCAGCTAATGAGTCTCCCGCTGCCCTACATTACATGAGAGGGGAGGGGAGCCTTGTCCTACAGTCAGATTCATTTTCAAAGGAAATTAAACACATTTACTAGTGACAATATGTGGCAATATCCAGGGCATCTCATGAATATTCCACCCAGACCTGCATATGCATTGCAAACAGAAATATCTGTCCCCATGAATCAAATTTGCTTTAAGGGGTCTCAATCCAAAATCAATGTATAAATATGACTTTAAAGGGTTCACTCAGTGGCATAACTTAAATGAGCCAGACACGCTCCTCAGCCTCATTTACAATGTCAGTAGAGAATCCTGTTAGACATTATATTGTCTTGGGATAATGTCCCATAATGGAAACTGAAATGAAGTTTGGAAGCCCACATAACATGGGTCTACTGCTTGACATGCTCAGTGTGTATGAGTGGGATTACATCTATGGAGCCCATCGTTAGGGACGGAGCTGGAACAATACTTGGGTGGGCCTCCACTAGAACACTCCAGGAAAATCCCTTATAGAGGAACTATTACCCAGGAACCAGGAGTGGAACTATAGAGTAGTGGTTGTTGTACTTTTTCAATTCAAGCTCCTCTTGAAGGTATTCAAACCTCACCCTAAATTAATTGCAAGTTGAGACTTCAGGGGTATCTAGGAGAACAAATAGTCATTGCCTCCATTTCTCAACGTAACTTGCCTTAAGGCTGAGCCAATCCACCACTGTCCCAAGTCCCGTTAGGGGGGCCTGCCCACAGTTTGGGAACAACTGTTGTAAAGGAAGCAAACTTTGAATTCACAGGGGCTCTACAGTTGCTGTTAGGTCCATTAACATCTGCCTGGAACATGATCATAAATTTCTTTAGCACAACACCATCTAATCTTTTGTATAACTGCAGAGATGTCAACCTCCAAGGAACCTAATTCAGGCACAAAAACTATACATCTTGACTGCACCCGTTGCTCCTGTATAAATAGGGATGAGGACAGCCATGCCTGAAAGTTAATTGCCAAAGGAAATAAGAAATGAAGTTTCCTTGCCAACGCTGGAACGAGTGGCCAAAAGTTACGTTAACCTATTTAAGGCTTAAAAACTATAATCCGTTCCTCTTGGGAAAGTTTTGTATCAGTTCTGTGTACAGCTGCCATCATGACAAATATGAAGGTTTGAGGCCATATACAAAGTATTATCCCATCAGGGATACTGCACTGTAGGCCCAGGGGGAAGATACGCTTTCTGCTCACCGGTGTAGCTTTAGGCAATGCAGAGACACAGAGGTCATTGGGATTGGTGTCATAGACATCCCAAGAGGGGGAAGGATTATGTTGATAGGATTGGTCAAATTCATTCTGTTGCACAAGGTCTTGCAGAGTTTCGGTATTAGTCATGTCCTGCTTGTGTTTACTGAAACAGTTTATAAATCAATACTCCAATATATAAAACTGTATTAATATATAAGATGGAGGGGTATGCAAAGATTTTTTGGTGCATTTAAATGCAGAGATGCAGCATTAAATAGTTAATCTAACACTCTTGTCTTACCTGAAGCCCAAATCAAATTATTGCACTATTCTTTGTAACCCTATGGAGAAATCTGGCCTCAGGCTGTAAGTGGCTAAGCAAATTGATTAATTTCCTTTTTCCCCCTTCCTTTCCTCTATTATTCTAGCCACCCCAAAAATAATACTTTGGAGGGGCCCAGTGCACACAGCTACCTGCCCACCCCCTGCTTGTATCACCTGTGCTCTGCCATCTCTTGGGTAGGAGAGCAGCTAGGGAAGGGGCATATCTATATCTTTTTTTCGGGGTCTGCATCCTCTATGGTTACATACACCACTGTTATCCTCTCATGTCTATAATCTCCTTCTCACCTGTTCTTTCACATTTTCTTCCCTCTCACTTTTGTATTTGTCTGCATCCTCAACTTGGTTTTGATTCTCTCCAATTATTTGATCTTAGTCTCCCCCCCATCTTTGTTCTAATTTTTCTGACATATTCTTCACAGTGTAAGGGCCCACCAGAAACCTTAAACCATAGGTCAATTCTCCAAACTATTTTTCATTCTGTCCTCATTCAAGCTTTTTATTCTCCTAACCGCTTTTCTATATATACTATAATCTATCCTTCCATCTATGGGGTATATTTATCAAAGAGTGAAATTAGAGATCTCCACAGTCTGCTCGAGTGAAATTCTCCATTCATTTCTATGAGATTTTTAAAAGAGTATTTATCAATGGGCAAAAGTGAATGACTGGATAGGCTGTAGGGCAGACTGTAGCCACTACCCATTTGAATATTTCCAAATCCATTGATGCCTAAAGGCCCAGGAAATAGAGATAGACAGGTTGAGTGGTTATATAATCATTAGGGATGCACCAAATCTAGGATTTGGTTCAGGATTTGACTAAGATTCTGCCTTTTTCAGCAGGATTTATAGTTAAATAGTTACATAGTTACATAGTTAAATCGGGTTGAAAAAAGACAAAGTCCATCAAGTCCAACCCCTCCAAATGAAAACTTAGCATCCATACACACACCCCTCCATACTTTGACATAAACTATATATACCCATATATATACTACCGTATATACTCGAGTATAAGCCGACCCGAGTATAAGCCAAGTACCTAATTTTACCTATGAAAACTGGGAAAACGTATTGACTCTAGTATAAGCCTAGACACAACTACAGCTCTGTCTCCCAGCAGCGCACATTCTGCCAAAGCGACCCCCCCAGTGATCAACCGGACTTCTTTGCAAAGTTGATGGTGACAGAGAATTGCCAAACGGATTACTGTGTGCATTGTCCCACTGTCCCACAATGTGCAGAGGGTGCTGTTTGATATTGTCATCACTGTTAATCTTTCGTATAACCAACAGAGGGCGCTGTGTGATATTGCAGTCACTGTTATTCTTTCATATATCCAACAGAGGGCACTGTGTGATATTGCAGTCACTGTTATTCTTCCATATAACCAACAGATGGCGCTGTGTGATATTGCAGTCACTGTTATTCTTTCATATAACCAACAGAGGGTGCTGTGTGATATTGCAGTCACTGTTATTCTTTCATATAACCAACAGAGGGCGCACTGTTATTCTTTCATACAACCAACAGATGGCGCTGTGTGATATTGCAGTCAATGTTATTCTTTCATATAACCAACAGAGGGTGCTGTGTGATATTGCAGTCACTGTTATTCTTTCATATAACCAACAGAGGGCGCACTGTTATTCTTTCATACAACCAACAGATGGCGCTGTGTGATATTGCAGTCACTGTTATTCTTTCATATAACCAACAGATGGCGCTGTGTGATATTGCAGTCAATGTTATTCTTTCATATAACCAACAGAGGGTGCTGTGTGATATTGCAGTCACTGTTATTCTTTCATATAACCAACAGAGGGCGCACTGTTATTCTTTCATACAACCAACAGATGGCGCTGTGTGATATTGCAGTCACTGTTATTCTTTCATATAACCAACAGATGGCGCTGTGTGATATTGCAGTCAATGTTATTCTTTCATATAACCAACAGATGGAGCTGTGTGATATTGCAGTCACTGTTAATCTTTCATATAACCAACAGAGGGCGCACTGTTATTCTTTCATACAACCAACAGATGGCGCTGTGTGATATTTGCAGTCACTGTTATTCTTTCATATAACCAACAGATGGCGCTGTGTGATACTGCAGTCACTGTTATTCTTTCATATAACCAACAGAGGGCGCACTGTTATTCTTTCATATAACCAACAGAGGGCATTGTGGGATATTGCAGTCTCTCTGCAGTGTACTGTTGGTATAGGAATGATTAAAAGTGACTGCAATCTCAGCTACTCGGGTCGGGTACTGCTCACCTGAGTATAAGCCGAGGTAGACTTTTTCAGCACATTTTGGATGCTGAAAAACTCGGTTTATACTCTGGTATATACGGTAACTATAGAGTTTAGTATCACAAAAGCCTTTGATATTATGTCTGTCCAAGAATCATCCAAGCCATTCTTAAAGGCATTAACAGAATCAGCCATCACAACATCACCCGGCAGTGCATTCCACAACCTCACTGTCCTGACTGTGAAGAACCCCCTACGTTGCTTCAAATGAAAGTTCTTTTCTTCTAGTCTGAAGGGGAGGCCTCTGGTACGGTGATCCACTTTATGGGTAAAAAGGTCCCCTGCTATTTGTCTATAATGTCCTCTAATGTACTTGTAAAGTGTAATCATGTCCCCTCGCAAATGCCTTTTTTTCGGATTTGGCGAATTCCAAATGCCTGGCCAAACCAAATCACATGGCTTTTCGTCACACAAACATGGAATTCAAAAATGTCTTAACCACATGCTACATGTGTTCTCTTTCCACCTTTTTCCTCTAATTTACAAATGCAAATTAGAGTTTGGATTCATTTCAGGATTCATGACTCAATAGAAGAGTCAATGGACATATATCAAGCAGCGGTGTGCCGGTAGCAGTTTTAACTTTCTTCAATTCAGTAATTACTACAGCGTAAAGGGAACTTCCTCAGAGGATTTGGAACGTAGGTCTCTAAACTTGGATTCCCAAGTGTGGATGTGACCAACCCTCTCCTTGCACTCTATTCATTAAGCTTTGCTTTACCTATCCTTGCACTCTATTCATTAAGCTAACTGTATCACATTTATACAGTCAATGGAAATCACATTTAATATGAGCTGGACTTATTGATATCATCAGGGCACAGGGGTGCATTATAAATCACTCACTGCTTAGCAATTATTTAACAGTAAAGGATACAACATGAGAATATGGCAGATAAACCAACTGGTTTAACTAGCCTGCCCGATTTCTGATTCTTTTTACTGATTTTCACACTATACCAAATGTGGTTCCATGCTGTTATTTAATTATACAATATAAGGATATCAGAAGTCACTGAGGGGTTCTGTGGCCATATAAAGGCACAAGGCTACAGGCTGAGTTATACAGGGAACTCTGAGTATCACTCATGTATTATAAGGGATAATGTACCCCCTACTGTAAATGATAAGGATATTAGAAGTCACTGAGGAGTTCTGTGACCATATAAAGGCACAAGGCTGCAGGCTGAGTTATACAGGGAACTCTGAGTATCACTTATGTATTATAAGGGATAATGTACTCCCTACTGTAAGTTATAAAAATATATGAGTTGTCACTGAGGGGTTCTGTGACCATATAAAGGCAGAAGGCTGCTGGCTGAGTTATACAGGTTAGAAAACAGAGGTAACATCTAATATACTTATAAATGGGGGAACAGTATATGATGTATAATTGATAGTGAGTCAGGTAGTGACACCCCTACACACCAATTATAACTCTAATCACTAAGCTAAGGACACAATGAAGAGATTACTCATGATGACTTTTATTATATGTACAATCTTCTATACCAAATACCAGATCAAAAAAGCATACAACTGTTTTTGACAGTAATGCTAACATTTTTGTATTAAACTGGTGGCAGCTCATTGGAAACCATGCGTGAGTTATTTATATTTAATACTGAATGCGACAATGGAACAGTGCATAACCACCCCCATGCACAGCGCCCAAACACATTGCTTTATTCCGAGCAATCTCACCGGAACACAGAGAGCCTAAAGCCATAGTCTGACAGGATCAGCTGGAGAGCCCCCAGCAATTAATTCTGAAAGCCGGAATCGCTGGCAGCACAGGCAGCAACACAAATATAAACACTTTATGGTTCAGCATGTATGATTTACACAATTTCGTTACTACGAGCATTTAACCACTTTTTAGTAATGGAATATCATTTCTGTGTCAACGGGTTTTTTTAAGGTAAAATATATCTAATTAATAATCGTGCATTTGGTTTCACTTAGACAGTACATACATTATGTAACTTCCTTCTCTGTATATTTGCATTTATTCATTAGAGTGGGAAGTGTCATATTGTTTCCTTTAGACAGTACAGTATGAGGTATAGATTATTGTGTGCCCAGAACATTACATATATCTGCATATCGTAGCTAAATATATTCATATGATGAACTTATGGAAATTCGCCATCCTTGTTTCCCAATGGAAAAATATGATCGCCGCCATAAGATGTGAAATTGATGAATGAACTTGGAAAATTAATGACATCTTAAAAAACGGTTAATGCATCTCTTTCAGTGTTAGTCGCCACATAATTACACGCTAAAGAGATTCCTTCCCATGCAGCGGAGGATATTAATTGAAAAGCGCAATTAGAAATGAGGGGCTATTTTAAAAGCACTTAGAAAATTGCAGGGAAAAGTGAGGCCAATATTATTAGAGGCTCATTATTTCTCAATTATTGTGCTATTAACATAAGATATATATTCCTGCCGTGAAATGAGTAGCACTTGGAGTGTTACAGGCTGGAGGGTTGAGTACATGGGTCAGATCATCCTAAAAATTTATATGGAATGCACTCAGCAAGCATATAATTTGCTCATGGCCAATATGCTCCTTCCTTGCACAAAAATATAATTATAGTATTATATATTTCCAATAGGCTTTTCTCTAACCTGTTATTAGTAGTTAGTCTCCCAGTTGACTGGGGCCAAACAAAGAATGTAGTTTAGTCTAGCTAGAGTATGAAGAAAGTTCCCATACCCAAAGGGGGTGCAGCAGTCTCCTTTAAGTGTTCTCAGACCAAACGGATTGCAGCAGCAAGCCTCCTAGAATGCCCACAACTAAGCTAAGCTAAGAGCAGTGCACCCTCTGTATTTACTTTCATGAAGTCTTCTCTTGATGGTAGACTTGGATATCGATACGCCTACCTCCTGGAGAGTGTTGTTCACTTGTTTGGCTGTTCACTTGGTTTCTCTTCATCATGGAAATGATTCTGTGATCATCCACCACTGTTGTCTTCTGTGGACGTCCAGGTCTTTTTGCGTTTTTGAGTTCACCAGTGTTTTCTTTCTTTCTCAGGATGTACCAAAATGTAGATGACTTGTTTCACCTACATGGAGAGCTCCTTTGACCGTATGTTGTCTGTTTACAGCAAAATCTTCCACATACAAGCACCTCCCTCAAATTAACTCCAGGGCTTTTATCTGCTTCATTGATAATGACATAACAAATTAATTGCTAACACCAGCCCATGAATTAGCCTTTGAGTCAATTGTCCAATTGCTTTTGAGCCCCTGAAATGAAGGGGTTGTGTTAAAAAAAAAGGCTTTAGTTCTTCACATTTTTGTTCAACATTTTTGTGGTACCTCTATTCAAAAAAGGATCCCGTTCTCAGCCTCAAAACTATAGGCCAGTTAGTCTGACGTCAGTGGTAGGAAAGCTTTTCGAAGGGTTAATAAAGGATAAGATACTGGACTTCATAGCAAATCATAATACTATGAGTTTGTGCCAGCATGGTTTTATGCGTAATAGATCTTGCCAGACTAACTTAATTTCTTTTTATGAGAATGTAAGTAGACACCTCGATTCTGGGATGGCAGTGGATGTGATTTACTTAGATTTTGCTAAAGCATTTGATACAGTGCCACACAAAAGGTTACTGGTTAAATTAAGGAATGTTGGCCTGGAACATAGTATTTGTACCTGGATAGAGAACTGGCTAAAAGATAGACTACAAAGAGTGGTGGTAAATGGAACATTTTGTAATTGGACCAGTGTTGTTAGTGGAGTACCGCAGGGCTCTGTACTAGGTCCCTTGCTTTTCAACTTGTTTATTAATGACCTGGAGGTGGGCATTGAAAGTACTGTTTCTATTTTTGCAGATGATACTAAATTGTGCAGAACTATAGGTTCCATGCAGGATGCTGCCACTTTGCAGAGTGATTTGTCTAAACTGGAAAACTGGGCAGAAAACTGGAAAATGAGGTTCAATGTTGATAAATGCAAGGTTATGCACTTTGGCAAAAATAATATAAATGCAAGTTATACACTAAATGGCAGTGTGTTGGGAGTTTCCTTAAATGAGAAGGATCTAGGGGTCTTTGTAGATAACACGTTGTCTAATTCTGAGCAGTGTCATTCTGTGGCTACTAAAGCAAATAAAGTTCTGTCTTGCATAAAAAAGGGCATTAACTCAAGGGATGAAAACATAATTATGCCTCTTTATAGGTCCCTGGTAAGGCCTCATCTGGAGTATGCAGTGCAGTTTTGGACTCCAGTCCTTAAGAGGGATATAAATGAGCTGGAGAGAGTGCAGAGACGTGCAACTAAATTGGTCAGGGATGGAAGACTTAAATTATGAAGGTAGACTGTCAAGGTTGGGGTTGTTTTCTCTGAAAAAAAGGCGCTTGCGAGGGGACATGATTACACTTTACAAGTACATTAGAGGACATTATAGACAAATGGCAGGGGACCTTTTTACCCATAAAGTGGATCACCGTACCAGAGGGCACCCCTTTAGACTAGAAGAAAAGAACTTTCATTTGAAGCAACGTAGGGGGTTCTTCACAGTCAGGACAGTGAGGTTGTGGAATGCACTGCCGGGTGATGTTGTGATGGCTGATTCAGTTAATGCCTTTAAGAATGGCTTGGATGATTTTTTGGACAGACATAATATCAAAGGCTATTGTGATACTAAGCTCTATAGTTAGTATAGGTATAGGTTTGTTCAAATATTTGAACTATAGATTAAAGCTAGTCTCTCCATTTTATACACTTAGGAAGTGGAACAAATAAGTTGGTCATACATGCAAAAGATCTGCAAGGTCACCAAACAAACGGATGTCTCCCCTATATGCCAAACTTGAGGTGGGTGATATTGAGCTGATCCAATTGTGGGCCTTAGAGCCCTACGATTAGATCACAATGCGGGAATATGCACTGATGTGGTCCTTAATCCACCAGGATGGGTTTTTTTTTCCGACCAGACGAATATAGGTGAATAGGTGTGAACCTAATAGCTTACTATTCCATGAAGGAATCTTTTTTTTTAAAAAAAATCATAGATCAGTGCATGGAAGTGAAGTGAACCAAATATCAATTATCTATAGCTATTGAGTTTGTAAATAAGCGTTCCTAAATTCTTCCGGCCTACATCTGCTGTTCCGATTATCAGAGGTTATTGATCAGCAAAAGAACACACGCATGATACAAAGTCACACCATGAGGCATGTTTACAGAAGAGCGTTTTTAAAAAACAATTTGTCAAAATGACAATTCTCAGGGACATCTCCAATTTACTTAAAGGCAAATAACACAATTCACTAGAGTAAATACACAAATTTTTCAAAATGTGAAAGTTTCTTTTCTTTACCCACTTCGCCTGACTGGTTCTGCCTGGTGAATTAACAAAATGAAGCTACATCCTAAACATTATTTTGTCAGTAGCATCAAATCCTGTATTCCAAAAAAGGCATAAAAAAATACTGCCGTTTTTCCATATTTTAATGTTGGATTACGTTTACAAGTTGTAACTGTTAAATATATGTTATATAAACTCTTTTAAAAGAGGGAGAGCTCTTGCACACCCAGATAATGTAAATAATAGGCAATTAGCTTGGTGCTCGATGATAGAGGCAACGGCAACCTCCACATATCCATAAAAAGGAAACAAACCGGCACACAAGACCTTTGTTGCAGGTATCCCTGTGCAGAAATTTTTGTGTAAACTCTTTTAGTATTTGAAGTTCATGCCACATTTGTTTTAGGGTAGGATCATTTCTAGGTAGGGATGTAGCAAACTGTTCGCCGGCGAACTAGTTCGCGCGAACTTTGACTGTTCGCGTCTGCCGCAAGTTCGCGAACGTCGCGCGACGTTCGCCAATAGGCGTTCGCGTCAAAATCGTTCGACCATTCGATCGCTAAAATCGAACGATTTTCGTTCGAATCGAACGATCAAAGCCATTGGATTGAATGAAATCATTCGATCCAATGGCTTCGATCGTTCGATACGAACGAAAATCGTTCGATCGAACGATTAAAATCCTTCGATCGTTCGAATCGAACGATTTTCGGATGTTCGAAGTTCGCAAACTGTTCGGGAACTGTTCGCATTTTTTGCCGGTGTTCGCGAACGGCGTTCGCAAACACATACACGGCAGTTCGCTACATCCCTATTTCTAGGATCTCTTTTGTCGCATTTTACTTCCTTGGCCACTTCCAGCAATCACTAATACATACTGTACATATGACCTACATATACCTGCCTTATTTAAATTGATGTAAGCAAAGTATTTTTACGATATAGGAAGAAAGTAATGCTAGAAAAATTTGCTAAGAAACTTTCACGCTAATAAATTACATCAGCGTTCTCTTGCCAAGATAAAAAGTAGCATTTTGATAAATAAGCGTATGTGTCACAAAATAACGGCTGATGTTGTTGCGCCAAGTATGGCAACGTTTCCTAAAGTGAAAATTTGGACCTAAGTAAATATGCTCCCATGTGCCAGGGCTATTTCCTCAATGCACACAATATGGCAGCCTATATAAAAACCCAAGGGAACCCCAGGATATCAGCATAATAAGCCTTGCTGATGCACAATGCGAATTTTTCATGTATTCCTAACCTACTGCAATTTGTTTTTCCTGTTTTAATTTTAAGTAATAAATTGCTTGGAACCTCTGAGCTCCCTGACCCACAACAACAAATACGTCTATAATGGCCGCCTATCTGCGGCTGATACTTTATTACAGTTCTATCTAATTATTTATTCCTTTGTGGCGCCGCTCAAAATGAAAACACACATTCTTCTCAATGTTCCACTGAAATGGCAATTTATCTGCTACACAAAAAACATGGCACTCGGCCCTTGGCTGGGATATTAGAGGATAATTTTGAAATCAATGAAATTGTTCACTTTTAACATTGTCACTTGTGCAATTTATGGAAAGGCCAATAAATTCGTGCATGCTGAAAACAGCGTTTTTGTTGCCAAACATATCGACTAGATCATCCATTCATTTAAGAGACTTGATGTCTTACTGATAGTATGAGGCAATAGGCTGGGCTGGAATCTTGTCACTGGGACTAGAAATTGTGCTAAATAGCCCCAGGATTTTACCAGCCTGTAGCCAATGACATTATATCAATTACAAAAGCAACCAAAGTTGCAGTCAGTCAAAAATAGTTGTTGGATGCATTGAAAACGTTCATCAAAGAGAATTAGCATTAGAATATTCAGAGCTAGACCAACCTGTAGCCAGTAAGAGCATAGGAACCTTCCCAAGGTCAGACCAAACTGCAGCCAATAAGAGCATAAAAACCTTCACAAGGCTAGACCAGCCTGGAGGTAACAAGAGCATAATAGTAATGTAAGTTATCTATAAAAGTTGCTGACAAATGAGGACTCATTGAAGCTGTTTGTGATATACTATATGTGTTGCTCTGTGTTACTGAAAGCTTCCACAAGTCTCTGTATTTGATGAATAAATAAAGCATCTGTTATGCTGAAAACCTTGTCATCGTGATCTACAATAAGGTTCAGGTGAGTAAAAAAAATATTAGCAGAACTTTTACTAGGGTAGTCCAACCTGGAGCCAATGAGAGCATAAGAACTATTATTAAACCATTACTAAACCAACTTGGAGCCAATAAGAAACCCTTCACAAGGCCAGAGCAAACTGTAGCAAATAAGAAAATAAGCACCTTCACAAGGCAAGACCAACCTGGAGTCAATAAGAATATAAGAACCTTCACAACCTGGAGCCAATACCAGCATAAGCATTTTTAAAAGGCAAGACCTACCTGGAGCCAGGGCATTAAAAGTCAACAAATAATGTCTACAGGCCTAGCCCAGCTTGTATCCAATGAAAATATCAGAACCTTCACAGATCTAGATCAACCTAATAGTTAGATACTACAACCCCTTAGTAGCCCGATGGTCAGTGCACAAAAATATAATTATGAACAAGCAGGAAAGCAATTGTTGTGTCACTTTGTGCGCTCATCATATAGTGAATCTTTATCTGCTCAATAAATCTAATTAGAGCTGAAGGGCAGGTCAGTAAAATAGGGGTATATATGTTTGTATGGAGCCCACTGTAGGCTGGAGCATTCAATAGCAGTGGGGGGAGGGGGACCAAGGGTGAAAGTCATTTCCTCCCTTCAGCCAAATATAATTAGTCAATTGCCCTTACAGCAATTCTTTGCATCAAATTAACTGGGCACCACCTGACAAAGCATAGATGCTCTGATGGTTTGGTGGCCTCCGTGTTTGCTCACTTGACTTTCTAACTGCTCCTAACTCTGTACCAATGATTGCTGATAAAGCATTTGCACAAGAAGTCAATATATACCTTTCTTCATGTGTGCAAGCTCCTGGGACAGGACCAGAGACAGGAAATCCAGCAGGCAAACATGGCAGCAGTCTACTCTGCTCCACAGCTTTGCCTTTTCAGTTCAGCTATGGGAGAAGAGGGACATTCTGGGGTATCGGTGCATTTGGGGAGAGGGAAAAGAGGTCTGTGAGGGACCCTATGATTAAATAGTTTGTTTACTTCCCCTTTAAATTGTAGTTTTAAGATTACTTGATAGTTTTTAGACTACTTAAGTTATAAAAAGATGTGGAGTTTGCCTTATGTACTGTTACTAATATAAAAATATATAAATAATATAAAAACCCACGTACATTGTTAGACTGGCCCACTGGCCAGGAACAGCCCCCTAAGTCTGCTCATAGCCTATACAGAGAGATATAAAATTATGGAGCACAGCTATTGCCCTGTAGATACAAGGAAGCTATTTAGGATAGGTATTCCTCTGTACTAAGCACCTGTGATTGCCATGTACAGAACAGGGTCCAGTTTAATTCCCAGCATATTGGCAGACTCCCTGTTAGAGAAGTTTAGGCACGTCCATCTATATTGATAAGGAACCCCTGCCATTATTTATCTGCTTATTTGTACAGTTTATCCAAATCATTCTTGAGAGATGTGACATTGTGTTCCGAGCTCACTACTTAATATAACCTGGTGTCAGCAAAACAGGACGCTACCTTTATTGGGTTTAGATTGTCAATAAAACACATTAGAAACTTGCCAAGTCTGGAGTTAACCCTATAATGAAACATCACTTTCCATAGGGATGGTAAATTGCCAGCTAGGTCTGGTACTTACTGGTAAAGATGTAATATCCTATAAATCCCTGCTTTCCCTGCCCCACTCCTCTACAAGATCACCCGATATAAGGACAGGCCTGCCTCTGCACTGGCCATTTCCCAGCCCCAGCTGCCAATTTTTCTGCCCACCCATTTCCCCATCCCATGAAGTCACTGCCTGCCCCCAACCCAAAGGCCAGTATTATGCCACACAAAAAAGATGGCAACCCTATTTTCTCATAGGAACAAACATTGTATAACTGAGGGACCTGCACCTTTGCACATATGGAATTCTCTCCCTGAAGCCATTGTAATGGCACATAGAGTAGCTAAGTTTTAAATAAGGGTTGCATATAGCAAACTTCCAAACTTAAGTCTGTACATGTGCAGATCTCAGACGCAACTGCTTCCTCTATAAGAGTATAACCTCATGCACTAGGAAAGCACAGCAGCAAATGAGTACTTAATAAAGCTTTTTATACTGACGTTTTGCGGCCTGAGGTTGAGTTTCCTTCTCCAACAGAGCTAGAAAGAATCAAACAAAAGAACGAGCCTTAACAAAGCATACTTAATGAAATGGAATAATAAAACACAGGAACGAATTTGTAAAAAAATACAATTTGCCGGTGAGTGTAGGAAAATGCTGACGCATCTTAATGCCAAGGCTACCGCATCTCCTTGATACTATCAATCTGCAAGAATCATGCCAGCAAAGAAAGGGAACTTCGTTATAGGTTATAAAGGAGACCTGACTGTAATGTCTCTCATGTACTTTCATCTTGTGGATTCACCTCACTCACTGAAACTGAACCCTCAAGTTATCATCGGCAAGCACTGCAAAATATAGGGACACCATTATAAAGAAAGTAGAAGTCACTTTGGGGTTCTGTGACCAAATAAAGGCACAAGGCTGCAGGTTGAGTTAAACAGGAAACTCTGAATCATCACCCATGTATTATAAAGGATAATGTAATGTACCCCATACTGTAAATTATAAGGATATTAGAAGTCACTCAGTAATTTCATGATTTCATAAAGGCACAAGGCTGCAGGTTGAGTTATACAGGGAACTCTGAGTATCACTCATGTATTATAAGGGATAATGTACCCCCTACTGTAAATTATAAGGATATTAGAAGCCACTGAGGGGTTATGTGACCATATAAAGGCAAAAGGCTGAGTTATACAGGGAACTCTGAGTATCACTTATGTATTATAAGGGATAATGTACCCCATACTGTAAATTATAAGGATATTGGAAGTCACAAAGGTGTTCTGTGACCATATAAAGTCACTAGGTTACAGGCTGAGTTATACCGAGAAATCTGAGTATCACTTATGCATAATAAGAGATAATGTACCCCCTACTGTAAATTACTGTATAAGAATATTAGAAGTCACTGAGGGGTTCTATGGACGTATAAAGGCACAAGGCTGCAGGCTGAGTTATACAGGGAACTCTGAGTATTATTCATGTATTTTAAGGCATAATGTACCCCCTACTGTAAATTATAAGGATATTAGAAGTCACTGAGGGGTTCTGTGACCATATAAAGACACAAGGCTGCAGGCTGAGTTATACAGGGAACTCTGAGTATTATTCATGTATTTTATGGGATAATGTACCCCCTACTGTAAATTATAAGGATATTAGAAGTCACTGAGGGGTTCTGTGACCATATAAAGACACAAGGCTACAGGCTGGGATATACATTTAGTCGGTGCTATAGCACACAATTACTAACGTAGGTAAGAGAGAATTATGACTAATATGTTACTTTCTGACAAGAGTCCAGCACAAGCAGTGGAATATGAAATATTATTAATTACGCAATTACCACCAGAGAAGTAGGAGAAGATTAAAGCTCCCGTTAGCAATTAAAGGTGTTGCAGCACTTTCTAAATAACTTCATAAAGAGAAATCTGGTGTTATTTTTTTTTATTCTCTTCTTAGGATTCAGACTCCTAAGTTTACTGAAGTCAGATTTACTTTGTTTGTTCTTTTCTGAAGAAAATCATTGATCTTCTGATAAAGAGAATGCAGGGTATAAATATGCAGCACAAGATTACCATTGACTTCCGTACAGTAAATCTCGCCGCTCTGATTTATTGGTATAAGCTCTAATTCTTTCTGTGACCAGTTGTCCGGCGTCTCATCAAAAGCAACATTCTCCATTACGCCAACCTTTTCTTTTTTTTAATTAAGTGGAACATTCTCACAGCCAGATCATTAGTGTAGCTAATTCCTGCTATCAAAGTACTTGTGCTGCCTTGAAAATGCCTTTTGGGCTGAAAATAAATATATCAGAACTCATTTATTAACACAAAGGCAAACCGTAACATTTCTGTATTTGCATTTTGTATATATTTTTGCCCCTAGCACATTGCGTCAGGGTTCTTAAACTGAACATTTTTTAATTTGAAAATCTGCCTTTTCACCAGCAGCTCCCTCTGTTAATATATATACAGGATACTCTGTGTGCACTCTTCCCTCTCTGGAAGTGCCCCAGCATCCCTACTTTGCCCTATAGTCAATGATTCCTAAACTGTGGCTCTGGACTCCATATGAGACTAAAGCATAAATACAAATGCCCAGTCTCAGACCAGTTAGGGTGGTATTTGGGGTGAGTGCTTGTTTGTGCCCTGAGTACCCCTGGAACTATAGCTGGGTGACTGTTACCCCAATGTTTCTATATATCTGTAACCTTGTTATTAGCTAAGGGGACCCAGCCTGAAGGTCATTTAGGGTTAGATTTGGGCCGAGCCTGAAGGTCAGTTAGGGTGAGATTTGGGGTTAGTTCTTATTTGTGCCCTGGGTACCCCTGGAACTATAGCAGGGTGACTGTTACCCCAATGTTTCTATATATCTGTAACCTTGTTATTAGCTAAGGGGACCCAGCCTGAAGGTCATTTAGGGTTAGATTTGGGGTGAGTGCTTAATTGTGCCCTGGGTACCCCTGAAACTATAGCAGGGTGACTGTTACCCCAATGTTTTTATATATCTGTAACCTTGTTCTGAGCCAGGGGTAGGCAACCCATGGCTCCGGAGACTCATGCGGCTCTTTATCCTGCTTGCTGTGGCTCGGTCTTGCGGCTTTGCCTGTTACGTCAACTATACAGTCCTCACACCTGCTGGTGGCTTCTTGAGTCTGCGGCCACAATAAGCCAACGGTTAGCTTACTGCGGTCGCACACCCAGGAAGCCGCCAGCAGGTGCGAGGGCTGTATAGACATCCCAGAAGTGACAGGCAAGACCGAGCCGCAGCAAGATGATTCATCATGGTCCTTACCGCTGGTAGCACTCTCAAGACAAGAGAGGGAAGATCAGCATTGAGCTTCAGAAACAGAAGTCACCTTAAACAGATGAGAACACTAGCATTTATAAGGGCTATTCAGTGTTTAATTTATTTCAAAGTAGGCCTACACATACACATTGCACTTCTGTTTGTTATATTCTGTTGTCGTAAAAGTTAAAATTAAAAAAGTTTGAAACTTTTAAAAGTTTATAAGCTGTATTTTTTTGCGGCTACAGACTATTTTTCTTTAGTGGAAGAAGGGGCAAAATGGCTCATTTGATAGTAAAGGTTGCTGACCCCTGTTCCGAGCTAAGGGGGCCTAGCCTGAAGGTCAGTTAGGGGGACATTTGGGGTGAGTGCTTATTTGTGCCCTGGGTACCCCTGGAAATATATCTGGTTGAGTGTGACAGCATGACACTTCTCTCTCTATATGGGGCAAATTTACTAAACAGCAGAAATTTGCCGACGGCTTCACAGGCAGCGCAACAGTTTTCCAGGCAAATTCACTTACATTTGTCCAGGGTGCCGAACGCTGGCGAAGTTGCCCTAGCGTTAATTCGGCAAGCAGAGCGAAGTTGCGCTAGCGTTGGCTAATTGCATAAGGCGGGAAGTTAAAGTTGAATGGACGTATATGTTGGAGCAAATACATTACACTACACAAGCCCAAAGAAGCTTGATAAAAGAAAATAGAGTTGTTACAATGCCCAACACATGAGCCCAGTGTATAGTTTATGTGCCATATGTAAGGACGCCAGCGTTTTTTCAACAAAATTTTGAGGAAGTCCTATCTACTCTATTGCACTTCGCCTGGTCTGAGGTGGTGAAGGCAAGTCTGGCGCAAGAGGTAACGTTCAGTAAAATCCAAATATTATGCCTCTGTTTGACTAAAAAAAGACAAGCCATTCAAATAAATTTCATATCATCAAACAGATTAGTTGCCCAGGATGTACCATCGGAATCATCATTGTCTAATAACCTTTTTTAACCCAGTCTGAAATATGCCACAAGGACTAGTCTACTATTTCTGCTATTTCTTTGGTGCAGGTTTCAGCAGAGTATTATCTGATCATTAAAAGTTGATACTCTATTTACCTAGAGAGAGCAGTTTAGGCACTGTGACAAAATTATGTTTTCAAGCGTAAAGTAAATCATTGAAGTAGGGAAATAAAACCAAAGTAATATCTTTAGCAATGCAGCTTGTGGAAAAAGCTTCCAGAAATTGTACCCAAACAGTCTCATGCTTGTTATAAACATATGCTGTACACAATGCAATAGAACTGAGGGATAAATTGATATACTAAGGAAGAGGGACCTACCAATGACAACAAGTTCATACAAATCAATGTATCCCAGAGTTGGAAATGGTTTACAGAATTTTTGTGGTTGCTTTCCTCTGTGTGTCTGCATGTCAGCATCAGAGTAATCAAATCTGCCCACACAGATTTACTTCCCTTTCCAACTTAGATTTACTAGACATAAGACCTTTAGTGTGTAATACCCCCTAAAGTTGGGCATTCTGCATCCCAGTGCCACATGCTGTGGCCAGAACTGGAAAGCATATGTGTCAGAAATGAAGAATTACTAGTATGAGTGGGGGGAAGTCTTGTACTTAGTATATATAAAGCAGGGGCAACATTGTACTAGTATATCTATAGTAATAAAGCAAATCATCTGGACTTGCTGCCCAGCAAGTTCAGTTTATTTGACTTATTACTATAGATATACCATGACCTGGATGAATGGGAACCATCACAGATCACATTGTACTAAGGCTTATAATCCTTGCATCTTTCCTTTCTTATTGCTAGCACAGAGCAGTCCTTATAATACATATATATATACACATATGGAAGCATGAAGAAAGTTATCATTTTGACACCTGTAGACAGTATGTTGTGGGGGTATTTGTTTACAACATTCCTTCTCTGTATATTTGTATTCATACATATGGGTAGGAGGTGCCAGATTATTTCCGATAGACAGTACAGTATGAGGGTATAGTTTACTGTGTGCCAAGAACATTCCTTCTTATCTTTGTTGTACAAAGTTTTGTACACAAATGGTTGGCAGATACAATACTGATTCCCTTAGACAGTCATGTTTGTATTCAGAAATATGGATGGGAGCTGCACAATTCTATTGCAGTGTGAGACCATCTGTGTATAGCACAGACCTTAGGGCAATGGCAAGGGCACTGCATATTGCTGTTACTAGATTGTTTGTATAAATTGTAATTACTATGGGACAAACATATTGAATAATGCAGGCTAAACAGCAAGATAGATATTCTTTGAAGTAAAGATGGCACTTCTGTAGACATAAAGCAGCTGTTAAACTCAGCACCTTGCACCCCTCGTTGAATGTGCCGAGCTGGGGGGAAGCACCTGGTAAAGGCACCAAAAGAAAAGAGAAGAGCTTTGATCATGAGTTGCTATTGTCAGTAAGAAATTAGATGACAGCCCTTTCTTATTAGTGAGACAAATGGAAAGGCAATGACTTGGGTGATCAAGCTAAGCTTCTGGGGTGGGGAGCTTGTGTATGAGAGCGAGTCTCTGCTCTTTGTTACAGGCTGCTGTACTGTTTAACTGTGTCAAAGATTCCCAGGGTCTGGAAATACATCTGGATCAGAGCCACTGTGTCCCACAGGATCCAATATTGGAACAGCAGCCTGAGCGTTTACAATTCTAATGTTCCATGGAACTTGCTCAGCTAAATGCCTCCTGCATAAACATACCATTAAGGGAGTCTATTCTTTGTGGCAAATCTGGAAAGGCCTGGTATCAGGGGAGAGATGGCATCAAGTTTAGTGAAGGATCAGCGAGAAAGGCATTTGTGCATGAGAGTGGCATGCCTGCTGAACAGATGGCCTAACACAAGGGTTTGCGCTTGTTACTGTTGTTGTGTGGGGGTTAAGGAGGAAAACATTTATATTCTGCATGGGATGTTTTTTATTTATGGGGTAAGAGTGTAGGGCATGGACGGAGCAGTGGGCAATATGGAGAAAGGCATTAATTCCCTTACACAAGTGAGCACAACACAAGAAATGGGAACAGTACCATTAGGATCACAAATTGAGACACAGGAAGTGTTTGTGGTATAATAAGGAAGCATAAAGTTTATGTTAAGTGTTAAATTGCTGCCATTCCAAAGTACCATTACCACGTCCTGTGACTTACTCATAGCTACTTCCTGGAACCAGTAGCACTTCCTGCGTCTTATTCAACACTACTTCATGAAGCCAGTTTTACTCAACGCTATTCCGACCGTGTACTCTGTGTGTTTTTGTTAAATGCATGTGGCATTTGGGAACATGGGTACAAAGTGGGTATGGCCAAAAGTTTTTTTGGCAGCAGTTCATTTTCATCCTCTTTTAATTTACAAATATTGTGAGATATGTAATGGTACCATGGGGCAACAGTTAGTATGTCAATAGATGTACTGAGATAGCATGAGGCAGCAGTTTGTGCGACAGGAAGTGCTAAAGGTACAGTGAGACAGGTCGGTAACACAAAATATTGTGCCCACTAGTGTTGCCACCCAGCTGATATTTCACTGGCTTAGCTGGTAAAATAGCGGCCAAACCCAGGTAAATGTGTAACACCCTCTTGTTCCACCCTGATCCCACAACTCATCCATGCCAATGTCTGGTAATATCTTACCTTTTGTGTTCCAATCCCTCCAAATCCACCCTACAGACTGCCCTTTGATGTCAACACTCCACCTAAAAACATCATCGTCCTGCTCCTTAATGTAATGGCTATGCTCCCTTCCATCATCAGCCTGCCCCCATCAAGACCCATCTGATTATATAACATTGAAAAGATGGCACCCTAGTTCTAATAGTGAAGAACAACTTCCTGTCCTATGCTCCCTGTGTGTGCAATACTCTGCCTGCCTTATGCTCCCTGTGTGTGCCACATTCTGCATGCCCTATGTTCCCTGTGTGTGCCATACTCTGCCTGCATTTTGCTCCCTGTGTGTGCCATACTCTGCCTGCCCTATGCTCCTTGTGTGTGCCATACTCTGCCTGTCCTATGCTCCCTGTGTTATATTGTGAGTCTGGTAGGGTTTGTTCTGGGGTTTAATTAGCATTGGGAAATTGTTGTTAGGGGCATCTAAAGTGTTTAATCATGTTCTGGGAGGTTGCTGTTTTATTCACAGAAAAATTACCTCGTTACCTCAGAAGTTGGACAGCACTGCTGTATGGTATCTAGATGCATTACATCCAGATCCATTTCCTCAGACTATTAAGGTAGCAAATAGGGATGTAGCGAACGTCGGAAAAAATGTTCGCGAACATATTCGCGAACTTGCGTCAAAAATGCGAACGGTTCGCGAATGTCGCGAACCCCATAGACTTCAATGGGAAGGCGAATTTTAAAAGCTAGAAATGACATTTCTGGCCAGAAAAATTATTTTAAAGTTGTTTAAAGGGTGCAACGACCTGGACAGTGGCATGCCAGAGGGGGATCAAGGGCAAAAATGTATCTGAAAAATACATTGTTGACACAGCGCTGCGTTTTGTGCTGTAAAGGGCAGAAATCACACTACGTCACTCAGGTGATGTTTCTGGACACGGAATGTGAAAAAGCTCACACAGCTAGGTGGCACTTGGTTAAAGACTGGGCAAACAATGCCTGCAAGGGCAACGTATACAGTAGTGGATACGGAATATATTATTGCTGCTGTAAAAACATCACTCAGGTGATGTTTACGGACACTGAATTATTATTGTTATTTAGACAGAATGTGAAAAAGCTCACACAGCTAGGTGGCACTTGCATACCTCCCAACTGTCCCTCTTTTGACCACTCAACCCCCTGTCCCTCTTTTGTACTGGAAAGTCCCTCTTTTCTCTGCACTGAACAGCCAGAAAAAAAACAGTTTCTAACTTAATTGGCTTTTGGCAGAGAGCTCAGAACAGCTAACAGGTGCAAATAAGATACTTTGTAACAATTTTGACTCTGGTTGGTGCTGGTAGTGGTGAACTACTAGGAGGAGCAGCACACCAGTCCCACTCCCCAACACAGCTAGACTAATAGCACTGGGCTCTTATAGTAGCAAAGTAAAAAAAACAAAAAAGAAAATAAAAGCAGTCCTTACATTGGGTTATTACAGCAGTCAGCACTCAGCAGATGAGATCAGAAGCAGTGCCCACAGCAGCTACATACAGAGCACTGCAGTAGAAGGTAGATTACTACTAGTCAGCAAAGCTAACTAACCTAAACTCACTGTCCCTCAAATCCCTGCAGAGTTCTGTCCCTACAATACAGAGCAGTATCAAGTAGATTACTAGCCAGCAAAGTTACTATCAACTGTCCCTCAAATCACTAAACAGCTCTCTCCCTACACTAGCTCTTCCAAGCACACACAGGCAGAATGAAAAAACGCTGCAGGGCTTCAGTTTATATATGGAAGGGGAGTGGTCCAGGGGGTGTGGGGGTGGTCCAGGAGGGAGAGCTTCCTGATTGGCTGCCATGTATCTGCTGGTCTGGGGTGAGAGGTAAAAAATAAGCGCCAGCTAAGGCGAACCCAAATTGGCGAACGTCGCGCGACGTTCACAAACATTCGGCGGACGCGAACAGTCGATGTTCGCGCGAACTAGTTTGCGGGCGAACAGTCCGCGACATCCCTAGTAGCAAATGTGCAGCAGCATTGTTTCTTAATTTTCCCTTTAATTCCTCCAGTTAAATCAAAGGGAATGGGGACTGAGCTGTCACGGCAGCCAACACCAGAACCAATGCCAAGCACCCTGGTCTAGGCTCGTGCTTCACCTGTAGTGTGACCATCCTTAGGCCTCGGGAGGAGCCCTCAGCTACTTGGATGCCACCAGGACTTAAACGAGAGGTGCAGGGCTAGAGGTTCTGGATAGGCAGAGGGGCACACTGTTAGCTATAGTCTTTTTGGCCGAAGGTCGCGGTACAGGATGTTCAGCAATAGAGTAGTCAGATCAGGCCAGGTCGGGGCAGGCAGAGAATAAACGTACTCAGGCAGGCAAGGGTCAAACTAGGAAGTCAATCAGAAGGGTTAAGCAGAAGAGGTAGTCAGTATTCAGGCAAAGATCAGGATCCAGAGGTCAGAATAGTCAAAAGCCAGGCAGGGGTCACAACAAGAATCAAACAGGTTCAAAACAGGATAGCAAAAGCGCAGAAAGCACCAGGAACAAACTCCTATAACGGGCAGTGTGTAAAAAGAAAATGTACCTTTAAGTACTTTTAAATTCCGCACCATTGCGCGCTGACGTCATACGTCAGCGCACCTGCGCCTTTAAATTACAAGGAGGCGTCATGCGCTCCCTAAGATACCGGTGCCTGAGGTGCGTCCCTGCCGTCCCCCCACTAGACCACTAGGGTGAGTTTTTGTTATATGAGCTCTGTAATAGGGTAATAAATGTTTAATCTGTAATGATATACTGCAAATAACCTTGAGCTCCAAGGGCACCAGCCATGTTCAACAACACAGTAAATTGATTATTAGCTTCATGGGAGAAATACACGGGAATGAAGGAAGGTGATGAATAATTAAAGTGATGAGAGTGGAGCGTACAAAAGCAGATAACAAAAGGAGGAAGGGCCTTTGTGAGCAACATTTGAAAATAATTACAAATTCCTATGATAGGTGTTAATGGCATTAATTAGATTCTTCCCTGGGATGGCACCACACAGCAAGGAACCACAGGTAGGACAATTAAACTAAGACAAAGTTAACTTGGTGCCTTAGATAAGCTTAAAAGTCAAAATAAAGAGAGGGGTACAGAACAAATCAAATGGAAGCAAAATCTCCCGGGCACAAGGGGACTCAGTAGATTATCAAAGGCAATAAAATAACCAAGGAGACTCAATACTAATAGCAAAAAAGTAATTAGAGGAGCTGAATAGCATGAGACATGTGAGTAGGCCGAGATGGAGAAATTACTACTCTCGCTCTCTCTCTCTCTGCATTGACCTATTTAGGAAGCAATGAAAACTTTAATTAGTTTTCCAATTTCTTTCCATGTGAATTCATTTCAGACTCCCTCCTTTGGCTTAGATTGTCAGCTTATTTGAAAATTGCATGTATTTCATAGTCAAATGGTGGGGTTAAATATCTTCATTCTTCAGGCGCATCAGTATTTCTATGACTTCTTTGGTTATTACTGTAACTGTAGATGATGTACCTCAAAGGGATTCTTTACTACTACTATGGTTGGATGCTACCACTTTAACCATAGCTGCTGGAGAAATAACTGAAGGGTCCGCCTCATCTCCTCCATCTAAAATTCACAGTTCCTCAAGAGTTCTGACAAGGGCAGTTCTTCAGGGTCATGACAATCCTGGAGTGGCATCAAGGTTAATTACAATTGCTTCAGGGGCCAGTTCCTAAATGGCTTCTGACATTTCCAGGTTCTACAATGCCTTCCACCGTCCCATCTAGGTAGATCTCACAGTCACTGTCAAGAAATACAGGAGGGGTTCATAATAGCTGCAGCAGTTTACCACACTGCTTTTTATTAAATCAGGGTGATTATAATACTGTTTTAATTTATCCTAATATGGGCCACCTAAAGCCTTAAAATCCTCTAAATAAACTTAAAATAATATGTTCCAACAATCACCATGCAATAAAATGTAGCACAATGTTCTGGATTAATAACCCCAACTCCAACAGCGCCATGTTTTCTTTAGGACAGAAAAAAAGTTCATTATCCTAGTTAATCTCTCTCAAGTAAAGGCTATACAAATACTCGGCTTCTGAAATCCTGCATTAAACATCTTTAAATCCAGCCCAAATATTGAGACCTGTTTTTCTCTGACTGTTCACATAATCTGTCTTCCTGGTTCTCATTACTAGTGATGGACGAATAAACTTATCAGGCACGAATTTGCAGCGAATTTCCACGTTTTAAATTCATAAAACTGCATAAAATTTGCCAGCAAAAAATCTGCTGCGGCAAAAAAATTTATGCACGCATCAGAATAGTCGCGTGCATTAAAAATAGTCGCGTGTCAGAATTATTTGGACGCTCAATGACTTTAATGAATTTGGACAAAATAGGCGTGCCTATAAAAATTGTCGCAGGCATCGAAATTGAAGCGTGTCAAAATTATTTTATGCCCATTGCCTTAAATTTTTCGCGTTTTGCTAATTTTGCGGTAAATTCACCGATTTTTCTGCGAAACGGTACAAACTCGTCCATCACTACTCATTACTAAAACAATGTAGCAGGAACCAGCTGAGTAACAGACCTGGAAGCTACAAAGAAAATTGAAGATGAACAAATACCTGTAATGGAAATAATAGAATAATAATTTCTGGCCTGACTGCTGTTACAGTTAAATGGTACAGGTACAAGAAAATGTGTGTAAAAGAAAAGAAATGGGGTTATTCTAAAATTACTATTTATGTAAACTATATCCCTTTAATATGGCACTTTCTCCTCTAACAGGGTTAAAGTGAATTAGGATCATGGCAACCAATAAATGACGATTCATCAGAAGACATCATGTATTAAATCATGTATTAAATCATCTAGACAAGTCATGTCTAAGTAGAATTTCATTATTCCAAATCGTTTTTATGGTATATTTTATATCCACTATTGTTATCAACACATTTAATCCTTGCTTGGAGCAGAAAACCCTAGATCAGCTGCAGGCAGCTTTACAGGACAGGATACACTGACTAAAATACATTTAAAAAAAATTGACATTTCGGGGGAGATTTATCAAGGGTCGAAGTGAATTCGAGGGAAATTTCAAAGTAAAAAAATTCGAAACTCGAAGTAATTTTTTTGGATACTTCGACCATCGAATAGGATACTACGACTTTGACTTCGAATTCGATTCAAAGTAAAATCGTTCAAATATTGACCATTCGATAATCGTAGTACTGCCTCTTTAAAAAAAAGTTCGACTTCAATACTTCTCCAAATTAATCTTGCCGAAGTGCTATGTTAGCCTATGGGGACCTACTAAGTTTTTTGAAGTGGAAGAAAAATCATTTGATCAATGGATGAAATACTTTGAATCGTTCGATGCAAAGGATTTCATTGTTCGATTGAATGATTTTACTTTGATCGCAAATGGCCAAATTCGTTGTAAAAAAACTTCAACTTTGATATTCGAAGTCAAAGTATTCCAATGCGATGGTCGAATTTCAAAGCTTTTCCTACTTCGAAATTCGACCCTTGATAAATCTGCCCCTTCATGTAAAAAAATGAAAATAATTAATGATGGACGAATTTGTCCCATTCGAGAAATGGTGAAAAATTAGCAAAACACATTGAAGTGAATGGGCGTCAAAATTATTAAGACACATGTCAATTTTGACGCCTGCTACATTTTTTATACGTGCGCCTATTTTGTCCAAATGCATTAAAGTCAATGGGCATCCGAATAATTTTGACGCACTACAATTTTTATGCAAGCGACTATTCTGACGCGCCCAAATTTTTTGATGCTCCTTGATTTTCACAGCAGTTTTGAATTTATTCGCTGTCGGCGAAACTCGGAAATTTGCTGCGAAGTCGCACCTGGCTAATTTATTCGCCCATCACTAAAAATGATACTATTTACTATTACTGATGACTTATTCTCAGCAGTTATGGCCAATTATAAATATTCTAGCGACTTTTCAGAATCCATCTGGCGACAGAATTTCAAAAAATAATCAGAGGGAAACTTGAGAAATGTTTTAGCAAATAGCAGAGAAAACGACATTTGATGAAAAGAAAAACAGTATTCGCGCTTGCGAAAATAAGCCATTTCCTCAAATCCACACTGGAAAATGTAAAAAAAACTTACCTTTAGTAAAAATGCCATTAAGTGTTAGTAATGGTGGTGATTAATGGACGCACTGGCTCTACAGGACCTGGTGACACATACTAGAGTCTTGCGCAGAACCAATTTGTTAAACCCGACCCGCGACCTGCAACCTGCATACTTACCCACTTGAACCCGCTACCCGACCCCACCCTCAAGTACCTCATCCGCTGACCATCAGGAAACAGGAAGTGCTGTCATTGTAAACTGGAAGTGCCATCATTAGAAGTAGTTGTGATCAGAAACAAAGAGTAAAACCAACTATTGAGAAGACCCGTGACCCGACCCGAAAACCCGGTGAACCGCTGACCGTGTCTATACCCACTGTCGAAACTTCTACCTGCAACCCGCAGGGTACCGCAGGTTTTTGCGAGTAACCCACGGGTATGTGACCCGCTGCAGGACTCTAACATATGCCCACTTGACGCCACGGTTCTACCATATATGGTGCATGTGATAATAATATTCCATTATTTATTATTGAAGTTTGGTGTAACCAATTTATGTCCCTTGATGTCCCTCTGGGGACCAACACCTAGCATACACTCACCAGTGCTTTAAAGCAGCCATGATTGTGCGTGCAAACCCCCGTTTACAGCAGGAAGACAATACTTGTCTGCAAGATCAGTGGATGAAGCTGCTGCACTGTAACACATTACTATTCAATGCCAGACACATTCATTTAAGTCTAGACATCAAATGTCAATTCTGACAGCGTGTCACTTTCCTCTGGTATCAATTAGCTTCTCGGTGATATATAGATTATGTATTGTGCAGAGAGAAATACACTCATACATTTCCATATCCAGCTACTGCAACACGCTAACAAACACACACAGTGGATTCACTGGGCTGTGCCTTGTGTGTGTGGTGTGGGGGGGGGGTGGCATTTAAATGCACAGCTGATGTGATGCCAACTTGTTATTCCATGTGGCTGAATAAAGTATGGTTATCGAATGAAGGGTTTCCTTTTAATTTGAAAACATAATGGGTCACATTGGCAAATAATTCTTTGCTTTAGGGATGCACCAAATCCTTGAAAGGGGTGGTTCACAAATTTTTAGTTTGTTATAGAATGGCTAATTATAAGCAAATTTTTTAATTGGACTTCATTTTTTCTTTTTTTATAGTTTTTGAATTATTTGTCTTCTTCTTGTTCGGTGGTCACTGACCCATCTAAAAACAAATACAGGTATAGGATCCTTTAACTGGAAACCTGTTATCCAGAAAGCTCCGAATTATGGAAAGGCCATCTCCCATAGACTCCATTTTATCCAAATAATCCAAATTTTTAAAAATGATATCCTTTTTCTCTGTAATAATAAAACAGTAGCTTGTACTTGATCCCAACTAAGATAGAATTAATCCTTATTCAAAGCAAAACCAGCCAATTGGGTTTATTTAATGTTTACATAATTTTCTAATAGACTTAAGGTATGAAGATCCAAATTACGGAAGGATCCATTATCCAGAAAACCCCAGGTCTCAAGCATTCTGGATAATAGGTCCCATACCTGTACTACAAATTTAATGTTATTGCTACATTTTGTCACTTATCTTTAATTTTAGGCCCTCTTTTCATATTCATATTTCAGTCTCTTATTCAAATCATTGCATGGTTGCTAGGGTAATTTGGACCCTAACAACCAGATTGCTAAAACTGCAAACTGGAGAGCTGCTGAATAAAAAGCTAAATAACTCAAAAAAAAAATAACTAATAATAAATGAAAACCAATTGCAGATTGTCTTAAAATGTCACTCTCTCCAGCATACTAAAATAAATTTAAAGGTGAACAACCCCTTTAACTCATCAGCCAAATGTTCAGGTGTATGGAATCCATGAGCCAAAGATTATAGCTACAGTGCATCCCTTGTTTCTTTAGATCTTCAGTTACACAGCAGTTTTGCTTTGCTACAAAGAAGCAGTAAGAAAGAGGTCTAGGGAGCATTAGGAGAGAATATCTTGGATGTAGGCAGTGGTGGAGATGAGAGAATCCTTGTGGGAAATAGTTGCTGGAATCATCAAGCAAGAATATGATGTTATTATGGGAGATATGATAAACCACAAGGGAAACAGTTTTAGGAACATTTAATGGCAGAATATCTTGGAATCAGACTGGGGTGCAGATCTAAAGAAAAGTGTCCTAGGGAACATTGTCTGGGAATATATTAGAAGAATTCAGTGAAGCGGGAGGTCAGAAGGTAAAATGTCTGTGTTAATGTTATAGGAATGAAGGGCAAATGAGGGCAAGCATTAATGAAGAGATAAAAGAAGTAATATAGCAGCGCATCCTGTATCCTTGTATTTTACAGTGTTATAGGATGAACTGGGATTGTCCAGGAAGCTGCTATAGTTAAAAATCTTATATGTAAACAACAAGAATGTGCCAGTGCCAGCTTAAAAAATTGGTGTTTCTGGTTACTTTATCAATATTTCTACGAAAGTCCTACTAGTCCCACCCATCTGTTACACTTCCTGCTGCCTCCTTTCCCAGGCTGGGGAGCCGGTTGCACTCAGCACACTGCACTGTAGGGTAGGAACCAATCCGTAGCTAGGCTGACCTGATAGGGAACTGAAGCCTGTCTTTGCTTGTGTGACTGCAGGGCTGTGATTGACTACGCTCTACCTACTGTGCTTCTGGCAGGAACCATTAGGACCCACCCACCCCTTATTTGAATTCCAATAGGGAGCTCCAATAAAGGATTGGATTGGGGCAATTTTTAAAGATATTATTAATTAGCCCAAAGTGAACCCAGCTCCATATATTATTCAACATCACCTACAATATTAGGATGTTAAATTGAGGATCTTAAATTAAGATATCTGGTTACAGTTTGAAGAGCATAGTCATGGGGAAATGTGTTGTCCTTGTAGGAGCTAGCCAAATATGTATTGAACAGCTAGAAAAAGTTGTAGTGAGCATTTACCAAGGTTCTGCTTGGTAGTATTTGTGAAAGAATTCTAGATGGTGGAAGCTGAGAAGGAATTCTATTGAGAAGTTGTTGGAAAAGAGTTCTGTTGAAAAGTTGTAGGAAAACTGTAGGGTGGTTTTGGAGAAACAGTCATCAAGAGTTTTGTTGGACATTAGTCATTATGAGTACTAGGCAGTTTTGAAAAAACATTATGGGCATATGCCAGATGTTCCCTAGGAAAGGTCCATGGGTAAAACATTATGGAGAAGAAGAGAAAACTCTGTAGAGTTTATGGGCCAATGTACAATCCTGTGTGAGGTTTTGGATGTATAAAAAGTAGTCATGACTGGGGACAAGAAGGGGCACTCAGAGGTCTACAGAGGTCTATAGAGGTCTGTAGAAATGCCGCTACAACAGTTCTACTGAAGAATTATTTAAGTGGAGTTGAGGTAAGACATTTTATAATTAGCAGTGAAATGTTGGTAAAGAATAGTAGAAGAATTGTGGTAATTAGTTCTTATAAAATGTTCTAGAGTAGTCCCTAGGTAGGATCTGTGCTACTGGGTATCATATACTGTAGGATATGTGCCACTGTGACAGAATGCTCTGTTATAAAGATAGCTAGAATCTCAGCCATAAAGCAGGACAGGACTGCTGCTTACAATGGGAATCAGATAGAATCTGTGTCACTGTGACAGAATGTTCTGTTATAAAGATAGCTAGAATCTCAGCCATAAAGCAGGGAAGGACTGCTGCTTACAATGGGGATCAGATAGGATCAGTGTCACTGTGACAGAATGCTCTGTTATAAAGATAGCTAGAATCTCAGTCATAAAGCAGGGCAGGACTTCTTACAATTGGTGAATGTCAGAATGAGTGACAGAATTAGTGCTAGAATTAGGGAAAAGTGCAGGACCGGATTTCTATTTCCGACGCCCCTAGGCCACAGTCTGTCTGCCCCCCCCCGTCTACCCCAGGTGCATATGCACAGATTCATAAGTGAAGTCTCTGCCTTTCTATCCCACATACCCTACTTATGCACCCATAAACTTGCGTTCATTTCGCTGCTCTTCCCCCCCTTTCAGTCTCCATCTCTATCATTAATCCCCACTCATGCTCGTCTATCTCTGACATGTCCCATTCATTCCAACGCTAATCACTCATCTCTCCCATTTAACCCACTCACGCCCCACTCATTGTCCTCTTCCTTCCACATGACCCATTTATGTCCACTCATTGCCACATTCCGCACTTACTTTCCTCTCTTTGCCACATTCCCCCACTTTCCCACTTAATTCCCTATCAGTCACATAGCCACCTCTTAGCAGCAGACACACGCCCACACACTCTCTGCCCACGACACGTACCTCCTCAACATTGTCTCCCTGCAGACCACTGAAGCTCCACACCACCAGGCAGAACTACAAGCGTCCAGCAACCAGGTAACAGTTTGCATCAACGGCCGAGCTTCAGTCCCCGGGCACTTAGCGCCATCCTTCCAGGGACCACCCTAGCAGTGCCGGATTTATGCCTTCAGCGCCCCGAGGCAGCTCTGCGCTGCAGGGTCCTAGAGCCCGCTAACGGCACGCCGCTGAGTTCTAATGACCATAAATGTAATGCGCAACCCCCTGTTCCGCCTCAGGTGTGTGTGTGCACAGGCAGGTGGCTGGGCGGCGTGCCGCCCCAACAGTCTTGCCGCCCTAGGCCCGGGCCTATGTGGCCTCGCCACAAATCCGGGCCTGGAAAAGTGCACAGCATGTATAAAGATTCATTACAATATTTATGTTGCTAATTTCAGTGACATTTTCTAGAAGCTGCAATAACCCTATTCCTGACAAAACCATCCTACCCAGTATGATGCTTCTTTAAAAAGATGCCAGAAATCCAGAGAACGGTACATCTGATTTCCCAGCGTATGACATTTGCTGATTTCCTTTAACTAAAGAGAATCAATGGTACCAAAGTTCTGCCACGTCATGAGAACGTGCAAGACATCACACATGATGAATGAAGGTAGAAAGGCGATGTTGACCAGCTGCCGCTGTCCCAGATTCTGTAAGTCGAAGATGAAAAGAGACCAAGGAACTAAAGGCTACAAACAAGCAGAATGATTGCATAATTGCAACTCATTTTTCATAGCCAAAAGGATCGCCCTGTGAAAGTGTAAGTTCAAAGAGCCTATTCTCTCAGATGGTATTTACACGAGAGTGAGACTTATCATTGGCATCCATTCTGGAGAGTTGCAGATTTTTGACATGACAAAAGGTGTATTAGTAAACAAAATCTCCATCCTCAGGACAACTATCATAAGGAACACACAATCTACATTCATGTTAAGGTGTATTTCCCCTTTAATTACAGAACATCAATGTGCGTTGCTCAAATCCATGAATGGAATATTCAGGAGGAAAGTGGTACCACTGAGATGTACTCGCTGCAAAGATAAATCCACAGCAGTCGTTCCATATCCCTGTAACAGCCTCCCCCGGGGCCACAATTCTGTATGTAGAGATAAATGAACTGAGAAAATTTGGGCTGAAACACTCAGGGGGTCACAGTGCCAGCCCATGTTGCTTGTTAGCACCATAAGGACTATATTTACACCACAAGGACACAAAGGGGCAGCTAACTCAGTAAGAAATCATCCTTACAATGTATTATGTAGCAAACACGGTAATCTATTATCCAGCATTCTTGGCAACTCCAACATATATATCTATATATAGCTATCTATCTATATACATTATATATATATATATATATATATATATATATATATATATATATATATATATATATATATATATATATACATATATATATATATATATAGATAGATAGATATATATAGATATATAAATATATATATATAGATATATAGATATATAGATATACAGTAGATATATATATATATATAGATATATATAGATATATATATAGATAGATATATATAGATGTATATATATACAAATATATAGAAAAGGAATGCTCTGGGCACTCAATAAGCTATACCCTCATACTACCTTTGTATTTTAGGAAATGCTGTTGCTACCAGTACACAGATATCATGATGGATATTATAAGGGATTCCATTTGCTATTTATAAAATGCCACTGATCTTGTAGTATATTTTAAGAAAAATGTTAATATTTCAAGTGGGAGAGACTGTGGGGTTGTGTCAGTGCTATGGACGTTAACCAAATGCAGACGCACACCCTGGCCCCCCTGGAGAAATGAATCCCTGGTGCTCAGCAAATAGGGTATCGGCAACCCATCAACAATACAGAGCGGAAAAGTAATGCATTACCTGTGTGCCAGTGAACTTTTTTGCTCTGTTGTGTCAGTGCTACTCACAGACCTGTATAGATAGGGAGCTGTCTGATAATGAATTCAGTTTGAAGTTGCACTGGACTAATAATGGCTATAGAAACCACTGAGACACAATGAAGCAAAATACATTATTTAAAAGTCCCTAGGGGAGAATTTCATTTTATTTCAAATGAGCTCTATAGTTTTAAACTGCAATAAATAAACAGGATTGGAAAAGGAAATGTATGTACAGTGGAGGAGAAACAGCTGCTGGTACAGAGATAGGGAGGGTTGAAAGCAAAGCAGCAAAGGAGGGGGCTTAGTTTACCAAAGGAAGAAGTGTCTGGGAAAGCATTGTGAAATTAAGGCTCAGAGGCAGAGCAGTGAGTGAGTTAGGCTCAGAGAGAACAATGGATACATGAGGCTCAAGGACAGAGTAGTGGGTGAGTAAGGCTCCGAGACAAAGCAGTGGGTAAGTGATGGTCAGAGAAAGAGCAGTCGGTGAATGAGGTTCAGAGAGAACAGTGGGTAAATGAGGCTCAAGGACAGAATAGTGGGTGAGTGAGGCTCCGAGACAGAGCAGTGGGTGAGTAAGGCTCGAAGAAAGAGCAGTGGGTAAGGGAGGCTCAGAGACAGAGAAGTGGGTGAATGATGCTCAAAAACAGGGTAGTGGCTGAGTGAGGCTCAGAGACAAAGCAGTGTGTTGGTGAGGCTCAGAGAGAACAGTGGGTAAATAAGGCTTAAGGACAGAGCAGAGGGTGAGTGAGGCTCAGAGACAGAGCAGTGGGTGAATAAGGCTCAAGAACAGAGCAGTGAGTGTGTGAGGCTAAAGGACAGAGTACAGTGGGTGAGTGAGGCTTAAAGAGTAGTGGGTAAGAGTGGCTCAGAGACAGAGCAGTGGGTAAATAAAGTTCAAGGACATAGTAGTGGCAGATCTGCTCTAATCCCCCCACTGTACCTTATTTTCTAAGAACCCCTTTCTTCTCTCCACATCTGTAAATCCTGTATTTTATACAAATATTGGCATTTCTACATCCATTGTATGCGACAATACAAAGAATCACCATGACTGTATCACAGCCCAGCAGCATCCTATCTCCATACCTCCATATTTATTGTGTTTTGTTCCATAGAATACCTAAGCGTCCGCGTTCCCTTCCTCAGGCAGGCTTGGAATCATTAAGGTGCACTGAACAGGAACGTTATATAATGGAGTTGTATCGTTCCTGGCTATGGAAATTTGGTCAGGCAAAAGAAGTTGGGGGACAGTTTGTTGTGCCGACTTGAAGAGCAGAATGAAGGGCAACAGACTGCATTGTTGAGCAAAACATAATGTTTTTTTTCATAAGAAATAAACATTCAGGGTACCAAGTGAGGCTAACTTCAGCTGCACAGAAAGATTTCTATTCAAGAATTGTTCTTTTGTGCTATGGTGCTGGAATGCACTGTAATATTTTTAACTGGATGAAAATAAAATGTAAATTAACAAATCTTAAGCTAAAAAATATATATCATTTATAGGTTATTTTGTGGCGACCCTGGCAGGGCAATTGTTCACAGACTATCAGCAAACATTGGGGACTATTCCTGCTGAATTGTGCTTAGTACAGAGGAATACCTATTCTGATATAGTTTTATGGTATATCTCTGCATAGGCTATGAGCAAACTTAGGGGGCTGTTCCTGCTGAATTATGCTTCGTACAGGGTAATATAGTTTTATGGTATCTCTTTGTAAAGGCTATGAACAAACTTAGGAGCTGTTCATGCCAGGGTCGGACTGGGGGGCCCGTGGCTCACCTGGACTGCTGTCCAGGGCACCCCTCTGCCCCCCCACCCTACTGTGACGCGAAGGTGGCGTTCGGCACGCTTGCCCAGGCGGAGTATATATATATTTTTTGGGAAAACTGAGAGTGGGGTCTGGCCGGGTGTCCCGCTGGGCCAGTCCGACACTGGTTCCTGCTGAATTGTGCTTAGTATAGAGGAATAACTATGCTGCCATAGCTTTATGGTATATCTCTGTACAGGCTATGAGCAAACTTAGGGGCCTGTTTCTTTTGAACTGTGCTTAGTAAAGGTGGCCATAGACGCACAGATAATATCGTACAAAACAAATTTTCGTATGATATTCGGTGCATGTATGGTGGGAAAAGAGCTGACCAATATCAGCAGAAGACTTGGATATCAGTCAGCTCGTCGATCGGACTGGACAGAGAAATTTGATCGGGTGCCTTTGAAGGGACCCAAACATCATCCAATGTTAGTGCTGAATCATCAGTTAAGGTGGCCATACACGGACCGATAAAAGCTGCTGACAGACCGTGTCGGCAGCTTATTGGCCCGTGTATGGGGCCCCCCCGACGGGCTTCACCGATCGAGATCTGGCCGAAAGTCGGCCAGATCTCGATCGGATGGGACAGAAAATCACGTCGGATCGCGGCCGCATCTATTCGTTGATGCAGTCCCGCGATCCGACCGCCCAATTGGGCATCGTTAGGATCCGATCATTGGGCCCTAGGGCCCACGATCAGATCAGCCCGATATTGCCCACCTCAAGGTGGGCATATCGGAGGGAGATCCGCTCGTTTGGCGACATCGAAATGTATGGCCACCTTTACAGGTAGAATTCTATTGTTTTTACCTGTATATATACTTGTATATCTGATGATTCAGCTCTACATGTGTGTATTTCTTGGAAAGATCTTTTCCAAGAAAGATCGTAATTGTTACACCTATGGCCACGTTAAATGGGAATACCTATGCTGGTATAATGTTATCTCTCTGTACAGGCTATGATATTTTATCTGCTGGCGGTAGTACCTGTATACCCCAGTGTTATCATACAACATCCCTGGAATGTGATGTGTGGATAAATTGTCCATACATCATTGCTCAATACATCAAACAAAAAGGATCTGGTCACCCCAGAGGTAGGTACATCAGGCTCATCTTAATGCTGGGTTACATTGGGCTGATTGGAGGAGTATTGTTTGGACTGTCTGATCATATGAATTTGACAAACTCAGTTTTCTCCCAGACGAAGCTGCTTTCTTGTGTTTTGCTAAGATTCCAGACATAGTTTCATAAAACTTTCTCCATCTATATATTCTCCCTCCCGGATTATTTTTATAACTTTTCAGTGTTTTCGACAGTCACTCCTTGTTAGACATACTTAAATGTCAGGTACTTAGCCGTCAGTCTGCCTACTAGCAGCTTCATAACGAGAACTTCCCCTTTCATCCAAACCCTTAAATGTCACACATCTAAGTGTGCTTTTTTTTAATTTTTGTAAGGATGAGCAGCACCAAAGCAGACCAGGTTCCCTCTCGGAGACTGTAGCGGCTGTTCGGGGCTATCAGAATCTAATTACATTGAAAGTAAATAAGTCAGAGACGGCTGTGGATCAACAACAGGGTTCTTAATGATGCGCAGATTAAAAACGGTCCTTTACTTCCCTTTTGAAACAGTTTGAGGAGTATAAAATGCTCAATATGTCACAAAATATAAGAAAGATCAAATCAAAGAAGTAACAATTTGTTTAGCTAATGAATTCAATATTGTGCCGGGCTGTCTTCCAATGTTTAATTTTTTTTTCTACAGTCACCAGAACAGAATGACTTTGGTCTGATCCTCTAGCCAATCACCTATTACTAGTCAGTAGCAATGGCCAAAATCACTTGCTAAGTATCTCCATATGTAAATCATAATTAGGTCAAAGGGTTAAAACATTGAAAAATGACAGGGTGTGAGGCATGTTCCTAAATTTCCCAAAGGACTATGTTGTCTAAAGTGTAAAGATTCTAAGTTAACCAAGAAGATTAATTATGTTCCTAAGTGTCTGGGGCTCTTAACATTAAGCAGAAAGCAGCCAGAATCAACAATGATGTAAAGGAGAACTAAAGCTTAACAAAGAAGTGGGCTACACAATCCACACATATGAGAGAATGTAATAAAAGTCGCAAAGAGCAAAGCAATTAGCACAAATAAGAATAAAAAGTCTCATTTCGCAATTTTATACTCTTCCTCAAACTGTTATTACATTGTGAATTTGAATTTTGCATTGCCCACTTTTAAGAAGTGCTTGAAGGTGTCGTAATCTTTTGGAGCAAGCAACTTTTTCAGTTAGAAGTTTTATTACATTCACTGCGCACTGGCGCAAACTATAAGATTCGCTAACCTTCTTCCCCTGTTGGAAGTGGTCGATAAACAGTATTCGGGTTCGTAAAAGCTATTTTAAATTCGCACAAAGTCATATTTGTTTGCACTGAGGCATAACTTTTTGCATTGCGAATATTTTTTACGTTACTCACTTTTATTACATTCCACAATAGTGTTTTGTGTTTCTATACCAGCCCAGGGCAACCACAGTCCTTTAGCCAGAAAGATCTGTGCATCTGAATATATCCCCAGCACCCCTTCTTCACAGCAAATGCAAGTACTGTATATATATAATATAAACGTCATGAAACAAGGTTAATTAGTGATTAATTCAGACTCACATTAGATAGAACCAGTGCATCTGCATGAGAATTTGATAATCCGCCCTGTAGCATCATCTTCTATAATAGACAAACATCACTTTACACTTGATAATTTCCAATGACCCCTAAGCTTAGGTTCTCAACAGCAGTCTAGAGCACACTGAGCATGTGCGGTGCCACTGACACTCAAAAGATGGCCTGACAAGAATTCATTTTCCCCACCTTCTCATGTTTTCCATGTTGAACTAACAAATGGACATAAATATCATATCCTAAGTTATTATGCCTCTGTTTGCTCTTGCTATTAGCCTCACTCTCAGAGCAGACCATGCCATTTCTGGGTGGGTCCAGGAGGTATAGGGTATCCAGCAATTCATCGATTGGCAGTTTCAATGTATGGTGAATAAAAAAGTATTTTTCTCAAGGGTCTGGGGGGCCCTAAAATTACTTTTCTGCGGTGCCCATTAACCTGTAATTATACCATAGTTAACTATGACCTGTGTCTGAATATGACACTGTATAAATTATGTATATTTATATGCATGCTCAGATAAAAATACATGTCCACAAGTTGGAATCAAACATTAAACCTAAAATAATTCAATTCAAAGGTCTAATTCTATACAACTTTTCAATTGGTCTTCATTTTTTCTTTTTTTTGCATTATTTGCATTTTTCTTCTGACTCTTTCCAGCTTTCAAATGGGGTTCACTGACCCCAGTCTAAAAACAAATGTTCTGTGAAGCTACAGATTTATTACTCATCTATCTATTCAGGCCTTTTCTCATTCAGATTCCAGTCTCTTATGCAAATCAGTACATGGTTGCTAGGGTAATTTGGACCCTCGCAACCAGATTGCTGAAATTGCAAACTGTAGAGCTGCTGAATAGAAAGCTAAATAACTCGAAAATAATAAAAAATGAAAACCAATGCAAATTGTCTCAGAATAGCACTCTATACATCATACTAACAGTTAATTTAAAGATGAACAACCCCTTTAAGAAATTATAAGCTCTTTGGTACAGAGATCCTTTAACTTTAATAATCCTTAATGAACTTGGGGTAAGCAGTCTTGGTGCCTCCCCCTGCTGATTGGCACCCACAACATTCCACCTCGCTCTCGCTACTGCTACCACCCTGGCTGTCACTCACTCCCTTTCTAAACTTCCCCTTTTGCCGATCGGTTAGAATGTCAGCTTATGGGATTTTAAATGTGTCAATGTATAACTCTAAGAACACATCAGTGATGATGAACATTATTGGTTAGCAAACCATGGGACAGCACGTCATTTTTAAGTACCCATTTTAATACCGTGAATTAATTAAACTGACATTTAGGCTAGTTCCCATGTAAGTAGTATCCACTGCTGTACCTTTAATTAATTCAACTACAATTTAGACTAGTCCCCATATAAGTACCCATTTCCATAACTTTTATTAATTAAACTGCCATCAAGGCTAGTTCCTATGTAATTACCCATTTTAGTACCTTTAATTAATTAAACTGCCATTTAAACTAGTTCCCATATAAGTACCCATTGTGTACCTTTTATTAATTAAGACACCATTTAGGCTAGTTCCCATGTAAGTACCCATTTACATACCTTTACTGAATGAATGAATTAATGAATGAATTAAACTGCAACTGCCCATGTAAGTACCCATGTCTGTAACTTTTATTAATGACATTACCATTTGGGCTAGTTCCCATGTAAGCACCCATTTACGTTCCTTTTATTAGTTAAATTGCCATTTAGTCTTGGTCCTCTGTAAGTATCCAATTCTGTACCTTTCATTTATTAAGCTGCCATTTAGGCTAGTTCCCATGTAAGTACCCAGTGTATTTGCATTTTTAACAAACAGAATGTATGATATATGACTAGATCTTAGATGACTATTTTTTATGAAAAAAAAAATCTCCCAAGAATTTATGGCTTTACAATTTTTTGGAGAAGAAATACACACTTGGAAGTTTTGTGTATCTGTAGAGGAAAAAGGATGAAGGCGCATTTAGCCATGGAAACCACAATTTGATGGACAGTTAGTAAGCATATGGGATCAGTTACACATTGCACCTTCTGAATCGCAAGCAACAAATTAAGGTGCCATGTTACTGATAAAATTCAGCTTATAGCAATGTACACCTCCAAGGGGGAGAGAAGCCATATGCTACCTGGGTTCGGACTCCACTATCATTAATATTGCGTCAAGTCTCCAGATGCTGCGAGCTGCATCAGCAGCACGACTTCCAATATCTGATCGAGCATATAAATTAATCATTTATAAATTAATCGTCAGTCTTCTTCAGCATTGCATGTCTACAGGATATACTTACAGTATCCCACACAGATCAATCAGTGGCCTAGTTCATTCCACATAGAATATATATACCCCCTGACGGAGCCATATCTTAGTAGCACCAGGACTAGAGATGGCGCGAACTGTTCGCCGGCGAACTTGTTCGCGCGAACATCGGGTGTTCGTGCTCGCCGGAAGTTCGCGAAAGTCGCGCGACGTTCGCCATTTTGGGTTCGCCATTGTTGGCGCTTTTTTTTGCCCTCTCACCCCAGACCAGCAGGTACATGGCAGCCAATCAGGAAGCTCTCCCCTGGACCACTCCCCTTCCCTATAAAAACCGAAGCCCTGCAGCTTTTTTTCACTCTGCCTGTGTGTGCTGAAGAGATAGTGTAGGGAGAGAGCTGCTGCCTGTTAGTGATTTCAGGGACAGTTGAAAGTTTGCTGGCTAGTAATCGTTTTGATACTGCTCTGTTATTGGAGGGACAGAAGTCTGCAGGGGTTTGAGGGACATTTAAGCTTAGGTAGCTTTGCTGGCTAGTAATCTACCTTCTACTGCAGTGCTCTGTATGTAGCTGCAGTGGGCAGCTGTCCTGCTTCTGATCTCATCTGCTGACTGCTGCAATAGCAATAGTCCTTGTAAGGACTGCTTTTATTTATTTTTTTGTTGTTTTACTACTACTACTACTACTACTACTACTACTACTACTACTATAAGAGCCCAGTGCTATTAGTCTAGCAGTGTTGGGGAGTGGGACTGGTGTGCTAATCTGCTGCTCCTAGTAGTTCAGCAGCACCAACTTTAATTTTTTTTTTTTTAATATTCATTCTTTTTTTATTTAACTTTTTTTTATTTTACTACCGCTGTAGTAGTGTATAAGTTGACCTTTTAGGCATTATTTGCCCTGTAGGCATTTTTTGCCCAGTGTGTTATTCAACCAACTGCTATCTAGCTGTGTGACCGTGTTCACATTCTGTCTAAATATCCATAATATTACCGTCTCCAGAAAAAACACCGGAGTGATTTTTTTCAAGCAGCCATAATAAATTTTACGTAATCCGTATCCATCGCTGTAGTAGTGTATAAGTTGACCTTTTAGGCATTATTTGCCCTGTAGGCATTTTTTGCCCAGTGTGTTATTCAACCAACTGCTATCTAGCTGTGTGCCCGTGTTCACATTCTGTCTAAATATCCATAATATTACCGTCTCCAGAAAAAACACCGGAGTGACTTTTTTTCAAGCAGCATTCTTATATTTTACGTAATCCGTATCCACCGCTGTGTATACGTTGACCTTGTAGGCATTATTTGCCCTGTAGGCATTTTTTGCCCAGTGTGTTATTCAACCAACTGCTATCTAGCTGTGTGCCCGTGTTCACATTCTGTCTAAATATCCATAATATTACCGTCTCCAGAAAAAACACCGGAGTGACTTTTTTTCAAGCAGCATTCTTATATTTTACGTAATCCGTATCCACCGCTGTGTATACGTTGACCTTGTAGGCATTATTTGCCCTGTAGGCATTTTTTGCCCAGTGTGTTATTCAACCAACTGCTATCTAGCTGTGTGACCGTGTTCACATTCTGTCTAAATATCCATAATATTACCGTCTCCAGAAAAAACACCGGAGTGACTTTTTTCAAGCAGCCATAATAAATTTTACGTAATCCGTATCCATCGCTGTAGTAGTGTATAAGTTGACCTTTTAGGCATTATTTGCCCTGTAGGCATTTTTTGCCCAGTGTGTTATTCAACCAACTGCTATCTAGCTGTGTGCCCGTGTTCACATTCTGTCTAAATATCCATAATATTACCGTCTCCAGAAAAAACACCGGAGTGACTTTTTTTCAAGCAGCATTCTTATATTTTACGTAATCCGTATCCACCGCTGTGTATACGTTGACCTTGTAGGCATTATTTGCCCTGTAGGCATTTTTTGCCCAGTGTGTTATTCAACCAACTGCTATCTAGCTGTGTGACCGTGTTCACATTCTGTCTAAATATCCATAATATTACCGTCTCCAGAAAAAACACCGGAGTGACTTTTTTTCAAGCAGCATTCTTATATTTTACGTAATCCGTATCCACCGCTGTGTATACGTTGACCTTGTAGGCATTATTTGCCCTGTAGGCATTTTTTGCCCAGTGTGTTATTCAACCAACTGCTATCTAGCTGTGTGACCGTGTTCACATTCTGTCTAAATATCCATAATATTACCGTCTCCAGAAAAAACACCGGAGTGACTTTTTTCAAGCAGCCATAATAAATTTTACGTAATCCGTATCCATCGCTGTAGTAGTGTATAAGTTGACCTTTTAGGCATTATTTGCCCTGTAGGCATTTTTTGCCCAGTGTGTTATTCAACCAACTGCTATCTAGCTGTGTGCCCGTGTTCACATTCTGTCTAAATATCCATAATATTACCGTCTCCAGAAAAAACACCGGAGTGACTTTTTTTCAAGCAGCATTCTTATATTTTACGTAATCCGTATCCACCGCTGTGTATACGTTGACCTTGTAGGCATTATTTGCCCTGTAGGCATTTTTTGCCCAGTGTGTTATTCAACCAACTGCTATCTAGCTGTGTGCCCGTGTTCACATTCTGTCTAAATATCCATAATATTACCGTCTCCAGAAAAAACACCGGAGTGACTTTTTTTCAAGCAGCATTCTTATATTTTACGTAATCCGTATCCACCGCTGTGTATACGTTGACCTTGTAGGCATTATTTGCCCTGTAGGCATTTTTTGCCCAGTGTGTTATTCAACCAACTGCTATCTAGCTGTGTGCCCGTGTTCACATTCTGTCTAAATATCCATAATATTACCGTCTCCAGAAAAAACACCGGAGTGACTTTTTTTCAAGCAGCATTCTTATATTTTACGTAATCCGTATCCACCGCTGTGTATACGTTGACCTTGTAGGCATTATTTGCACAGTGTTTTCTTCAAACCGCCATCTAGCTGTGTGAGCTTGTTCACATTTTGTCTAAATATTGATAATATTATCGTCTCTAGAAAAACCACTTGAGTTACTTTTTTTCAAGCAGCATTCATATATTTTACGTAATCCGTATCCACCGCTGTAGTAGTGTATACGTTGATCTTGTAGGCATTATTTGCACACTGTTTTCTTCAAACTGCCATCTAGCTGTGTGTATTATCGTTTCCAGAAAAACCAACTGAGTTTTTGTTGTTGTTGTTTTTTTAAAAATAATGCCAGGCAAAGGCAGGCCGCCACGCAGAGGCCGTGCTAGGGGCCGTGCTGCTATGCAATCCTGTGGCCCTAGCAAATTGCCCAGTTTTAAAAAGCCAATGACCCTGAACTCCCAAAATGCTGAAGAGGTAGTTGACTGGCTTACACAGCACACCCCATCCTCTACCGTTTCTAACTTTACCACAACATCCTCCTCATCCTCCACTGCTATGGCCACCCCACGTAACACTTCCTCCACCACCGGTGCCCCTTCTTCACTGGAGTCAGAGGAGTTATTTTCCCATGAGTTTCTTGAACTGAGTAATGCGCAACCATTATTGGCAGAAGAAGATGAAGGAGATGAGGACGTTACACCAGATTTAATTCTGGCAGAGAACACGACAGAGATGGACATAATGATGAGTGATGAGGAGGAGGAGGAGGTCCCCGCTGCTGCTTCCTTCTGTGATGTGTCAGAAGAAATTGATGCATCTGAGGAGAATGATGATGAGGAGATTGATGTTTTGTGGGTGCCTAGTAGAAGAGAGCAAGAGGAGGGTAGTTCAGATGGAGAGACGGAGAGTCAGAGAGGCAGTAGGAGAATAAGACTTAGAAGAAGCAGGGAGGCCAGCCCGCAGGGATCAGTAGGGCAACAACATGTATCGGCACCTGTGTTCAGCCGGCCAACGCACCCGCCATTGCCGCCAATGCCGCCAACTTCTACTGTTACCGCCAGATCGCAGACTTCCAAAAAGTCAGCAGTGTGGCATTTTTTTAATGTGTGTGCCTCTGACAAAAGCATTGTAATTTGCAATGAGTGCAGTCAGAAACTGAGCCTTGGTAAGCCCAACAGCCACATAGGTACAACTTCTATGCGAAGGCACATGAGCGGCAAGCACAAAGCACTTTGGGAGCAACACCTCAAAGGCAACAGGCAAACTAAAAGCCACACTCCTTCTGGTCCAGCATCTTACTGCTCTACCTCTGCTCTCCTTGACCCATCTGAACCACCCTCCACTCCGCCTTCCACCTTGACCACCTGTTCCCATTCCCAGTCATCTGCCACCAGCCAAGTTTCTGTGAAGGCCATGTTTGAGCGTAAGAAGCCAATGTCTGACTGTCACCCCCTTGCCCGGCGTCTGACAGCTGGCTTGTCTGCACTCTTAGCCCGCCAGCTTTTACCATACCAGCTGGTGGACTCTGAGGCCTTCCGCAAATTTGTAGCAATTGGGACACCGCAGTGGAAGGTACCCAGCCGCAATTTTTTTTCTAAAAAGGGAATACCACACCTGTACCAACATGTGCAGAGCCAAGTTACCGCATCTCTGTCACTTAGTGTTGGGCCAAAGGTCCATATGACTACTGACGCATGGTCCTCCAAGCATGGTCAGGGCAGGTATGTCACCTACACTGCCCACTGGGTGAACTTGGTAATGGCTGGGAATGGGAAGCAGGGAATGGGTAGCTCAACAACAACAACAACAGTGGAGTTGGTGTCACCGCCACGGATTGCACGCGGTTCTGCCACCACCTCTACTCCTCCATCGCTCTCTACCTCGTCTTCTTCCTCTTCTTCTTCTTACTCTGCTGCTGGGTCCTCCTTCTCCTCCTCCACACCTGTGCACCCCCAGCTCCCCCTAGGCTATTCGACGTGCCAGGTACGCCGTTGTCACGCTGTCTTGGGGATGACGTGCCTGGAAAGCAAAAACCATACCGGATCTGTACTCCTGTCATCTCTGCAGTCACAGGCCGATCGGTGGCTGACCCCACACCAACTGCAGATCGGAAAAGTGGTGTGTGACAATGGAAGCAATCTGTTGGCAGCGTTGAGACTGGGAAATTTAACACATGTGCCCTGCATGGCACATGTGTTAAATTTAATAGTCCAACGTTTTGTCTCCAAGTACCCAGGATTCCAGGACGTTCTCACCCAGTCCAGAAAGGTGTCGGCCCATTTCAGACGTTCCTACACAGCCATGGCACGCCTTGCTGACATTCAGCAGCGCTACAACATGCCAGTCAGGCGTTTGATTTCTGACAGCCAGACTCGCTGGAATTCAACGCTCCTTATGTTGGAACGTCTGCTGCAAAAACAAAGGGCCGTCAACGAGTACCTTTTTGAACTGGGTGGTAGGACTGGATCTGCAGAGCTGGGGATTTTTTTCCCCCGTTACTGGGTGCTTATGCGCGATGCCTGCAGGCTCATGCGACCTTTTGAAGAGGTGACAAATATGGTCAGTCGCACCGAAGGCACCATCAGCGACCTAATACCCTTCGCTTTCTTCCTGGAGCGTGCCGTGCGACGAGTGACAGATGAGGCTGTAGACCAGCGTGACGAGGAGCTGGAAGCGCACGATTTATGGTCGCAATCACCAGAACGAACCCAGGCACCTGCTGCAACGCAGGGAGAGGTGCCAGAAGTGGAGTCAGAGGAGGAAGGTGGCTTTGTGGAGGAGGAGGAGGAGGACCAACAGGAGCAGGCTTCCCAGGGGGCTAGTGGTGACCTTTTGGGGACCCCTGGTCTTGTACGTGGCTGGGGGGAGGAGACCGTGGATGATGCAGTCCTTGATAATGAGGAAGCGGAGATGGATAGCTCTGCATCCAACCTTGTGAGAATGGGGTCTTTCATGCTGGCATGCCTGTTGAAGGACCCCCGTATCAAGAGGCTTAAGGAGAAGGACCTGTACTGGGTCGCAACGCTACTAGACCCTCGGTACAAGCATAAAGTGGCAGAAATGTTACCAACATACCACAAGTCCGAAAAGATGCGGCATTTACAAACCAGCCTGCAAAACATGTTGTACAATGCTTTTAAGGGTGATGTCACTTCAGGAACTCATCAACATTCCAGGGGCAGAGGTGCCAGTAATCCTGCCACGAGCACACCTGCAAGGACAAAGCCCTTTGGCCGGTCTGTAACATCAGACATGCAAATGTTTTTCTGTCCAAGGCAGCGCCACAACCCTTCTGGATCCACCCTCAAAGAACGCCTCGACCGGCAGGTAGCGGACTACCTGGCATTAACTGCAGATATCGACACTCTGAGGAGCGATGAACCCCTGGACTACTGGGTGCGCAGGCTTGATCTGTGGCCAGAGCTGTCACAATTTGCCATGAACCTCTTGTCTTGCCCAGCCTCAAGTGTGCTCTCAGAAAGGACCTTCAGTGCAGCAGGAGGGATTGTAACTGAGAAGAGAACTCGCCTAGGTCACAAAAGTGTCGATTACCTGACCTTTATTAAAATGAATGAGGGGTGGATCTCGGAGGGTTACTGCACGCCGGAAGACTTGTTCTGACTTCTATGCAGCTGTCCTTCTCTTCAAGCCTCATGACTCCACACACAGCTGTCCTTTAGCGTCCTCCTCCCTCCGCCACCGTTACAAACTAGGGTGCAAACCCTACTGGTTTAATTTTTTCTGGCCTCTGTGCTTCAGTGGCTGCGTCCAAAAAAACGGGGCAAACAATGTCTACAAGGTCAACGTATGGCGAAAAATTACTATTTTCAGCATTTATATGGCATATTTTTTCTGGCAACTGTGCTTCAGTGGCTGCGTCCAAAAAAATGCATATTTTCTGCATTTATATGGCATAATTTTTCTGGCCTCTGTGCTTCAGTGGCTGCAACCAAAAAAATGCATATTTTCTGCATTTATATGGCATAATTTTTCTGGCCTCTGTGCTTCAGTGGCTGCAACCAAAAAAATGCATATTTTGTCCATTTATATGGCATAATTTTTCTAGCCTCTGTGCTTCAGTGGCTGCAACCAAAAAAATGCATATTTTCTGCATTTATATGGCATAATTTTTCTGGCCTCTGTGCTTCAGTGGCTGCAACCAAAAAAATGCATATTTTCTCCATTTATATGGCATAATTTTTCTAGCCTCTGTGCTTCAGTGGCTGCAACCAAAAAAATGCATATTTTCTCCATTTATATGGCATAATTTTTCTAGCCTCTGTGCTTCAGTGGCTGCAACCAAAAAAATGCATATTTTCTCCATTTATATGGCATAATTTTTCTGGCCTCTGTGCTTCAGTGGCTGCAACCAAAAAAATTTATATTTTCAGCATTTATATGGCATAATTTTTCTGTCAACTGTGCTTCAGTGGCTGCGACCAAAAAAATGCATATTTTCTGCATTTATATGGCATAATTTTTCTGGCCTCTGTGCTTCAGTGGCTGCAACCAAAAAAATTTATATTTTCAGCATTTATATGGCATAATTTTTCTGGCAACTGTGCTTCAGTGGCTGCGACCAAAAAAATGACTATTTTCAGCATTTATATGGCATATTTTTTCTGGCCTCTGTGCTTCAGTGGCTGCGGCCAAAAAAACTGGGCAAACAATGCCTACAAGGTCAACGACGTTGACCTTGTAGGCATTGTTTGCCCAGTTTTTTTGGCCGCAGCCACTGAAGCACAGAGGCCAGAAAAAATATGCCACATAAATGCTGAAAATAGTCATTTTTTGCCATACGTTGACTCAACGTATATGGCAAAAAATGACTATTTTCAGCATTTATATGGCATATTTTTTCTGGCAACTGTGCTTCAGTGGCTGCGTCCAAAAAAACTGGGCAAACAATGTCTACAAGGTCAACGTATGGCGAAAAATTACTATTTTCAGCATTTATATGGCATATTTTTTCTGGCAACTGTGCTTCAGTGGCTGCGTCCAAAAAAAACTGGGCAAACAATGTCTACAAGGTCAACGTATGGCGAAAAATGACTATTTTCAGCATTTATATGGCATATTTTTTCTGGCAACTGTGCTTCAGTGGCTGCGTCCAAAAAAACTACAATGCCTACAAGGGCAACGTATGGCAGTTGTTTAAAGAGAACAGTAGATTACTAGCCAGCAAAGCTACCTAAGCTAAAATGTCCCTCAAATCCCTGCAGACTTCTGTCCCTCCAATACAGAGCAGTATCAAGCAGATTACTAGCCAGCAAACTTACTATCATCTGTCCCTGAAATCACTAACAGCTCTCCCCCTACACTATCTCTTCCAAGCACACACAGGCAGATTTTTCAGATACATTTTTGCCCTTGATCCCCCTCTGGCATGCCACTGTCCAGGTCGTTGCACCCTTTAAACAACTTTAAAATCATTTTTCTGGCCAGAAATGTCTTTTTTAGATGTTAAAGTTCGCCTTCCCATTGAAGTCTATGGGGTTCGCGAACCGTTCGCGAACCGCTCGCATTTTTGCGCAAGTTCGCGAATATGTTCGCGAACTTTTTTTCCGACGTTCGCTACATCCCTAACCAGGACTAAGGGAAGATGTGGAACCTCTGGGAACATAATGGAGCTACAAAAGTCAAACTTCCCTATCAAAGACTTCTGTTTAGTTACAGGTTTGCTGATATAGATACATGCATAAAGCCATTAATTGGCAAATATACTATATTAATGTGTAGGGTTTTTCTTCCATTTATTCCTACAAGGGGTAATGTAATAAAAGCTACTACGTTTAACCTGGTCTGGTAACCTTTTACAACCAATTAGCAGGCAGCATTTACTAGTCTTACTGTGTTTGGTCTTACTACTCAGTCACACTGATTGCTGGTGGACATGATCTTAAATGCACTACAAACTTAGAATGCTCGCAAACAGTGTAGGACTCACTTATAATAAGTGGCCGTGACGTGGCACGTGAGCTTGCATATTTTGGCCAAAGTGTGGTACTAACATCTCATTTTTTATAATTAAATATATTTTTTAAAGGCAAACCGAGCACTGGCAAATTTTCTCCTGTTTGAAAGCAAACCTCTGATTGGTTAATGGGGTAACTAGACCTGCCACAAAGTTTATGGGGCTTATTAATAAAATTCACACAGCACAGAAAGGTTCACACAGTGAACATATTTGCCCTGCACATGGTTATATTTATAAAGCTGGATAAGAATGGTGTATTTAATGTGCAAACAGAATAGCAAATTTTATTATACCTGTTTTGAGGCCACTGGGAACAGCATCCAATAGGTTGGTGAGCATTATGTTGCTCACTAGCCACTGGTTGTGGAACACTGGTCTAAAATAAAAAGAATGGCACCTCCCTCCCATATGTACTGTATAAATAAAATAATACAGAGAAGGTATGTTCTTCTCTGGTGTTTCCTACCCATATGTATAAATACAAATATACAAAGATGGAAAGCTCTGGGCACACAATATTCTATACCCTCATCCTGTACTTTACCTCCTTCCCACATGAGAAATATAGTAGGATTGTTCTGTGCATATATTAAACTGTAATACTGTAAAAAATAGTTACTGCAAGACAAACTCTACATATAAATAAGAACACTCAACATAAACCAACAAAGCCACTAAATATCAACATCTCGTCTAAGAGTGTGGTGGGATTCTTGACATTTGTACAAAGCAAGTTGCGGCCAATGGGACGAACAAAACCATAACATACGTGTAAGCACAGTAACGACCATGTATGTGGAATATAGAACTAATTTTACTGTACCCTTGAGATGTCCTCGTCCTAAGGTCACAAAGCCAGAGGAGATAAAATTGTGAAGATCAGGACCTCCGCTGCGATATATATCCTTCCCGTAGTGTCCTGCTGAATGAGAAAGCACAGATAGAGTTAATGTGGAGAAGGTGGTAAGGAAGAGTTGGGAGAGTCCGTTCCGTGGAATAGTGGCCTCAGCACTAGAAAACAACATTCTATATCACTTCTAAGCCAAAGCAGTATAATCAGTTCAACTACAAAGGGAGACTATTCCTAGAATAAACCATATTGCTCAACTCTTCCATATTGCATGCATTAGTCCCGAATCCTGTAGCCCAGTGATTCCGAAATCGTGGAACTGACAAAGCAATTGCAGAGGGACTAAACGGGAAGCTTGTTCAAGGGAGGTTTTGGGTGAATTCCTACTGGTTTTCCAATATACTGTTGCTGTAGCTGTAAAATATCTTTCAATATTTTGTGTTTTTACCCCAAATGGGCTAAAAGTCAGTTGGAAAGCATGGCCATTATAAAAACAATAAGCAAACAAGGAAAGACTTAGCATATATATATATATATATATATATATATATATATATATATATATATATATATACAGACAAGACAAACCAATAGTTAACACTAAACTTCAAGCCTTAGACTAGAATGGTGTCAAAAAGTTCACAGATAATAATAATGCAGCAGAGTACTATTTGGCATACAGGAATATACAGTATATATTAGGGATGCACCGAATCCACTTTTTTGGATTCGGCCGAACCCCCGAATCCTTCACGAAGGATTCGGCCGAATACCGAACCGAATCCGAACCCTAATTTGCATATGCAAATTAGGGGTGGGAAGGGGAAAACATTTTTTACTTCCTTGTTTTCTGAAAAAAAATCACGCAATTTCTCTCCCTGCCCCTAATTTCCATATGCAAATTAGGATTCGGATTCGGTTCGGCCGGCCAGAAGGATTCGGCCGAATCCGAATCCTGCTGAAAAAGGCCGAATCCTGGCCGAATCCCGAACCGAATCCTGGATTCGGTGCATCCCTAGTATATATAGTACACGTACAGACATCATTTTATTGCCATAAACTATATACATGTTGGTAAATTCAACATTTAAAGACAAACATGAAATGAATAAGTCAAAATCCTTTTCATAAGAAGAGAAAGCCAGAAGTGAAGCAAATAGTTTGTACTGGTATGAGTCTCCTCCTGCAAGTCTGACCCTGAAGTACACACCAGCATCTTTCTAAAAATGAACTTGAATTATACAGTGTCCCCACACTAATCTCTATAATATCTATTAGTGTGTGCAGTTTATATACAAGAAGTAAAGGAAGAAATATTTCAGGCAGCGGGGTAAATAATGAATCAGTAGTTGTAGCTAAAATAGGCTTCATTTAAGCAATGAGTCCTTTATGGCTTCAGCCATGGAAAATGCAGGTTAAAGGGAACCTGTTACCCAGACATAAAATGCTGTATAAGAAAAGCCCATTTCAAATTATACATGAGACTTCATGTGCCCCATTCTGGTGCATAAACCAAGGTTATACAAAACTTGCCTTAATAGCAAGTGTCCACAAAATGGCAACTGTCTGCTAGCTGTGGTTGTGAATTCGAAGACTGAAGGCAACACAGATTAAAATAATTTTTATAGTGTGAGTAAAGTTTATTTTGCTTAGGGATGCACCGAATCCACTATTTGGAATACTTTGTGAAAGATTCAGCCGAATACCGAACCAAAGCTGAATCCCTAATTTGCATATGTAAATTAGGGGTAGGAAAGGAAAAAGTGGAAAAAATCCTTCTTTTGTGACGAAAAGTCATGTGATTTTCCTACCCGCCCCTAATTTACATATGCAAATTAGGATTCGGATTCGGTTCGGCCAGGCACAAGGATTCAGCCGAATCCGAATCCTGCTGAAAAAGGATGAATCCTGGCCGAATCCCAAACCGAATCCTGGATTCGGTGCATGCCTAATTTTGCTTTAAAAACGCAATATAAAATAGGGTGACAGGTCCCCTACTTGCTAAGGAGAGTGGTAAAATTCTTAATTAATTAATTTCCATGTATTCAACAATAACTGCTGGATATTAACTATATCCCAGGACCTGACAGCAATGAGGAGAATAAAACAGGCCTACATAAGCAGCGGGTCTACATAAGCAACAGGCCTACATAAACTGACAGAGGCCTACATAAACTGACAGTGAGATAGTTTGGTGAAAATATGACTTCACAGAAGAACACTGCTGATAAATAGCCTATTTACTTCATGAAAAATGTGGAAATTGGGTCACTTAATTAAAAAGGATGGTTACTCTCATCATGAGATTATAATTCACCTTTATATTGAAGCACGCCTTCCAACAATGAATTCTACAACTGAATGCTGACCAACAATTCAGATATGAGGGATGCAGAGAGGTGAGCCTCACACCACAACCACCGCCCAATTTGGTTTTGGCTGGCAACACTTTCCACCCAGACTGATTAATTTTTCACCAGGAAGGTGAATGCTTTGGTCCCAAATAAAACTCATCTTAACTGTCACTTTGGTCAGAAAATTAAACCTTTACTTGTTCTAGAAGACACATATGTAATATGGTCAGTGTATGGGCACCATTAGGGCAGTAAAAGACACATATGTAATATAGGCAGGGTGTGGACACCTTAAAAGAGTGGTTCTCCTTTGAGTTAACTTTTAGTATGATGTGGAAAGTGATATTCTGAGACAATTTACAGTTGGTTTTCATTTTTTATTACTTGTGGGTTTTGAGCAGCAGCTCCCCAGTTTGCAGTTTCAGCAATGTGGTTGCTAAAGTCCAGATTACCATAGCAACCATGCATTGATTTAAATAAGAGACTGTGATATGCATAGGAGAAGGCTTGAATAGAAAGATAAGCAATACGAAGTAGCAATAACGATACATATGTAGCCTTACAGAGCACTTGCTTTTTTCAGATGGTGTCAGTGACCCCCATTTGAAAGCTGGATAGAGACAGAAGAAAAAGGCAAATAATAATAAAAATATAAAAAATAAATAATGAAGATCTATTGCAGAGTTGCTAAGAACTGGCCATTCTATAACATACCAAAAGTTAACTAAAAAGTGAAGCACCCCTTTAAGTAGCAGTAGAAGATACAAGACATGGGTACCTTTAGTGCAGTAAAAAAAACAACAAATATAGTCAGGAGTCAAGTTATGGGCTCCTTTAAATGCAGCAGAAGACCCAAAGTAATACGGTCAGCATACGGGCATCTTTACTCTCAGAAGAAAACCCAGTTAATGTGGTCAAGGTTTGGGCACCCTTACTTGCAGGAGAAAACAGAAGTAATAAAGCCTGGGTTTCGGATCAAGTAAGGATGAAAAGCCCAAGTTAGTGATTGATTCCAACCTGTGCAAAACCCATCATCTGCTATGAGATATTAAGGGATGAGGAAAGGGATTATGTCCTAAATTGCAGAACACACCTATGTAGGGCAGAGTAGAATTCTGTTTAATATTCTAAAAATATCAGGCATCACTGGAGATCATGATGACATAACGTTCCGGTACATAAAGCATTTAGACAAATGCACCAACACAACAGACATACAGAGAGAGTATTATTAAAGCACAGTCACAAAACACTGCAAATTGTTTTACCAGAATGTGTCATTCTTTTATTAGGACAACAAAGTTTCTTTAACGTTATGAGACAAACCAGATAAAGAAGACAATGTTATAAGGGGTGCCCCCTGGCATCAGTAGTTTTGAGTAGCAGAAACTCCATTGAGCATGAGACACAGAGAAGCACAAAGTTAAACAGCACTAAGCACAGGCAGATTGCCAGCACACTGACAACACTCTCTTTGTACCTATGGTGTTCAGATGCCCTGGCGGTTCCATGCTTGTGGGAACATCGGAGAAACGCCGCGAGGCTGCAAAAGAGAAATCAAGTTTTCTAGAAAGGATGTCAAGGACTTTGCAATCACAGAGAGAGAGAGAGAGAGAGCTCACTTGGGTATCGGTCTGGAATGATGTGAAATTAGAAGCATCCAATGTGACATTTCTTGGCTAAAGAAGGTTCGTTTTGTTGGCTCCACGCTATCATCAGTGCCATGGTTTTTAGCACGTCAAAATAAAAGAAAAAATAACATTTCTGGGGGAAGGGGAAAGTTGATAGGCACCTCCATTGATTCTAGTCACTTACTCTTGATCCCTTCAGAGGATGCAGGGGCATCGGAAAAACATGGCGGGGTAGCACTAAAAAGAAAAGTATCTCAAGCTGGTGCATTTTTTTGCAGAAGTCAATAAGTGGTGGTGGTGGGGTGTCTACCAATTTGATAACTTCAATGAGTCTCCCCTTCTTTGTCTTTTATTGATGTCAAAGGAATTTCATGAGACGCTACCCTTTAATATACTATTATATTATTACTGTTACTACACTGGCATCATCCACTAGCTAAACTTTAATCAGGCAGCACAGTATTAAGTCAGAACCTCAGCACAAACCAAGTTGTAACTGCTAAACAGTCATGACAAGACATAAATGTACCCTTATATTACTCTTGAGTAAATCTATTTCATATGTTTAAATACAAACAAATAAAGAAGGAAAGTAATGGACGCACCATAAGCCGTACCTTTATTTTGTACTGTCTAAGGGAAACACTATACCTATATGTATAAAGAAAATATACATAGAAGGAATGTTCTGGGCACACCATAAGCCAGGGGTCCCCAACCTTTTTTACCCGTGAGCCACATTCAAAAATAAAAAGAGTTGGGGAGCAACACAAACATGCAAAAAGTTCTTGGGGCGCCAAATAAGGGCTGTAATTGTCTATTTGGTAGCCTCCTATGTGAACTGGCAGCCTACAGGAGGTTCTGTTTGGCAGTGCATTTGGTTTTTATGCAACCAAAACTTGCCTCCAAGCCTGGGATTCAAATATAATCATATTTTGAGGCCACTGAGAGCAACACCCAAGGGGTTGGTGAGCAACATGTTGCTCGCGAGCTACTGGTTGGGGATCACTGCCATAAGCTATACCCTTTATTTTTTACTGTCTAAGAGAAACAATATACCAATATGTATAAATACAAATATACAGAGAAAGAAAGTTCTCGGCACACATTAATTTATACCTTCAAATTTTACTGTTTAAGAAAAACACTATACCTATATGTATAAAGACAAATGAATAGAAAAAGGAATGTTCTGGGCACACAATCCTATACTGTCTGTGGTGAGGAAAGCAATTGAAAATTGAGGAACAACTTATAGACAAAAATGCATTATCCCCATGACAAGGAAGAAAGTTTGAAACTGGGTATTTAAAACTTTACATCATAACAAAATATATCATTGAAATAGTGGCTTCCATAATTAGGAGAGGATTCTGGGAGGCAGTTATTTTTCCGACAAAGTAAACAATCCAACAGAGGAATGGCTCCCGGAAAGTTCTACAATGAGTGGGGTGTACATATTTCAGCAAATCGCTGAGTCCGACAAGGCAGAACTGATTGGGATTCAGTACTGAGGGTCCCTGCCAAGCGCAGCTCACACGGATTTGGCTGCAAGGTTTATAATTATTTCCATGCAACCTGGTGACACAAGAAGAAGTGAAGTGTCAGAAAACTCAGAGCCAGTGAGTGCGGGATAATGATATGCCTGGCATCCAAGCACATCGCTCAGCAATGGCACTACAGGAGTAGGAGTCGGGAAGGAACAGGAGATGCAGCCTGAGCAGGATGATTATATTGTTATGTTCTCATAAATCAGGGACATAGTGAAGAAAGAGAGAGAGTGAGAGGAGACATAAGTTGACATATAGGGATATGAGTTCCTACTGTTATCAATGGGTGACACTGCCATTAAAATGAGTACAGCTGTTTGAGGCACATCACTCCCAAACCCTATATTGTATCATTTTGCCCTATTTCTAAATCCAAATAAGCCAAGGAACTATATGTTCAACATCTTCTCCTTATATACTCCACTTACTCATATTTTACTTTGGCTTTTTAAGCCCCACTTTTAGCTTATAACAAGGTTGCAGATATATAGAAACATTGAAATAACAGTCACCCTGCTATAGTTCCAGGGGTACCCAGGGCACAAATAAGCACTCACCCCAAATCTCACCCTAACTGGCCTTCTGACTAGGCCTCCTTATCTTATAACAAGGTTACAGATGTATAGAAACATCCAGGCCCGGCACGGCCACAAAGGCCTGGGCCTAGGGCGGCAAAATATTATGGGGAGCACTGGGGACACACAGCTCCCCAGTGCTCTGGGGCTTGCACGCATGTGCAAGTGCTCTCATGGAGGGGGGTTAGTGCAGGTGTGCCATAGGAGCGTGCTGTCATGTGGCGCCCGCCAGGGAAATCCGGCCCTGATAACATTGGTGTAACTGTCACCCTGCCATAGTTCTCGGTGTACCCGTTGCAAATAAGCACTCACCCCAAATCTCACACTAACTGACCTTCAGGCTGGGCCCCCTTAGCTCATAACAAGGTTACAGATATATAGAAACATTGGAGTAATAGTCAACCTGCTATAGTTCCTATGGGGTGCCGTTTGTCCCAAATACATTCTGTATACAAAACTATCCCTAATACACAGAATGAATGTCTCTCATGTTATATAAGTGCTTGTGACCACACATAGAGAAAAAAAATATACAAAATACTTATTTATATTAAAGAATGAAAACAAAATCTGGTTAGTGCACAAAAGGATGTCATTATATCACAAACTCCATTCTGTACAGTTTAACAAGCAATCTGTCGCACAAATGTATAACCTCCATGAACGGACGCACTTATGTGCAAAGTTACTTACAGAATGAATTATGTAAAAACAAAGTTGGACATAATATATAATAGTGTAACTAACTAGTGCTTGTCAAGCTAGATTTGACTGACAAAATAGATATCTGTGACAGAAAGCAAGATTTTATAGTACAGGATTCATTCTTTCCACAAAATGACAATTTTGTTTCACAAAACAGATAAAATAACCATTCTGTGAAGCAACACTGTCAGTCACATTCCTGAACCAATAAGAACAAAGCTTATTGCCATATAACAAACAAGATGAGAAGTGGCCAGCTCTGCTCCACATGGCTAAGGCAAAGTATCTGACCTGCTATAGAGGGCACCCTCTAATGTCCCCTGTGCTGCATAGTAAGAAACATGAACAAACCTTTCCTAAAAGAGCTGCTGTTAAACACTACAGGTTCATAAATGGAAGTTTTTACAAATGGCTGAGAAATATAATGCTGCAATATATACTATATAATGCAAAACTTATATAAATATGATCATTTTAGGTGATATTGCTATTCTTATTGTAGTAACCCGCTTGTGTGGCCATTTTGGTTAAGGGTATTCCTGCTGTTTTGCCATTATCCTATGACTCACTCCTGTTCCTCTTCCTGTCTAAGCTGAGAGTAATTATGGGACAGGCCACACCCACCTGTGATGTTGCATTAAATGTACCAGAAGTTACTTTGCTTGTCTGGCTGCTTTGCCTGACTCTCAGAGTCAGTTATAAGTTTTGTATATGATAGTTAGACTCCAAAGTCTCCTCCTAGCTGTAACCTTGCACCAATTAGCTTGTAGTAGTCTCTTAATAATGTGCTTAGCTATAGTTCAACTACTCCATAATAGCTTTAGCTATAGACTTGGGACTGATCATGTGCACACACTCTTGAGTACTGTGTGTAAACAAAAGGCTTCAGGACTTCAACTTCACCTCCTTTCGTGAATTCGGGTCTTTTCGGCACTTCCGCATGTAATATGCGAAATGGCCGCATGGCTTGGGCGCTCGTAAAGGGGACCTGGCTCTTTGAAAAATGCAGCACTTCTGGGCCCCCCTTCAGGCCCGGAACACTTGTCCCCCCTGCTGGCGGCCCGGGACATGCATGTGACATGGGCACAGTTGTGGCACAGTTGTGCTCTCTGCTCTAGTGTTGTGCCCCCCTCGACCCACTCTGATGTGAAAGGGTTAAGCACTGGGCAGGTAAGGGATGGCATCATTAGAGTCTTTTCTTATAAATAAATATAAAGCATTGTGCAGCTTGTTGCTTCTATATAAATAGATTATGATCCCCTAAAATTGCCCCTGCCTAAATGACACCCATACACACAGTACTCAGGAGTGGCTGCTCATATAACCTACACATCATACTATACAGAATGCATGGTCATACCTGCCAACATTTTGGAAGTAAAAAGGGCCAAAAAATTTTTTGTCATGTAGCGCGGCAATTTTTTTTTGACCACACCCATTTTTGTGGCCACACCCCGTAATTACCATGTTCATTTTACAAAGTTTGGCAGGTTATAAAAGTTTGAAAACATTTCTCCTTATCTAAACTGTTAAAATTACTTATTTTCTTATCTCAAAATTGTTACAAAGTATCTTAGTTGCACCTGTTAGCTGTACTGGCCTCTCTGCCAAAAGCCAATTAAAAGATCTTTACACTTTGAATTGGTGCCTGCTGGAAGTCTGCGTTCATTGAGTGCCTACTCCTTTTTACATTTCGGTTCGTCCGCCCCCTATGCTGAGGGCTCAGGGCAGTGCACCTGGGCCACTTCCCTTACGTGGTGAGTAATTTGTTTACCACATTGAAGTACCCATACTACAGATGACTTCTTGTAAGTTAGAAATTTTGTTTCTTTTTCTGGCTGTTCAGTGCAGAGAAAAGAGGGACTTTCCAGTACAAATGAGGGACTGCAGGCTGAGCTGTTAAAAGAGGGACTGTCCCTCCAAAAAAGGGACAGTATCTAAACTGTTAAAATTACTTATTTTCTTATCTCAAAATTGTTATAAAGCATCTTAGTTACACCTGTTAGCTGTACTGGTCTCTCTGCCAAAAGCCAATTAAGTCAGAAATTTTGTGTATTTTTCTGGCTGTTCAGTGCAGAGAAAAGAGGGACTTTCCAGTACAAATGAGGTACCTCAGGTTGAGCTGTCAAAAGAGGGACTGTCCCTCTGAAAAATGGACAGTTGGGAGGTATGTGTGCACATGATCAGTCCCAAGTCTCTGGCTAAAGCTATTATGTAGTAGTTGAACTATAGCTAAGCACATTATTAAGAGACTACTACAAGCTACAACATCGCAGGTAGGTGTGGCCTGTCCCATTATTACTCTCAGCTTAGACAGGAAGAGGAACAGGAGTGAGTTATAAGATAATGGCAAAACAGCAGGAATGCCCTTAACCAAAATGGCCACACAAGCAGGTTACAACAATAAGAATAGCCATATCACCTAAAATGATCGTATTTATATAAGTTTTGCATACTTTTCTTTCATTATAAGTGCAGCATTATATTTCTCAGCCATTTGTAAATGAACCTGTAGTGTTTAACAGCAGCACAGCAGCACAGGGGACATTAGAGGGCGCCCTCTATAGCAGGTCAGATACTTTGCCTTAGCCATGTGGAGCAGAGCTGGCCACTTCTCATCTTGTTTGTTATATGGCAATAAGCTTTGTTCTTATTGGTTCAGGAATGTGACTGACAGTGTTGCTTCACAGAATTGTTATTTTATCTGTTTTGTGAAACAAAACTGTCATTTTGTGAAAAGAATGGATCCTGTACTATAAAATCTTGCTTTCTGTCACAGATATCTATTTTGTCAGTCAAATCTAGCTTGACAAGCACTAGTTAGTTACACTATTATATATTATGTCCAACTTTGTTTTTTCATAAGTAACTTTGCACATAAGTGTGTCCGTTACATGGAGGTTATACATTTGTGCGACAGATTGCTTGTTAAACTGTACAGAATGGAGTTTGTGATATAATGACATCCTTTTGTGCACTAATCAGATTTTGTTTTCATTCTTTAATAGAAATAAGTATTTTGTATATTTTTTTTCTCTGTGTATGGTCACAAATACTTATATAACATGAGAGACATTCATTCTGTGTATTAGGGATAGTTTTGTCTAAAGAATGTATTTGGGACAAACGGCACCCCATAGATTTGCAGGGATTATAGAAGATAACAAGGGAAATACAGGGTTGACAGAGAGTTCAAACAAAGTGAATTTGGGACCAGTTTCTGTGCCGGGAAACATCCATGTGTCACAGAGAGAAATTCCTAAAGAGAGAGACGCCAGAGGGTAATTTCTGATTGAGATCACAGTGTGACATTTCCCCCACACCCCAAAGCTTTAGAGATCGTTATGTTGGTGTCATTAACAAGGGACATAGGTAACTATTAGAGGCGGCAAATGTATACCTCAATAGGTCAGTCTGTGATGGCTGTGATGCTATACAGTATGCTATAGATCTATCTATCTCTCCATCTGACTATCTATAGTGATGGCGAATTTGTCCTGTTTGCTTCACAAATTTACTGTGAAATTCTCGATGCGGCTAAAAATTTACGAAATGCATTGCAGTCAATGGGCATCAAAATAATTTCGATGTGCGTCAATTTTCACGCCCTCTGCAATTTCTATACGCTTGCCTATTTTGTCCAAATGCATTAAAGTCAATGGGCATTTGAATAATTTCGAATTGTCGCCGCAGTTTTGCGATTTTATTTGCTGGCTGCGAATCGCGGAAATTCGCAGAGAATTCGCGCCTGCCGAATTTATTCGTCCATCACTATCATCTATCCATTTTAATGTTTCCCTTGATTGGCAGTGGACTGTTAATGGCTTAGATGCCTTTGCTTGAATAGTAGCAAAGGGCAGAAAAGGAATTGGGAACATGTCACTCCCAGTACCCCTAAGTTGTCATGGAATCTAACAGTTTCTTTGTGTGCTCTAAATACAGGGGGTCCAAAAACAAATAGGTTGTAGGTGCGGGGCACATAAACATGATCAGCCCCACACCACCACCATACTGGAGCTCCTTATTGTATCACAAATGTTACCTGGTGCAGAAGTAGCCAATAAAGCAGCCTACTAGCTGACGGACAGGGCAGTGTGACCTCCTCCCATAAAGCAAGGACAGTGAGTGGACTATTTCCATTTTACACCCCATTTTGAACCCCCATAAGTGGGGAATAAATTAATGAAAGCATTATATAAGGAGATTCAATATGCTGACATTTACAAAGGCACGGTGCAGAAAACTCTGATCCCTAGAGCTTACATTTTATTTGACTCCTTCAGGACATCATGTAAATATTTCCACCTATCTGCAGAAAGTTAATGAACCCCATGAAAGGCGTCTGTTTGAGAAATTAATCCCACTGTGTTACCCAATTAGCTTCAAAGTGTCAGACAGGAGCCCATCAGCCAAACACACGGCGAGGCCTAAAGAGCTTCTCAGAGAGTGTTCCAAAGGTTCCCAGGTGCCCGAGACCTGGGGATTAACAGCAATTACTGCACCGAAACCATCAAAGCGCAAGTTTGAAATAGGAAACTGGGTCTGATAATGATATGTAATTAACTGCAAAACAAAACCAGACTTTAGCCTTTGTAAAATATAACCAAATATTAAATGTGATCAGGCAGTACATTTTAAAGATATAACTTATTGTGTGCCCAGAACATTCTCTCTTTAATGAATGCATATGGGTAGGAGCTGCCATGTTATTTCTCTCAGACAGTACAGGAACAGCTATCCTAAAGGTGGCCATAGACGTAGAGAACTGCTTGTATGGCGCATATTGGGGTCAAGATCGGATCATAATGCATCCAAAACGGGCGATCGGATTGCGGATCCGACGGGACTTTTTAACCTGCCTGATCGAGATCTGGGTGACTCGGTTGCAGATTTGGTCTGTCTGTAGCTTTTATCAGCCCGTGTATGGGGGCCTTAAATGTAAAACAGCATTCTGTCATAGTGGCACAGTCCCTATCTGATACCCATTGTAAGCAGCAGTCCTGTCCTGCTTTATGGCTGAGATTCTAGCTATCTTTATAACAGAGTATTCTGTCACAGTGACACAGATCCTATCTGATCCCCATTGTAAGCCGCAGTCCTGTCCTGCTTTATGGCTGAGATTTCTAGCTATCTTTATAACAGAGCATTTACACTACAGCAGTCAGGGGTACTGTCTAGATTTCATTGTGACTGAGATAAGAAAACTTACCAAGGGAAAGGAAACTACACCACAGCAGCACGTAAATGTGCAATTATATTAAAACTGAACATATTTAGTAGCAAAACACTAATGGTGTAGAAAAGTGCAGTAGAACAAAATCTGAGAATGAGAGCTATTAGGCTAATAGCCTCCCCTTAATCTAAGGTATAGTCACGGGCTCCTGTGGAGACATCATTCACATATGTAAGGAGCAAATGGCAGGCTGGCAATCGGAGCAACATGGCCCCCTTGAGTTCTTTGGTGGCTTTTTTTAGATCTATTTTGCTGTAAACAGGATAATTACCCGGAGGGGCTTTCTGAGACGTACCGAAAATGCTCCCACAGAGAACAGTGGGGTTTGCGACGTCTCATCTGACAACCATTTGCAGTTAATACTCTGTCAGTGATTAATTGTCCTTCCCACTATGGAGTCAGGCTTGCAGGCGAGGCACACTCTGTATCAGTGACTCCTAGACTTGTGTTGTATCACTCGGCAGCTTCCTCATAGTGTGTTCCCTGCACTGCACAAGCCCAGTGCTAATGCCCAGCTGCCCCCTCGCTGCTTACAGGCCTCACACTGGCATATAGAGGAACAGTGAATAGCCAATTAAATGAATGAAGGGCATATAATAATGATATTGAGATGTTTATATGAAGTTATAATGTAAGGAAATGTCATTTAGATAATTACTACTCTCAATACAGAACAATCAATCGGACAAGTCTTTTTCTTGTCCAGCCCCTGCAGTACCACTTTGCCTATTTTCCTCAGTACTCCCATGTCCAGCCCCTGCAGTACCAGTAGGCCTATTTTTTTCTAGTACTCCCATGTCCAGCCCCTGCAGTACCACTATACCATTTCCCCAGTACTCCCATGTCCAGCCCCTGTAGTAGCAATATGCCTATTTCCCCAGTACTCCTACGTTAAGCTCCTGCAGTACCATTATACCCAGGGCCAATCCTGGCCCCTCTGCCGCCTGAGGCAGCAGCACTTGCTGCTGCCCCCCCTCCCCCGGAAATTCGCTCTTAAAGTACCAGGAGCAGCATTTTTGCTGCCCCTGGTACCTAGTGGGGCGCTGCTGCTTGAGGCGACAGCCTCAACTCGCCTCATTGGCGAAGCACCCCTGATTATACCTATTTCTCCAGTACTCCCATGTCCAGCCCCTGCAGTACCCCTATGCTTATTTTCCCCAGTACTCCCATGTCCAGCCCCTGCAGTACCATTATACCATTTCCCCAGTACTCCCATGTCCAGCCCCGCAGTACCACTATATCTATTTTCCCAGTACTCCCATGTCCAGCCCCTGCAGTACCACTATACCATTTCCCCAGTACTCCCATGTCCAGCGCCTGCAGTACCACTATATCTATTTTCCCAGTACTCCCATGTCCAGCCCCTGCAGTACCACTATATCTATTTTCCCAGTACTCCCATGTCCAGCCCCTGCAGTACCACTATATGTATTTTCCCAGTACTCCCATGCAGTATCAGAATAACTAATCCCTCCTTCCTTCACATTATTTTATATCTGGTCATATTTTCTTGATAAATCACTTGGCTTTAAAGGGAATCACCTGCCTGGGAATAGGGATGTAGCGAACGTCGGAAAAAAAGTTCGCGAACATATTCGCGAACTTGCGCAAAAATGCGAGCGGTTCGCGAACGGTTCGCGAACCCCATAGACTTCAATGGGAAGGCGAACTTTAACATCTAAAAAAGACATTTCTGTCCAGAAAAATGATTTTAAAGTTGTTTAAAGGGTGCAACGACCTGGACAGTGGCATGCCAGAGGGGGATCAAGGGCAAAAATGTATCTGAAAAATCTGCCTGTGTGTGCTTGGAAGAGATAGTGTAGGGGGAGAGCTGTTAGTGATTTCAGGGACAGATGATAGTAAGTTTGCTGGCTAGTAATCTGCTTGATACTGCTCTGTATTGGAACAAAAAAATAAATAAAAGCAGTCCTTACAAGGACTACTGTTATTGCAGCAGTCAGCAGATGAGATCAGAAGCAGGACAGCTGCCCACTGCAGCTACATACAGAGCACTGCAGTAGAAGGTAGATTACTAGCCAGCAAAGCTACCTAAGCTTAAATGTCCCTCAAACCCCTGCAGACTTCTGTCCCTCCAATAACAGAGCAGTATCAACACGATTACTAGCCAGCAAACTTTCAACTGTCCCTGAAATCACTAACAGGCAGCAGCTCTCTCCCTACACTATCTCTTCAGCACACACAGGCAGAGTGAAAAAACGCTGCAGGGCTTCGGTTTTTATAGGGAAGGGGAGTGGTCCAGGGGAGAGCTTCCTGATTGGCTGCCATGTACCTGCTGGTCTGGGGTGAGAGGGCAAAAAAAAGCGTCAACAATGGCGAACCCAAAATGGCGAACGTCGCGCGACGTTCGCGAACTTCCGGCGAGCGCGAACACCCGATGTTCGCGCGAACAAGTTCGCCGGCGAACAGTTCGCGCCATCTCTACCTGGGAAACAACCTGGGATCTGACAGGCAGTTAGTAAAGTACTTTTATTGCAGTGTTCCCAATTAAAAAGACAAAAAAAACAAAAATGGATAGAAAGTAACGAATGAAAGAAGTAAATAGCAGGATTTCTATTCACACCTTCTAATTGCCAGATGTCATGAAACAAAGGCGGCATTAGGAGGCTGCTGGCAGGGGAAAGCATTGAATTCAGTTTTAGGGAAAGGCTTGACTATCTCTATAAAGAGGCTTTTGAGGTCCTTAAGGTTCAATCCACATAATTGACCTACAAAATATACCTTTGCAAGGAATGTAATGATAATTGGTTTCCAAATCCAGCCACACTTAAAGTAATTACGTTAGCAGTTTTAGCAACCTGGAAAATATTTACTAAGAATTTTTTTATTCCCTAAGCGTGTTTCTGTACATAGGAAGGTTTTCTTACAAATAACGGATTAGTGCTCATTTACTAAGCCCACACCTGTGGATTCAATGTTCGCTGCACCTTATGCTTCATATTCACCTGAAACCTTGTGCAGGGCACTGTACGCAATGGAGTCCTTGACTACTTGATTTTAAGTACCCCAAATTATCCCATGTACAGATTTAAATTAGGGATGCACCGAATCCAGGATTCGGTTCGGGATTTGGCCAGGATTCAGCCTTTTTCAGCAGGATCCGGATTCAGCCGAATCCTTCTCCCCAGCCCAATCAAATCCAAATCCTAATTTGCATATGCAAATTAGGGGCGGGGAGGGAAATTGCATAACTTTTTGCCAGAAAACAAGGAAGTAAAACATATTTCCCCCTTCCCACCCTTAATTTGCATATGCAAATTAGGGTTCGGATTCGGTTCGGTATTCGGCCGAACCTTTCGTGAAGGATTCGGGGGTTCGGCCGAATCCAAAATAGTGGATTCGGTGCATCCCTAATTTAAATACAGGTAACTAAACTTGTTTAACGCTTCACACCCTTACAGCCAAGGAGGGAGAACAGACCTATGATGGAAACTGTTCCACGGAAATTATTAGCAGGGTTCTGGAGGGATGCAGGAGACGACTAAAACCAAGGGACACAATATAATTTGGCAGGAAGAAAAAGTGAAAGGAACCTACGTCTTTATGGAAAGGAATAGATCGATGAAATGGCAACATAAATGACTATTATCTGTGTTACAGGATGATATGACAGTTTGACAGCCTTAGCAGAAAGAAACCTTTCCCATCTGGAGTTGTTTATTGCAGTTATGATTAAGTGAGTGTTCTTCCCATATTGCATGGATATAATATCTGACATATCAGACAGCCAATTGTGATTCAATGTCTAACCCCAAACACCTACCCTCACAATTACTGCCCCATAAAAGAGCTTGATGTTGGCAAGTGCAACATTAATTAGCTTCCGTCCACCCAGAGTCTAACCCCTTTGTCACAATGAAATACATATAACACATGTGGGCAGGAACAGCACGACTTTTAAGGACAACAATAGCTTAACTAAAGAAATAGGGAAGAAATGTTGCAAATTATGTTTTGGGCTTCTATACCAGCTAGTGATGCACCGAATCTGGGATTTTGTTCAGGATTTGGCCAAGATTTAACCTTTTTCAGCAGAATTCATACTCGGCTGAATCCAAGTGCCTGGCCGAACTGAACTCAAGTCAAAAAAATTACGTGACTTTTCGTCACACAAACATAGAATTCAAATATTTCTTAACCACATGCTATGCGTGCTGTTCTAATGTAACCATAGTGCTTTACCAGTAAAGATCTGTACCTCCAACATGCCCCAGTAGCTCCCCATCTTCTATCCTGCTGATTCAACGCACATGCTCTGTGTTGCTGTCACTTACCTGATGCACAATAAACTGAACATATATAATATATATATATATATATATATATAGTCCGGCGAAGATCGGTCGTTTGGTCGATCGGACAGGTTAGAAAATTTCTGTCGGCTGTCGATAATATCTCTGCGTGTATTGCCAATCGTACGATTTTCAGTGGGAGACTGTCACTAGCTTTGGTTGGACATAGATATCGTACGATTGCTGTCAGGGGCAGAACATTGCTGATCTGTTCTTTTACTAATCTGACTGGTAAGACTTTGATCTGAATGGTTAGTGGCGGGTCGGGAGATGGGAAAGTCCGATCGTACGATGATTCGTATGATCGGATCTTTGCATCTATGGCCAGCTTTAAGGATGAAGAAAAGTCACCAGGCAGAGTAGAGCAGTCTGCAGAGCAAACAGAGCAAAGGTGCTGGAAGAGATAAGCAGAACACTCCTTCAGTTCCTGCTGTTTGGTCTGTCAACCAGAATTAATAGAACTACAGGTCCCTTATATAGTATCTGTTGCTGTTCAGTAAAACCATGCCTTTGTGGAATGATAGTTTCTGCATGTCTACAGCCATTTTAATGCAGGAAATTATAATCACCCCTACAAAGGGAGTTTTAAAACCAATATTTGCTTGGGCAGAGTTTACGACCCCTTAGGGAATGGAATTGTACATTTATTCAGTATATGTATATGAGATGCCCTGTGCATACAAATCGTTCCTGTTCCAACATGGAAGTTAATGAGCCGGATCGTTTCTCCCTACACAGTAGTTAACATTTTATAATCTGAATTCATAATGTGCTGGTGTCGGCGGTTAGTTAAATGTACCTCTGACGGGAGACCAGCCGAGTGCCAGGGGCCTGTGAATGTGGGTATAAGTCTCTTGGCATTAAATGCTAGGATACGCAGAGCAGTGTGTGGGAGTCAGTAGCAGAGCAGGGAGGAACAAGTGCTTACTAGGCAGAGTAGAGCAGTCTGCAGAGCAAAGGCACTGGATAAGATGAGACACACCAGATAGCAGTATGCAGGCTTACCGGTATGTAAAAAAAGGCACTAAGTTTGCCCATGAGCAGTAACCCATAGCAACCAATCAGCAGGTAGCATTTACTTGCCACTATAAAACCATACATATTGGTTGCTATTGGTTACTGCTCCTGAGCAAACTTAGTTCCTTTTATTACATATTGGGTGCTATAACGAAGGAGATACCAGTATAACACAGTAAAGCAGCGCAGGGCAATAGAAGCACTTGTCGCAGACCAAGAGAGTGAGGCAGCATGTATAGCTAGGTCATCCCTTGTTTTGGAGGCAAAAGGGGTCATTTATGAAGACCCAAGGCAGTAGTGCCACTTATACAGAGCGCACTTCTGATTGAGGTGTAGCCTGTGACTTCTACATCTCATGCCAGATAAAAAATGTGCCAACAGCTGCAGAGTGACCATCATCAGGCAGAGGTTGCAAAAACTGGTATTTTGCAGCAATATTTTTTGCCCTAAACTGCAAAACCTTAACCAGTAAAATGTTGTCATTGTAGGACTTGTAGCACTTTTGGTTTCAAGGGAGCAGACTGGAACAGGTAATGAATTTACTTCCCCAGTCGGACCGGCACCCTATCCAAACCTGAAATAGTTGGACAATGTCAACCCAAAACCATCCAACTTGTGGATTTTGGGCCAACCCACCCATTAGTAGTGGCAATCCTAGTTGTAATTCATTTAGAGTGCAAATTGCAAAAACATGGTAAATTGTACCTCCTTTTTTGCACTTTTCACCCTACCTTCCACATCCAAAATGACCCCTAGGCTTTCAGAATGCACATATGGAAGCTCCAAGGGGGATTTTGTCCAATTGAACCAGTAGCTCCTGGGCGGGGAGGCAGGAAAGTAAAAGACCAATTTAGAATCACAGAACATTCAATGGTCTACTCTAGTTGATGGTGATATTCCTTGGGGCCCGGGTCAGGCACCCTAAGTCATTACCCTGAATTAGAGATAACAGCCAGAATATTTGCAGCAATGGGAATGGGAAGAGAAGGTCTAGTGTATAGAATGTGTATGTGATATAATAGTATAATGCCTGAGGTCACTGTTTATAAGGTGCAAATCAATAAACGCAAATTTCAATGTTTCACAGGAAATCAAAGAAATCAAAGAATTTGCAATATTGCAGGTGAATAAAACATCAAAAGAATGGGAGACGGTTCATGTCAGTTATCAACATGTATCCGCCTTCCCAGACATATGTTATATTCTCACACCATGACATATCCTAGCACACACAATGGCGCTGATCACGGCTGCTCAGACACACACATGTTCTGTTCCATCCCTCTCAGCAACGCAGACATGTCACTCTATTTCAAATTATTCTAAGTTGTTTTTTTTTTTCAAGATAAACAAATTTTATCTTTTCTTCTGAGCCAATATAAGAATATGTAATTATATAGTGAATAAAGTACCCCCTTTTGTAAAATATAAGGATATTATAAGTTACCGAGGAGTTTCATGACCATATAAAAACACGAGGCCGAAGGCTGAGTGTTTTTATACAGGTCACGGAACTCCGAGGTAACTTCTAATATCCTCATATTTTACAACTGGGGGTACTTGATTTATTATAATACACACATTTCAGCAAGTCATGTGACAGAAATGACATCAGAACTCACCGTTTATAACTGATGACATCAGAACTCACCGTTTCTAAGGATATCATTTACAGGATATCCATGGCATATATATATATATATATATATATATATATATATATATATATATATATATATATATATATATATATATATATATATATATATATATATCTATAGAAAATGGCAGAATGGAGTGCACGACCAAAAGTTCATCCACGGCTGGGTGCTAGTCCAAAAGATATGTAAAAGGCTGCAAGGATAGACAGCACTCCAAGGCAATAATTCACAGCAGGTCAATATGGCAAATAAAGTGGAGATTTTATATGTGGTCTAACTTTTCGGCTGCACACAGGAGCCTTCTTCCCTGACGAAGGCTTCTGTGTGGAGCCGAAATGTTGGACCACAAATAAAATCTACACTTTATTTGCCATATTGACCTGCTGTGAATTATTGCCTTGGAGTGCTGTCAATCCTTGCAGCCTTTTATATATATATATATATATATATATATATATATATATATATATATACTTACGATTCCAAAGTTGCACAGGTTTATTCTAGAAATTACCTGGGTGCCCACAAGAAAAGGATAAGCATAAATGTACAGAATTGCGGCACTCACAGGGGTTTTAGGTATATATATATATATATATATATATATATATATATATATATATATATATATATATATATATATATAAGCATCCCCAAACCAGTGCACTCTTAACCCAATGGCCAACCGCCTGGGTGCAGGTCAAAAAGAGAAATATTATCAATAAGACGGCACACGTGTGGTTGCCGAAACGTTGAATCAATAAAAGTTTTTTCATTTTTATTTAAAGAAGACCTTGGAGTGCGTCTTTTTTGTATTGATATATATATATATATATATATATATATATATATATATATATATATATATATATATATATACACATATTTAGATAGATAGATAGATTGCGCATAGTGACGTGGGAAAAAGTTTGGCACAGTTTGGTAACCCATAGCAACCAAAAAGATGTTAACTTTTCTTGCCTACTGCTGTTAGATCGGTTGCCATGGGTTACAGAACCAGGACAAACTTCTGCCACATAGGCTCCATGATGTGCGTGCATCCCTTTGAGCAACATTAAGGGAAGGCAAACAAATGATTCACTTCCGCAAATCATCTGACTGGATGAGACAAATAAATATTTTAGGAAACATAGTCAGTATTATTTTGATTTTCATCTCCAGTTATCATATTGATTCTGTAAATAATGTCTTTCAAGTTAAGCAGGCTCACTTTTAATGAGTTCATCGCTACAAGTGCAATACTTTAAGGCTTGACATCCAACACTTATGCTGGGAGGCAAGAAACTCAATTACTTTCTTGGCCCTTGATTCTCAGCAACCTGATTTGCCAGGTAATTGATTATCAAAAAGCTGACAGTTTCCAAGTATAGCTCCCCCAGCACAGCAGGACATTTGTGCAGGGTGGCAGAGAGAGGCTGAGCAATGGAAGGGGACAAGCCCCAGTTCTGCAGGTTGGGTGGGTTTGGCCTGACTTTTTACATTTTGTTAGCCCGACCCATTAATATTTTTTCCACCTTACTTGCCAGGCTCAACCCCCAAATGCAACATTTAATGTAGATATTCATGCAGTTGCATAACTATAACCCCCATCAGAAGTTTTTTTTGGAGGGGCCCAGTGAGCACAGCAAATCTTCTGTCCCTGCAGCCGCCACCTCTGGCCTCCACTCATGTGGAGATAGAAAAGTGACTGGGGAGGGTTGATCCCCAGAGTACCCCAGCCCCACGCTACAGCTTGCACTGTTCTCCTTCCCTTCTCCTCTAATGAGGGAAGGGTGAGTATATTGGACACTCTACAATTATAGTATATCATTGGCTACTATCTTTAGGGGCAAACAGCATGGGAGCGAGAAGAACTGATTCCCCTCACTGTGCGACCGCCCCCAAGACTCCACTCCAAAGAATGAAGATCACTTAAGAGTCAAGAAAGTCAAGAGTGAGTTTATTATCATTTCATCCATATACGTTTGTACAGTACACAGTGAAGCGAAACAACGTTCCTCTAGGACCATGGTGCTACACACAACATACAGTAGATGTACCGGATAACAGACAAAAAGTGCAAGACAGGACAGCATAGTGCAGGGACAGGACAAGACAGTGCACACTGAGCAGATGTAATATGTTAAGTAAATAATGCTAAACGTCAAACATGTTGGGTGTATCATTGTGATATGATAGTAGTAAGAACATGAGAAAGAACATGATAAAGTGCAGATGTGCTCATAGATGACAATTGTATACAATGGCTATTTATTTATACAATGAGTACAGTGGCTGTGTAACGTTATGGTATATAGTAATTTCAGATGGACTGTGTGTGCGTGAGAGATCTGTCTGGTCCTTGAGCAGTGATCCCCAACCAGTAGCTTGTGAATAACATGTTGCTCTCCAACCCTTTGGATGTTGCTCCTAGTGGCCTCAAAGCAGGAGCTTATTTTTCAATCTCAGGCTTGAAGTTTTGGCTGCTTATTTTTCAATCTCAGGCTTGGAGTTTTGGCTGCTTAAAATCTAGGTGCACTGCCAAACAGAGCCTCAATGTAGGTTGGCAATCCTCATAGGGGCTACAAAATGGCCAATCACAGCCCTTATTTGGCACCACAGGAACATTTTTCATGCTAGTGTTGCTCCCCAACTCCTTTTACTTCTGAATGTTGCTCATGGGTTCTAAAGGTTGGGGACACCTGTCCTTGAGTATTCAGGAGCCTTATGGCTTGGGGGTAGAAACTGTTACACAGTCTGGTAGTGAGGGCCCTAATGCTTCAGTACCTTTTTCCAGATGGCAGGAGTGTGAACATTCAGTGTTAGGGGTGTGTTGGATCAGCCACAATGCTGGTGGCTTTACGAATGCAGCAAGTGGTGTAAATGTCCATGATGGAAGGAAGAGAGACACCTATGATCTTCTCTGCTGTCTTCACTATCCTCTGTAGGGTCTTGCGCTCCATGACAGTGCAGTTCCCAGCCCAGACAGTGATACAGCTGCTCAGGATGCTCTCGATAGTCCCTCTGTAGAAGGTTTTGAGTATGGTGGTGGGAGATGGGATTTCCTTAGTTTGCGCAGGAAGTAGAGGCACTGTTGGGCTTTCTTGGCTAAGTAGCTAGTGTTGTGGGACGAGGTGAGGTTCTCCGCCAGGTGGACTTTGGTGCTTTTGACGTTCTCCACATCAGAGCCGTCGATTTACAGTGGCAGGTGGTCACTCCTAGTTTTCCAAAAAGTGAACAACCATCTCCTTTGTTGTCTACATTGAGAGACAGGTTGTTGGCTCTGCACCAGTCTGTTAACCGCTCCACCTCCTCTCTGTATGGTGACTTGTCAAGCAGGCTCAGCTTTTCTATCAGATGCCGAGGAATGATAGTGTTGAATACTGAACTGAAGTATATGAACAGCATTCGAACGTAGGTGTCTTTTTTGTCCATATGAGAGAGGGCCAGATGGAGGGTGGTGGCTATTGCATCGACTGTTGAGCAATTTTGACGGTATGCGAACTGTAGGGGGTCCAGTGCTGGTGGCAGCAGGGTTTTGATGTGTTTCTTGACAAGCTTCTCAAAACACTTCATGATGATGGGGGTGAGTGCCACAGGACGGTAGTCATTGAGGCAGGACACTTATGACTTCTTTGGCACGAGGACAATGGTGGTGGTTTTGAAGCACTTTGGGACAGTGGAGGTGATCAGGGAGATGTTAAAGATGTCAGTGAAAACATCTGCCAGCTGATCTGCACATTCTCTTAGCAGTCTGCCAGGGATATTGTCTGGTCCTGCAGCCTTCCGTGGTTTTACTCTTTCTGCAGTCATCTTCACGTCAGCCACATCAGACACAGTGCCTTGTCACTAGGCAGAGTGATGGTCTTCCTCATTCCTGTGTTGTTCTGTGCTTCAAACCGTGCATAGAAGTCATTCAGTATCAGTATCCGAAGAGTGGGTGGGGTTCTGCTCGGTATGCACTGGAAATGTTTGTGTAAACCTGATCCAGAGTGTTTGGCCCTCTCATAGCAGATTTCACATGCTGATTCAATTTAGGGAGCACTGACCTTAGATCTGCAGTAATGATAATCAGTCTATATGGGTGAGTGTTTTGTATGTCTGTGATAGCGCTATAAGCTCCCAGAGCGCATCTTTGGTGTTCGCACTGGGAGGAATTTAAACTCCAATAAATGAATGGAGGCAAACTCACGGGGTAAATAAAAGGGTCTGCACTTCACCAGCGGTGAGCAGTGGCGGACACAGAGTCCCTGCACCATTTCATGTTGATGTAAACACACAGACCACCACCGCTATTCTTACCCCTCAGAGCAGTGACTCTGTCAGCTCGAACCGCAACTAGCCCATCCAGCTGAATGGCGGCATCCGGGACTTTTTCGCTGAGCCACGTCTACGTGAATACGAACATGCAGCAGTCTCTGAATACACACCAGATTCATGTCTAACTGAGCCTGTACAGCTTACTAGATAGCAGTTACAGCATTGATATGGCCAAGGTCAGCCCTAATAAAATATACCTCTGTAACCACCTTCTTCCATTAAAAAAAAACAAACTTTTTGAAAAGTCCAATATTTACAGAAGTGGTGGGGAAATAAATGTCCCGCTTAAGGTAGAAATGTGATGGATCGGCTTCGGCAGGTGAGTCGCACTTCTGATGAATCAGTGCAATTAGTCTGTAAAATAATGAATGTGCATAAATCTAGCTGTTAATGAATGAGACGCTGTGAAACATCGAACGTCCCGCAGCTGTTCCATAGTAAATAATCCTTCATGATCACAAGCCCTCGCCATATTTATTTTCCGGATGAATGTGAAACCTCACGTATGGTGCCTCTGCAAACTGCAAGCGCCGCGCTTCCATACTTGAAGGACAGGGGATCAAAATAAATCCATCGCTGCCGACACAACCGGTTTCTCATTTACTGGATATAATCTGCATTATTAACAAACTTTTCATTGGGTTCAAAACAAAATTCGATGCCATTTATTCAGTGCTACAATTAGTTTTTTTAATTACCTTCTTTATGAAGGTTGCAGGCAGAGAACAAAGCCAGATCCTATTTGGTGGGTGCACTCACTGGCACACAGGTGTCATTATGGGATGGCAGTAGTGTGTGTGTGTATTATGAGCTTGCTCAGGGCTGGAACTAGGGGTAGACAGGTAAGGCACATGCAGCAGAATTGGGAGCAATAGATGGGTACCATTTAGACAGGGGCTTGCTCCAATAAAACGCTCCTGGTACCTTTACGAGACAAATTTCCGGAAATTTGGCTTTTCTAATGTGAGATCACAATTACGCTCTCCGCACTAGTGATGTACACAGTAGGCCAAGTAGTACTGCCTTGAGCACCAATACTAATTAGTCCAACTCTGATCATGCTGAATCAGCAAATATTTAGGCTAGACCAGATTAAAGGTTGAAAGGGCCATGAAAATTAGCAAATCATAAAGCTCATTGACTAATTTCATGGGCACTGCTGCAAGTGCCCCAAAGGAGTGCAAAACTGCACCTCGTAGGACCCATCCACTGAGAATTTTCTCCCGTGGGGCGTGCCCCCCCCTAAAGTAGATGGCAATATTGTATAAGGAGGCAGAACAGATTGTACAGGGAGGCAATAATACATTGTATAGGGAGGTAGAATGAATCTACAATTGTCAGGGACACATAAGCTAATGGTCCAAATTCAGTGAGGAAACAGATTGGCAAAAGTGATGCGGAACTATGCGGAACAGGCGGACATTATTATTCAGCGAGCATTTCATTAGTAGTACTATGAATCAGTGATTAGATCCTGTGGGTTTTGTGCTGCTTGAGTCAAGAATTTGAGCAAGGGAATGTTTTTCTGATTCGACAGCGATAACATATTTTTAAAAAGTGGTGAATCCCTTGAAGGTGCTCCCAACGAAATCCAGCAGATGGCTTATCCTTTGGAACACAACAGGGCTAAGCTTGATGAAGCTGGTCATGGGGATTCAGATTAATTCAAAAGGCAGCCCCCATAGCACAAAGAATAAAGGTGCCCTGGCTGGAATTGAACCTCAGATCTCAGTGCTAAAGGCAGAAGTGATAACTACTGGAGTAATGCCTGTATCAGTTACACTGTTATTCTGTGCATGGTATCCGACATATTTAATGGATGTTGCATCTCTATGACAACTCATTACCATAAGCATGCTGAAAGTCTCTGCTTCCTTCACTTAATTACAAATCAAACAAAGTAGTTCAATCTCCTATAGAAACAAAGCAGGTAGGAATTTGGGAAAATTTTTAAGTTAACATTTATCCTATTGTCTCCATCTTATAATACTGTCTCCACTTTGCCCTACTGTCTCCACTTTGCCCTACTGTCTCCACTTTGCCCTACTGTCTCCATCTTGCCCTACTGTCTCCATCTTGTCCTACTCTTAATATCTTGTTGTAATGGTTCTGTTTGATTTACTCCGTATTTTGCCCTACTGTTTCCATCTTTTCTTATATTTAAGAGGTCAGTGTTTGTTATAAATTAATGCAAAGCTTAAGTTGCTATAAATAAATGATATTATATATTATTGCTCTACTCTTACTATAACTGCATTATAAACTGCAGCTCTGCTCATTCTCAGGCTGATACATGGATATTCATCTGCTTCTGACACGCTGATTTGACAGCAGAGCACAGTAGGTTGGAATCTGTTTAAACAAGAGTTTGAATGTAGGAGGCCAGAGCTCACCTTAGTGTTAAATCATCTGGTTAAACCTTAGTGTTAAATCATCTGGTCTACATTATGAAGTTGGGCCACAGAAAAGGAATGCTCTGGACAAACAATAATACACATGTAAGTAGCAGCAATTCATTTGATAATGAGTCTGTAACTCACTGTGCATTTGCCAGTTTGATGCCTGTGCTGGGCACACTGCTATCTGACAATTTACCCCTGTGCCTCGCATTCCCTCGCTCAGATGGATTCCAACTCATTTCGCTCTTATCAGCTTTATTCTATTCTTCGTTTTTACTCCTTTGCCTTTTTATAAATGCCGTTTCCCTGGAAACTTGCAGTAAATGTCAGAAATATCACAACAGTTCACACACAGAGGGAAAGAAAAGGGGGGATTGGGGAGACTGACTCTGGTAAACATGAATGTGGCACAATGAAATGTGTTTGGCATTTGGCATAGAGTTGCAGAGGGGATGGTATTGCAGGAGAGCAAATGTTCCAACCATCCCCTCACCTGACCTTCATATGAACGAATCAGCATTGAGCATGAAAAGGCGGAGGTTATACTGTTCTTGAGCACAGAGAGGGTCTTTAGAGAGATAAGCCCCTGCCTAGGGACCTGCATAGAGTATTCATTGTTCTTTCTGTGCAAACAACACAAACTGAATTCCCACTACCCGCAGAGTTCACTGTTCTTTCTGTGGATGAATATGGTGGGCATCCCTGATGTAAAGAGTATGTTGTACTTTCTCCAAAAGCCTTGACAGCTCTATACCCAACGCTTACTAATACCATAATGGTATGTATGTAATACCGTACATTTAGGGCACACTGGAAATTCTTAGCGTTATGCGAATCACACAATTTTCAGCTTTTTGGGCAGCTGAGAATTGCCCCTCCATTCTCCCTTCACCCTTGTGTGAAAAAGAAAGCCAACTGGTTCTGAGCCCAGAAGAGACGATAATAGAGGGGTAATTTACAATGTCTGAGAAAGAAGTGCAAGAGTCCACCCCTTATTGCTCATTCAGCCAGCGCTGGCCTGAAACTTCACCTTGTGCCAGAGAAAAAATGCACCACGAGGTATAGCCTGCAGCATCAGGGGGTTCAGGCCAGTCCACTTCTTACCACCCACAACAAGGCAGGCAGTAAAGATAGGCTCCCACTGCAGCCTTCGGCCTCTGTTGCTCCAAAACTTTGTACCCAATTTAGGGGGTATATCCACTGTATCTGCCATCAACTGTAGATGCAACACTATTAAACTGATCTCCATATTAACCTGGTGACTCCACCTAGACTGGCACTCAGAGAAGACACAGAGGGCACCCACCTGTTCCGTGGTTGGTTTTGGAAGTCCTAACTGGTGTGTAGTGATTTTTTGAGGTTCTGACGGGCGTGTTCTCCTTCGGGGAGTTATCAACAGCAGAAATGGCCTCTCTCTCGCAGTGTGGTATAGGGATGGGTCCTTGCTGTATCAAAATATCCGCCAAAGCCCTGTAAAGATAACAAGGGGCATGAGATTTTGTGCATTCCATGAGCGTAAGTGTGCAATGTGCTAAAATGTTGAGTTAATGATTTTATAACAGCAAAATGACATATTTAATGAAGCTCAAGACAAGTGTTCATCAGGTGCATGCCCAGAACATTCTGGAAGCTTGAGAAGTTTGAAATGGGAACTGTCCTTGCTATAATTATATACCCACTAGACTGATGTGGCATTATGATGCTAATGCTATACACAACACAATCATGCTCAGATTCTCTGGCCTACAGCAGGAAATACTGATTGTACCAGGCAAACTGTCTGCCCTTACAGTAAAGAAATCCTTCCTATGTTGATGTGAAATCACCATTTCCCCTCTTTCAGCATTGGACTGGGTCGGTGGTGTTGGAGCCCCCTCCACCACCCCCCACTTGCCCCCAGAGCAGTCGCAACACCCCTCTGCCCCCTTCCCCCCACCAGTGTGTACCTTCTTTTCTTTGCTTTTCTTGATTGCGGCAAAGGGAGGTCAGGGAACGCACAGTCTAATTTTGCCATGGGGAGCAGGCTGGCAGGGCCCATGAGGGCTGAGACCCACCAAGATTTGTGCCCAGTCTGTCCCTTACAATAAAGAAAGCCTTCCAATACTTATACTTATAGTGAAAATCCCCCTTTCTCTCCCACCACTGAATCACTCATGTCTGCTCTCTTGGCAGGGAATTCCATAGCCTGACTGCCTTTACAGTAAAGGAGCCCTTCCTATGCTGATGCTAACATCTCATTTCATCTGGTATACATGGATATTCTCTTCAATTTCACTGACTTATTGATGAAGGATCAAAAGATATATCTTTGCTTTGACATTGTGAGTATTTGTACATGTTGATCATGTCCCGCCTGAGGCTACTTCTTTCGAAGATAAAGTAAAACCAAATAAGTCAAAGCTTCCTTTGAAGGAGAAATAATTGACTGTAATTCTTCTGATTGCTTCTCTCAACCCTTTTCAGTTCTTCTGCACTAAAATGATACTAGAATAATCTGTATTATATGTTTTATAAAGCATTAAAGTTCAAGACACCTCCATTAATTTCAGGGTTCACTTTTGGCCTATTAATAAAATATATACAAATATATACAAATAAATCAAAGACAGTCAATAGTGATTGTCTATGGCATCTTATAGCAGTCTACAGATTGCAAGTCTGGGTCTTTTTCTCTAAGATCCAGATATGCAATACAACCAAAGTTTGGATATGGTTGGCCAGTTTTGGCCTGAATGCTGGATGTGGTCCATTCATAATCAAAACCAAGCACAAATTGTTTTAAAATACATTTATACATGTTTATAATTTACTATATCCCCAAATAAATACTTCTCATTCTGCAGTATAAATCTGCAAAGAATGGACCCCATTAATACACAGTGAGAGACTGATATACAATCAGATTTGACTGCGAGTACAGCTGTCGTGTTTCTCATAAACACATCATGTTGTGTGCAGTTAGACTGTCGATCACAAAAATCTCTCCCGACATGTTGGTAACAAGAGAAATATGAATGAGCTTCCTCATAAATGTGACCTGGAATGGAAAAAGCCTGACGCTTATAGGAACATGAACAGATTATGAACGGAACTCTTGCTTATGGACTCAGACTTGGCAACTGGAAATAACAATGAGGATACCAAACACATATTCGATTTCATTTAAATGCTGAGATTCTGAGAAGTAACGGGACCTATGGCCAAGTAAGTGATAGCAGCCCAGAGCATGTGCAGTGAATCAGCAGAAAAGAAAATGGGGTTGGGGGGGCATCTTCAGGGGCACAGATCTTCCCTGCTAAATGGCCTTGGACAACTAAAGAAGCCCAAAACATAATGTGTAGCATTTCTAGCCCATTTCTTTATTAAGTTGTAGTTTCCTTTAAGTGTCAACATTGTGAGAAAATGTTTGAGAAATAAGAAATGCCAGGGCCAGATTGATGATTTTCATGTTATGCAAAACATGCACTTTACCCTATCTCCCCAGTCACTTTCCCCACCTCTCACCACTTCCCTCAGTCGCTTTGCTCTGCCTCCCTGCCTCCAGTGCTGTAACACTCTCCCCTCTGGCATTGTGTGCATGTGTGCGTACAATGGTTTCAGGAGCTCGCACGTCCGATCGAGCGATTGCGGAGGGGAGCGCGGAGGAGAGCATGGAGGGGAGCGCGGTGGCCACCCGGGTCGCCTAGGGCGCCCGGTTGGCTTGGTCCGCCACTGGCAATAGGATATGTATTTTGTATAGTACAGAAGGTAAAATATGAAATATTTTGTTTTGCAATATAAAAACCTTGTTATGAGCTAAAGGGGCCCAGCCTGAAGACCAGTTAGGGTGAGATTTGGAGTGAGTGCTGATTTGTGTCCTGGGTACCCCTGGAACTATAGCAGGGTGACTGTTACCCCAATGTTTCTCTATATCTGTAACCTTGTTATGAGCTAAGGGGGCCCAGCTTGATGGCCAGTTAGGATGAGATTTGGGGCAAGTGCTTATTTGTGCCCTGGGTACCCCTGGAACATTAGTAGCGTAACTGTTACCCCAATGTTTCTATATATCTGTAACATTGTTATGAGCTAGGAGGACCCAGCCTGAAGGCCATTCTCAATGTCCTCCATTATACAAGAACAATGGATTAGGTCAGTTCATCCATTAAACATCACAATTTATGTCACAAATGCTTTAAGGATGCTTCAGCCAGAGATTGGATCTTGGTATTATACAAAAAAAAAGGAGAGAATTCCTACCACTCTACAGTTATTTCCATGGAAACTCTATTTCTGGACATCATTTTCCAAGTCCAAAAAAATATTTTTGACCGTAGTGTTAAATAGATGATTATCAACTCGATTTGTTAAGGTACAGCTTGGGCAGAAAGCACACTAGAGTCGGTGGGGCATGAAACAGAAAACTGTAAAGCCAAGGGTTTTGCCATGTTTCTGAGTCTAATAAATACAAATACTGCTCTGTAGCATATATTATTTTCACACATTTCACTATTTGTATTTTTACCTTTAATTGCACTGTTACCTTTGTACTTGAGAGAAAAACTCTGCCTTGGATATTTCGAATGAAACAGATTCTGGCTTTGAGTATACACAATAGACTTTGGGGTCACCTGGATAAAAGAATTAAATGCTGAGGGCTTGTGACTAAGGCATAAGACCCTGACACAATAAGCGGGGTTAATACGCACCTGCCACTATACATAAAAGCATTATGATTATTCCTACAGTGAGCAGGTTACCTTAGCAATTAATGAGACTACCTGAAAATTTCTTTCAAATATGTTTCCTTGGAAACTATACTATTATTTCCGCTGCCTCACTATACAGTTATGTATATTGGATTTCCGGCCAACTGATGTCTTATGAACAGGGAAAGGTTGTTGTTCATTAATAATCCTTCAATGCCAACTCATCCACCTGCAGTTCTGCAACACTAGACATTCAGGCTCTTGTCTTTGAGTATCACTCATGCATTATAAGGCATATTGTACCCCCTACTGTAAATTATAAGGATATTAGAAGTCACTGAAGGGTTCTATGACCATTGGCACAAGGCTGCAGGCTGAGTTCTGCAGGGAGCATCACTCATGTTTTATAAAGAATAATGAACCCCCTACTGTAAATTATAAGGATTTTAGTAGTCCATGGGGGGGGGGGGTTCTGTAACCATATAAAGACACAAGGCTGCAGGCTGAGTTATACAGGGACCTCTTAGCATCTCTCATGTATTATAAGGGATAATGTACCCCCTACTGTAAATTATAAGGATATTAGAAGTCATTGAGGGATTCTGTGATCATATAAAGGCACAAGGCTGCAGGCTGAGTTATACAGGGAGCATCTTTCATGTATTATAAAGGATAATGTACCCCCTACTGTAAATTATAAGGATATTAGAAATCACTGAGAGGTTATGCGACCATATAAAGACACAAGGCTGCAGTCTGAGTTATACAGGGAACTCTGAGCTTCTCTCAGGTATTATGAGGGATAATGTACCCCCTACTGTAAATTATAAGGATATAATATAAAAATACAAATTTTTATATTACAATTAGCTATACCCTCATATTTTACTGTCTCTAGAGGAAAAATTAACAAAAGGCAAACCCCGGTGCATAAATAAGGCACATTATGGATGATGTAGACTGACAGTGAGTACCTCTAGAGACAGTATGAAAGTGGGGGCTGGAGGAGTTACAAACAGGGCAGTTGCTAGTTACAGAAGCAGATCAGTGATACGTGGAGGGTTCCAACATCAATTCCCAGATCCCCTATCACAGCCTGATTAATGCTGCTCTCCCCCAGCACAGATGGATCAGTCATTTTAACAGATCAAGAAGAATGTTACTGTTGTGGGCGCCTGACAGATGTTGAACCCAGCTTGAAACAAAAACATGAAACCTATCTCCTTAAATATAATTGGACTTAACATCAAACGGAATGAAACCGAAACATAATATTCTTCTGCAATGATCTGCGAGCCCAGTGAGGTTAATCCACAAATTTGCTGACGCCTAACACCCACTATGGTATGGGGACCAGATTAAAGGAATATGATTCCACGATGCAGATTCTTCTAATAAAAATATTAACACAGAGAGAGATTCATGATCTACAAGTCTCCATGTAGTTGAGTCTAATAATTCTATCTGTATGCCCCTTAGATTAATTTGTATCCATTGCATATAAGCACCCTTAGTTGCCTCCTAGACTTCGGTTTTGCCCATGGTATAACTTCCAGTATTCAGAGAGGCAATTGAAGCAGACTGCTGTGGCAACTCTGGAGCTACTGGCATCTTTGGGGTAATTGTAGCTCCAGGAGTTCCCTGCGTCTATCAATGCACTTGTGCAAAATTCATAACTGTAGGCAGCCACGCCAAGCCCAACTATATGGAGGCAGCTTTTTTTCTTTATACATTTCTGTGAGTGGAAACCAAAAGGTTTTGGTGTGGACCAAAAAGGGGGTCCCTCCTCTTTCTGCTCCCCTGTAATAGTTTTCCTAAGGAAATCTTGGACATTTGTGTTGGTTGCCGCCATGTTTGGCCATTTCAGTTCTGCTCCCTTTCTCTCTAGGGCTGTTCTAAGAGAAAAGGAGCAGACAATTAGCCCTGCTTGATTAAAATATGAATGAGGCCAGTAAAATATCAATCAGGAAAGCAAAGAATCTATATGAGTGTTATGGGGCAGTCTGTATTGGATTACTATGAGTGTAATGCTGAAATAGAAACCTCTGTAAGGGACCTATTTATAAATGGGTTTGTTCTTTTAAGTCTGGTTATTGCCATTTTGTGTGGGTTTTAAGATATAAAATTTGTTAAGTTGAATATTAATGCTCCTAGAATATTCTTGCTGGGACATGAGCTGAAAATATGATAGGATGACAGAAGCCCCCCAACCTCAAAGGTCAAAAACAATTAAGAAAATTAACTCAGTCCGAGCAGTCTTTGTATACACATATTAAGTTTCTATGTCATATCCTGGATAGTGATGGGCGAATTTGTCCCGCTTGGCTTCGCCGAAAAATTGATGAATTTCTCGAGAAACAAGTGAAAATATTTGCGAAACTAAATTTTGACGCCCGCGTCAATTTGTGGGCGTCAAAATCTATGCTTGTGACAATTTGTCGTGCATCTATTTTGTTCTATTGCATTAAAGTCAATGGGCGTGCGGTAAATTGTTGCCGGTGTCGAAATTGTCACTGGTTTTGCACCAATTTCACAAATTTATTTGCCAGTGGCGCAAATGAATTCACCCATCATTAATCCTGGACTATGCTGCTGGGGGTTCAGTCACCGGTTTTCTACTTAATTAAGGATTGCTGGATGTCAAATCACTGCCCACATTCGCCTATTAAAGTAAATGACCCCCCTTTTGTTATTCAGAAATTTGGTCCTGATCAAATGTAATCAAGGTATAATGTCTGGTTCTATGGAGGAGAGAAACAGCTGAAGAGTTAACTATATTGGGGTTTCACAGACTGCCATTAGTAGTGCCTTACACAGATAAGCAATCAATAACCACCCTTGTATATTTATATACAGGTATGGGACCTGTTATCCAGAAGGCTTGGGACCTGGGGTTTTCCGGATAACGGATCTTTCCGTAATTTGGGTCTTCATGCCTTTCTACTAGAAATTCATTTAAACATTAAATAAACCCAATAGGCTGGATTTGCTTCCAATAAGGATTAATTATATCTTAGTTTGGATCAAGTACAAGCTACTGTTTTATTATTACAGAGAAAAAGGAAATCATTTTTAAAAATTTGGATCATTTGGATAAAATGGAGTCTATGGGAGACAGCCATTCCGTAATTCGGAGCTTTCTGGATATCGGGTTTCCGGATATGGGATCCTATACCTGTATTATATAAATAATGGATATAGGAGCACAAACAAGAACAATATGGAGCACTGGGTTAACCGGCACACACCACAGGAGTCCACGTCCATAATGTAAATCCTTGTAAAAATGTTAAACAATTAAAGGGAAAATGTTTTATTGATACTTTTCCCACCAGAAAAAAATCATGATCAGTATGGCTCATCATCATAGAAGAAAACTTTGATAGTTACATGTCCTTACAACAAAAGAAATTCAGAATTTCACTGGAAAATATTGACATTGACGCGGCCACCAATATATTTTACTCTGAAAAAGTTGCCACAAAAGACACGTATTGACAATGCATTTCGTGAATGTTTGGCATTTCACAAATTTTCCTGCAGAATCACTAATCACTACAATAGGGAATTGTGCAACAAAAGCTATAAAAATAGAACACTACCATCCTGGAATTCTCTAGTCTTTACTGATTTATGGCTCATGTTACTGCACTTCATAGAGGTACATGGAGAAGGATGTTCCTACTGAACAGAATCATACCAATGCTATTTGTATGGCATCTCTCTATACAGGCTAGGATCAGGAGCTGTTCCTGCCGAATTATGCTTAATACAGGGAATACCTATGCTGCCATAGTTTTATAGGATCTCTCTGTACAGTCTATGAGCAAACATAGGAGGCTGTTCTGCTGAATTATGCTTAGTACAGAGGAATACCTATGCTGCCATAGTTTTATGGTATCTCTCTGTACAGGCTATGAGCAATCTCTTTGGTAATAGTTCTATTGGTCGGAATGTGAATAAAATATAAATAATAGGTATAATAGCCTATCAGGTATGGGGAGTCATTACAATCTACAGGAGGCGTTAAAAATGACTGTGCTGGGTGATCTCAAATCTGTAGCAGCCCCATTGCTATTACACAGAAGCCAAGAACACAAGGGATGCTTTGTGGCTCTAGTTACTGCTTGTGATGCTTCATGGGAGTATTATATTGAATTTTACAAGTTCAACAGTTTGAATGAATAGGGATCGGTAGAATGTTACCCATGAAATGTGCCAAAAGAATTCTTATATCAATGTACTCTGCCAGTTTCTCTCTCTCTTCGCCGCTCTCTATCTCTCGTGTATTCATCTCTCTCCCTTATTGGGACTTTGAAGTCATTCTCCCCGAGGTGGTTATTATTAAAGGGAAAGCTGACACTGTCAGTCCATTGTTCATAATCAATTCCCAGCAGGGTTTTCTATTTATTTTATTCTGAAGGAATGAAGTCTGCTGGATATAACAGGGAGATAGAATCATGTAAAACCTTATCAATTTGGAGATCTCTGCACAAGACCTGACACTGTAGCTGTGGATGGAAGTGTGGATATTACCCTTAGGGGTAAGAGGCAGAGAAACTAATGAATGGGGATTCTGTGTTTTAAGGGATCCCACAGGACAACAATAGTATTCACAGAGAAAGTCAAGAAACTTTTTTTTTTTTTTGCTATAGATTTAAAAATATGGGATAATGTGATAGCAAGGCGAGATAGTGCCAGAGGAAAAGGCTTTAACTGTACAGAGACACCAACCTGGGTCACTTTGAATCCAGGTGCTGCCGTTTCAACCCCAGCCACATCCCTGTTCCACTCAGGCCACATCGGCCATCATCAATCCATGCTCAACTGATCCTAAGGTTTCAGGTTGTACATCTACTAATTTAAAAAGGCCCCAAATTAATAACCCACCAATCACATGGTCCTCAGGGCTTCTGAGTCCAAGCCAAGTGTGGTTAGTATATTTTTCATAGGTATGGCCCCATGAAAAAGATGCCCCCAGACACATATTATGTGGTTCTCTGAGGGTATGGAAACATAACTTGATTTGTCTCATTGCTGTTGTAGCCGGTGTATTATACCAGGAGAACATCTCATTTCACACAATGACCACTGACAGATTCCAGGGAATGTACAACTGTGACATGAATATTAACTGTGTGCTGTTACCTAGAGAACCAGCCTGCATGTCTTTTACTCGTTATTTTAATATATTTTTATGTCCATTCACTTTTGCTTGTGTATGTGGGAGTGACACATGGATGCACTATTCCAACATATGCCACTTCTGACTATCTCCTCTGTCCTTAGCAATAAGTGTGTGGGGGGGGATGTACCATAACCAGGACACAGGGTAGGGAGGATGGCCCCTCTTATTGTTAAAACACACTCACTGAATTCACACTGAGGCTGTGGCTGTTATTACAACATTTACTGTTAAATTACTATCAATGTACTTGCCAGTAGATTTGTAATAACCTCTTCTTCCACCCCAGGCCTTCCCACTTAAACCCTAAATCAGCCCCATTTCAGTTCCAACTTACCACTAAAAATTGTGGCAACTAATCTCCTCATTGGCCACGGCCCTTATGCTCTGAACTATCCACACCTCATATCTTCTCTGAGCCACCTATCTACATCATCAACTGCCCCTATACATAATCTACCCACCCCTTTACAATACTGAATCTTATTCCTGTATATTCCATTATTATTGATTTAAAAGTTGGGAACCATATACACAATCAAATAAGCACATAAACAGTGGATTACAGAATATAGGGCATGCTGTAGGCATAACAGATTCACTCAAAACCACTGTATTGATGTGACTGGTGAGCACTGGTTTTGGTCCAATTATCTTCTCTGCAGTTTCCAGCAAACTATCACTAGGAGGAGAACTAAACTGAATAAGACTCACTAATGAGAACATTTGAGGGCCACAAGGTCTGAGATAGACTCTGGGCTTGGGAATCCTCCCTAGAGTTTGCAGCAAATGTCCAAAAGAAAACGACAAAGTCAGGTTAAATAGCCAGGAACAGGGAAATGAGTATGGGAGACAATAGTCAAATGGGAAAGCTGAAGTATGGGAAAAGAGAAGATATCAGAGAAGGGGATTGTAGAAGAGGGAATTGTGTACATGCCAATCTTAATTCAATGGGAGAAAAGGCTGAAGTGTTGAATGCGAGCTCATTGGGCATAAGATGAGACCCTGTAGTGCCTCACTGTGTGATGACTTTATTCTCAGTAGGTACCAGGGATGCCAAGCAAGAGTTATGACTCCCAGTTTTACCATCTCTCTTGACTAAGACAATAAGGAGAAAGGTGAGATTAAAGAAAGTTGTTCGGGGGGCCATATAATTTATTCCCATCACAAAAACATGCTTAATGGTATAGGTGCATAGTTAAGTATTTTATTGTAGACAAGCAGAATGTCTCTGCTACATACAGATCTTGTGTCTCACCCACAAGTTTTACATGAAAATGAGAACATTAACAAATTCTCCTGTCATCCTGACCTTTAGCAGAGCCAGCTCTAGAGGACATTGCTACAACGCGCAACATCCGCTCCACACAAATCAGTTCACCTGCTTTCAATCTCCCACCCCAGGGAACTTGACTAACCCCTCTACCCCTGTGCATCGCTATCTTCCCAACCAATACAAATGAATTCACTGTTGGGCATATTCTAGCTCCAGGAAGTTCAACTCCAGAACAGCGGGAGAAAACCAGAGACACACACGTCTTTGGTTGAATAATGTTCTGCTGGCAAGTCACAGCACTGAATGTAAGCAAAATGAATAGGATTATTTATCCCCGGGCTGCTTCGCTACATTAACCTACAGTGCAAGAGAGTTCCTTTCTGAAGAACCTGCGCTTGTTGTCTTTACAAAGTTGCAGAAGTGGTCCAGACAAGTAACAGATTGCTTAACATCTTTCACTTTAAAGTGCTTTCAATTTGAAAAGAATGCTATGGAATAAATAACTGTATTCTCTACATCAAATTTGAACACAATATTTTACAAATCAGCTTTACAACAGAAACAGGAGTTGCTAGAGTTATTCCTGATTAGTGATGGGCGAATAAATTCACCAGGCGCGAATTCGCTGTGAATTTACGCGTTTCACCGCCAGCGATTAAATTTGCGAAACTCAAAAAAATTTAGACAAGCGCCGGAAAAGTTGCTCCCGTCAACACTATTCCGATGCCCATTGACTTTAACAACAGTGTCAAAACTGACGTGGGTGTCAATTTTTGAGTTTTGTGAATTTATCGCCATTTTGCAAATTTTGCGGGAAATTCTCTAATTTTCGGCGAGGCAAAACGGGAGAAATTCACCCATCACTACCCCTGATATCTCTCTACAGCCATGTGCTTGGCTACATTCCAAGATGCAACCAGAGCGAGACGATTCAAGATAATAATAATGTCTGAATCACAATAATGGACAAAATATAAACGTGTAGGACATACATTTATGGGATCCGTTATCTGGAAACACGTTATCCAGAAAGCTCTAAATGATGTAAAGGCTGTCTTCCATAGATTCCATTTTATCCAAATGATCCAAATATTTAAAACTGATTTCCCTTTTTTATGTAATAATAAAACAGTAGCTTGTACTTGATCCCAACTAAGATATAATTAATCCTTACTGGAGGCAAAACCAGCCTATTGGGTTTATTTAATGTTTACATGATTTTCTAGTAGACTTAAGGCATGAAGATCCAAATTACGGAAAGATTAATTATCCAGAAAACCCCAGGTCACGAGCATTCTGGATCATAGGTCCCATACCTGTATATGATAGCAGATGTTGCCTGGGTTATTCCAAAGTTATTCCCCCGAAAAACTTTCGACAGCCATATGCTACGCTACGTTCTAAAGTGTAAGCAGAGTGAGATGATTCAAGAGAACATGAATTCCTTATTAAAAATGGAGGTTACATCAGATAGACAGAGGGAATCTAAATCTAGGAGAAATGAATAATAGATGTTAGCAGAGTTCTTCCAAAGTGATATCACAGGCTATTCCACGGGGCTACAGTTGTAGCCATTTGCTAAGCCACATCTTAAGATACAATAAGAACGAAACCATTCAAGATAACAAGAAATGGAATTGGAAAAATATGTTAGATCCAAATAATATATCAAGTTTATGTTAAGAGATATTTAATAGCAGAGGTTGTCAGAGTTATTCCAGTTTAAGTGATAACCCAAGCTACCCCTGATAGCTCCCTGATATGTTAAGTTACATTCTTTATGTGTAGGGACCCATAGGAATAATGGCACCTATGGCTTCACTTCCTTGTTGCTGGGTAAAAGTCAATGTAATCATTTGTACTTATTTACGTATTTCTCTCATTGGCTTAAGGCCTATGGCCATTTCCTGCTTCACTGTACCATAGTGTGTAGCAAGTGGTGGGCCTTCCTTTTTGCCTGCAGCAGTTGACCTGGGTGGGTGTTCTATTGAGCCTGGGATCAACAAGGCCCCAGAAGTGTTAAGCCCTAAAGGGACAACCCCTTTAGATAAGTCGGGGAAAAGGGACCCCGTAAACAAGGTTAGCTAGAGTACAGGATAGCAACTGTTATAGCACTCTCTAGAGAGAGTGAGTCAGTTAACTTTAGTTAGAAAGAACAGTTTTATGCTCCACCACGGAGGATAGACAGAAGTATCTCTCCCCTAGGCTCTACTTGCCTATAGTGAGGGGGCCGCAGTACTAATAAGGGTTATTGTTCCATCCCTGTTCCACGTCTACTGTAGGGGATCCAGAACACATGAGTTACTGACAACCTAGGAGGTAAAACTTACAACTCTCTAAGCTGTTCCTTGAGTGGTGCCATCTGTGTTGTATCTGCTAATAACTGTGACTGTACCTGCATTTATTCACCTACCTCACATGCTGCGAGTATTGCCACCCTGTGGCACTTTATACTGAATAAAGCCTTGAGTTATTTTGTTTGCATAGAACCCCGGCATACTCCTTTCTATTATTTTTACATTTTGGTGGTGTTGAGGTGTAGGCCAAGAACACCATCACATGCTCCTTTAACTAAGCCCATCCTGTTGAAAGAGGGTCTAATGTAACCCACTCTCTGCCCTACTAGTTGGTTTTAGCATGTTTCAGCCTAAATACAGTTACAGGTACAGGCAGAATAGGATGATTGAAGACAACATGAATTTGCTAAATGGTGACTATACCATAACAGACAAAATATAAATGTATAAGAGATAGTTAATACCAGATGTTGCCAAAGTTATTCCACACTGAAAACTCGGGCTATCCAAATTAGCTATCACTGTATTCAAATGCTAGGCCTACATCTTAAAGGGATACTGTCATGGGAAAAACATTTTTTTTTCAAAATGAATCAGTTAATAGTGCAGCTCCAGCAGAATTCTGCACTGAAATCCATTTCTCAAAAGAGCAAACAGATTTTTTTATATTCAAATTTGAAATCTCACATGGGGCTAGACATATGGGGCAAATTCACTAAGCGCTGAAGCGCCGAACGCTAGCGTTAATTCGCTAGCATTGGGCATTTTCATTACTTCGCAAATTCACTAACGAACGCTGGCATAGATTCGTTAGTGTTACTTTGCACCCTTACGCCTGGCGAATTTTCGCTACGTACGTAACTACGCAAATTCACTAACGCGCGCAGTGTACTGAACGCTAACTTTTACTCTAGACCTCCTTCGCCACCTCAGACCAGGCGAAGTGCAATAGAGTAGATAGGGATTGCTTCAAAATAAGTCAAAATTTTTTCTAAGTCCCAAAAAACGCTGGCGTGTTTTCTACATTATGGGTGATAGGCTGAAAAAGATCGAAACATTTTTTGGGGCTCCCCTCCTTCCCCCTACATTTCCTGACTCATGGCAACTTACCTATACAGTGGGCACATGTGTAGGGCAAAATAAAATTTTTATTTGATGTTTTGAAGGTTTTCTAGGCATTTGTAGTGCTGATACGTATTCCTCCATTGAAATTTGAATTTGGCGCCGTATGCAAATTAGCCTTCGCTAGCGTAACTTCGCTTCACTTAGCGAATCAACGCTAGCGCAACTTCGCAATCTTACGCTACCCCTGTGCGCAACTTCGGATTTTAGTGAATTTGCGGAGCGCTGGCGAAACTACGCCTGGCGAAGTGCGGCGAAGTGCGGCAAAGTTGCGCCTGGCGAAACTACGAATGTTAGTGAATTTGCCCCATAGTGTCAATTTCCCAGCTGCCCCAAGTCATGTGACTTGTGCTCTGATAAACTTCATTCGCTCTTTACTGCTATACTGCAAGTTGGAGTGATATCACCACCCTCCCTTTTCCCCCCCCAGCAGCCAAACAAAAGAACAATGGGAAGGTAACCAGATAGCAGCTCCCTAACACAAGATAACAGCTGCCTGGTAGATCTAAGAACAACACTCAATAGTAAAAACCCATGTCCCACTGAGACACATTCAGTTACATTGAGAAGGAAAAACAGTAGCCTGCCAGAAAGCATTTCTATCCTAAAGTGCAGGTACAAGTCACATGACCAGGGGCAGCTGGGAAATGTGACAAAATGTCTAGCCCCATGTCAGATTTCAAATTGAATTCAAAAAAATCTGTTTGCTCTTTTGAGAAATGGATTTCAGTGCAGAATTCTGCTGGAGCAACTCTATTAACTGATGCGTTTTTGAAATATAAATTTTTTCCCATGACAGTATCCCTTTAAGGTACAATAAGAATGATAACATGAAAAAGACTAGAAGGTAAATGCTTGTTAAATCGCACTAATGAATCAATCCAGAGTTATTCCAAAGATGAAGGATCTAGGGGTCTTTGTAGATAACACGTTGTCTAATTCTGGGCAGTGTCATTCTGTGGCTACTAAAGCAAATAAAGTTCTGTCTTGCATAAAAAAGGGCATTAACTCAAGGGATGAAAACATAATTATGCCTCTTTATAGGTCCCTGATGAGGCCTCATCTGGAGTATGCAGTTCAGTTTTGGACTCCAGTCCTTAAGAGGGATATAAATGAGCTGGAGAGAGTGCAGAGACTTAGTGCAACTAAATTGGTTAGAGGGATGGAAGACTTAAATTATGAGGGTAGACTGTCAATGTTGGGGTTGTTTTCTCTGGAAAAAAGGTGCTTGCGAGAGGACATGATTACACTTTACAAGTACATTAGAGGACATTATAGACAAATAGCAGGGGACCTTTTTACCCATAAAGTGGATCACCGTACCAGAGGCCTCCCCTTTAGACTAGAAGAAAAGAACTTTCATCACCACCAGTAGATATCACAGGAGTCATTTCTTAAGTTATATCCTTATGACAGCCAACTAATTCAAGATATGATGGAATTCTTTTGGAGAGATGGTTACCACATCAGAATAACCGATTACTTTTAAATGCGTGAGAACTACTGATGTCACCTGAACGTTGACAAGGTCATAACTCAGGCTCCCCTAGATATCTGTCTATAAGCTCCAGATAACATGATTTGGATTCCTTCAGGGAAAATTGTGACAGCATCTGGATCATACATGATAAAAGTGGCAGCTATCCTTCAAGGTCAAGCTCTCCCTAAGCATCTCACGACGAATCCAGTGTAAGGCAGACAGCCCCCCCCCCACACACACACACACACACCTCTAAACATATGTGTTTACATAGCATGTAAATCGCTGCTGAAACAGAATATTTTATAGATTGTTATTAAAATCTAAAAATAAAATGTAAAATTAATAATCAGGATGTACATATATGCCCAGCTGTAGCCCAAAGAGTAGTACAGGTATAGGATTCCGTTATCCGGAAACCTGTTATCCGGAAAGCTCAGAATTACGGAAAGTCCCTCTCCCATAGATTCCTTTTGATCCAAATGATCCAAAGTTTAAAAATGATTTTCTTTTTTCTTCGTAATAATTAAAAAGTACCTTGTACTTGATCCAAAGATATAACTAATTCTTATTGGAAGCAAAACCAGCCTACTGGGTTTATTTCATTTTTTACATGATTTTCTAGTAGACTTAAGGTATCAAGATCCAAATTACAAAAAGATCCATTATCCAGAAAACCCCAGGTCCCGAGCATTTTGGATAACAGGTCCCATACCTGTAACAATGCAATGTAGAAGGGTAAGTAAACATACAGGGATAACTAACCTATGGTCCTTCAACACCTTCTTAAAACAACCATTAGCATCGTCCAACAAATGTATACTGAATGCAAATAGCAGTTTCTATAGACGTGCAAGTCCCCATCATTACTTTTCCTCTTCTTAAAGGACAAGGAAAGTTAAACTAAAGAAGTAGCTAGAAATGTTGTACATTATATTTTGTGCTAATGTACCAGCCCAAGGCAACCACAGCCGTTTAGCAGGGAAGATCCGTGTCTCCAAAGATGCCCCAGTAGCTCCCCATCTTTTTTTTCTGCAGATTCTGCAGATTCACTGCACATGCTCTGTGCTGCTGTCACTTACTGAGCTTAGGGACCCACTCACAATATACAGTACACATATAAATATCACAGTATAATGCTGATTAGTAATTAATATTGGTTAATTACTACATGGCAGCACAGAAACCAGTGCAACTAACATCGGAATTTAATAATCAGTCCTGTAGCATCAGCTTATATTACAGGCCAACCTCATTTTCTGCTGGATAATTAGTGACGACCCCTAAGCTTAGCTTCTCAACAGCTGCTCAGAGCTCACTTTCCAAGATGGTGACCCCCTGTGACAAGTTTGAAGTCCTGGATCATTGCTGCTATTGACAAGCTGAAAATTTAGACTGGTGCAATAAGTTCAGTATATAAGACATGGCATTTTTAGCCCTATTCATTTTTAGGGTTTAGTTCGCCTTTAAGGGCCAGCTAAAGTCACAGCACAATATAAGCTACAGCTTTTATGTGCAGACAAGTCATGCCATCCAATCCACAGCCCCCAGGTGTTAATTCAAGTTTATCTATCCCCCCACCACAAAGGAGCAGAGCAGGAGATGGTACAACCTCAATATGCACAGAGACTTCAATAAGCACCAACAAAAACATACACGGAATCTTTCATACAAAGTACAGCCCATGAATCAAAGCACATGCATATTATATCAAGAAATCTACAAATGTGATAAACTACAGTTCCCATTATGTGACAAACCCATAGACTGGTGGTGATTGTTGGCATCTGGAGGGCTGAAGTTTGGACATGCTTAATCTAAAGAAGCATTTATAGCTACCTTGAATTAAAATAAGAGGAGCTCATGCTCAGTAGTTTCATCAGAACCTGCCATCTCTATGCCATTATCAATTTACTCCAATGATACCGCCTTGAATGCAGGTTATATAACAAGAACATATATGATTCCTATATTGCTAAATTCCTAGCATTTAGCAGAGTAATGCGGGGGGTCTGAGTACCCAATCAAAGGAATCTGAATGACATAATTTGGGGATGGGATGTGCAACCTGTGACCTGTAGCTCTTCATGAACTACACATATCCACTTTCTGCTGTCACAGGGAAGTTGTAGCTTAGTAGCAATTGCAAGGCAGCAAGTTGGGAATCCCCTTTGTAAACATTCAAACAAATTAGCAGTTATTCGACAATATATAATGTCCTTTGTACCTTTTACATTAACATCCCCAGGGTACCCTCCATTTTACTGGGTCCAAATGCATCTGCCCTCTATGCCTTAGCTTATAGCTAACCCTGATTTTGGTGAGCATGCGGTCACGGCACTTAACATACTGGGCAAGAAGCTGCACTTCTTGTAGGGATATATCATTACATCAAGGGATCAAGGGGCCCACTACACCCCACAAAATAAGGGGATTTAATAAGGGTTTATTAAATGGTTCGGTGTTGAATCTACCTAGCCTGCCTAAGGGAAATGGGGGACAAAATCAGTACAACTACCACTCAAACTTTATGCCGATTTGTGCAGGTAATTATCGAAACAAGACACTAAAGGTTTTTTTGAGGTGCATTCAAGTGCATTCAATGCCAAGGTGTGAATCTGAGAGTTCTTGTACCTATCTCACAGAGCTACTACACAGCAGTATGTCAAAATGATTCAAATCACATCAGTGTTAAAGTTTTGAGGGCCAGGAGCCAATTTGCTAATAGGGCCATTACTGGGCCCTCATTGAAGTTCTGTTGCCAAGTAGAACACAAAGCCTAGCTATAAAAATGATATTTCCCTAAGAGTGATCTGCACCCCAAGATTACCTTTTGCCTTCCACATAACTGAACCACTGAACTGACAACTTCTAAATGGGCAAGTGTATGGCAGTTAATCAAAAGTAATTTATCTCTTCACTTGTAACCACATGTTACCTGTGTATGTTCATTTCTCGGGGCGGACTTCTCGCCTTGTCATAAGCTATTTTGGCACAGACCCCCACAATAAAAATGAAAGCTATCACCCCACAGGTGATGTATACAGTTGTGTTGGTCTTATCATTGCGAGGGTCGTAGGCGTCTTCCTCCACTGACTCAATGTCATTAGTGCTGGTGGTTGCAGTCCACACGGGCTTCTTGCATGAAACTTGATCAATTCTCTTGCTTTTTGTGTCACAGCAGAATCGGAATGAGCATGTCCCACAGCAGTACCGGTAAGCAGTGTGGTTGCAGTCAAACTCTTTGTCCCACTGACCGCTAACGTCGTAGTAGCCCATGCATTTATCATAAGCAACCACAATAGGAGGTTTCACCCTTCTGGTGGTGACCACCGGAGGCACAGCTGTATTGTTGACATCCTTCCCTTTAGGGGGGTTGGCAGTTTTTTTGGCAGGTCCTGCATTTTTGTTACCTTTAGTCTTAGCTGCAGCTTCACAATGGTCCATGAAGCCTACAAGATCTAGGCAGATCACAAGAAGTAGCAAGAGATGCCACCTCATGGTCAACTGATATCCAGAATGGTGGCTAAACCTTTACTGCAGGCTCAATCTTTTTCTTCTTTTAAGATCTGTTATGGCTAATTCAACTAAAAGGTAATGGCTATCAGTACAATCTTACATCCACTGGCCCTTCCAGCCTGATGAGAGCCATTAATCCAGTTTGCCTTCCTCAGACAGAGATGACATTTTGGAATGCCAGACTGTCACACATACTGCTTTTCAGGTTGTACCTCAGCCTTCCTGATGGAGATGCATTCCACCTTAGCGCACAAAAAGGAGCGTGTTGGGTACAAAGCACCGCGACTGGTGATCATGTTGACTCCTGCAGATCACGTCCTTACCAAGTGCCACTGCAAAGAAAAGAGAGTAAAAAAAAGACTGTTATAGTGTTTCTGAATAGAAGGGAGCCAATATTTCCCCCACCCCAGGAGACAGATTTTCAAAGTGCTTTGACATCTTCTCGGTGTCAATTAACTTGAAGGAAGTGGGGGGGGGCAGGAGAAATGCTATTGATTTCAGATTCCTTTTATCCAAGGTAGAAAACAGGGGAAAGGACAAAAACAATAAAGAAACAATAAAGAAAGACCATTCTTAACCCCTGGTCGGCAGAGAGGTTGCAGCATTCCCTTAGGGGTTTCCATTAATCAAGCAGTAAGCCCCCACTCTCAGCGATGAAGAGGTCTGCCCAGTGTCTATCTTCTTTACAGATTACACTCAAAGCTTACTTGTTTTCAATCTATTCCGACCTGTCAGACAAGCCGTTGTAGAATATTGGAATATTGCTCCAGGCAACCATCCTAAATCTTTTCCCATCTCCTACTGCAACATCATCACAGACTTACATGCCTAAGCCTCCTGCATCCTGATGGGATTGCCTTATCACATCTGCCCATGGAACATGCATCCCTGGCTGGGCTTAGATTGAGAGCAGACACCTACAGCCCCTGGTTATCTGGAACATCGGGGAGTCCGGTGTGATGTACTCACCATTGCTGCTTGGCACTGCAGATGTTAAGGCTTCTCCTGAATGAACAGAGAACCCTTCTGCCTGCACTTCTAAGGAGGAGATGCTCTGAATGCAAGTCCGCCCACAGCCAACAGAAAGAGAGAGAGCCTTGCTCCCCAGCATCAATTCATTCAGGCGTCACCAGTTAAAGAACAGGCTAACTCTAGGACAATTAGTGATGGAGAGCTCTGGGTCTTGCTGTTTGGGTGCCTCTACTCTACAGGAGCCTACATCTGTCACTGCAGCCAATCCAGACACACTGGACGTGCAAGGGCTTTTGGTCTGGTGATGATGCAAATATCCAGCTATTAGAGGAGTTGGTACCAACACAAGCAATGCCAGAGTATAGCATGACCTCAGCAATAAGGTTACAAGTGACCCTAAATCAGGCATGGACGTTGATGTGCTGCATGTCCAGGAAATCTAATCCTACCCAGGTAGCAATGCTTGTATCTGGCTTGCAAGACTGAATTTTAGCATGGTTCTATTTTGATATTAAACATATGGAGCAGCGATGGGAATTCTTAAACACAGGGGATGCTGAGGCTTGTAGTGTATTTCTAATACAGCTTGTCCCTGATCTATAGGAGCCTTTGGGACTAGATGCTTGAAACACCGTCCAACTCATCCATCCGTTAAAATGTATCCATTTGTTGTCTATTGTCTTTTAGTTTAGGGTAACATGGGAGGTCAGAGCTCATTAGATGCACAGAATGTTACTTGTACTGTTTAATTATACATACTGTATGTGTGTGCCACCATATTGCTTGACAGTGAACAAAGCTATAGGTTATTGTGCAACATACATATGGCTAGGAGCTGCCATATCGTACAGTATGAGGGTATAGCTTATTGTGTGCTCAAAACATCCCTTCTCTGTATATTTGTATTTATACATATGGGATGGAGGTGCCATATTGTTTCCCTTAGAAAGAACAGTATGAGGGTATAGCATATATAATGTGTTTTCTGCACTAATGCACTCCCCTTTAGCTGTTTTTTACAGTAATTGCCAGTATCCCAGCAGGGAGTTGTAGTTGTACAATGGCTGTGAGCTGCAGGTTAAATAGCGATAGGTTCATCTCTGTTATATTCATAGACATGCAGTCATTTCTGTGTGTGTTCAGTATAGGGTTCCACTCCTGTAGCAGAATCCCTGCTGTGAGTCACTGGCCACTTTCTCATATCCAATAAGTGTTAGAGCCAGTGGCAGTTTGTTTTCAATTCCCTGCACTCTGCATCCCCCCCCCCCATCCCCAGCTCTGTGTACATTTCCTCCCCACTGTGATGCCCTTATGTCTTCATTGTGAAGGTTAATGACCCGTAAAATATCCATCAATATGGGCTAGTCAGATTTGAATCATCTGGAAATGCGAGTGGCAAAATTAGCCGGTGAGATCTGTAAGGACTGCAAATTATAACGGCAGCTCCTCTATGTGCATGCGACTGACTGCAGCTGGGGTCCTGGGCTTTTATGGGAAAGATCGACAATTCTAGTTGTATTAACAGCGCTCAGGCTCCTATAAAAGCAAGAACCAGACAAATCTCTTTTCCAAATGTGAATGCTTATAAAAGCCAACAGGGAATTTCTACAGCTTTATATTTTGAAAGATACTGCCCTCTTATATATAATAGGTCATTAATCTTCAAAATCCTTTAAAATCAGCATTTAAAAAAATCTTATGATCAGTTATAAAGATAGCTATGTAGATCTCAGCCATAAAGCAGGACAGGACTGCTGCTTACAATTGGTATCAGATAGGATCTGTCACTGTGACCGAATGCTCTGTTATAAAGATAGCTAGAATCTCAGCCATAAAGCAGGACAGGACTGCTGCTTACAATGGGTATCAGATAGGATCTGTATCACTGTGACCGAATGCTCTGTTATAAAGATAGCTAGAATCTCAGCCATAAAGCAGGACAGGACTGCTGCTTACAATTGGTATCAGATAGGATCTGTCACTGTGACCGAATGCTCTGTTATAAAGATAGCTAGAATCTCAGCCATAAAGCAGGACAGGACTGCTGCTTACAATGGGTATCAGATAGGATCTGTATCACTGTGACCGAATGCTCTGTTATAAAGATAGCTAGAATCTCAGCCATAAAGCAGGACAGGACTGCTGCTTACAATGGGTATCAGATAGGATCTGGGTCACTGTGACAGAATGCTCTGTTATAATTATAAAGATAGCTAGAATCTCAGCCATTTAACAGGACAGGACTAATTCTTAGAGGCTGGTTTCCTAACAATACTGTGTATTTGACAGTACCAACAAATCAGAATTGCAGGACATATCTAAAAGAAAACAGACAGACATACATGACTCTGAAATAGTTTTAGAGAATGATTGGAATATCCCTCAACTAATCCTGGCAGATACTGTATTGAGATGTTATTTTAAACCTCAATGTATGACTAGGGTCTCAGACTGTGCCACTGTTGTATTGCAGTCCTATGGGGAAAACTGTCCATTCATGCAAAGTAGTAAAAGGTTAGCACCACAACTAATACACCAATATGTGTATACGTTGCACTGCTAGTCCCTAATAAGAGGAAGTTCAATTTGAAAGTAGTGATGTCACTAAAAAAAAAAATAAATGTCAGTGGAATGCATTAGGCCTATCAATGAGATCCAACAAATATTATTTTAATACTAATAATTAATATTATTTTGTTGTAAACAACAAGTTACTGATGGGAGCCTTTATCATTGGAAGCAGGAGCCCACACCAACCCCTTGGATGTTTCTCTCAGTGACCTCAAAAACAGGTGCTTATTTTTGAATTACTGACATGGAGGCAAGATTTGATTGCATAAAAACCAGGTGTACTACCAGTCAAAGCCTCCTGTCATCTTGCAGTTCACATAGGGGCTACCATAGTTAACAATGGCCATTATTTGGGACCCCACAGGACTTTTTACATGTCGGTGGTGCTCCTCAACTCTTTTCACAGTTGCATGTAACTCACAGGTAAAAAAAAGTTTGGGACCTCTTCCCTACTATTTCCATCTTGCCCTACTGTCTTTATCATGCCCCACTGTCTCCATCTTGTCTTACTGTCTTCATCTTGTCTTACTGTCTCCATCTTGCCCTACTGTCTCCATCTTGCCCTACTGTCAGAATGTAGCACACAGTTTAGGTAGGTTGGGGGCCTCTGCCCTACTATTTCCATCTTGCCCTTCTTGCCCTACTGTCTCCTTGACCTACTGTCTCCATCCTGCCCCACTGTCTCAATCTTGTACTACTGTCTCCATTTTGTCCTACTTTCTCCATCTTGCCCTACTGTCTCAATCTTGTGCTAATGCAAGTTATACACTAAATGGCAGTGTGTTGGGAGTTTCCTTAAATGAGAAGGATCTAGGGGTCTTTGTAGATAACAAGTTGTCTAATTCTGGGCAGTGTCATTCTGTGGCTACTAAAGCAAATAAAGTTCTGTCTTACATAAAAAGGGGCATTAACTCAAGGGATGAAAACATAATTATGCCTCTTTATAAGTCCCTGGTAAGGCCTCATCTGGAGTATGCAGTTCAGTTTTGGACTCCAGTCCTTAAGAGGGATATAAATGAGCTGGAGAGAGTGCAGAGACGTGCAACTAAATTGGTTAGAGGGACGGAAGACTTAAATTATGAGGGGAGACTGACAAGGTTGGGGTTGTTTTCTCTGGAAAAAAGGCGCTTGCGAGGGGACATGATTACACTTTACAAGTACATTAGAGGACATTATAGACAAATGGCAGGGGACCTTTTTACCCATAAAGTGGATCACCGTACCAGAGGCCACCCCTTTAGACTAGAAGAAAAGAACTTTCATCTAAAGCAACGTAGGGGGTTCTTCACAGTCAGGACAGTGAGGTTGTGGAATGCACTGCCGGGTGATGTTGTGATGCTGATTCAGTTAATGCCTTTAAGAATGGCTTGGATGATTTTTTGGACAGACATAATATCAAATACTTGATACTAAGCTCTATAGTTAGTATAAGTATGGGTATATAGAATTTAATTAAAAGTAGAGAGGGGTATGTGTATGGATGCTGGGTTTTCATTTGGAGGGGTTGAACTTGATGGACTTTGTCTTTTTTCAACCCAATTTAACTATGTAACTTTGTAACTATGTAACTATGTAACTATGTCTCCATTTTGTCCTACTGTCTCAATCTTGTCCCACTGTCTCCATTTTGTCCTACTGTCTCCATCTTGCCCTACTGTCTCCATCTTGCCCCACTGTCTCAATCTTGTCCTACTGTCTCCATTTTGTCCTACTGTCTCCACCTTGTCCTAATGTCTCCATCTTGTCCTACTGTCATAATGTAGCACACAGTTTAGGTAGGTTATTGCATTTGTGTGCCACCCTGAAATGTTGCTTTTCACTTTAATATTTTGCACCAGTAAATAGGATAAATTCTTCACAGTTTGGGCAGAATGCTGCATGGACGTGATATAAAAGCTGCGCGTATGTATCACCCCTTGGGTAAAGCACCAGAAGATAACAGCAGTCTAACAGGATTATACTGTGATGAAGGCAAGGTTTGATCCCTGTGATATCTCCCTTTTGATGTTGGAAAAGAAAAAGATCTTCTCGTGTGTGTGTCTGAATGAATATCTAAATGTAAGCTCTTTGGATCAAGATTTGCTGAGCTCCCAAAATACATTGATTTAATCATGTGTCAGTGACTCCCAAACTGCAAGTCTGACCCCCTCCCACCCACAAAGAAAGACAAGAGAAGTGTCTGGGGGTTTAGTCTGAAGGTCTATCAGGGTGACATTGGGGTAGAAAGCCTGACCACTCACCTAAATAGCCCAGCCTTAACTCAGATCTGAGATAAGTAGTGTTTTTATATATCTGTAACCTTGTTATAAGCTAATGGGGGCCCATGAGCAAATATTGGACCTCAAAGGGGAGCTTGAATTGAAAGCCACTACTTTAAAACAATGCGCAATGACAGATGACACGCTGATTTCTTTAAGTAATGGTTTCACCCAGAATAAGAGCGTGCCACCCCAGAGAAGCTTATTATTAGCCGTATGATAGAGCTCTGGGACGCTTGCCAATGCCCTTACCTATCTCATGATATCACAGTGTGCTGCTGTCAGCTCAGCCCCCACCAACTCTAACGCTGAGAAGGAAGGTAGTGCAGGGCACTGGACTGATGGAGACGCTGCTGAGCAGGGTGGTCGGAAAGATTGGTGCCCTGGGCTTCTGAGAATGGACAGCATTATTAATGGCCTCATATACAGTATGGCTAAATTTTACACAATAACTGCTGCACAGATATAAAGATGTGCTCAATAAAGCGTTTAGTTATATAGTGATATTGCCTTTCTGTGCATCACCAGATCTATTCAGTGACTGACTTGTATATTAGCTCAATATATGCAGTGATGAGCTTACTGCTAATAGGGGTATGCAGAAAGCCAAATTAGTGGTAAAAAGAAATGGTATGTGCCACAATACACATTATACAAAATATGCAATGCTATGCTGGGAATTGTAGTTTATCAGCTGGAATAATCTAATAGGAAATAGCACCATGGCTTCCCCGAGCTCCTCTGTGTGTTATCTGTCAGGGTGCAATGGATCAGAATGGCGTGTCTCTGTCGAGCAGTCCCCATGTCCAACACATCATATCCTATCCATTCGTACAGTGATATCTTGACACGTACGTGCCATGTTCTTGTCTTAAGGGAAAATGCACAGCTCCGGGGGGATTGAAGGAGCCTGCTGCAGATGGCTGATACATTAAACTCACAGTCACACAATGACTAACTCGTGCCAGACCGGCCTCATCCTAAACTAACAATGGATCTCCCAACTGTTAACCCTATCACTATTATATAAAAATCTGTTCAATTTGCCCCTTTCCCCATTTTACCAAACACCCCCAAGGACTAGCCACACAGTACAGCACTCTATTTGTGGGACCAACCTGTTTAAACTCATCTGCTATCGAAGGCAGGGTGCAAAGTGCAAAAACATAGTGGAAGAGTCCGGCAGTGTGTCGGGTACCTGCAAAGTCACGACTGTCCAGCACCCTTTAGATGCAGTCCAGAGAGATATAGGTGGCCATTCGGGGGACATTTACTTTACTCTTTGGGAAAACAAGCAGCTTTGTGAAGTTGTGGTGTATGTGTATGTGCAGGACGGGTGGAGACCAATGTTGATAAGTGGGTGTGGGGTGGCCTTGGTGTAAGCGTGTACAGGTGGGTGTCTGCAATAACAGACTTGTGCAGACCTCTACACACTATGCATCCTGCTGTGCATGTCGTAAATGCGTCCATATATTTGCATCGCACTCAAGTTGCAGCAATTTACTATTTGCAATTCCATTGACTATCTTAGCGCATCACAGCCTGTGCTTATAACCAGAAATGTGTCTCTTTTAGTGCAGAGAGTGCAGTCAGACTGGCCTACTGGGTCACCCAGTTCTGTTGGGCCCCACAACCTAAGACACATCAGTGGGCAATGTGGCACGTGGTGGGCTCTTTTCTATGGAAAAAAATATCGGCCTTCCTATATATTTATCTTTTTTACCTATTAATAACATTGGGATCAGCTATCATTTTTATCGGGCAGGCCAGTAAAATACCGACCAGGCGGCAACACTAGTGGCAGCAGCGGCATACAGGGTGGGGTTGGGGGGGGCAATTAGGGTTGTTGATATAACAAAATCAGCAACGTAGTTGTGCCCCTGGCCCATCCATAGTCTGCCCCAATTTTACCATTTTCCCCTATCTGCTCCATAGACCATGTTTGTTGCTCCACCCCTTTTTTGTCATCACCCCACACCCTTTACCTCATGCCCTGCCTTTTTTGTGCCTGCCCCCTACTGGCTGGTAAGAATGATTTAGAAGGGGGGCAACCCTAGGGTTGAGTTATTTGGTGGGCCGCAGGTATACCCTGACAGAGACCACAAATGCTGCATATTTGCCCTCCCCTTGACTCACTTTAAGCACTTAAGGTAAGTTTAGTGGTGGAGTGAGAAGAGTTTTTTACATTGCGTTTTTAAAAACACGCGGTGGAGCGTAAATATGCTAATGAAACCACAAATGCATTATAATATGCTTTTTACAGCTTGTAGTTTTCTTTTCCCAACATGCATTTCTGTTTTTTCTCATTCCCACAATTTTAGTGGGGAATAAATAGTATAAAGTTTTGCTAAAGAAGCCAACATGCAGAATGTAGCTGTATTGCTTGTTAATACGCAATGTAATAACGTCACCAGCATATAACGCCGTAACTACGTATAAATGCGAAATCCACTTGGCAAGAGTTTGGACGCCTTGTTGAAAATATGCAGCGTATTTTAGCAAAGTGTATTTCCAAACCTGCAGATCCCATAGAGTTCAATTACATGGTGTTTCCTTGGCGTATTGGCGTTTCTGGTAAAAAAAAGCAAATACTGGTGTCTTGTGGCGGATGTTGGCTCACAAGTGCCCTGTGGGAATTGCTATAGTTCGTATTCCATTAATTGCATACAAGGCTATAAAAATATTCCATTAACACTTCTATTCATTATTAATAATAACCTGGCCTGCTGCAGGGCAGCACCAAGGATAATGTACAACTCAAACCTCAGGCAATTACCCAGCCGTTAATATACACGTATGGATGTGCCAAGGCCGCCTTCCCCAACTTCCGAGCAACCTGTTCTTGGCTGCTAGTCGCAGGCAGATGAAGCAGAGATTTGCTGCGGGCAGCGGGCTCTTACGATTCTTAAGATTGATTTGGAGACCCCCATAGTCACTGGAATGTCTAAGAATAAACCTAAATGCCTATCATTAGATTGGGTGGGCTGTCATGATGGCTGCAACGCTGATTAATCTGCCCGTTCTGCTGCAGGAATATCTCCGTTGCTTGCACACAGGATCGATGCAGAGGACAAACAGCGCATTAATATTATCATTTAATTATAAAGCACCCACAGCGGCAGTGGGAGACAGGGAAGCCTAAGCACTTGTGTGTGACAGCCAATGGCCAAGCAATGAGCCCTGAGCTACATCCAATATAACAGATCTTGTGCATGGCTGCAGAATAACCAGTGCAGGCTCCAGAATACATCAGAGGTAAAGGGGAAGTTGTCCTGAATATTCAAGGGATACTATTGATTAATAGATCCCATCCCACTAGATGGCACATGCAATAAAAATGATCAGAATAAACCTGCTTGGAAGACGACATTGATGCAAAGGCTCCAGACATCACTGAAACCAGCAGTCAACTACTATAGTTTGAGCAGCTTGCCTTCGTAAAATCCGTAGGCAGCAGCAGGGAAACACCCAAAGCTATCTGTGATCAAATTAAATGAAGATATTTTATTACTTGGCTTTACTGAGCCTTTCATCCTGTATTACTAGTAACAGACTTAGCCAGAGAACTTTCATACAGAAGAGTACAAACTCCCACAATCCCCATTTCTAAGGCAGGAGGCAGTGAACTCTGGGTAACACGCAGCATGTGATTGGCTAATAAAGCCGACTTGTCGCTAGTGACAATGAATGGATCTTCAGAGCGCCGTTTAGGCGGCTTTGCATCAGATCTTGCTGCTTAATTAATTGCCTATTAGCGGATTGTTAGATCCTTTTAAAAGCTTTTTAATATCTATAAAACCAGATGAATTCCTGGGAAGCTTAATGACGTGCGGCATCTGCTTTTTGGCAGATGTTTGAAAATTGACAGGACAAAAAAAAAAAAAGCTGGAACGTTAAATTAGTGATGCGCCTGTAACCCTCTGTGTGCTGCTCCTGTTGGTACCCAGAAAGCTGGCTATAGCTCCCCAGTTCTCCAGTTCTAGTTATGCACTCAGCTGCACTTTACACCCATCACAACTCCCAGCACCCCATCTGGAAGGAGAGAAATTAATGGAGGTGGGGGCAGGGGATCATGAACTAAATATCTGGCTCCATAGTAACCAGTCATTTAATTAATTTTTCAGAACTCCCAACCCTGTCGATTTATACCCCCAGGGCTGCCTTCCAACTGTCCCGTTTTTAGAGGGACAGTCCGTCTTTTGACAGCTCAACCCACAGTCCCTCCTTTGAACTTGAAAATCCCAATTTTCACTGCACTGAACAGGCAGAAAAAGAAACCATGTTTCTAACTTAATTGGCTTTTGGCAGAGAGCCCAGAACAGCCAAAACTGCAGATAAGATACTTTTGTAACAATTTCAAGATAAGCAAATGAGTAATTGTAACAATATAAGATAACTGGTCCCTTGGGAGATGTTAGACTCACAGCTTAAAGGGCAATTCACCTTCATTAGCAAAACTGTAATAACACAGAAAAAAAACCAGAAATATGTTCAAACTTTCATAACCTGCCAAATTTTGTAAAATGAACATGGTAATTAGGGGGTGTGGACACAAAACTCACTGCGCACGACAACTTTTTTGTCCCACTTTTTATTTCCAAAATGTTGGGAGGTATGCCCCAGGGGGGTAAAGCAGGGCAGGAGTCTAGGAGCAATGGGGTGTGGCCAGATATACCCCTGGTTCAGATCTGTAAGGGCAGAGACAGATGAGAAGATTTCGGGAGATTAGTCACCTGGCGGCAAATCGTCTCTAAACTACCTGAACTGCGTCCCCGCCGGCTAGAATCAAAATAGCCGGCGGGATGGCACTCGGAGCGCTTCATTTTCCGAAGTCACCCAAAGTTTCCCTGTGAGGCAACTTTGGAAAACTAAGCGCTACAAGCGATTTAGATTCTAGCCGGCGGGGAGGCAGTTCGGGGAGATTAGTCACCCGAAGAAGAGGCGATTTGTTGCCGGGCAACTAAATCTCCCGAATCTTCTTGTCTGTCTCTGCCCTTAAGGTTAATGTCTCAGGCACTATGGCTGCTTCTATTTACCCTGGGAGAGTGCCTATACTATCATACTATGATACCCAGGAGAGTAACTACATAGGAAGCAGACTCTGTGGCTGCAGGGGGCCCAGTAAGGCCATAATTAATGAGAAATGTATTTCCAATAGTTTTGTATTTACAGTTTGAAACAGTGGCGTAACTACCGGGGGAGCAGGGGGTGCGAGTGGGCCAGGGCCTGCACCCCCTCAGAGCCCCCCAGCAGCTCACGCGCCACTGACAAGTGCAACCAAATGCGGCCGTACGGAGGGGGGCGGGCCTGGCTGTGTGTCACGCACCAGGGCCAGGGCCCGCCCCCCTCTAGTGACGCTACTGTTTTGAATAATCGTGAAAATCCAATAAAAAATCATTGTTAAAAAAAATATGCATGATAGTTTCCGGTAAACCATTTGAAGAGCAATTTTAATATATGTTGGTAGAATTAGTCAATTTACTGATGTTTAGGGGGCCTAAATTGAATTTGATGTGGGGCCCAGAAACTTCTAGTTACTCCGCTCATGATATCAGTTGCTCTTCCACCAATTATTAGCTGAGTGGTCATCTGGTTCCCCAAAGTGATGCCACCCAATTAAAAAATAGCCCTTGAATTTACAGCTACACCCCTAATATGCCACCCAGCCCACACCCCTAAATCTTCTTTAACACACCCCTAAAACTTTATAACTTTAGCTTTTCCATCTTGGGGAACCCTTGCAGGCCCGGACTGGCAATCTGTGGGTTCTGGCAAATGCCAGAGGGGCTGCTGTAAGGTGCCATAGAAAGTCACTATTTAGTGGGCTAGTGGAGGCTGTTTTGGGCTCTGTGTGGGCTGATTGGGCCTCTGTGTACCTGAAATGCCAGGGTCTAGTTTAATTCTCAGTCCAGACCTGAACCCCTGCCACAGGGACACTGGGAACCCTTTTGATGGTGGCCCTGCAGGTATTGCTTGATCTTTTGCATGTATGCACACCCCTTGTGCCATTGATGGGTTATTGTGTGGCAGTTGGTATAAGAGAGATGGCAGGGGCAAGAGGGCATGGCATTATGAAAGCAGAGCCACAGAGACATGAAATCCAGGAGAGAATCCAGGACTGAACTAGGGGAGGCATTTGCTTAGGGCATCACTAGGTGGAGTATATTTACTCCAACAGTAGGAAAGAGGGTGCCCTGGGGTGTTGGATGAAGTAGGATGACCATGGGTGCTAATATTACCTAGAATCCTCCTTATCAATCACCAATAAACAGAAGGCTACGTGACCCCCTTGATACTGACAGAACTGCAGAGTGGGTGACAACTCTGGGGGTTTTTCACAGGGGCCCTCGTTGGATAGTCAGGGCCCTAAATGCACTTCTCTCTCTATGCCCTACTCCTGCAACTTCAGATCCCGGCACTAGGGCTTTTAGGGCAGAAAAATAAAGGGAATCTTGTGAAATGGTCAGAAAGTTTCGATGTGATTCTGCAAATGTCCCAGGCATCAAACTGGCCACTTGGCAAGCAGAAGTGTCATTGTGATTTGGCCCTGGGGTTCACAACTTGACTGTCCCGTATTTCTAAATAACAGCTGATGGCTGGAAGGGAAGAGTATGGATTTCAAGGTCAAGTAGAATGGCATCAATTTCTGATAATAATAAACCGGCCAAGTGACCTTGATTTTCTTTTTCATATATTAAATTTACTGTGTTCTGCCTCCGATATGTTTCCCACTGTTCTCCACTGATTTTCTGCTGTTTTGTTCTGTTGTACCAGTTCTGTAATGCAGAAAGATTCATCCATCATCCTTAGTAACAGTGCTGAATGCACACAGGGCAAGTTACTACAGAGATTGCTGCACTCTTAAAGGGGCAGGGATATTTAAATATTTATTCTTCCAGGAAAATAATGCTCGGTAAGTGCTCAACCTGAGTGACTACTACTGTAGGCCAGTTAGGGTGAGATTTGGGGTGAGTGCTTATTTGTGCCCTGGGTACCCCTGGAACTATAGCAGAGTGACTGTTACTCCAATGTTTCTATATATCTGTAACCTTGTTATGAGCTATATGGGCCCAGCCTGAAAGCCATTTAGGGTGAGATTTGGGGTAAGTTCTCAATTCACAAGGAAACTTCGGGCAACTTCGGAGAACCATAACGATCCGAGTGCCATCCCGCCAGCGATTCGCAGTCTAGCTGGCATTTTTGGGGAGATTAGTCGCTCGAAGAAGAGGAGATTTGTCGCTGGTCAAGCAATCTCCCTTATAGCTAGGTAAAGATGGCTGTACACACTTTCTGCCTAATTTGGGCACCAAATATTTAAACTGTATTGTTCAGATAAAGAAACTACTTTGGGATCCTTGAATTACCTAGAAGGAAAAGAAACTCAAACATCAGCCTGTTTCTCTTTAAACATGTCACCAAGCTGAGTTTCTTTTATCATTGTGCCCTTGGAGGGCACAGTTTGGGAAGCCCTAATCTCCACTGCTCCGTCAGACACTCAAATAAGGCTGCACTGATTAACAGCTGGGCCCTGATCCCCAGGCTCCACACCGTTTCATATGCATTTAGCTATTGAAGTTGGCATTGAAAATAAATATTTGCAGATATGAATTCCTGTGTCAAGTAACACAAAGTCTGAGAGACTCACTAAAGCTTATATATTTAAGGAGAGAAACTGACAGAAACCCACCATACATCATGCACTGCAAAACAAAACGGAAGTCATCTCAATAATGGGCCCTTATTTCATACTTATTTTCTATTCAACCTATCTCTAAAGTAATCATTTTAATATCCGGTTGCCAGGGTAAGTGTCCATGGCAACTAGAAAGCTGAGCTATGATTTCTGCTGTTACAAGAAGGATCTTTGTATTCAGGTCCTCTCGTATTCATCCTTCAGTCTGACATTCAAGCCAATACCTTGGAATGCCCTTCACATTCAGGCAGGTGTACAGCACAGTGTGACATTACTGGGCGGGACCATAAAGCTACCGGCACCAAAAGACACAGTTAGTGCTCAGTCTAATTAAATACATAGAAATAGATATACATGGAATCTTGGGGATCCACAGTTTGTACAGGTGGCTGTTCCTGCTGAATTGTGCTTAGTACAGAGGAATACCTATGCTGCCATAATATTATGGTATCTCTCTGTAAAGGCTATGAGAAAATGTGGGGTGGGCTGTTCCTGCTGAATTGTGCTTAGTACAGGGGAAAACCAATGCTGCCATATTGTTAGCAGAAAGTTTTGGATATCACATAGCCTTAGAATAGGTACAGTGTCTTCAGTCTCAAATCAGGTTGTTCCTAGGGACACAATGGAACACTAGAGCTACAACTACCTCCTGACCATGGGATAGCTACAAGTTTTTAACACAGCGCCCTGCAACAAGTCCCGCAGCGCAGTTGCACCAAAAGCAAAAGATGCAGTGTTCACTCGCATACCAGAAATTATGCCAGCCAGACTTTAATTATTTTCGGTGCAACTGGGCCCCATTTGGGAAGAAGCATGTGCGCAAATACATTCCGTTTGGCAAATTTTTGGTGCAACCCAATTGTGTCCGCAGTGATGCTGGAAAATGCTGCATTGTGGGGGGAAAACATGGCGACACTTCGTTTGAAATTGCTGGTTGTAAGTGGTGACAGCTTTCAGTGCACCTTCACAACATGATTCTCAAAATATGTAGGAGGCGTCTGTAAGGAGAAGCCAGGACCCTAAGGACACCTTAGCTGAAGCTGAGGAAAGGGACAGGGGTGAATTAGTAAGAGCAGTTCTGTGCTGCACCAAGGAGCCTGTAATATGGGAAGTTCCCCGTGGACAACTAGCAAAGTTTTTACCTAATGTCCCCTGAGTCTCTCCTAATGATAAGTGCCTGGTGTTTGGCTGGAGGGGTCGGCGCCACAACTGCCAGACTGTGGGGATTCAAGTGTGAGGCAACAATAAAGGTGGCCATACACGGGCAGATAAAGCTGCCGATATCGGCCGAACGTTCGAATTACCCCCGATATAGCCATGCCGTTAGTGGCATATCGGGGAAAGATCCGCTCGTTTGGCACCATCCTGGTAAACTGGGGCAGACACCTAGTGGTATGAGTAATACCCATGTGATACTGGATCATCTGGACCAATAGTGAGGTGCCTGTTCAATTATTTTACTCATACAGTAAATCCACTGTTCCTGTTAAGAACCACTGGTGCACATGTATTCCTTTAAAAGTGTATGAGAAGGATATAGTTCAGCCTGGAGACCCTTTACATCCATTATTCTGCATGGTGGGATCATCTGAGAGAACCACATTAGACCGTGTTCTACCTGTATATCAGCTGGAGTACAGTAGCCCTGTGTCTGTAGTATAACCCATGAAATAAACTGGTTACAATTCTTTGCTGTAGCCTCATACTGTACTGTCTATGGGAAGCAATGTTCTGTTCCCATATACTGTACTATCTATGAGATAGTGCTGTACACTGGGGTGTAACAAGAGCACCCCAGGCCCCCTTCTAAAAATTCCAATCAATTAAAAGAATAACAATGGTTTCTAAATACAAGAAACCAGAAGAAACCATTTGTTTTTAAGCACCTGCATCTTCAGTGCATTCTGATTGGCCACTGCACTAAACCATAAAGGAGATCGTTTACGGTTTCTGTTGAACTGAAAGCACCAAACTCTCTTTTTGCCATTTTCCGTCTGGTCCCTAATTACAGTGACTGATCCGTTCCCATCCCATTAGCTGGAATTGCATTCTCTGCGGATACATTTCCCAGTCTGTTAGTGATTAAACACATTTCTCAGCCCACTCCGGCACATCTGACCTTCTCCATGAAGTGGCAGCCGGCTCTGATACACACAGACAGCGAGATCGGGACAAGGAGGAAATTAGAGATGAACAAAATTTAATAACTTTCCATTATGTAAATGAGATCTGATCAGGAGAATCCGGGACACACTTTCATTAAGTTTATGACTTTAAGGCTGTCTTTTTGCCAGGAAAAAAAGAATATTTTCAAAAGGGTTTCTGCAGAAGCAGATGTTTCCAACCGTAAACGGATCATTTGTCTGGCTGCTTTCTCGATTTGATTGCGTTTAACCCCAAAGAGGATGAAGATTAAAAGTTGCATGTTAATTGTCTTATAAAAATATAAATCTATTGCAAATAAATGGATTTGGTTGGTACACTGAGACAAATCCCCCATCTGCTGCTAATATGGCAACATGGATCAACCTCTGTCTGCAATTAATAAGAGTTTATCCTTCTAAAACAGTACTATGGCTGGAATTAATGCTCCAGAATATACCACGGTGCTTTATAGAGATTATACACCATTCACAGCAGTCCCTAGGCCATCAGAGCTTACAATCTAACATGGTTTATATTAGGGAAGCACCGAGCATGTATCTGACCACCTTTAAGGGTCTGTTCCTGCAGAATTAGGCATATTTTAGGAGAATCCACTTTCAGGAACGTCCCTTGTCATTCCAGGATCTTGAGTTGTTATTTTGAGTTATATAGAGTTGTAATGTGTATCAACTCAACCCACTATCCTTTCCTACATCCCCTGATACACAGGTTCCTGCTACAAGCATTGCACAGGGCCCAGTATTAGCTTTCTCTTTGCTATTTTTATGTTTCAGATAACTAAAAAGGCTTTTCATTAAGTAAATCCTGCCTGGCACAAACACGGCCATTCAATTAAGAGCTGGTTCATACAGAGTGAATGTCTAGGCTCTTAATTGTCTCTTCCATTTAGGGCATCCATAGAAAAGATAAAATAATACACCATTAAAAGTCTCTGTACCCGGCCCCTTGTGAGAAGGTTAGTGTTGAGAGCTGAAAGCACTGTTCCCACTCCATTAGGAAAATTCCTGTATTGGAAACTTGGGCATAAAAAATGTAACCGACAGACAAAACATGCTCTTTTCATATTGAATTAACTCAAAATGAAAAGCTATGTTAAAGGGTTGGAAATTTCCTCAAGTATAATCATATATTTATACTTAAAAATATTGTATATCCATTGTATCACTCATAGGGCCAGTTGGTTTTGGTGACATTGATTTGGTGTCTTGGGGATGCAATGCACCTACAGTATATTCTCAGAAAGGGTAGAACCATCCTTCAATAAATGAAGAAAATAGGGGAGTCATTAACATAAGGAAAGGAAGTGTGCCAAGTGCAGTTTTTTCCCACTTTTACCTGAAGGCATTTGCTATGGGTAAACAATCAAACAATGGTCTCCTGGTCACATATATACTCGATTAACAGCAAAAATCAGCAGTTTAGACATCCCTGTCTGACATTTTAAACCCATGCCACCCACATTTTTATCTAGGATCCTGGCTGAAGGGCAAATTATTTGGAGAACACGGCAGGCAGACCCCAATGCACCCTCCTTTTCCAGCAGCACTGCTACAGCAGTCATTGTACCCACTCCTTGAGACATGACTCTATTAGACTGTCTTGGTTCTGGGCACGGCTCTATGCGTGATGAATGTTTCCTTCCATGCCCCATTAGGGACTGGTATTTTATGTTTGCTCCAAGGAAGGTCTGATTCAAAGTTTCATAATAACCTGCAGTTTGGGCCTTGCTTTACGGCTCCCTCTCTGAACATTAAGAGTAAATTTATGTGAGCAATAACTGGCGAATGATTCTGGCAGGAGATGCAGCTGCAATATTGTCTGAGATCTTTTTACTTTGTTCTGCCATTCCATGCAGTCAACTGACCGGGCACAAAAGGAATCTTACAGGCAGGGGGTTATGTAAACGTACAGTAAAGTATATATACTTACAGCAGTGTGAGTGCAGGAAGGGAAAATGGAATGTGCTTATTGGAGTGCTTATCAAAGAAGCACTCAATGTAGCACCGTGCTAGGTCCAATAGTATTTTTGAAGTTTGAAGAGCACATTTATAAATGAGATGGGGCAAGGCTGAATTGACATAGCTGGCGCCCCAAGGCCCGCTATCGTTTATCACCCCAGTCCCCTTCCTTTTATTTGTTCAAATTTTCATCAGGACCGGATTAATGGGGATTGGTGCACAGGAAATTTAAAAAACTATCACATCTCCCCTACAGGGCCGCCATCAGGGGCGACAAGTGTCCCAGCCTGGGCATGAAGGGGGCAGTGCTGCACTTTTGAAAGAGCCGGGCCCCCCTTGAGAGCGCAGAAGCTTTGTGGCCATTTTTACAGCCGAAATGCAGAAGTGACAAAAAGCCGAACAGCCGAAGTCCCGAAGCGGCGGAAAGACCCAAAGTCACGAAAGGAGGCGAAGTTGAAGTTTTGAAGCCATGAGTTCAATTCTACTGAACACCAATTTGTGTTTTTTTGTTTTTAATCCCCTGGCCACCAATTTATTATTTTAATATTCTATAGGCCCCTGCCACCAATTTGTTTTTAAAAAATATTTTTTGGCCTTCCAATTTTTTTAACTTGTAAGGGGGGACCTGGCACCAATGTTTTTTTTTTTAAAAAAAATATTCTTTGGGGCCCCAATTTTTTTTAACTTGTAAGGGGGGCCTTTGCACCAATGTTTTTTTTTAAAAAAAAAAATTTATGGGGGGCCCCGGCGCCAATGTTTTTTTTTTTAACTTATAAGGGGGCCCTGACCATCAATAGCTTTTTATAACTTGTGTGTGGGGGGGGGTTACTTTTTTAGCGCTGATGTCTGTGTGGTCTTTTAACTGTGATGTGTAGTGGGCGGGATCTGGGTGGGGCTTGGGTGCCAGTGTGGGCGAGGCCCATGATTTCTAACGGCCCTGCTCCTGTACATCTCCAGTGTTTTTGAACCAATGTGGGTGTGGTTGGGCAGCACGCCGCCCCCTAAAATGCTGCCGCCCTAAGCCCAGGCCTTGGTGGCCTCTCTAAAAATCCAGGCCTGGGAAGGGGCAAGTCCTGGCATGGGAACTAGATTACACCTCTTGCTGCACCATACACTTAATATTTGTGCCTGCTCTTTGCAATCTACACCTTGCACCACTGCTGCCTTTGTTGGCACAACTGTTGCTAGGCTGAGAATGCAAAGTAGCCATCTTTTTAAGCAGGAGGTAGGTACAGGGCAAGGGATATACCTTGTGCCCACAGTAATGCCTCACTATGACTCAATAACATGTACAGGTATGGCACCTGTTATCCAGAATGCTCAAGATAACTGAGCTTTCTGTAATTTGGATGAAGCCATCACATGCAATTGTATTCACATACAGTTCTGTACAATATCAGGGCTACAAGAACAATAAGATCAGAGATAATTATGCGAGTCGAAGGATCAGTACAAATTAAACTTACATTTTACTCATTTCACGTTTCTTTCCCCAATCCCAGGTAGCTGGTTATTAATCGTTTGATTAAGTTTTATAGAAAACATGTTGTTCCATGGAACCTTTGCTAAAAGGAATTAGAGCTTATCCAAATCCCACTAATTAATTTTCTTTTCCGACGTTTCAATCATTTCTACCTCCGTCCCTCGCTTGGTCTCGTCAAATGGGTTAAAAAACAGAGGGATATTGGAAACAATGGGCTTTGTGGAAATGCCTGTAATTACTGTATGCAAATGAATGGCAATCGCCCAATCTTAATTGTCTATTCGGAAATATAATACAGCAAAGCTTTCTTTGTACCAATTAGCAATCTGTGGTCTGTGCTTGGAACTCCATTGTTCTACTATGTATTAAAGCGCTGGGTAATAATTCCCAATTTAGGATCGGCGACAACACAATCCCTTTTGTCCATTGTGATGTCGAATCAGTTCGACTTTGTTTTGATTGTGGGTTTATGAGGATTGTGCTTTTAGAAAGCTGGAAGCAACTGGTGTTTTCTTCAAGTGCAGAACAAACCGACTAACAATTGTACCGGGAGAATTAGGGGAAAAAAGATAGGCCTCGGAGTTGGAACCCAGCTGTCCGTTTACATCCATTCCCCTTTAAAAATGTAGCTTGTCTTCTTATTTTTAAGAAGGTCAACAGTGTTTATTTGAACAGAACTTTATGAGTCACTGACTGGCTCTGGGCAGAGGAAATGCAGCGCTGTTGTTCTTAACCACGAGCAAGCTGGGATTTCTGCATCAGCAGATGTACAGAAAAGCAAATATATATATATATATATATATATATATATATATATATATATATATATAGACTGTATTATATATACTGTATATAAGCATGTATGTATCAAAATGCTTGGTAACATTCTCCTAAGGAAAGATATATTCACTGGGGACGGGGTTGCCAAGTTGTAAACCCCAGTAATTCTTATTTAGACCCTGGGCTGGAGAACCTCTTCCAGAAATGTAGCAGGCCTGGAAGCCGTAAATACAATATACCACCCTGGGGGAGAGCAAATGACTGTACTGAGCATGTGCAAGCATAGAACATGCTACAGCAAGTAAAAAGTATGGCAGCTTAGCGCTGAGAAGTAAAGTACCCTAGGCTAGTGCATTTTTGCAAGAAGATTGCCAGCCTCAGGTCTACCTTTATCCACAGCTATATATCCATTAGGCAAACCAGGTTCACTCTTTTTATTTGATCAGTGGTAAAACCTTATTGGGATGGATACATCGGTCAAATTTCTTGTGTCTTCCCAATGGCTGAAGTGTGGGTGGGGTGGAGGAAATCATCAGTTAAAAGGGAAAGTAACACTAACAACTTGAAATAGGACATACATCTATAGATCATATCTATCTCTCCATCAACTACAATACAAATATAGTCAGCAGGGGGTAGGGGATACCTGTGTCTATAGGAAATTATACTTGTTCCACAAAGCACATTATATTAAATGTTATTACAACTAAACAGAAGCGTTTTGACCTCTGCTGTTTATGGTTGGAGGGTAGCAATGATCAAAATGTCCCTGTGCCATTAGCCATAGAAGCAGTTAAGTACAAAGTACTTACATACTCAAACTAATCTACACAATATCTTTTCTATCTATTATCCACTTTACAATGTTAGTCCCTGCATGGCTGTTTGCATAGCTACATAGAACTGGATTCTATACTGCACAGTATATAAGAGCTTCTGAAGCAAGCAGGGTAACAGGATAGCACATTTAAATGCACACAAAGCTCCATTTTGTTACTGTTCCCGGCCCTTAAATTGCCTTCCCTGGTGGGAAAATAAGCAATTAGAGAGCACTTCTCTCAGCTGTCCATCATCATCGTGGGATTCCAGTCACTCAGGAGATGTAAGGAATATGGACCATGGACTGACTGCACTGATATAGTCGGCCTTTGAGTTTCTGAATTGAATGACATTTTTTTCAGAAACCTCTGACAAAAATAATAAAATATGCAATCATTCTTGTAAGGTGTTATAGAGTAAAGCAGGGCACTGAGGTGAGAGGAGATTTGTCAATTATAATAAGAAATGGCAGTTCTGCTAAAGAAGGAATAAAGGCTATATATTTATTATTGTGTATAACCTCCAGACCAGGGATATAAACAGAGCAACCACACAAAATGAAAGGAAGCCGGCAAGATTGGTAGCTCTGAGACACCCCCTTTCCACCCAGGCCAGCCCAATTCTGCCCCCTTTCATACATGCTGTGCCCCGAAAGCAAACTATGGGCTCCTGTGACCACCCTAGAAATGGGAATCTGTATGTACATACAGCACGAGGAGCCACAGATGCACCCTGCTCACTTGTTTAATTAGACTTACAGGATAATGATATAGGAGGGAGGAGTTAAAGAAGAACTAAACCCTAAAAATGAATATGGCTAACAATTCCTTTTTTATATAATGAACTTATAATTGCATCAGCCTAAAGTTTCAGCTTTTCAATAGCAGCAATGATCCAGGACTTCAAACTTGTCACAGGGGGTCACCATATTGGAAAGTGTCCTCGACACTCACATGCTCAATGGGCTCTGAGCAGCTGTTGAAAAGCTAAGCTTTGGGGTTGTCACAAATTATCAAGCAGAAAATTAGCTTTCCCTGTAATATAAGCTGATGCTACAAGGTTGATTATTCAATTCTGGTGTTAGTTGCACTGGTTTCTGTGCAAGCAAGTAGTAATTATTTGCAGGACCGGAACTAGGGGTAGGCAGAGTAGGCATGTGCCTAAGGCGCAAAGCTGGGGTGGCGTCAGGCACGTACCTGCTCTGTCGCCTACCCCGCGTCCGGTCCCGTCTCTCTCAGACTGCCGAGTGTAACTTTCACGAAAATGCGCCTCTACGCATGCGCAAACTCCATTTCGCGCATGCACGCTGTAGCGAAGCTTTGCGCATGCACGCTGGAGCGTAGTTTTGCGCATGCCCAGTTTCGCGCACACTGAGGTTGCCTAGGGCGCCTGGCGGGGTTGGCCCGGCTCTGATTATTTGTATTAATTACTAATTACTAATCAGCCTTATATGACAACATTTGTATTCTATGTGTACTGTTTATTTTGAGTCAGTCCCTAAGCTCAGTAAGTGTCAGCAGCACAGATAAGGTTGCCAACTTTTTTGGAAAAAAATACAGGCCTTCCTATATATTTATCTTTTTTCCCTATTAATTACATTGGGATCAACCATAATTTTTACTGGCCAGGCCGGTTTAAATACCGGCCAGGTGGCAACCCTAAGCACAGAGCATATGCAGTGAATCAGCAGAGAAGAAGATGGGGAGCTACTGGGGCATCTTTGGAGACACAGATCTTTACTGCTAAAGGGCCGTGGTTCCCTTGGGCACAAAACATAATGTACACTATTTCTAGCCTATTCTTTAGTTAAGCTTTAGTTCTCCTTTAAGTTCCATTAATGTTGGTAACATATTTTCCAAAATGTTATACCTCCAGACAAGTAACAGGTCGAACCATTTCTGAGAGGCATTGTTTATTAACCACATCTCTTTATGCCATTTATAGCAATTCCAATAAAAATGCAAGGCAATATTTAAGAATCAAATTCCCTTTTCGAAAATAAAGAACAGGAACCTTTTGCTCTATCTTTCTCATATTACAGGTTATTCCGGGGTGGGGGTGGATTCGATTATAATTGACCTCTTGCGGGTGTGCTGCTGTGTATATTAGACTTATCCATCAAGTTTATGACATGCAACACACTCGCCATAGACCCAGTGTAATTAATCTAATGTTATTAAATCAATACTTTACGGAACGAGACACGATGACAAGGGAACACGCAGCCATTCGGAGGGAAACAAGTCTGTTCTGTTGAGGAACATGATATTGTAGTACTATAGTATATTGCTAGACTTACTATCGGGGGTAGGCCAGAGAGACATAGGGGGGAAGGTGACTTATTAGGGAGCACGTGAAGAAGAACACATAAGGGAGAATGTGAGGGAATCATTCAATGCCTCTGACCAACATTTGGGTTTTTTGTTATATACAGAATAGTTTTATTTGCCTAATAAAACTAAGGGGCCAATAGTGATAAGCAAAATGATGAAAAATTCCCAGAACCTTTTATCGCAAGCTACATTAGAGTCTATGGGCACCTTGTTCCTGCTTTGGGAGGGCAAAATCACATGCATTTTTCGCTCAGTATACTGCCACACACATCCCTACATTGCTGTTTAAAGGGATCCTGTCATTGGAAAACATGTTTTTTTCCAAATGCATCAGTTAATAGTGCTACTCCAGCAAAATTCTGCACTGAAATCCATTTCTCAAAAGAGCAAACAGATTTTTTTATATTCAATTTTGAAATCTGACATGGGGCTAGACATTTTGTCAATTTCCCAGCTGTCCCTGGTCATGTGACTTGTGCCTGCTCTTTAGGAGAGAAATGCTTTCTGGCAGGCTGCTGTTTTTCCTTCTCAATGTAACTGAATGTGTCTCAGTGGGACATGGGTTTTTACTATTGAGTGCTGTTCTTAGATCTACCAGGCAGCTGTTATCTTGTGTTAGGGGGCTGCTATCTGGTTACCTTCCCATTGTTCTTTTGTTTGGCTGCTGTGGGGGGAGGGAGGGGGGTGATATCACTCCAACTTGCAGTATAGCAGTAAAGAGTGTGCCCCAAGTCACATGACTTGGGGCAGCTGGGAAACTGACAATATGTCTAGCACCATGTCAGATTTCAAAATTGAATATAAAAAAATCTGTTTGCTATTTTGAGAAATGGATTTCAGTGCAGAATTCTGCTGGAGCAGCACTATTAACTGATTCATTTTGGAAATTTTTTTTTTTCCCCATGACAGTATCCCTTTAAGTAAAAGGTACCATCTACTTTATATACCCTGATCTAAACACCCAAGGGACTCCATCACCAAGGACTTAGGGCAGGTCCCAGTAGGAGTTCATCAAAGTCCAATTTAGTCTATGCCCTCCTTTCAAATTGGAGCTACAGTGGGAAATACCTGACACAACTGTAGTGAATATTGTCCACCAGAGGTCATCACAAAAAAGTTGGCTTGGCTACTGGGACCTGTCCTAGTTTCTTAGGGGTGGAGACCCCATAGCCTTTGGTGTGATGTCTAATTGCAATTTAAGCCTATCTTTTGAGTGTGCTCATTCCTTTACTACATTTACAGAGGGGCTGGGGGAATGGTAGCACCTGTTTTTCTACAGAGAAAGTTGATTTTTTTCCCCCCTTTGTAACTATCCCTGGGGTCCCGAAACTTCTACCTGTGAGAAATTATTGTCTCCCCTACACTATCCTCTAATTCTCCAAGTTAAAGCTGGCACACACCATCCTTTTAAGACCTATAAAACTATTTCCGATAAAAACTACTTCTGCCTGGAGAAATGAATGATTGTATTGTCCTTTAATAACCCCTCCACTCAAGGGAATAAATATATATATATATATATATATATATATATATATATATATATATATATTTTCTCATGGTTTTTGGAGCCTTGTCAAACGTCGCAGTGGTTATTCATTCTCCTGGACCTTGTTAGACACATTGATTTAGACCTGTTAACGTCATTTAACAAATCCTGTTACGGTAAGTGAACGGCACAAAAATATAAAAAATTATAGGTTGGCACCATATAGCTTAATAATTATCCCGCATTGTGCTGTGGGTAAAATGTCCCAATAATTCCATACAAGTCCCCCCTAGGAGGAAGTAAAATATTATTATGCTTAACACGTTGACAGTGCACTTGAGTTGTTGGGTTCCCACCATGAAAGCCTTTAATTATAAAGTTCCTATAAATAAAAGCAAGTGCATTATTTGGTGCTTCAGAGCTGTCATAAGGACATGGAAAGAATGAGGTCGGGGGTGTAAAACAGGGAGAGGGAATATAACCTCCCCCACCCAACAATAAAATATATTGTTAGAATTTTAGCACTTAATGACAGCTACTAAGAATAGATAGCATTAGTTATTGCTCAGAGGCACTATTGATATGGAACAACCTATAAATGGCAACAAAAGCCTATGACAAGCTTATTACTTAAATGACATTCATGACATTGGGCTGCTGTGCCCATTTCTGCTGTATCCGAGTACTTGAATTTTGGGTTTCTTTCCTGCAACAAATAATAAGGAAAATGTGTTCTGTGTTTAAGCCTACAACTTACGGGCAGAAGCTGTCATACTGCTTCACCAGCTGCTTCCAGATGGAATGATTAGAATCGCTATGTAGCGACCCCCTGCAGAAAAATGCAAAAAGAACAAACTTGTACCCCTATTGATTTAGCTTGCATTGACCTTTAAAGGGGAAGTTAACCTTTAGTATGTTATAGAATGACCAATTATTTGCAACTTTTCACTTGGTCGTCAGTGAAAAGTTTTCTTAGTCTTCAGTATTTATTTTTTATAGTTTGTATGATTCGTTGTAGAGAGACTACAATGTTTCTTTTTATTGCTTACTTTTCTATTCAGGCCATCTCTTATTTATATCTCTCATTCATATGTCTCATTCAAATCACTGCCTGGCTGCTAGAGCAATTTGGACCCTAGCACTCAGATAGATGCTGAAATGCTGCATAGTGCTTCTGAACAAAAAGCCAAATAATTCAAAAAAACACAAATAATAAAACAAAGACCAATTGCAAATCATCTCTGAATATCACTTTCTACAAATTTCTCTACAGATAGCAGTTAACTCTCTCTCTCTCTCTCTCTCTCTCTCTCTCTCTCTCTCTCTCTCTATATATATATATACACTAATCAGAAGGGTATCCGCACTCAAATACATTCCAGGGTGCACAGTTACAACTTGCATATATGTATATGCATTTTTGGACCCAATCCTCAACCTGCTATGCAATATCTAGTTAATCCTATTTGCCTCACTTGGATCTTTGGATATCCCCAAGGAACTGCATTAACTACTTTTTCTTTGTATTATGCTATAAATAGTCCAACAACAGCTGCTTCATTTTAATAATTTTCCAGAACTTGCTGCATCTATAGTTATTGCTTGCTTTCATTTTATTTACTTTTACTATCTTTGGTTAGGCTAGTTTTCTTTAGTTTTTTTTACTCCCAATTTCGGTTTCTATGGTAATTTATTGGATTCCTGTTTTTGGTGCCATGTTCTGCACATGACTGGAGCATGCCTCGATTCCGATACAATACCCCAACACCCCATGAATACATTCCAAACACAGATCATTTGTTGAAAAAGGCCGCAGCTTGTTTTATTGAGTAACATTTTCATTCACTTATTCTTATTTAACTCCCAAAAAACATACCAGCATAAAATAATACCACATAACACTTTGACATTTTGTATAAAATAATAGCCACTGAAGGCTGCATATAGCATTTAACAATGTTTACAATAACTTCCCAAACCCTTCTTATTCAAAACCCATTAACTAGCCTAAGGCTAAGACTTTGTTACCTGTTTCCTCTCTTACGGTGCCTCCTTGCCCCCTTAGCCTCGCCCCAGGCCTATCCAACCAACCCCCTTTTTGGCTACCGAGTAGGGCAGCCCCACTATGCCCTGCTGCAACATAACTATCCACCCCCCATTTCCAAAGGGCGGGAGGGAGGGACATTGAAACTCCTGTGTCAACTACAGGTAATGTGGACTCCCGCGTTTTAGCCCCTTATTTAAAGGCTATGCCCTGCCCCCTTTTGTTCCTTCCTTTCACACTACAACTCCAACAATACCTGTCACCTCCTCTACTCTCCCCTCAGTCATGGACCCCTTCCGCTTAGGGTTGCCACCTTTAGTGAAAAAAATAACCGGCCAGTGGGGGGGCGGGTACAAAAAGGAGATGGTCCATGATGCAAAAAAAGGGTGGGGCTACACCACATGATGCAGAAAGGGGCGGAGCAACATCACCGCGATGTAAAGAAGACTACAAAAAAGGTAAGTTCTGCGCAAATGGGGGCAGGCCGCGGGCTTTTTTAAAGGATATTACAAATTACCGGCAACTGCATTGCCAGTAAATTTGTAATACCGGCCCCAGCCTTGGCAGGTGCTTTAAAATACCGGCCGGGTGGCAACCCTACTTCCGCTCCACCTGTCCCAGGCTCGCTATTTGGGCTTCTAGAAGAGGAATTCAACCAGTGGGGGAAAAAAGCCATACCCCCCCCAGGTAGACCCCCCTCCTCCCCTCAGGCTAACTACCCCCTGGGGAAATGCCCCAAACGCCATACGTACCCCTCGCCACAGATTCTTCCAGCGGAGTTGCACGCATCCATCTTCCGACTCCTCGGTAAGCTGGCCGGGAGGTCAGTATTCTGCGCATGTGGTTTGCGACAACTGCACATGCGCGGAATTACACTGAAATTGCCAATCTCTCAATCATCTTACCGAGAAGCCGGAAGCTGGATGCATGCAAATCCGCTGAAAGAATCTGCGGCGAGGGGTAAGTATGGAGTATGGGGCATTTCCGCGGGGGGGGGGTAGTTAGCCTGGGGGGAGGAGGGAGGGGGGGTCTACCTGGAGTGGGGGTAGAGGTTTTTTTCCCACATGTGAATTCTTCTTTAAGGGTTTCCCCTGCTTACACTCTTGTTAGTTTTTTCCCTGAGGAAGATCACTATGATGTGATCGAAACGTGGAATTTCTTCTTTTTTTTCTATTAAAATCTGTTACTGTAACTGAGCCTGTTGGGTGCGGTCTTTTTTAGTTACTTTGTATGGAGCACTCATGCGCAAAGCTTTAATGGTGTAAGTCGACGTTTCGCAGGACCTTCATCAAAACATCACCAACAGGTTTTGGTTTGGGCAACTGTTTGTCATGTCTTGATAAAGGTCCTCTTCGCAGGATATAGAGCTATACAGATATAGATATAAACATGTAGTGATCGCACACATGCCGTTGTTTTCAAACATTTATTTAATACAAAGGCAGCATATAATTTACATCAACATTTCAGTTTATGGTCTAAAACCTTTCTCAAAATGCATTGCCATACAAAAAAAAAAAAAATAGCTATTGATCATGTTCCCATGCCCAGGAGGGGTTGTGATCGATTACACCTCCTGTTGCAATGTCAAACATTCTGGATTAAAACACTGGGCACCCTATCGCCAAGGGGTCTCAATGAATATTGTTCATTCAGTTGCTTTCTAGATAATCTTTAAATAAGTATTTGAAGTGTGTTTGTTGATCTTTGATGGTTTTGGGAGCCATTTGTTTAAACTTGTGGTTGTATGTCCTGGGGTGGATAGTTTCCCCTTGAACCCAAGCAAGGCCGGTTGCTATGGTGACAATGGGAGTCTGTAGTGAAATGAGGTCACTAGTGAGGCGGGTAATGAGGATTTTGTAACTTTATTGTTAAATGATTTTTATGTAAATAATATTGTGCTAAATAAATGTTTGAAAAGGAGAATGGAGTGCAATCATTGCAATGTTTGTATAGTTCAGCCAGAGCACAGCACACGGAGGTTAATGTTTCTAGTGGATAGCATGTGTGGATGGAGAAGGCGATGGTTTCATAGTGATGGCACACAGGAACCTTGGTTATGTAAATCCTGTGCCATCACTACAGACATTCTATTTACCAGTTTTAGCATGAGCACGCAGGTTTCTTACTAACATAAGTTGTGCAGCCTATACATGCTGGATATATATATATATACAGTATATATCATTTAACACTGCATTTGGTTGATGGGAGTATCTTTCTGTCTGCCAGTGAATTGTAGTTTGGTTGAAACATCGCGTCTTGGTTGTCACTACTGAAAAACTGCCACTCCGCTTGATTATTTTTAGTTTAAGTGCATTGTTCCCCTTGTTTATATGTGAGCTATAAAGCAACATGAATGGTAATGTCCCCGGCATGCTCTGTAAATCAACAACTGGTACAATTTCATATGAAAACAAATGTGCAGTAGGGATCAATGTGTTATTTTAAGCAACTGAATGATGTGATTGTTAAGTAATATTATTTGCCATCAATATCATACACTCAAGTGACCCTAGATCATACGATCAATCTCCAAGGAAGTGGTTCAGACGGGCTGGCCTACAATTCTTTTCAATGTGTTTATTATATTTCCAACCTTTCTCTTTACACAATCAATTTCACTACCAAAATTAGGTCTATATAGATCTAAGCTTTTCCCATAAAAAACTTTTAGCAGGTTCAACCTCTTGACAGCCCATTGGTTCCATGACATGATAGTCTCCAATCAGAAACAACACTGATAATCTCTTTAAGGGGAATTTGCAAAGAATCAGTAATCACAGAAAGCAGAGGTCCAACAATAATAAGGATACTCTGAGTATGTATTATGAGGGATAATGTGCCCCCTACTGTAAATTATAAGGATATTAGAACTCACTGAGGGGATTTGTAGCCATAGGGATGGGCAAATTTGACCCATTTTGTTTTGCCAAAAAATGTCGCAGATGCCCATTAAAGCCTATGGGCGTCAAAAAATTTTTCTTGCTCATCTTTTATTGATGGACGACACCATACAAGTCTATGAGCGTCATTTCCGCAGCGAAACAAGGCAAAAAAATTCGCCCATCCCTAGGTACAAGGCTGCAGGCTGAGTTATACAGGGAACTCCAAGTATCACTTATATATTTTAAGGGATAATGTACCCCCTAATGTAAATCTGGCCATATAAAGGCACAAGGCTGCTGGCTGAGTTATACAGGGAACTCTGGGCATCACTCGCTTATTATAAGGGATAATTTACCCCTTATTGTAAATTATAAGAATATTAGAAGTGACTGAGGGGTTCTGTGACCGTATAAAGGCACAAGGCTGCAGGCTGAGTTATACAGGGAACTCTGAGTATCACTTGTTTATTATAAGGGATAATTTACCCCCTATTGTAAATTATAAGGATATTAGAAGTGACTGAGGGGTTCTGTGACCGTATAAAGGCACAAGGCTGCAGGCTGAGTTATACGGGGAACTCTGAGTATCACTCATTTATTATAAGGGATAATTTACCCCCTATTGTAAATTATAAGCATATTAGAAGTGACTGAGGGGTTCTCTGACCATATAAAGACACAAGGCTGAAGGCTGAGTTATACAGGGAACTCTAAGTATCACTTGTTTATTATAAGGGATAATGTATCCCCTACTGGTAATTATAAGGATATTAGAAGTCACCGAGTGGTAAAGACACCAAACTGAGTATCACTCCCTGTATATTTTTCATAATACATACATAATACATGTTTCATTGAGTCATGTGACATCATAACATCACTAAGCATTGCTAATAACAATGTAAATTACAAGATATGAATGGCTCTTGTTTATTATATAGAGATATCCCAGGGAGTGCTGCAAACATAACCATTAATATGTTCAGAGTCCATCTCTGACCAAGTGCTGCATGCTGTTTTATGCCGGTTTATTTTAGAAAAATTTAAGGTCATCATAACCTGAACATTTTATTTTTTTTCTGCTCAAAGAGTTCCTGATTCATACGTCCTTTTTCTATTAGAGGGCTTAATACACAGCAGTAAAAAGGTTTAATGAAGTGTTTATCTGGGGCAAAAGCTTAGAAATGAAATGTTAAAGGATAGAAAATCAACTCAATAAAATAGAACATGCAGAGGGGGGCATTTATTAAGTCCTGTGGTTTTCCAATTTACTGAGCACAGATACAATTTTGTCTTTATAAATAGCATTAGGAAGATCCTTAACTCCATGACAGGCAGGAAACATAGGCTGATTAGCTGTGTCTGTGGAGTTGTGGGTAGGAGTAGATTAATTCACTTTCTGCCCTGATTCAATACAATAGACTTATATTGGAGTCAATGTATAGCTTTCCACTAGTATGTGAATCTTTTATACAATTTTCTCAAATATCCAGTAGAATGTATGTTAGCTGGATGTGCAGTGTGACCCAAAACTGTTCCTTGTCTCTGGGACTAAATTGTAGATTGTAGACTAAATATGAGTCTCAGCGCTAAAGGGAGACAAAGACCAAAAATTTCCCTTCCAAAACACCGTAACGAACAGATGACTGCTAGTAATGGGCAATTTTTTTTCGCCAGGCATGGATTCACCGTGAATTTCCACACTTCGCCGTCTCCGCATGTTTTCGTGAAAAGACTGTAAAAGTTCATTGCTGTCACATGTTGTGATGGGTAAATTTGCAGCAAATTTCCGTATTCACGGAATCTCCAACGAAAATTTGCCGGCGTCAAAAAATTTTGGTCGCTTGCATCAAAATTGTCCCACGTCAACACTATTTGGATGCCAATTAACTTTAACGCCAGTGTCAATATTTATGCGAGCGACTTTTCAGACGCGCGTCCAAAATTAGATACAGGCGTCAATTTTCAAGGTTCACAATTTTTTTCGCGGGAAATTCACAAATATTGCGCCAAAGTTAAACCGGAGAAATTCGCGTGTCAAAATTTAGCACGCGCCTGTAAAAATTGCTGCGAATTTGACGCCAATTGACTTCAATGCGTTTTGCGTCGTTTTCTGTGCTTCGGGACTGATTCGCCAATCACTAATGACTGCTGTCTTACACATAAAAAAAGTAATTCTTAGGAGAACCCAACTTTTAAATAAAATCATTAGTTGGGCACATAAGACCAATTAAGCCAAGACAGCAAGGAGGCAGTAGGCTTGATAAAGGGCCTGGAGGGCCAAAACTTTGCCCTATTTTTGCTGATGTATGGGCTTAATAAATCACTTTTGCCACAATTCACAAAACAGGTGCATCCAGATTTTTTTTTTTTATTGCTCCATAGACCCTGGTGCCAGGGAAGGGTCTTCTAGTTAAGCACCCTGCACTGAGCAATGTCAAATGATCAATTCCCCTTAAAGGGATACTGTCATGGAAAAAAACATTTTTTTTCAAAATGAATCAGTTAATATTGCTGCTCCAGCAGAATTCTGCACTGAAATTCATTTCTCAAAAGAGCAAACAGATTTTTTTTATTCAATTTTGAAATCCATGACATGGGGCTAGACATTTTGTCAATTTCCCAGCTGCCCCTGATCATGTGACTTGAGCCTGCACTTTAGGAGAGAAATGCTTTCTGGCAGGCTGCTGTTTTTCCTTCTCAATGTAACTGAAGGAGTCTCAGTGGGACATGGGTTTTTACTATTGAGTGTTGTCTTAGATCTACCAGGCAGCTGTTATCTTGTGTTAGGGAGCTGTTATCTGGTTACCTTCCCATTGTTCTTTTGTTTGGCTGCCGGGGGGGAAAAGGGGGGTGATATCACTCCAACTTGCAGTACAGCAGTAAAGAGTGATTGAAGTTTATCAGAGCACAAGTCACATGACTTGGGGCAGCTGGGAAATTTACAATATGTCTAGCCCCATGTCAGATTTCAAAATTGAATATAAAAAAATCTGTTTGCTCTTTTGAGAAATGGATTTTGGTGCAGAATTCTGCTGGAGCAGCACTATTAACTGATTCATTTTGAAAAAAAAACTTTTTCCCATGACAGTATCCCTTTAAAGACACAAGAGTCCCATTCACATCAGAGCTTCTTCCATTGCTTACTGTCTGGCTTAATCTCTCAGTGCACAGCTGCCTGAATGATCAGTAGTATGAGGGGTGGGAGGCACCTACGTGAAATGGCTGATTATAGAAGCTGAAATGGAGCCGTTTGTTTGTGCCCCCCGGGGCTGGTTCTTGCCTAGAGCAAGTTTTCGCTGTAAGAGAAACACCAAGATCTCTTGCTTTCCTGACCTCTTTACACTGCTCAGCTGTCATGATCAAATGCCAGTTTGTAAAGAGTAGAAAATAAGGTCTCTAGAGGGCTCATTTACGTCTGCAAGTGCAGTGAGCAAAGTGCAGTTTCAAGCACAATGCCAAAATGTGTTCTTGTGGTCATAAGGGGGCATTGTGCCTGATGCAGTTGTGGCCAATGCGTTAATATGAAAGGGGTGGTTTACTTTTAAGTTAACTTTTAGTATGTTACAGAATGGCGAATTGTAAGCAATTCTTCAATTGCCCATCGTTTTTCTTTTTTTTTTCTTATAGTTTTTTAATTATTTGCCTTCTTCTGGTGACTCTTTCCAGCTTTCAAATGGGGGTGACTGACCCCATCTAAAAAACAAATGTTCTGTAAGGCTAAAAATATATTGTTATTGCTACTTTTCATTACTCATCTTTCTATTCAGGCTTTCTCCCGTTCATCTTCCAGTCTCTTATTCAAATCAATGCATGGTTGTTAGGGTAATTTGGACCACAGCAACCAGATTGCTGAAATAAAAGCTGCTGAATAAAAGAGCCAAATAACTCAAAAACCACAAAAGATAAAAAATGAAAACCAATTGCAAATTGTTTCAGAATATCACTCTCTACATTATATTAAAAGTTCATTTAAGGTGAAGAACCCCTTTAAAATAATAACGCTCACATTTGAAAGTAAATCGGATACAATTGCCCTGAAAGTTTCCCAAATCCAGTTGCTGACAGTTCCATTTTTTGGTGCAATAGTGAAGGGTGCTTGTGATTCTTTAGATGCAAGTATGCTACACATATTGATGCCTGGGAACCCTGAAGCTACTGCCTGGCCTAGAGGTGGCAGCAGCTTTAGTGAATAGGTGCAACTACACTTGATTCAGAATGGGAGGCAGAACAAACTGAGCTGCACAAAATACAACTATATGGAAGTACAAAGAGCAAATTTGGATGCAAATAACTTTTAAAGGCATGGTTCACCCTTAAGTTATTTTGAGTACGTTATAGAATGGCCAATTCTAAGCAACTTTTCAATTGGTCTTCATTTTTATTTTGTATTATAGTTTTTTAATTAATTGCCTCTTTATTCTGACTCCTATCAGCTTTCCAATGGGGGTTACTGACCCCATAAAAAAAAAAAAACGTTCTGTAAGGTTATAAATGTATTGTTGTTGCTACTTTTTTATTACTCATCTTTCTATTCAGGCCCTCTCCTATTCATATTGCAATATCTTGTTCAATTAATGCATGGTTGCTAAGGTAATTTGGACTCTAACAACCAGATTGCTGAAATTGCAAACTGCAGAGCTGTGGAATAAAAAGCTAAATAACTCAAAAACCACAAACAATAAAAAATGAAAACCAATTGCAAATTGTCTCAAAATATCACCCATACATCATATATAAGCTATCACCAAACCAAGGGGGGGGGGGCTGTTCCAGTACCTTATCTGTCAGTTCCCTTTTCCTTACAGACTTGCGTTGTAACACTCTATCCTAATGATCCTCTAGTATTCTGACATGAATTCCAACACTGAATCCCATAGAAACTTCGAGACTCATCTGCTCTCGCCTTACAACTAAATGGAATGGCTGGGAAAGTTTTTGTATCCATATCCAATACCCATTGCTGCCTACAATGGGTAACAGAAACATTTACAAAGCAAAACAAAAATCATGACACATCAGAATTACATTATATTACATTATTTACAATAAGAAAGTAGAAGAATGAGCCCAAGAGAAATCAAAATTCAACCAATGCTTCTCATTCACACTTTGCTTCCTGATCTCATTGAACTTAATAAATACAATTTCCCTCAAGATTTTTCTTGTTGTTAAGTTTACTGATTCGTTGGCTTTCCCCAGAGTTTTCATTCATCTCATAGACCAGATGTGACACCAAATCACTGACAAAATAATACCATCTCCCTGTTAAAGCTGTGACTTCTGTGAATAATCCCATAGGCTATCTCTGCATAGTCATTGGCACTAGGATTGCCACCTGGCCAGTATTTCACCGGCCTAGCCAGTTGCGACTGCTGCTTACAATGGGGATCAGATAAGATCTGTGTCAGTGTGACAGAATGCCCTGTTATAAAGATAGCTAGAATCTCAGCCATAAAGCAGGGCAGAATTGCTGCTTACAGTGGGTTTCAGATCTTTGGCACTGTGACAGAATGCACTATTATACAGATAGCTAGATCTCAGCCGTAAAGTAGGACAGAACTACTGCTTACAATGGGTATCACATAGGATCTGTGTCACTGTGACAGAATGCCCTGTTATAAAGATAGCTAGAATCTCAGCCATAAAGCAGGGCAGGACTGCTGCTTATAGTATGATGCATTTTCCTGTGCAGTAAGAAAGCAGCACCACTACTAGCATTTCTGAAAGAACACTATTATTTTACACACACATATGCCCTGCCTTGAGCCTTAATCCAAAAGTAATATAAAAACGTGTCCTCAAGATTCCACAGTATTGGAAATAATAAGTGGAGTCTAACCAGGGTATGAGTGGATTATTACCACAATGAATTACCAAAGAATGTAAGTTTTTTTTCGGGTGAATAGGTCCGTATTTATTCAAATTCGAATCGTACGAATCAAAGCTTTTCCAAAAAATCAACTTTGATTTTTCAAAGTCCACCAATTGACTCCAAATGGGTTCTAGGAGGTCCTCCATAGGCCAAAACAGCAATTCTGCAGATTTTAGATGGTGAATGGTTGAAGTCGATTTTTTAAAGAGACAATTCGTTATTAGAATTTTGATTTTTTTTTTCAAATTCGAATCGAATTTGGACTATACACAAAAATTAGCTTGAAATGCGATTTTTTTTAATTCAAATTTTCACTTCGTCCTTTGATAAATCTGCCCCTAAGTCATTTCGGTCAGAAGAACTTTAAAGAGGTCAGTCTTGATTAAGATCACCAAGAAGCAGGTTACCCCTGGCTCATTGTAATCTTTATGTGTTCATCAATTCACCTTCTACGATACAGATACAGGTATGGGACCTGATATCCAGACTGCTCAGGACCTGGGTGATTTGGATCTTTATACCTTAAGTCTACTGGAAAATAATTTAAACATTAAATAAACCCAATAGGCTGGTTTTGCTTCCGATAAGAATTAATTATATATACTTTTGGATCAAGTACAAACTACTGTTTTATTATTACAGAGAAAAAGAAATGTCGGTATAAGAGCTTTCCAGATAACAGGTCCCATACCTGTACTACAAGAGCATGTGGAATCATGGGCGCTGGGCTATGTGAGAAGCCATAAGTACCAGGATCAATGGATCCTGGTACTTATGGCTTCTCACATAGCCCACCCTGCAGTGCTAAAAATATATTTACATGACTGAGCCCAGGTGAGATAATGCAGCTATATGAGTTCAGTTCCACGTCTGTCTCTTTATCCATAATCACCGGCTGTATTATTATTTTAGCAACTCACTATCACAACAATTTTCCCTTCTCCATTTAACTCAGTTACTCTTCTCCAGGGGCAGTTGCATGTCTGTAAACATTAATCATTAGTCTCCGTTTATCACGGCTCATATTGACCTGTTGTTTCGGAGAGCCATATCCTCACAACAGATGGAGCAAATTCGCCCATCACTACTTATTAATATAGAGAGAAGAGAAACCACTACAAAGGCACATAATCTAGCCAAGGCATCTACAAACTTAGTCACACCTACTAAGGAGCTCCATGTCTAAAATGTCCACAGCTGGAAGATATGCATGGGTGGCACTCGTTCAGATCCAACACAAAATACATTATATGGCTAAAAGTATCCAGACATGTCTTCTAACATGCAATGTTCTCTATCCATGGGTGCTATGATTTTCTGCTTTGCTGATCCGCATCTCTTGATGGGGAATCCCATAACCTGATTGCCCTTACAGTACAGAATCCCTGCTTATGCTGATGGAAAATCTCCTTTTCTCCTAAACCTATAAACCACTCATTCCTCCTCTCTTGGTAGTAAACCCCACAACCTGATTGCCTGTACAGTAAAGACACCCTTTCGCTTTGGGAAACTTCATCATACTTCGCACAACTTTGTCAGACGGTATTTCGTAGCGAATACCGATATCTACCAAAATGCGAAGTTCCATCTCATCAAGTGAACGCTGGCGTAATTTCGCCAGCAAAACGTTGTCAGCGTGAACGTTTCTAAGCAATTTTTCTCTAGCATTACTCTCTGCTGAGACTTCTTTAACATATTTATGCTTACGTCAATTTAAATATGGAGGATACATACAGGTCATATATATATGTATTTATTTATTACTGATTGTTGGTGAAATTGCTGGAAGCAGCCACTTATTATTAAAAATGTCCTATTGTCCTAGATATGAGCCCACCCTAAAACAAATGTGGCATGAGCTTCAAGTGGTTCAAAAAGTGTAAATAACATTTAACAGTTACAACTTGTAAACCGAATCCTACATTAAAATGTTTTTTGTATTTTTGATGACTTTTTTGGCATGTCACTGACATCATGTTGAGGATGTAGCTTCATCTTATAAATTCGCCAGGTAGAACCTGGCGAAACAGACTCTGGCAAAAAGGGTAACGTATTGTAAATGTAATAAATTTGCAGAATAACGATCGTTCGCCTGGCAAAATGGTGCAAAACTTCTCTAGCACTGAGCTTTTTCTCTAGCAAATTGTCCGCTTCGCCTTTATATAATTGGCCATGTCCCTGCAAATTGTCATTTTAGCAAATTTTTGCTAAAAAGCCGACTTCAGAAAATCTGCCCCTTGGTCACAAATCCCATAACTTGACTGCCCTTACAGTAAAGAAACTATTCCTATGCGGATTGTGAAATCTTCTATCCTTCCCCACCAATACACCACTCATTCCACCTCTCTTGATAGGGATATCACATGTACTGTCAACTGAAGCTCCCATACCGAAGAAGAAACTCCCAAACCACAGACAAAGCAGTTGGTTTCCTCTTGCTACTCCATCTGGTGACATATCTTGAAGTCTAATGAGACTTATCTAACATTAGTATCATGGAAGCCCCGATGGAATTGGTAGAACTGAGGGCCAGAAGAGTTGTAGCAAGTTGGGTGGAGGCTTATACATTGAATTGAAGAATTCATACATTTTCTAATGCTTTATTCTCTTACCCCTTGCCCAAGTAAGATTTACACTTAGACAACTGTAATTTTTAAAGCAGCTGAAAAGCTGATATCAGCACTGATATCTCATGAAACAATGAATGGTTGCCATAAAAGGAAGCTACAGAACACCTTAAAGGGTTTTAAAAGTCAAGGCTGCATTTTAATTTAAAGTCACAGCGCCATATAAATGAATCCAGTTTCAAAACAATAGGGAGTGAAGTTTGGGAATCTCATCGCTCTCATCTGGAGATTTATGATTTAACACTTCCAGTTTAAAGGCACTGGATCATAAGGGCAACGTAATCAAAATGAGATAGAATTGCTTATAATTGCAGATAATTGCTGGGCTTATATTTGCAGATAATTGCTGATTGTTGTGATCAGTGGAAGGCCAATGTAAGTGATTCCTGAATGGAGTTGTGAGTTTTATAATGAAGTGTCACATAATCATGCATTTTATTGGCTCCTAATAAACGATGTAAGTCTGCTTGTGTACATGCACAATATTTCACTGTCTTATTATATTAACCTAATCATCACACAAGATTGACCCTTATTTTCCTGCTCAGAAAAAACTTCCATCGAGGTGTAGTCGGTTCTCTAGGGACCGGCAAGGGAATCAATAATGGTGAGATCATTTCCATACCATAAGTGATTTCATTGGCAGCAAATAGGCCAAGAAGGTTGTTACATCAAGGAAAGTTTGGTAAAAAGACAGTGGCGATATGGTTCCAGATACATAGAACAAATACAGGAGGTTCTCTGCACCCAGCCCATTATCAATATGTTAAGGACTGTGGTAGAATGACCAAAGAAATGTGTAAAAAGGTGAGTTTTGCTTCTAATTTCTCCCCAGCAGGAGACGAAAGAGAGATGTTACTAAACAGGGAATGGTCTCTCTGTTTAAAGGATATTTTGGTCTGGCCCTGGAAGCAATAGTGTTCAGGAGGGAACAGGCAATCCATGCCAGTGGTCCAGTTCGCATGTTGGAGCTCACTTTTCACAAGAAGGCTGTCCTGTGAAAAAGTATTTAATCATTAAGTGTTAGGAAGGTCTCTCAGAGCAGGACACAGCAGGAAGGTTATCTGTCTGTAGTAAGAACTCCCAGAGGGGCTGGGGTGCTGCCTGAGACTGCAAGGAGCAGAGGGAGACGTGACCAGGTGATTGAGAGTCAAAAGTGATTGAGGTGCTGCCAGAAGGTGAGCCAGGCCAGAAGCTGGTGAATTTGTGTCCCAGAAGGTGAAAGTCAGCAGGGCTTAATGAGAAGCCTGAATATTCCAGTGTGTGGAAGCCACCCTGTATGGTGAGAACCCCTAGAGTGGGGAAAAGATTGAATGCATGCTGTGTATGCCAGTGATTTTATGTTGGAAACGTTTTCCTGAATAAACCAGTGTTTCTTTTTGCCTGAAGACTCTATGTCCCTGTCTTTATGCTCCTGGTCCTGCCTACCATTGCTAATTTCCCCCAAAAATTACGTGTACAGGCAGCCAGCTTGTCACAGGACATTGAGACGTTTTGTGCATTAAGCTACTAAAAAATACCTTACCCTTGAAACAAAATGGGGATTGTTTGTCCATATATTGCAATATATTCAAGTTGACCAACTACGTCAATGTCATCCGCGGTGTGGCCAGTCCTACACTCAACTTGCATCTGATTCATTAAGTATTCTAGTGCTTCATTATAAGTGACTAGCGAATATATCGAATTTGCAAAGAAAGAAGAAGCAGGAAGACAATCACTCTATGGTGCTCGCTGGAATAACCCCGGGCCGGTGCAGTTTTCTCCTTATAGGTGCACCGACCCAGGGTGTCAGGTAAGTAAATGTGATCACCTGGGGTGCCTAACTTTTGGCACCCCCAAGTAAAGATTACTTTTCTTCTCCTTTAATATATTGATAATGTGTTGAGTGCTCCCTTGTTTTTTATACCAGATGCATAGAAACATTGGGGTAACAGTCACCCTGCTATAGTTTCAGGGGTACCCATTACCCAAATAAGCACCCACTCCAAAACTCTCTCTAACTGGCCTTCAGGCTGGGCCCCCTTAGTTCATAACAAAGTTACAAATATATATAGAAATATTGGGGTAACAGTTACCCTGCTATAGTTCCAGGGGTACCCATGCCACAAATAAGAGCTCATCCCAAAACTCTCTCTAACTGGCCTAAATGGCTTTCGGGCTGGGCACCCTTAGCTTATAACAAGGTTACAGATATATAGAAACATTGGGGTAACAGTCACCCTGCTATAGTTCCAGGGGTACCCAGGGCACAAATAAACACTCACCCCAAATCTCACCCTAACTGACCTTCACGCTGGGCCCCATTAGCTCATAACAAGGTTACAGATATATAGAAACATTGGGGTAATAGTCACCCTGCTATAGTTCCAGGGGCACAAATAAAGGATACCATACCTTATGCAAACTGAGTTCTTTGAACCGCAATAATCCAGCAAAAAATAGCCAACCTCTGGTTTGAAAAGCTTGAATAATGTGCAATATAGGCACTGTTATAATAAATTAAAAACCATTTTCTGTCTTTTATCTAATGTACTGAAGTTAACACTCGTCCCGTTTGAGTCCTTCATCATGCCATTCATACCCACAATTAGAACTATAGAAACCCAGCTCTTCACTTGGAAGTTTTCCTCTCTCATTCTACTCAGCAGACGCTCTATTAAGAAGAAAAAATATCATAAAAACCTCTTGGCATTTGTGACAGGCTGTGACAAATTGGACTTGCCAGCCATCTTGTTCAGCCAATCCCGCTCTTCCCAGTGTCCTATTTACATGGCGCCTTTAATAAAACACTTAATTGTGACAGGCAAGGACTTTGCTCTGTGCTAATAAAACACTTTTACTTCTGACAGTTCCAATATTTTAGCCACAACTCTCCCTCGAACATAAGGGAGAATATTTCACACTGTTAAAACTGTGCAGTTGTTAAAATGAGCTTCTTGCAGCCTGATTTATCTTTTAATTTCAGAGTCTAAAGATTTCTGAGAAGCAGGCCCCGGGCTCACAGAATGGAACTGATAGAAGAAATAAAGTTGGACCAGATTATAAGGACTAATTTATTTTGTTCTCCAAACTCTGGTAGCTGCCATCTTGGATTTGTGAAGCCATTTATTATCATAAGGAAGATTTTAAGCCTTTAAGTAATGAAGATTAACCGGCTTGCACTGATCTTTCATTCAACAGCACGTCATTAATAGGGACACAAGGGGAAATCTAACAGATAGTATATTGAATAAAAGAGACAGAAAGTGGCTTGATTACTTAATAAGGCAAGTCAATAATAAAGTCAGAATTGATGAACAGCTTGAAAATAAAGTCATATTTCATCTTTCCCATGACATAATGAAATGGCGTCCAAATAAATGGTACTGAATGAACCTTAAATGGAGCAGACCAAAGGCAGCACTATTATTCTTGCTTATACCAGTGGCCTTAACTGACTTAGCAGTGATGTTTCCAATGCAAGAAGCATGGACTGTGACTTTAAAAGGCAACAAAGGCATTGCCTTTCACTTAACAGGCAACAGTATATGGACACTATATCATTCCTAAACCAAGGAGATTTATATGAAGTTGCCCCTCCCTATTCTGCTATTACAACCCCTACTCCTTTGGGAAGATTCTCATTAAATTTTGGAAAACTGTTTCTGGGAGTTGCTTCCATTCAGCCACAAGAGTATTGGTGAGGTTGGGCATTAGTCGGGTTACAATTCATCCCACAGGGGTTCAGTTGGGTTGAGACCAGGGCTCTGTGCAGTCAGGTTCTTTCTATTTCAGCAAACCCATTCTGTACAGACCTAGCTTTGTGCATGGGGCATTATTGAGCTGAAATAGGAGAAGAATGCTTCAGAACAGCCCCAGACCATTATACTACTTCCATTATACACTTCCATAGCATTTATGATCTAACACTAGATTTTATTCCCTCCTCTCAGTTCTCCTTCCTTCTTCTCCTGTGATTTCCGGGGACTCTTCATGAGATGATAGAGAGGTAAAGTGATTTATTGGAAGTATCAGTGAGATCCTACAGGAATTACATCTGGGGCCCCATGAATTAGTTAGCAGTTAGCAGGTAGTTGGCAGTTATAGAGCCCAGGGGCCTTTGTCACTGCATCACTTCTTCTCCTACATATCTTGGACACTCAGGAATGTATCTACTATGTATCTACTATAGGTATGGAAAGCTGATATCCAATTGCTTTGAAATATGGGAAAGCCATCTCCCACAGAGTCCAATGTAAGCAAGTGTTTCTTTTTTCTTCTTCTCTGAAATGATTAAAAAGTACCTTGTACTGTACTTGATGGTAACAAACCTGCATAAACCTTGATTTGCGTATAATTCGATTCAGTCATTTTCCCCTCTTTTCCAACAAATATTACACAACACAACTTATTGGGTGAAAAGGCCGCAGCTTAGTTTACAACAACAGCTTAACTTATTATAACATTACTCAATACAATATATCACATAATTATGACAGATACATAACATGTTAACATATGTTTTAAACACGCACACTAGCCGCTTAAGGCTGCATTAACAATGAACCAATATTAACAACACTTTTCCAGATCACAACACAATCTCCAACCTAAGGCTAAGCTTCCGCCACTTCCTTCCTTGCCTATGGTGAACCCTTTTTCCCAAGCCTAGCCCCATGCCTATCCAACCCCAAACTCACCTTGACAGCACTGCCCCCTTTTTGGTTACCCATTATGGCAACCCCACTACGCCACTGCGCTGCCCGCATGACCACACTTATGCTGGCTGCGCCACCCCACCAACCAGCTGAAGAGCTCTTTTCACCCCGTCCACCAAATCCAAGTTAAACAGATCCGAACCCACGTCGGACAAGTGAACTCCATCCCTCCTGAACAACCCCGGCATCGCATCTTCCAGATCCCTGTGCCGCACCACTACACCTCCAGATCTCCGTACAAAAACACTAAGCAATTTGTTTAACTTAACTCGGCTTCTTTCCATTGCGGAATGATCCCTCGCCCATCTCCACACCAACCTAGGAACCATCTCAGACCACACCAAAACAGTTCCCAGAAACAAAGAACGAATTTTGTCGATGTCCATCTTCATATGACGCACCAAGTCTCTCTGGCTCATGACCCCCATATCATTACTGCCCACATGCAAGACCAGGACATGGGGGTGCGCCTCGCTATTCCGCAACGCCACCAGTCTGTCGAACAGACCAGGCCACAGCAATCCAGGAAAACCAAACCACTGAACTGCCACTTGACGTTCCGGAAAACCCAGCTGCTGACCCTGCCTCCGAACTGCAGCTCTCCGTTCCGCCCAACGAATAAAGGAGTGGCCAACGATCCATACTCTCGTAGCGCCACCTTAAACAAATAACACCACAGAAAAACCACAAATGTTACGGAAATTCCAACCCCTCAACCAACAGCCATTAAATCAACTCAGGCCTAACGTAACTGCGAAATCGCCTAGACTCCCAACGGCCAATACGCCGCCCCACCGCCTCGCCCAAACCCAACCTAGCTGCTTCCGTAGCCGCACCTATTCGAAAAGAATGAGAGCCATATTCCAGTGGCACCTTGCCGATCTGCGCCAAACCCCACCGGAACACCCTCACAAACTGATACCTTGTTAACGGAGTGCCATCCACGTGAACCAACAGGGGACCCGCCTGTGAAGGGCTAAGCTCCAACCACCGTTGCAAGCTAGCCAAGGGGCAGAGTGACGCTCCATTTAAAGCGTACAATACCACCCTGCGCCCCTTACCAAATTGATCCGTTTTCGATCTGCTCAGCCAGATGCCCACCCAATCAACCCCTAATTCAACATCCGCCTTTTTTAGCCCCCCTGGGACCCGCTTGCTAGGGCTAACCAATTCCACGATCCTGAAGGCCCCAAAAAACGCTAAAAGGAAAGCTACCCGAAACAATTGAACCTCATACTGAGAAAAACATATGCCCTCCAAAACCCGCAACAAATCATGTAACATCGGCACCGTCACCGGCCTCCTGGAATCGCAAAGAATTTTCCCCTTTTTTAAACCTTTAACCACCTGGCGCACAACAAAATCCTTAGTCAGATCCTCCCACCCCTTCAGCTTAAACCAAAACGCTAAAGCAGCCCTGCCTTTTTCAATCTGAGCTACAGACCTACCCGTTTCCGCCATCCAGTACACCCACCACAGCATAAGGTCCCGCCTGCCTTCTGACGATCGCAAACCCTCTGCCCAAGCAACCAACTGTTCCCAATCCCTCCAGACCTTACCATATGCGGCCCAAGTCGTCGCCGCCACCGAAGACCTCACCAATCCTCTAAGTCAGTCGTCCCGATCCTCCACAGACCCACCGGGAAGGGATAACCTGCCTCGTCCGCTCCCGGAGCCAGCTGCCGAAACCGATCCCACTGAAAACGAGATAAAGAATCAGCAATGACATTCCTTACCCCCGGAAGGTGCCTCCCCCGGAAGCTAACATTGAGCTGCAAGCAACGTAACACCAGGGCTCTCAGAAGTCGCACCACCTCAGCCGAGGAAGCCGACTGCTTGTTCAGTGCCTGAACCACCCCCATATAGTCCGATACAAAAAGCACCTTCCTATTACTCAAAGTGCTACCCCAAATAAACAAGGCCACCACAATAGGAAACAATTCCAGGAAACATAAATTCCTCGTCAAACCCAACTCCACCCACTCCACCGGCCAACGTTCCGCGCACCACTTCCCCTGCAAAAAGGCGCCAAAACCGGCGCCCCCCGCAGCATCAGTGAACAACTGCAAGTCAAAGCAAGTCGCCTCCGCTCCCTGAAATATCAAGCTCCCATTAAAAGAATCCAGAAACCGACGCCAAATTTCCAAGTCATTTCGAACCTCCTTCGACAACCGCACGTGGTGGTGGGGAGCCGCCGCCCCCGACCCCGACAACAACCTACCGAGCCTCCGACAAAAAACTCTGCCCATCACAATCACCCGGCAAGCAAAATTCAACTTGCCCAGAAGTGACTAAACCTCCTTAACTGTAGCCTTCCGTCTGCTCACCAGTTGATACACCCAGCTCTTGAGATCGCCGAGCTTATCGGGCGGCAAACAGCATTCCCCTTTCACCGTATCAATTTCCAAGCCGAGAAAACAAAGGCAAGTCACAGGACCCACCGTTTTTTCCCGTGCCAATGGGACCCCAAATTCCTCCATCACCTCCTGCAGCACCTCCAAAACGTGCGTACATTCATCCGACACCGCAGGGCCAATGCATAAAAAATCATCAAGGTAGTGGACCAGATTCCCGGATTGTGCTCTGCGGCGGACCACCCACTCCAAAAATGAACTAAATTTCTCAAAATAGGCACACGAAATCGAACAACCCATAGGAAGACATAGGTCAACATAAAAGGAACCGTCAAAAGCACAACCGAGCAAATGATGACAATCGGGATGAATAGGCAGTAATCGGAAGGCCGATTCAATATCAGCCTTGGCCAACCACGCCCCCAGTCCCGCCTTCTTGACCACAGCCAGCGCCTGATCAAAAGACGTGTAAGAGACTGAACAAAGTTCCGCATCGATATCATCGTTCACAGACGTGCCTTTCGGGTAAGATAAATGGTGAATCAACCTGAACTTCCCAGGCTCCTTCTTAGGAACCACCCCCAATGGAGACACCCGTAAGTCCTCCAAAGGAGAGGCTGCAAAAGGACCAGCCATACGACCCCGTTCCACCTCTGTCACAAGCTTCTGGTACACAACCCCCGGGTTCTCAGCCACTGATCTAAGGTTCCCATAAACTTCCCCTCGAGGCCTAGGATGGAATGGTATCCTAAACCCCCATTGGAAGCCGTCCCTCAGAAGCTCCGCGCCCCCCTTTCTACCGTACTGGTCTAACCAAGGCCGCATCGCGTCGAGGTTCACCGGGGTCTTCCCCTTTGGGAGCCTCAGCAGGCTTTGCCCCCCCTTTTCCTTTCCTGAAACACCGGGCATAAGCATGGGCGCCCCCGCAGCCGGAACACTCATGCTTAAAGCGGCACGATCCTCCCCACTTACATTGCCCCTCATTGAACTGCCAACAGTACCCAGGTTTGTGGAGCACCGGGGAGGCTCCCTGCTGAGCCCCACCGGCGCCTCTCTGAAAGGGCAACGCTTTCTGCGCTGTCATCAACCTCAGCCATAAGGGCATATCCAGTTGATCCCACGCCATCCCTGGGTTGGCAGCCAGCTTCTGACGAAATTGCTCGTCATAACGCCACCAAGCCAAGCCACCATACACCCTGTAGGCTTCCCAAATCCCGTCTACATAACAAAAAAGGGGGGAACAACGCTCAAGTGACTTCTCACCAATAATACTGCCAAGAATGCAAAAGGCCCTCAGCCAATTACCAAAGGTTTTTGGGATTTTTCTATATCGTTTGTTGCGCTCCTCCTCCTCCTTCTTCCCATCTTTTTTATCATCCTCCTTCAGCTCCACTGCCTCTTCCAAAGGGAGAAGGGAAAAAAGCTCCACAAACTCCCCTTTCCAAACCTTCTCCTTAACCTCTTTCTTAACATGAGCACCTAAAGGGCCTGCAAACGCCACGTAAGCCCCCTGCCGAGCCACCTCAGGAATCACCCCCGCCACCAACTGCCCCTCAACGCTCTTGTCCCCCCGCACCCCTGCACCACCCCCTGCCACCGCAACCGTCGAGCTAGCCACAGGAGCCACGCTGACCGAAGTGCTCGCCGAAGGCGCCGCCCCTTGCTGGGCCACAACCCCCCCACCGTCCCGCCCGCCCTGACTCCAGACCCCGGCCAGACCCACCTGGGGTTCCCCCGCCTCCCATCTAGCCAGTAAGTCCCGCAACCCCATAAGCAGACCCCGTGCGTCAGATGACCCCGTGATGAAACTGGAAGACTCACCACCCGGCCGGCGTGACGGTCCCTCCTGCCGGCCCGCTTGACCAACCAACACACTGTCCTCCAGGGTCCTAGACCGCCGTCCGTCCCGACTTCTGCACCATTCCTCCCGTGGTGCCGTGCCACTGTTTCCTGTAGTATCCTGCCGACCAACGGACCTAGAGTGGGAGAAAGAGCGAGAGGAACTAGCACGTACTGGAGAGGGTGACCTACCACCACAACCCCTGTCCCGCCTGTGCCCGCCCCGTTGAACGCTATCCCCTCTGCTCCAACCCCTGCTAGATCTGCTCCGTGACCTAGTGCGACTCCCAGATCTGCTGCGGGACCCCCCGCGCCGTTCCAGAGGGACCACCTGGCCATGGGAGGTCCCCCTTGGAGATCGCCTCCCGGCTGCCGCCATGCCCATGCTGCCACGCCCATCCAACCGGCCCACACCACCTCCATCACTGTCCGAGGCCTCCAACCCCCTGCCGCTCCCAAGGGGGTTAACCCCTCCAACCCGTGGTGGCACCCGAGGAGGCACCACCCGTTGCATCCCCAGCAGGGCCCCTGGTGCCGTGGCTGCCCCAGCCCCCCTAGCCACGCTCACGACGGGAACCCCGCCGGCACCCCCACTAGACCCCCCAAGCTCCCCTGGTGAGGAGCTGCCCGGGACCGGATCCCCATGTACCATGGCCGCCTCCTGGCCCCCTTGCGGTGCACGGGCCGTGTGACTCCTCCCCCGACTGCGCAGGCCTTCCCGAGAGCCTGCTGCAGTCCGTCCAGAACCCACAGCCCTGCTCCCCACTTGCCTGCGCACTGGACCGCCGGAGCCGCCACCGCCTCTTCCGCGCGCCGCTCCCTGAGCCGACGGACCTGGCTCCCGAGACGAACTCCTCCTGCGCTGTCTGCCGCTACCCAGATCCGGCGAAAGGAGATCCGGAGGCCTGGCCCTGCGTCGCCTCCGGCGCAGCTGCCCACTGCTCTCCGTCACTGGCGCCGGCACCGAACCCAGCAGCACCAGCAGCTCCCTCCTCAGCTGGTCCCCGTCCTGGCCTGCCAGCGCCGACCGAAGCCCCTGAAGGACGTCGCCATGCCTCCTCGCCATCCTGCAACACTGAAGTCAACACTGATTTCCCAATGCTTCTCAGGTAGGAATGACTTCCCGCACTTTCTGCTCCTATTTAAAACCTAAGCCCTTCCCCTTTTCCTGTCCTCTAATCCTAGACACTACAACTCCCACAATCCCTTGCCTTCTCCCTTACACACTTCCTAACTCCCTCACTCTTCCTCAATCATGCCCTTATCCGCTCTATCTGTCCCAGAATCGCTACATAAGGGTTCTATACTGGAGGCAAGACCATCCAAACTTTATAAGCAGATTTATCAAAAGTCGAATTTATGTGAATTTTTTTTTTTACTCTAATAAATTTTAATATGCTCACAACTCGAATAGAAGGTTATTTAAGAAAAATTGTAACGCCTAATATTCGATCGAATAGTCCCGACCTGAAAATTTGAATAAAATTTGAATCGTGTTTTCCCTCGGAAAAAAACTCAAATGCCAGGAAGGCAAATAGCATATTCAAATGGTTAAACGGCCATTTACTTGTAAATGAACTCGGCAGGTTTTAGGTGGAGAAAATTCAAATTCGAAAATGTTTACATGGCCAAGGTGTGATACATCACACATTCACATTTACATTAGAATTGGGGGATTAAAATTTCAACGTGTGAAATTTGACACCAATAAAATTTTGAAAATTCAAATTCGACAGACTTTTCCATCAAATGGTGAAATGCCACTTATAACTCCAGATGAGGCGTGTCCAGTGCTCCAGAGACCAATGGTGGTGCCCTTTACACATCTCCAGCTGACACTTGGCATTGCACATTGTGATGTAAGATTTGTTTGCCTCTAATCAACAATAAAAATCCCACGCTCCCTAAAAATGCTTCTTGTGCCAACATTGTTTCCAGAGACAGTTTAGAACTTGTCCATGAGTGTTCCCTACTGAGGACATGAATGTCTGGATACTTTTGGTTAAAATATGTCTGAAAACTTTTGGTCATACAGTGTATATATTTAACAGAGCAAACTACCATAGATGTACTTGCTGTAAATTATCCCTGTAGTAGAGATAAACCAGGCCTACCCCAAAAACACAGTACAATAAGAAAGAACTGCAATCAGCATTTGATTACCATTCGGGGTGCAAGGGTTAGTACATGAGTATCTGCCGTTGTGTCTAAGAAAGGTTAAGCTTGGCTACACATTATGGGGCAGATTTATTAAAGGTCGAGGTGAATTTTCGAATGAAAAAAATTCAAATTTCGAGACATTATTTTTTCGACAAGGTAATAGTCTAAATTCGATTTGAATTTGCAAAAAATGCAGAAATTCGAATATCGAATATCGAAAATTCGACTGCGACCATTCGCCATCTAAAACCTGCTGAATTGCTGTTTTACACAGGATAAGAAGTCAGCACTCCCCAAAGGGATACAACTTTAATCAGGTGCACGTCTCAGGCAGCCACTTCCAGCCGAAGTTTAGACACTTTTCAAATTAGACAGCACCAAACGAGGTAATTTTTCTTAAAAAAGCCTTTATTCCAAGAGCGTTTTCTCAGACAGAAATACATCACAGCAACGTTTCAGGCTTACACTAGCCTTTCCTCAAGCTTGAGGAAAGGCTAGTGTAAGCCTGCAACTTCAAACTTGAGGAAAAGGCTAGTGTAAGCCTGAAACGTTGCTGTGCTGTATTTCTGTCTGAGAAAAAGCCCTTGGAATAAAGGCTTTTTAAGAAAAATTACCTCGTTTGGTGCAGTCTAATTTGAAAAGAATTGCTGTTTTAGCCTATGGTGGACCGAATACGGACCTATTTGATCGAAAACTGACCTATTCGACCAAAAAAAAACTTTGACTTAATTTTGGTTGGTGTTTTTGAATTTGAATTTCAAAGTTTTTTCAATTCGAAATTCGACCCTTGATAAATATGCCCCCATGTGTTGCAAAACCTGTTTAACGTTTTAGTTCAGAATGAGAATGTTATGGATTATTTAAATGCTGTTTCAGCAGCGCCAGAGTGCGTTCCTTTTCCCCAACAAGAACACGCGCTGATTCATTTCACATTTACATATTTTGTCAAGGCAGAATGAAACTGCAGATCACATCATGATAATGAGAGGGATCAATATCAATCTCTAGGTTTCTTTATTCCTAGATTTCTTTTTTTTTTTGGAAGATAACATTTAAGATCTAATCTAGGTTTTATTCCCTCCTCTCAGTTCTTCCTCCTTCTTCTTCTGTGATTTCCGGGGACTCTTCATGAGATGATAGATTGGTAAAGTCATTTATCTGAAGTTCCAGTGTGATCCTACAGGAAATACATCTGGGGCCCCATGAATTAGTTAGCAGTTATAGAGCCCGGGGCGTTTGTAACTGCATCACTTCTTCTCTAACGTATGATGGACACTCAGGAATGTATTTACTATAGGTATGGAAAGCTGATATCCAAAAACCTTTGAAATATGGGAAAGCCATCTCCCACAGAGTCCAATGTAAGCAAATGTTTCTTTTTTTTCTTCCCTGTAATGATTAAAAAGTACCTTGTACTGTACTTGATGGTAACAAACCTGCATAAACCTATACTGGAGGCAAGACCATACTTTTGGGTCTTTATTTAAAGGGGACCTGTCACCCAAAAAAATTATTCATAATCCCATTTTATCACATCAGTCAAGCAAAAAAACTTTAATTACACAATATAAATTATTTGAATCTTGTTTTCTCCAGTCTGGGAATTCATAATTAGAGCAAGCAGGCAGGAGCCATTTTGTGGACACTGTTATTAAGACAAGCCTTGCATCAGCTCAGAATCTTGTTTGTGCTCCAGAATGAGGGACCTGGTGTCCATGCACTGGCTACACAATTAAATGGTGAAGACAACGTGCGAATGATGGGAGAGCAGTGATTTCTAGGAAGTGCTGAATGGAAAGTGAAAGTATTTGATTGATAGCTGAGATGTTTAAATGAGCTGTTTACTTGGATACTTTAATAAAAAAATAGAAATTGGATTTCATGTTTAATTTGAAAAGGACTTTTATTATAGAGGTCCACTTTAAGAGACTTTTGATCTCCTAAGGCAGTGATCCCCAACCAGTAGCTCGCGAGCAACATGTTGCTCTCAAACCCCTTGGATGTTGCTCTCAGGGTCCTCAAATCAGGTGCTTATTTTTGAATTCCAAGCTTGAAAGCAAGTTTTAATTGCATAAAAACTAAGTATACTGCCAAGTTGAGCCTCTTGTAGGCTGCCAGTCCACAAAGGGGCTACCAAATAGCCAATTATAGACTTTATTTGACCCCCCAAGGGACCTTTTTCATGCTTGCATTGCTCCCCAACTCTTTTTTACATTTGAATGTGGCTCACAAGTAAAAAAGGTTGGGGACCCCTGTCCTAAGGCATGCTAAGGAGATCCAAATAATGGGAAGATACTTTAACTTGAAAACCCCAAAACTCATTCATCCATCCTGTTGCAGAACTCTGACTCTACCGTCACCCTAAACATAATTGCATCAATAGGTGCAGCAGACTTGGGCCAAAAGGCATTAATTAATGTCATTTCTTTCCGGATGATTTTAGGAAACTGATTATATAAAGTGCATAGGTTATTTCTTTAAGTACTTGAAGTCTGCCAGTTTCTTTCCTAAATCCTTGTGATGTGCCGACACCTATTACAATCCATGTCTGCTTACAATCATCTGATGAAATAACAAGCAGATAGGCACAATGTAGGGGCACATAATGTTCTGGGCTTGTTCTTCCATTTCGCTTGGCTATAAAAGATGTCATTATGAGAGCACAAACAGAATTCCTGGCAAGAGTGACAGATTTAAAAAGGGAGTGACAGATGGGCTAAACAGGGTGACTGTTCTGCTATACTCTGGTCACTGAGACTGACATTTCAAAGGCATTTGTAAAGCAACATTTCTGCAACAAACAAGAAATAACAGCTCTATAGCCAATTCCTTGGTGTCTCAAGTATTAATTCAAGGATGTCTCAGTGGTGGATTGCCAGCTCTTGACATAATGCAACTTATTGCATCCATTAACAGTTAAAGGTAGGTCAGAGGGTTTTGGGGATTTGCAGTTCAACAAAAGCTGTAGGGCATCAGGTTGATCTATATAGTGAACTTTGTATCACTACTATAGGTTTCACAAAGGTCTCTAATGTGCAACAGCATATACAACGTATGTTCTCCAAAAGGTTGTGCTTTATTACACTGTACTCAAACACCCATCTTAGGCAGGGGACAGGGAAATGCCACCCTTGAGGCTGAATAGAGTGAAAAATACTGAACACTAAAGGTAAATTAGGGTAAGAACTAAGATGTGTTTGCTGTCCTATATACATGTATATATTTGTAACAAGAGCAAGACAAGTGATATATTCTTGTATATCGTTAGCATTATAAAATATGGGGAAAGCCTTAAGAAAAGAAAGGGACTTGAACCGAAAAATCTGAGAAGCACTGCTGTAATTGATCTGCTCAACCAACCAGTAGGGATTATGTACTGGTGGGACTTGAAGTGGCTGGAGCAGTGGAGACATTGGTAAGTAGTGGTTGTGATTTCATGTAAAACAGCAACCTCATGAAATGATGTCCTTTAAGTATGTCTACTAAGTAGGACCTCTTTCAGGTTTTTCCCAGTGGTATGAAATCCAAGATGACTGGAGACCCTTGTGTCTGACACCCTTCAGAATCTATGGCATGCCATCATCTCCTGCATATTCCACTGCTGAAGTCTTGGTGTGTCTCTGTCCAGAACCTCCCATTTAACCTTGCTCCCATGTTTGGCCCTTGATAATTGAAATCAGCACTCCCTGCAGTGGCGTAACTAGATGTTGCTGGGCCCCACATCAAATTAATTTTAGGGCCCCCAACATATCGAGTGTTTGTCCTGTTTTACCAATATTTGTTCAAATTGCTCATCAATGAGAGCCTCATGGGGCCCCCTGTACCTCCTGGGCCCCCCTGCAGCCGCAGGGTCTGCTTCCTCTGCAGTTACGCCCCTGACTCCCTGCAACAATGACTTACACCATGAAGGCAACATTTTAGGCTTTCCATGGCCCAAGGGTTTGAGCAAAGGATTTTTTTAACCATTGGTGTGCCATGCCAATAAGCTCCAGACTTTTTGCACTTGGGATCTTGAGCCAACTAGCTTTTTTTAACCTTATTTAAGATACTCCAACCAATTTCCTTTTTTGAAATCTACAGAAGAGTGTGCATGATTACAAACATAATTGACACTTTTTCGTTATCCCTGTAGAAATAATCCTTAGCACATATAACACACAATTTCATATGATTCAGGGTGAGATGAAATTCTGAAGATGGGTGTTTGTGTGATAACTGCCCTGAATCAGAAATGACTTTCAATTTGAGATTATCTCCTGAGCTGCTAATACATTAAACGCGAGAGAGTATCGTACATAGCACCGATCATACCTTAATCTCTCCTTGTGCACATACTGGCCTGTTTCACTACTGCATTGCTCTCTTAAAGCGGATCTATAATTATATAAAGGTGAGCTATGGAGGAAAACCAGCCACCACTCTTCCTCTTGCTTGGAGGGTGAGCAGCACTTCCATTAATCAAGCAGCACAGGCTGCACAGCAGCCAATGGGAAGTGCCTGTGTTCAAAGAGCATGTTGACATAAAAAGGAGCGGGTGGCCTTCTTGTTTAATCTGTAAATTCAAAATTCAAGATATTAGGACTAATTAGGAAAATCTTGGAAACAAAATATAACTTGTACTGGTTTTAACCTAGCAAAGCACATGAATAAAGTATATGCTAAGCCACTGGCAAGCAAGAAAGCAGACCGTGTGGCTACATGGGGGGATCAGGAGGTATAGGGGCCCCACGAGGACTTAATTAATATACAATTTTAATAAATACATGTCAACCTCTAGAAAATTAGAAAAATAATTTGCTTTGGGGCCCACTGATATCTAGTAACTGCCAAACATTCTATATTTTTGTACTATAATGTCCTTGAATTGTTTTAATGTAAATGTGAGGGCACTGTATTCATATAAGAATGAGAGGTACATCCCAGCTTGCGTAAGTTTTTTACACTTTGCACCCTCCACCATCCTCATCATTTAATGCACCCTCTAGACTTGAGACTTAACTGGTGGAAATACCAGGGGTGCGATCCCACCAGAGTCATAACCCCACCGGAGCCTCAGGCATGGGCAAATCCATTGCGACCGCTACATCTACATTGAGGGGGCCTGGCTTCACGTCTTGCTCCCAGTTACATTGCTGTGTACACTGAGCAGAGCATCCAACATTGGGAAGTTGGGTTTACCATTGCTGGTTTTAGAGAGGAGCAGAGTGAGGCTTCCAGTTTCAGAGGGGCACCTGACTGGGCTGGAAACATAAATAATCATCAGTATTTAAGTGACATCAATAACTTACTTGCTTTCCAATAATAGCCTAACAACAGCAAGAATTAAAAATCCCTGGGGTATCTATTCAATCCCAGGTCATTCCTGGTCAATATAGGAATGGCTAGAACCTTAGCTGTACTAGTACACCTTTAAGGATCAGTGCAAACATACATTATAGCTGTTGACGTATCCAGAAGCCTCTCATTTGGCAAAGTGACCCCAACCAACAGTTTAATCTTTAATTCCTGCTGCCCAGATCCAAAGCGGTTAGGCTATGAGAGACTGGGATTTGTTCCAAAGTATCTCTCCTCTTTTATCATTTGGTTTTGTAATTTCTTTCAAATATGATCAGTGTGAATCCGCAATCATTTTCCAGTGAGAACAAATTGGCTTTTGTAGCGTGAAATTGAATAACTCTCAGGTTAAGTTATTAGCGTGAATGACGTCACGCCAAGTTTTCGTTTACCACTGATCTCAAGTTTAATTAACATCTTCATTTGGGGGGGGGTGTTTAAAGCCAACTCGTATGCATGAGAAACAATGCATGAGTTTCTGGAGTGTAATAAACTGACTGCCTAACACTGGTGCCCACCAATCAGCCACTTAACATTTTAGATTGATAATGTAATTTTTCTTGGGGTGATCTTGGGGTAATTTTTCTTCTTATAGTTGTTAGCGGAATAAAAGTGTAAAGACCGCCGGGAGCGCGAGGAGTCACGTCCGCTCCCGGCGGCGAAGAATCCAAGATGGCGGCGCCCAGGCAACCCACGTGGGTTCCGACGCCGGCGCAGTGATGCCAGCACGGCGCGCCGGTCGCAGGCGCGCTGACGCTGGTGCAAGGGCGCCAAATTCAAAGATAAAAGAACGCCTGAGGCGCCAAGATGGCGCCCGAAAATAGGATCCTGTTCCCTAAGAGATTCCTGGGTTCCCTTGCTGTTTCCCCTGCTATAATCTGCCTGATTCCTTGGTGTGACCCCTTGCCTGGACCTGGACTTCGCTGATTCTCTGCCTGCCATAGACCCCCTGCCTGGCCCTGGACTTTGTTTGTATTCCGCCTGCCTTTTGACCTGTGCCTGGACTTTGATTATTCTCTTGCCTTACCCCTGGATACCACGACCCTGATCCCTCCTGAGGGGCTTCCTCCTAGATCCGGACTACTCCCCAGAGGGGGCTCCCGGGTCCATGACATTATTTTCGGGCCATGGATCCTTCTGAGGAAGCCACACCTGATGTCGGACGAGCGCTCCGCGGACTGGCATCCCGCATGGAGGACTACGAAAACCAGCAGGTTCGCATTGGGCAAGCACTCGATATCCTGCTTGCTCGAGTGCCTTCTGCGTCCTCCGCTGCTCCACCTACTGGAGATCCCCCCATGGCGGCAGCCTCTACGAACGCAAGCTACCCAACAGGTGAGCCTCGCATTCCACCTCCCCTTCGCTTCAGTGGGGACCCACAAGCCTGCAGGGGATTTGCCACACAGTGCCAAATTCAATTTGAGTTCCAACCCACGCAGTTTCCAAGTGAGCGTTCCAAGGTGGGGTATGTGATGTCTCGATTGGAAGGCAAGCCACTGGAGTGGGCAACGTCTCTTTGAGAGAAGAATTCCCCGGTGACTTATGCTGTTAAAGACTTTCTCCAAGCTTTTCGCATAGTCTTTGATGCTCCAGGTCGGGTCACGAACGCCCCTGCCCGTCTCTTGCAACTCCGGCAGGGAAGCCGCAGTGTCAATGAGTACGCTATAGACTTCCGAACACTGATGGCGGAGACTTCCTGGTGTGATGACGCTTACAAGGCCGTATACTACCAAGGCCTATCCATCCGCATCAAAGATGATCTCGTCTCCAGAGAGACTCCTGACACCCTGGAAGGACTGATCGCTCTATCTATTAAGGTGGACACCCGCCTCAGAGAACACCAGGTGGAGAGAGAGCGCAGCAGACGATTTTCTCCCATGTTGGCCCCTCGCTTTCAAAGGCCGATTCTGCAAGCTCCCGCTGTCCCTGTGACTCATGTGTCCACGTCTCCCCTGGAGGAACCTATGCAAGTAGGAAAAGCTCGCCTCTCCGAGCAGGAAAGATTCCGAAGACGAATGGCAGGTCTCTGTTTGTACTGTGGTGGGCATTCCCATTTTGCCAACGCCTGTCCTGCCAAAGCCAAGAGTTTTGTACCCCGAGGTATGTCTCAGGTTTCTCATGTAGGGGGCATCACTCGAGGGCCTCAGGAGAAGTATCAAGAAAATTCTCGCAGACTTCTCCTTCCTTTGCAGATTCACCTGGCAAGTAAGACTATCTTCGAAAGGGCCTTCCTCGACTCCGGAGCGGATGGCAATTTCATGGACGCCTTCTTTGCCGAACGCATGAAGATTCCCCTGCTCCCATTGTCTTCACCCCTGTGAATTACCGCCATAGATGACAAACCCCTGGAGTTTGAATTCGTCACAATGTCCACGGCGGAACTATCTGTACAAGTTGGGGCGCTGCATCAAGAAAAACTTTCATTCTTCATCATCCCCTGTCCTTCTACTCCAGTAATATTGGGTCTTCCGTGGTTACGTCTGCATAACCCCACCATAGACTGGTCCACTGGGCAGATCTCTCGTTGGAGTTTATTTTGCCTGCAACATTGCCTTCCGCCAAAACCCCTCGAGAAGGTGAATGTCTCCACTACGGAACTAAAGACTTTGCCCTCCACTTACAAGGGATTTTCCGATGTGTTTTGTAAAAAGTCTGCAGAGTTCCTTCCCCCACATCGCTCCTACGACTGTCCGGTTGAACTCCTGCCAGGAACCATGCCCCCCAGAGGGCGCACTTACCCTCTCTCTCCTGCAGAGACTACCGCTATGAAGGAGTACATCCAAGAAAATCTCCAGCGGGGGTTTATCCGCCCTTCTACCTCTCCTGCAGGGGCTGGGTTCTTCTTCGTGGAGAAGAAGGACGGAGGCCTTCGGCCTTGTATAGACTATCGGGGCCTGAATAAGATCACCGTGAAAAACAGGTACCCCCTGCCCCTGATTGCCGAGCTCTTCGACCAGCTGAAAGGGGCAAAGATTTTCTCCAAGTTGGATCTTCGGGGGGCCTACAACCTCATTCGCATCCAGGAGGGTGACGAATGGAAGACGGCATTCAACACTCGGGATGGGCACTATGAATATCTTGTTATGCCCTTCGGCCTATGCAATGCCCCTGCCGTCTTCCAGGAGTTTGTTAATGATGTGTTCCGAGATCTCCTAGGAAGGTTCGTAGTCGTATACTTGGACGACATCCTGATCTTCTCCAAGGACCTTGAAAGTCATCGCTCCCAGGTGAAGGAGGTACTCTCTCGTCTGAGGAAGAACTCTCTCTTCGCCAAGTTGGAGAAGTGTGTCTTCGAGGTATCCAAGATCCCCTTCCTAGGGTACATTATCTCTCCAGAGGGATTTGAGATGGACCCCGTGAAAGTGTCGGCCATCCAGGAGTGGCCTCTCCCACTGAGTACCAAGGCAATCCAGAGATTCATCGGATTTGCTAATTATTATCGACAGTTTATCCGGGGGTTCTCTTCCCGCATTGCACCTATCCTGGCCCTCATCCGGAAAGGGGGTAAACCCAGCCTGTGGCCTCCATCTGCCATAGAAGCCTTTCAGTCCTTGAAAGAGGCCTTCACGTCCGCTTCTGTTCTCCGACATCCCAATCCTGCACTACCCTTCTGCATCGAGGTTGATGCTTCTGAAGTCGGAGCCGGAGCTATCCTGTCTCAGAGACACTCCACTGATGGAAAATTGCACCCCTGTGCGTATTTCTCCAAGAAGTTCTCATCCGCAGAGCAGAACTATGATGTCGGAAATCGAGAACTCTTGGCAGTCAAGCTTGCCCTTGAAGAATGGCGTCACCTCCTGGAGGGCTCTGAAATTCCTGTCCAGATTTACACAGATCACAAGAATCTGGAGTTTATACAGTCCCTCAAGAGGCTAAATCCCAGACAAGCCAGGTGGGCCCTTTTCTTTTCCCGATTTAACTTTGTTTTGACTTATCGCCCAGGTTCCAAGAATCTGAAGGCCGACGCCTTGTCTCGTAGCTTCACTCCGGTGGACCGTGACCCTGTGAGGCAGGAACCAATCATTCCACCAGTCAAGATCATTGCCTCTCTGTATCCCCAATTTGCCGACCAGATCCTGGCTGGGCAGTCCTCGGCTCCTCAAGATACTCCAATTGGCATGGCCTTCGTCCCTCCAGAACTTCGTCTGGCCATCCTGCAACAAACCCACTGCTCCAGGCAAGCAGGACATCCTGGTCCGGCCAAGACCCTTGAACTCTTGAGGCGCCTAGTCTGGTGGCCTGATATCCGCAAGGATGTAAAGGACTTTGTGGCTGCTTGTAATGTCTGTGCCACTTCTAAGCCTAGCCATTCCCTCCCCAGCGGGTTGTTACAGCCTTTGCCGGTTCCCTCTCGTCCGTGGACGCACCTCTCTATGGACTTTATTGTCGAACTTCCTCCCTCCGGTGGGAATACTGTGATCTGGGTTGTCATAGACCGCTTCAGCAAAATGGCCCATTTCATCCCTTTGAAGAAGTTACCCTCTGCGGTGGAATTATCCCAACTCTTTATTAAGTACATCTTCCGCCTGCATGGTTTCCCGGTGGAGATCGTCTCCGACAGAGGCACCCAGTTCACCGCCAAGTTCTGGCGTTCCCTATGTAAAGACTTGGGAATAACACTTCAATTTTCGTCCGCCTACCACCCGCAGACGAATGGGGCAGCTGAATGTGTGAACCAAGCCTTAGAACAGTTCCTGAGGAACCACGTGTCTCTTTGCCAGGACGATTGGTCTGACCTCCTCCCGTGGGCAGAGTTTGCTCATAATAATGCATGTCATTCCTCCACAGGAAGGTCTCCATTTATGGCGGTGTATGGACAGCACCCTCAAGCCTTTCCTCAGGACTTCGTGTTGTCGGACGTCCCGGCTGCAGATGATCTGGCAGCCCATATGTTTGCTATTTGGGCTGCAACCAAGTCTAACCTGGAGAAGAGTGCTCTAGTCCACAAGACTTTTGCGGATCGCCGTAGAAGGTGGGTGATAGTGTCTGGCTCTCTTCCAGGAATATTCGCTTGAAGGTGCTATCTCCCAAGTTGGGTCCGAAGTTCCTGGGTCCGTTCCCCATCTTGGAGATAATTAACCCTGTAGCCATCAGACTTCAACTCCCACCAGAGATGAGAATCCCCAACGTGTTCCACGTCTCCCTGGTGAAGCCCACCGTCTCCAACCGTTTCTCTGGTGTCCAATCTCCTCCTCCTGCCATCTCTGTGGAGGGTCAACAAGAATTCGAGGTGGAGAGAATCCTTGATTCCAGAATCTCCAGAGGGTCCCTTCAATACCTCATCCATTGGAAGGGCTTTGGCCCCGAAGAATGCTCTTGGGAGGGACACCGTGATGTGCATGCTCCTCGTTTGGTAAGAGACTTCCACTCCAAGTTTCCCCAGAAACCAAGTCCCGGTGGTCCTGAGGCCCCCCGTGAGGGGGGGTACTGTCAAGACCGCCGGGAGCGCGAGGAGTCGCGTCCGCTCCCGGCGGCGAAGAATTCAAGATGGCGGCGCCCAGGCAACCCACGTGGGTTCCGACGCCGGCGCAGTGATGCCAGCACGGCGCGCCGGTCGCAGGCGCGCTGACGCTGGCGCAAGGGCGCCAAATTCAAAGATAAAAGAACGCCTGAGGCGCCAAGATGGCGCCCGAAAATAGGATCCTGTTCCCTAAGAGATTCCTGGGTTCCCTTGCTGTTTCCCCTGCTATAATCTGCCTGATTCCTTGGTGTGACCCCTTGCCTGGACCTGGACTTCGCTGATTCTCTGCCTGCCATAGACCCCCTGCCTGGCCCTGGACTTTGTTTGTATTCCGCCTGCCTTTTGACCTGTGCCTGGACTTGTATATTATATAATCCTCTTTTTCAAGATGTCCTGATTGGGCTAGCATTACTGTGGCTTTATGGATAAGATAGCTCTGTCTCCACATAATTCATTCCATTACAGAGCACCCATGGACTCCACGATTACTACACGATTCTTGCCCATGTACACTCATGCCCATCTATTAAGATGGCTTGTTTCCTACTTACAAGTTGCTTGGATATTGGCCCTAGGGCAGAGATGCCAGCAATTATGAGTTTTTATTACGCAAGTGCCATCTGTTCAGCATTAAATCTCCCCGTGATGCCAACATGTATACAATGACACATGCAATGCCATAATCAGCGTAGAGAGAGAGAGAGAGAGCAAGAGATCACAAGCATGACCTATGCTTTTTGTGACCTTTGTCCTGCCATAAGGAAATAAGAAATTAAATTGATTGCCAGCTCATTTCACTCATTCATTTCCCCAATAGAATACAGTCTTCATATTTATTATAGCAGCTGGGAGGAGGCGTAAATGCTTTTTCTTGCACACTAAAGGTTTTCACTTCTTTTTAGCTTCAGTTTTGTAGTTTGAGATCATTCAGGTCTCCCATTAGCTCATAACAAGGTTCTAGATATATAGAAACATTGGAGTAATAGTCACCCTGCTATAGTTCCAGGGGTACCCAGGGCACAAATAAGCACTCACCCCAAATCTTTGACACATGGCCTGTTGTGACGGCAATGTGTCAAAACGTGCGCAACATCTTGACGCCAGAGCGTCAAAACATGCGCAGCGTCATGATACCAGCTCGTCAAAACAGACATCGTCGATTCGCAACATCAGCACATGATGCATGACGTCATCACGCTTGTTTGGCGCTAAAACCAGCCTATAAAAGACAGCCTATTATTGTGTTCCTGGGTGTGATTTATTGATACTGACTCTGACTCCTGTTATTGACCTCGGCCTGTTATATCGACTAAGAACCTTGCTGCCTGTATTGACCCTTTTGCCTGGACTTTGATTACTCTGCTTAATCCTTTTGATACCGTATGTTGGACTAGTTGCTTCCTTCTTGGTGTGCAAATCCTAGCGGAGCCTTCGGGCCCTGACAGAGGGGTACCCAGGACATAAATAGGCACACCAAAATCTCACCCTAACTGACCTTCTGGCTGCAGCAAGTCCAGAGGGGGCTTTGCAGTATGGGTGGGGGGTCAGAGGGTGGCTCCTGAGACAGCAACCCCAAGTTGGCCCCGGGGCCCCCTAGTCCGACCCTGGGTCAAATATAAACCTGTTTCTTAATTCAAATAGTAATTTTTGCTTCCATTAGAAATGTGCTGCCTTGGTGCTCTTCTACTGAAGCCAAGCTCTTAATATTCACCTGTCGACAGCTATGTACTATGCGCAAGTACAAAAAATGGGCACAATCTGCTATATGTTAGGATATGTTATAGGTCTCTGATATTTGTTTTGGAGCATATAGACCTTCATTCGCCCCATGAATACAGTGCTGTCTGCATTCACTCATGTGCGGCCTGCCCTAATTTGATTTGTAAATTAGAAATTTCCAGCTTGATTGTTACCCAAGGGGTTTAGGGAGTTTTAAAGGCAAAATCTGGAATGTACTGCCAAAAATGTTGTGTCGAGTGTAGATGTGCATTGCCTGAAATGGGAACTGGGAATAAAATGAAAGTACAATTCAAGAAAAGGAAACATAACATTTCCCCTATATAATTCCTTATGTATTGATGGAGTTAAAAAAAGGACCCAGGGATGTCGCCATTCACTGGAAATTCCACAATAAGGGAGATATAATTTCCACATCAACATATCATTTAGCAAAGACTACCGCAAGACCCAGTAAAGGTGTTGCCATAAAAGTGTTAGAAAAGAAAAGACCGATACTCAGGACTCCATGCAAGCGGACCAAGCCCTGCGTGTTTAATACAACGTAACGTTTCGGGGCGTGCCCCTTCGCCAAACAGCAAAAGACACATAGTGAATTGGTCTTTTCTAAGACCGATTCGCTATGTGTTTCGAGAGGCCAGGGTTTGCTGGTGGGTCTTTGGAAATTGGGCCATAAAAGTGTTCCATTTTAACAATACAGACAAAATCAGCGCTGGAAAGGTAGATTAGGAATTTAGGTTCTAAACACTTTCACATGGGAACCAATTTACACCGCAGCGCAGATGTGGGAAAAGCACCTTGCCTTGCGGAAAAAAAAAAACATTTCTTCTTCAATCTTGTAATTTGATGTCAGGAACATTTATTTAGTGCCGAATGGCGCACAGAGCTTGTGTACAACTCTGAATGTGCTGGTGAGATATCTTCAATCTGTAAGGATCACTATGAGACTAGTCTAGGGTTTCTAATAACAGTAGAGGCAATGGCACTACTATCACAAAGTGGCATACAGTATCACATCAAGTGTTAATGAGTTTCATCGAGTGGTAATGAACCAAAGCTATGATCCCCCGTGTACTCCATGAATCACTGTTGACTTCTTCTCTGTTGCTTGAATCACACATTGCTTCTCCAGGCTAGAGAGCTCTCCAAATAACAACATTTATATGGTTGGTCAAATCACGGGACCGCAACAAACAAACAAATGTTCGTGATTTTTACCCCTGCCTGATCGTCATCTGGCCAACTCACTGCCAGATATTGATTGAGGAAGCCTGTTGGAGGGCCCTATACACCACGGGCCAATAATAATCGGTCTGTTGGCAGCTTTTATCAGCCCGTATATGGCCATCTTAAGACTTTATATTTTTCATTTTCAGTTCTTGCTAAATTAAAACTCCCAGAACCCACCTACAGAGATTAACTAATACTAATTGTAATAAGGCACAAAGTTGGCTCAGGGAATATTTATGAAACTGGTAATAACCAGTAGTAATAGTCAATGTGAAAAAGATATGTTTTATCGATACATGATACACAACATCTCTCCAATATAGCAACCATATCACATTCTGTAGACATGTACAACCCATTGAGATTCCTTGTTCCTTGGCTAAATAACAGCTCCTAACTGATCCTTGCAAGATGCCTGCTTCATCATTAATTCATGACTATGTTATGAGGTTTAACTATTAAAATAATGGCTTTATTAAAGAGTGGTCGATGGCAGCAGAAGCCAATCTACTTGGTACAATTAAAGCACAAAAGTCCACCACGGCTTTCAGCAAGGTGGGCACATCATGGAACAAAAGGAGTAGTTTAATAAGCAGACTTATTTCCTCTTGCTTTTGTTGGTCTAAGATCCTGCCGGATTTCTAGTTTAAGAACAATTAGATTAGTAAAGATTGTTGACCATGTGAAGCCTCAGAAATATTCTCCTAGATTGTGTACAAAGGTTGTTTACAAAGTCATTGTTAAAGTGCTGTAATTTTGCTCCTATTTTGGAAAGTCTTTGACAAGGGATTACAGCAATTTGTGCCCCCTACTCCCCACCCTGTGAGATACGTTCTGCTGAAGTTCCGACAAGGATTTAAACCCCGTAATTCCCATCAAAAGCAAAATGTTTAATTCCTGGTGTCACCTGGCTCCTGAGTCACAGAAAGCTTATGTTTTTAAGGTCAAAGCAACATCATTTCTGCATAAATATCCAATCTTTGTGTGCTCAGCCATGCTGGGACCTGACTGAGGAGTTGGAGGCTGCTTCTGTGGGAATGAGTAGTGCCCAAAAAAAGGGCAAGAGATTAACCAAACTTTATATTGTGCTCAAACATGACATAATGCACCATAAACCAAGTCAGTCTCATTGCTGGGAATCACTATGCTAAAAAGTTGCATTTACAGAACTGAATCTAAAGACATGCTGATGCTTGGGAATTATATCCCTAGCTATATCTATATGCATAGGAGCTGCCATGTTGTTTCACTATGAAGGGTTTTTTTTCCTAAATTTGCAGTGGCACCAACAATTGGGGAACACCAAAATAAAAATCCATGTGTACGAACAATTGCGAGCAAGGACATTTAATTCATTGGTGAGCATGGTAGTGTGTACGGATCTGACAAGTGCAGCTTTAGGAATGGGCTCTTAAACCATTGAAACCATAATTAATCGCAGTCATTCCATATCACACTGAGAGCATTATCTTCCTAGTGGTTATGAAAATAATTTTTCTTTTCCATAAATCTCCCGTCAGTTTTCTGGCTGAGCTGATTCATATGCTCCCTGACACTGACTGAACGCATGGAGACAGAGCGATTCTGGGCACAAGGATTAATGTGCCCATCAGGATGCCACCTTCCTAGCAGTGTTATCCTAAAGAAGCAGCTACTGAGCATGAAATGGCAGCAGAAGAATCACATTGAACAGGGGAATGAATATCCAAGCCTGATTCCCTATGGGACCGTACAGGCCGTTATAACCCATTGTGGTTCCTTGGTCCTAACTGACTGATTGTTCCATGGGAAGCTGGTTCATCATTTATTCATTATTGTGTTGTGAGGCTTAACTTTTAAAATAATCATTTTAAATGCAGAGAGGTCTATGACAGCAGCAGTGGAACTGGAGAGAAGGAACCAATAAAGCTCACACTTTTTATCAACTCTTCCAAACTAGTGAGATGGGGGCATTTAATTAACAGGGACATGTGGAGCAATGTCTGATCTTAAGCACAGACTCCACCTGCCTGGTATTTCACCTTCTTATATGGTACCAGCCATTAGTGATGGCCGAATTTGTCGCGTTTCCCTTCGCCACTAAATTCTGGAATTTCCAGTGAAATTTGCAAAACGGGCAAAAAATTTGTGAAACAGGTGAAAAAATCGTGAAACACGACTTTTGATGCCTGCGTCAAAATTGTTGCCGGTGTCAGAAATTTCAAAATGCGGAAATTCGCCTGCCGAATAAATCCGCCCATCACTACCAGCCACAGCTAGGCCATTATTACAAATGTACAGGCGATGTACTTGCCAGCAAATTTGTAGTCCCCTTCTGCCCAACCATGGGGATGACAGCCGTACATTCATTACCCCTTGCCAAAAACACACAAATTTAAATCCCCTTTGCCGTCAGGAATAGGAAACCACAATTAATGGAACAGAAGGGGTCTCTGCTTGAATCAAAACTCTTTTTTTTCTTTTTATTTGTGTAGCAGAACAGACAGTGATTAGCAGAATACAGATTAGCATTTAAGAGCTGGAAACGGATTTCACTTTAATTAAAATTAATGAACGTTGGATTTTCTGCCGTGATGCGCACTGGGAAATATATTATGGGCCTGACTTTGTCTTACTGGACTGTTAACAAAATCAGCCACAAAGGTTCGTACTAGAGTCCTGCAGCAGGTCGGGGACCCGCGAATTAGCCGCAAAAGAAGCGGGCACCCTGCAGAATGAGGGAGGATTTTCAGATGCGGGTATACCCGCAGGTCATGGGTCGGGTTGTGGGTCTCATCTAAATTTCATATCTTATGTAATATTGTCTATATTTTACTCCTTTTAAAGTTTTACAAAACTTGTTTCTGTCCCGCCCACTTTTGTTGACGTCACTTCCGGTCTGCAGCACCATCACTTCCTGTTTGACCGGTTGTGGGTGGGTTTGCGGAATATGCAGTTGCGGGTTGGGTAGCAGATCAAAGTGGGTAAATATGCAGGTTCGGGTCGTGGGCTGCGGGTTGCGGATTCATGTCAGGGTCTTAGAAATTGGTTCTGTGCAGGACTCTAGTTCGAACCTGGGTTGTGTGTCCTAAAATTATCAGAAAACAAGAAATAAAACTTATTTTAATATACAAAGTGTGCAAAGCTTAATGCTCCCATATATGTTTAAACCACTCATTTCATAGGCCGGTGCCTTGATGCTTCCAATTACTTCTTCCCTACCGAGAACTTCCAGCTGATAAACCCAGATCACATAGCGTATGCACAGACGCAGGCAAGGCGCAGCCGTGTAATTAAACAAGCTCAGCCACAGTAAACACCCTCATTAACAGCCCCTTAGCTAAGCTCCATCCTTGCAACATCTGCTTTTTTATTTCCACGGCTTGGATAAAAGCAGCAATGTCTGCATTGGCTGCCCCACTGCTGCGCTCTGTTAGCAGGATAATAAGACAGAACAAAAGTATACAAAGGAGTCCTGCAGAGCTGCCAGTAACTGTGTATCAGAAGGCTGTGTATTTGCGGCCTGTATATCTTTCCTTTAGCTCCAACCACAGTCACAGTGTAACCCCCATATCATATATGTACATAATGTAAATAAATAATATATAGGGACTGATATACCCCCCATATTTTCAGGGGAGCTGCTCCAATGAGGGGACCTGAGAAAGTCACCTCAGATGGCATAATGTAACTATATAATATATAGGCACAGATATACCCCAATCTTTGCCACTGCCCCAACTGTCACAGTGTTACCTGCACATTATGTAACTGTATAATATATAGGCACAGATATACCCTTATCTTTCCCCCAACCACTGTCACAGTGGTATCATACAGTATATGCACATCTTTCCTGGCTTACAAACCCAGCACCGGAGATTGGGTGAGTGAGCAGTGAGGGCATTACGCAGGGTGCCAGGTCAGTTAACATTTTTCTGGGTCCCAAAACTGTTTGGCCGGCTCAGTCTAAGGACATTGGCATTTTTAGGGCTCAGTTTTTGAGGCCCCTTTTGAACCACACCACAGTTAAAAATGCCATTTGTCCTATAATGCAGTGTTTTCTTTTAGAATTCAAAACTAAAAAGGCCATAATCGCACAGATTATTAGCCTATGTCGGATGATGATCATCCATATAAATATTCCTGCAACTAACAATTCAGATTAATATAACTGATATCATCAGATCAAAATTGTACGAAAGATGTTTTTTTTGCGTCTATGGCCAGCTTTAGTTGCATCTGCAACAACTGAACATAATGCACCAGTATTAGTTTGCTCATTTTCGTGAGTTAAGTGCAAGTTGCTGCTGACATTTTTAGCATTGGAAGCTATTAGTGAAACCTAGAACAACCCTGGGATTACCACCATTAGTGACATGTGGACTGGCCCAAAACCATTGGGACCTGCAGGTCAGATGGATTCACTCCAAAAACTGGGCATTGCTCCATATTGCTGTTGGAAGGATTGTGTTCTTGGAACCCCTCCCTGACATCATCTTTGACATCAGCTGACATGGCAGGTCCCTTTGAATTGTCTACCCTCACCCAACCGTATCCAGCCTTGCAAAACGCATGCCTGAACTGTGGATCCACTTCTACTTCTATACACAGACCAGCCTGTCCCCATCTCTGGTGACACATTGGGAACACATAGGGCAGGTGAGTTAGGTCGAGGACAGGAAGGGTGGAAGGAAGAGCTTGGCAAAACTTGCCCATGTGCTGAAAATTTTATGTGTGGGACGACGCAAACCCAACTGACCACCAGGTCCAACAGGTTTCAGGCCATTCAGCCCATCACTACTTCAAATCCCTTCTGAAACTTGGGCTGGATAATTCATTTGTTATCAATTTCAATGTGTGAAAATTGTGGTTTAATTAATAAATTAGAACTTTTGTATTACAGCTGCACAAAATGCTCTAGAAGAATACAAAGAAATTGGTAAATGATGAGATACTACCTCTTTAATCAGAAAAGAACAGTTACCCCAAATGATCCCAAACAGAGCAGAAATAGTAACATACTGCTTTATATACCCGGGGACTTAATTATTTGTGTGACATTAAAAAACCAACGTATCCGTTCTTATAAACAGAGAGATGTTTAATATATAAGGAAGGAAAATGCAACACTTGCAGCTTAAAATAAAAACTTACAAAATGTAGAGACAGATTCTGCAAACTCGTGGACAGACATCTCCCCTGATACCCCCTCGGCCTGATGAATCACTCTGTTACATGAAACTTTCATAGCAGCAGAATATGTTACAGTAAAGGCGGCCATGTTTTAATAAATATTCTAATAAGGAATGATAAATAAAACAATCAGCTGATGAATTAAACACAAGGTCAAATGGATCAAATTCTGAAATCTGGTTGAGAAATTAAAGTGGAGTTTGTGAGGGTCATTGTGCCCCTTTGCTGCTCAATGGCAGATGTTTGGAAATGTCTTGTGTAATTACAGTAAGGAATGGAAGGACTGATTAAATAACACATACATCATAGAGGTGGGTGGAAAGCTTGGTTTCCATTTGTTCAGCAGCCTGGCTGGGACAATAGGACAGGGCAGAGATATTGAGCTGGGATATCTGGAAAATAATACAAGGAGTCTCCCTGGGGTCTTACTCCTACTGATTCTTCATTGAATGCAGTCATCTGATCCGTTACAATCACATCATTTGCGAGAAGCATCGATCCAAGTAAATTGTACCTCGCACAATTACTGTTTGATTGCAATTTAAGCTCAAATGATAGAGCTCGGTGTCAATGATTTACTCAGATAAGCTTGAATGTATGCAAGGAGGAATAAACGAGTACTTAGTTGTTGAGATTATTCATCTCCTGCTCATTACGGTGAATCTATAGATGGTGTGCAGGCCAGGGCAATCCCCTGTTCCCTTCCCTGTATGTGTAATGGTCTACCAAATAAACTGAGGTTTCGTCTAGACTTGGTATGCTGATCTGAACAATTTGACTTCACCAGTCCACTGTTTGCTTCACAAAGGGAACCCAAACGCTGTAATCTACCAAAGATAGCACAATTGATGTCCCATCGAAAATTTGGCCAAACTGGCAGTCAACGTTTTTTCATTTGTGTTAAGTTTTCCCTGCCATTATAGGGTAAATTCTAGGTACCTCCATCTCTTTACTAGTCGGCTAAAGTCAACATCTGGTGGAAGGTGAGCCTTGGAGACTCAGCACCAATAAGATAACAAATGGAGCCCATTTTATTATTATTAACATGTATTTATATAGCGCAAACATATTGCGTAGCAATATTCGTGGTATGTTTCTGCAGATCACTTAACATATCTGCAGGTTCATTTTGCACCTCCAGAGGAACTTGTGGAGGTCTCCTACAAAGGCTTGACAAGTGCCAAATTCATTGCATAAATAGAGGGCAAACTCTTGTACCTGTTTATGTATAAAGCACTGGCATTGCTGTATAACATATAGGTTCCTTTACATGCAAGGTGCAAGAGTAAGCCAGCAGCAAAGGAGTCCTATATTTACCTCCTGTGTCTGCAGATGCAATGATCTGTCTAGGGGCAAAGGTTTTACTCCATGGGACTGTTCAATTGCCAAGAGATTATGTGGGGGCCCAGGGCCACCATTAGGAATTATGGGGTCCTAGTCTACAAAATTGGCATGGTATTTGTCCGAGGGGACCCCATTTATTAATGCAATGGTAATCTGGGCCTCTAGGCAGAGGGCTCTGCCAACAATAACAATGGGACCTCCATAAAAACAGTGGCACACCATGCCCCTAATTCAGCCCAGTCATGCCCCATTATGCCACAACCTTACCCATGATCCACCTAAACCATGCCTAATCGATCATATAATCCACCTCCCTTCACTACAGGGGAATTTTACTTGTACGTTTCTACTTCTCCCCCCTACTATGTGGCCCCTAACTGCAGTACCCCTTGTAACTACCTGATGGCAGTCCTGGGTGTCGGGGGATAAAGATCAATAAGAAGAAAGTTACTAAACACACATTAAGGAATAGATCGGGCTTCCGGCAATGCAGCTTTGGTGACATGAAGAGACCTATAAAGAGTAAGAAAGAGTAAACAAAATGATCATCATTCTTTTGTTGGTTAAAGAAAAAGTTAATATGTTACTTATATTCTCAAATATGCATAAAGCAACTAAATTATCTATTCGATATTACATTGGCAGTCAACACTCCATTTCTGACAACACTAAACATGACAAACCTCAAATGGTACAAGGTAGAAATAGACAGCACTGATTATGCCATGTAAAAGACATATCTGCTACTATTCTCTGTAAACTGCCGATCTATGTAAACAAACGTTTGAACAATGCAGAGTTGAAAAATATTAACAAGACATGTGTATGGAAATGGAAGAATTGTATTGAACCATTGCTTGAATAAAAAATGTTTTCTGGAAAAAAAAAAAAGAAGAAAGTCACGTCTTAAAGGTGAGCAACCCACTCAGGGTTATGGCTATATACTTCCCCCAGTAGTGTTTAACCACCATTGCCCCAATACTTTATATGGATTGTCTGCCTGCAGTTACAAACCCACTACTTGCTCATGCTGAGACGTTAAGATGGCTTCTCAAAAGGCACACAGCCACCCGCTCCATAAAAATGTGAACCCTAAAATTTGTTAAATGGCCTTGTGTATTGCACAGTTTTACTGGTTACTAAACCCACGTCAGTGTCAGGTGCAGGCATATTAATAGGGGGTCCAGAGACCCTACAAGGAGAAAGGTACATCAGCTTCACCTCCTTAATAAAAGACCACAGTCCCAGCCACCTACCTACACCTCAGTACAGCTAATGAGCTCCAATCACACTTTATACTCAGGACTAGATCAAGCCAATTGCAGTTCCAGGTAGCTGGATTAATTATCCTGGTAAATGCCTGCACCATATGTGACTCACCATTCCTGGAACATATTACAGTCACTGAGCACTTGTCTTTAATGACTAACACATCCGAGATTATTGAAAGAAAACAGTTTGATTGTTGTAACCTGACAAGAAAGACTTGGGCAGGAAGGAGAAACTCAGAATGTCTATTAGTTCCATTCAAGATTTCTATATATGCAAAGGCAACCTCTTAAAAGCTGCGGATTTGCATAATTTCCCTAAGTCCCGAACAGGAGAAGAAAGCAAATAACAAACCAGGAGGAAGCATCTCTCTCACTCACCCAGTCTGTCATTCACAGCTAATACCACTGAAAAACTAAATGTCTCAGCAAAGTCGAAAAAATTTTAGTTAAAAAAGGTTTCTTGAAAAGGGGAAGCTGTTTTTATAAAAATACAACAATGTATTATTTTTCCTCTGAAGATCTGTTGGGCGTTAGAGACCTCAGCTGCATCCCTTGCATCAATAAGCAATGTGCCTGTATATCCGAAACCTGTGGGACCTGCAGGTTATCCCATGTATCAGGCAGGGACAAAAAGTATGGTTGTTGATGAGAGTTTGGGCAGGTAGCATGTGTAGCTGTCAGTTCTATCGAAGAGAATAGAGCAGTCGCATACCCTTAAAGCAGATAGCCTGGTGCTCAGTAATAGAGGATACAGCAAACTCCTGGACAACAACTAGAAAAGAGATAGCTGCACACAAGGCATGTATTTTTCTATTTTGCTATTTTTTGTATTGTTAAACTTGCTCCGACATCGGATCTTTCTCACTATTGAGTTATAGTAATGTTTTATTACTTTATGGACATTTTGACATTTCTTCAACACTGCTAATTTTGTATGTAAATTCTAATTTTGACTACCCTATATGGATTTTCTGCACCATGGGTTTCTTATGCTTGAAAAAGGGGCGTGACCCAGAAACATTGCATAATTTAAAAGCAAGATGGAATATCTTTTCTAGTAGCTGCCGGTACTGTCAGACGAGCTACCTTGAGCTCCTGCATGTTACCTTTGCTTCTTAAATTGCACTATGTACACTGCACTTCCAGCCATAATTACTTTAAGCTGTCTTAAAAGTAAATTCATGTGTATCACTAATGGCAGCCATTGGGTTAAGTGCCCATGTATGGAAAGATCTTGGATACCAACTCAGAAGTCTGTAGTCTATTGTACATGAGACCAAATTTATCAGCTCTGTGGTAATTATCAGATCGTGTCTTAGTGAGATATTGGCTGGGTTAAATGGAAAATCCTAGTAAAGGATTCATCCCTTCTCAAATGCAAACTAGCTGGAATTCTGGACTATGAAGTTTATTGTCTGTCCTGACCTTCTACTTGGAATGTGGACTGTTTAGTTTGCAGCCTGTCCTGACCTTGAAACTTGGGTTCTGGACTATGAAGTTTGCTGGCTATCCTGACTTTTGCCTGGCTGATTACATCCTGAGCACTGTGATATTTGATGTCCAACAGGACTGTGCCCAAACTACTGGTGCAGAATAATGGTATGATATGATAGTTTCTCTCCTGCTCTGGTAGGAACCTCCAGTTTTAGGTCTTCAGAGTAATCATGAAAGGCAGATATATAATCAAATTCTTCACCCCAGTTTATTCATGAAGGTAAAGTTAATTTGTATAGCACAACAACTGGAAGGTTTGGCACAAGAAGAGGTGACTGTCTAATCTGAGTCCATGCTTGTTAATATCCACAACCCAGAGTCCTCAGCATGATCCAAATTACTGTCAAGAGGATCTTCCCAAGCTATTCAGCACTGAGATCTAAAGTCAAGGCATCAGACAGTTGAAAACCCGTCCCCAAAGCACATCACAAAGTAAAGCTGCCTAATGACTTTGGTAGATATAACTTTCTCATTGCAGACGCAGAGAGTAAAAATATAACTCTTCATTTCATGGGTAATTGAGTCTTAACAATAAATACGCCAGGGTGACATTCTTGCAACAAGCAGCGCAGAACTAGAAAATATGTTTCTGGTTTGGGCCATTCAACAACTTTCAGGTAATTAGCCAGATCGGGTGCCTGGTGGTCAAAAACATAATAAAGATAATTCTGTGCTACCCTAAGGCACATAGGAGCTCTATAAAACCAGTTACTGTAGATCTCCATACTTTCTGCATTATGGAACACACAGTGGGACATGGGAATGGCAAAAGAGGGAGAGAAAACAGAAGATAAGCCGTACTCTCAGGACTTAATAAATATTGATTTATTTCAGCCTCCTCCAAGGATTTTTATTTTTATTCTCTTTTTATTCACTTTTCACACCCTTGATTTTTGTTGCTCATTATTGTATGATATAGCCTCTTATTAATAATAATGGAATGCATATAGATTTACTAGAGAGTTGATCAAAGACACAATGCAATTAATGTCGGAGGATGACAGATAACACATAGGGCTCTTATTTATTTATTTATAATCAATGAAGTATGAGGGTTTATAGAGGGGGTGTACATGAGATAAAATAAGCATGATCCATACTAGTAGTGCACCTTAGTGGGCAGCATTGATAGAGCAGCACCCATGTGGTAAACGGTAGCACATCCGGAATGATGGAGGCAATAAACAGTTTAGAGCTAGTGGGAGGACCATTTATTGAGGGTTACGTATGTTTAGGGTTGTAGTGTTTGGGGGTAATAAGTGATGAATCAGAGAGCGTTTAAGTCAGGACCTTTAGACATCCTCAAAGAATGTTACATCAGTGACACTGGAAACAAAGTTACAAATTAGAGCATAAGTAGTCATCATATTGTAACAAAATAGTTACAAAGCAACAGTGTCTTGATATATTGGTTTTAAACTTGTTTTAATATTGTTTCTAATGAAAATATACTGTTAGATTTAAGTGTAATGCGTACTTTATAACGAAGGGCAATGAATCTGTGGTTTTCTATCATAAAGGGAGTCGCTCTGTTTCTGACGAACAGCAAACGTCAGAGCTACCATTGTTTCCCGCCAGATTGTGTGTATATAAGGCATGTTTATTGTAGAAAGAATACTTTGAGAAAGGCCTCGGAGAGGCCGAAACATTAGTCATCTGTTCTAATAAATATTTTTAATTTAACTTAAGACCTGTGAGTGCGGATTCCTTTGGATTGTTATGGATAAAGTTACTGTTTCTGCACTCAGGCATACTAACACCATTTTTCGTGAGTGCCGACACCATGGGGGTGTGTATATATATATATATATATATATATATATATAGATATATATATATACATTTATTATATAATATAATTATATATATATATTTATGGATTAATACATATTTCAGCTGCAGTTAATATGTATCTTTTTTAACTAATTAATGTACCTCTGTATTAAAGCACTTTGGGACTCATCCACCTTCCCAGACCAGACAAAGACACTGATGGCAGCTTACACGGGATAGGGCCAAGTCAAGGAATAATTAAGTCAAGCAGCGGCTGGACATGGATATTCTGATGGCAGCATACATCGGGAGGGGCAGGTAGTCTGTTACTCAAGGAGTATGGCGGCTTACAGGCATTGTTGGACTGGCCTATTTTGGCACTGCGAGAAAATCTGGTGGGCCTCGGACTCCGGTCCTATTGAGCCCCATGATCTGGGCTACATGGCCAGGACATACAATGCAGGAAAAAATCATGGCGCTGGAGGGGGTGACATCAAGCAGTGTGACAGAGGGGCCCTTAGCTGGGGGGGGCCTTATCACAGGATTTCTGGTGGGCCACACCTTCACAGTTCAACACTGCTTACAGGGCTGGATTTCTATAACTTAAGCAGTGGGTAGGACTACTCTCATGGCTGCTTATATGGGGAGGGGCCGGGGCTCTTTAACTCAAGCAGTGGGTGGGGCTTGACCACTCTGATGGCAGCTGTGGAAATATAAGGAAGTATTTAACATTTTATAATTAAAAACAGCTCAGTTGTGTAACGGCGAGAGAAACAACTGTCCTTTGACGCCTATGAAATAATAAGAAAATGAGTGACCATTAATTCTCTATTGGCCTACTGCTCCAATACAGAAAAAGGGATACTGGATAATTGTGCCAAAAAAAACCTCAGTTTTTGTGCTCTGTCCAGCTAAAAGAGCCAGGATTAGAAGATTAGAGAGGGAGCTCTCCTTTTATAACACTTAAATATTTCCCAGAGCCCGGTGCCGCAAGGGACAAGTCTGCAAGGATAAATGAACAATTAGTGATCCAGAGTTGCTGAGCCATCGGATTCCAATCAATTAAAAGTTAGAACAGAGTGTTAGGAAGTTCACATGCATAATGAACGTCACCTTGTTTTGCATCTCCACAGCACCGGCAGAAAGCCCATAGTAATGGTACAAAGTATCGGAAACTCCATTTCACTGGCATTTTTTTATCTTTAATACTAACGGATATCGGAGTGCTCATTATTGACTCCATTACCTCCAGTGTTTAATTACTACGGATTCTGAATTAAAAGCGGTGGAGAAATAAGAAGTTTCTAGTGAAAGGTAAAACCTTCTGTAATTATAACTCCTGTTTATTATTTACTTCCCCTTAAACAGACAGTTCTGTAGGAGGGTATTTATGTGCCACAGAGATAATTCCAAGCCTCACCCCCATTCTGAAAAAACCCTCTCTTGATCCCTCCAATCTTGACAACCTCCGACCTATCTCTCTGCTACCTTTCATCTCTAAACTACTTGAGCGCCTAGTCTACAACCGACTAACCTCATTCCTCTCTGACAATAACCTGCTGGACCCTACAATCTGGTTTTAAGCCACAACACTCCACAGAAACTGCCCTGACTCGACTAACTAATGACCTTTTAACCGCTAAAACCAACAATCATTTCTCACTACTAATACTGCTTGATCTCTCAGCCGCATTTGACACTGTAGATCACCCTCTCCTCCTCCAGTCCCTCCAGTCGCTTGGCCTTCGTGACACAGCCCTGTCCTGGTTCTCTTCTTACATCACCAATCGTTCCTTCAGTGTCTCCTACAATGGAGTATCATCTTCTCCCCTACCTCTTTCTGTTGGAGTTCCTCAAGGCTCTGTCCTGGGACCATTACTATTCTCCCTCTATACTTCCTCCCTTGGCAAATTAATAAATTCATATGGTTTCCACTACCACCTCTATGCTGACAATACTCAGATCTATCTCTCATCTCCTGATCTCAACCCAGAACTCCTAACTCACGTCTCCTCCTGCCTGTCCGCTATCTCTACCTGGATGTCGCAACGCTACCTTAAATTAAACCTCTCTAAAACTGAAATGGTTCTCTTTCCTCCAACTAACACCAGTAGCATCCCCGAAGTATCCATCATAGTTAACAATTCCACTATCACCCCCTCTCCCCAGGCCCGGTGCCTTGGGGTTATCCTAGATTCTGCCCTGTCATTCACTCCTCATATCCAGTCACTTATTAAATCATGTCACTTCCACCTAAGGAACATATCCAAAATACGATCATTTATCACCCAAGACGCTGCCAAAATTCTTATTCACTCTTTCATCATATCGCGTCTAGACTACTGTAACTCTCTTTTAATTGGCCTCCCCCTCCAGAGACTGTCACCTCTCCAGTCCATAATGAACACTGCTGCGTGGCTCATACACCTCAGCAATCGCTCCTCCTCTGCCTCGCCATTCTGTCAATCCCTGCACTGGCTTCCGTTACCTTTCAGTAGGGATGTAGCGAACGTCGGAAAAAATGTTCGTGAACATATTCGTGAACTTGCGTCAAAAATGCGAACGGTTCGCGAACGTCGCGAACCCCATAGACTTCAATGGGAAGGCGAATTTTAAAAGCTAGAAAAGACATTTCTGGCCAGAAAAATGATTTTAAAGTTGTTTAAAGGGTGCAACAACCTGGACAGTGGCATGCCAGAGGGGGATCAAGGGCAAAAATGTATCTGAAAAATACATTGTTGACACAGCGCTGTGTTTTGTGCTGTAAAGGGCAGAAATCACACTACGTCACTCAGGTGATGTTTCTGGACACGGAATGTGAAAAAGCTCACACAGCTACGTGGCACTTGGTTAAAGACTGGGCAAACAATGCCTGCAAGGGCAACGTATACAGTAGTGGATACGGAATATATTATTGCTGCTTGAACAACGTCACTCAGGTGGTGTTTCTGGAGACGGTATTATTATTGATATTTAGACAGAATGTGAACAAGCTCACACAGCTAGGTGGCAGTTGTTTGAAAATGAAGAACACACTGGGCAAACAAATTGAAATAATGCCTGCAAGGTCAACGTATACACTACAGCAGTGGATACGGAATATATTATTGCTGCTTTAAAAACGTCACTCGGGTGGTGTTTCTGGAGACGGTATTATTATTGATATTTAGACAGAATGTGAACAAGCTCACACAGCTAGGTGGCAGTTGTTTGAAGAACACACTGGGCAAATAATGCCTGCAAGTGCACTACTATTGGTGCACTACTATGAAGAACAGCAAACAGCACTGGACACGTTAAAGAACAGTAAGATAAGTAAAATAATACAAATAATATATGTATATTAAAAAAAAAAAAACTACTCTGGTTGGTGCTGAACTACTAGGAGCAGCACACCAGTCCCACTCCCCAACACAGCTAGACTAATAGCACTGGGCTCTTATAGTAGCAAAGTAAAAAAACAAAAAAGAAAATAAAAGCAGTCCTTACAAGGACTATTGGGTTATTACAGCAGTCAGCAGATGAGATCAGAAGAGATCAGTGCCCACAGCAGCTACATACAGAGCACTGCAGTAGAAGGTAGATTACTAGCCAGCAAAGCTACCTAACCTAAAATGTCCCTCAAATCCCTGCAGAGTTCTGTCCCTACAATACAGAGCAGTATCAAGTAGATTACTAGCCAGCAAAGTTACTATCAACTGTCCCTCAAATCACTAACAGCTCTCTCCCTACACTAGCTCTTCCAAGCACACACAGGCAGAATGAAAAAACGCTGCAGGGCTTCAGTTTATATATGGAAGGGGAGTGGTCCAGGGGGTGTGGGGGTGGTCCAGGAGGGTGAGCTTCCTGATTGGCTGCCATGTATCTGCTGGTCTGGGGGAGAAATGGCAAAAAAAAGCGCCAGCTAAGGCGAACCCAAATTGGCGAACGTCGCGCGACGTTCGCGAACATTCGGCGAACGCGAACAGTCGATGTTCGCGCGAACAAGTTCGCAGGCGAACAGTCCGCGACATCCCTACCTTTCAGAATCAAATTCAAATTAATGACACTGACTTTCAAAGCACTTCACAACTCTGCTCCACCCTACATCTCTGAACTCATCTCTATATACTCACCCACTCGCTTACTACGCTCCTCTACTGACCTCCTACTCAACTCTTCTCTCATTACCTCCTCACATGCTCGCATTCAAGACTTTGCAAGGGCTGCACCCCTCCTCTGGAACGCTCTCCCACGGTCTGTCCGACTTTCTCCCAACCTTTCTGCTTTCAAAAAATCTCTGAAAACGCACTTCTTTCGAGAAGCCTACCCTCACTCTGCTTAACTACCAAACGCAACACCACATACAGTAACACATTTCTCACCCACTTACTTCGATCTTGCCCACTCCCGCACCTTGTGTATTACTCCCTTGATTGTGATGTTTGTTACTCCATATATTCTATATATGTAATTCGTGTGATGTAGTTGTATAATCACATTTACTTTACAGTGCTACGCAATATGTTTGCGCTATATAAATACATGTTAATAATAATAATAATGTTTATATTCATATGGGTGGGAGTTGTCATTGTTACCCCAATGCCTCCAAATACATCTAATGTCTGTCAACAGGGCCGCCATTAGAAATCACGGGGCCCTGTATAACAATATTTTTGGGGCCTGCTCTCATTGGTGGTCAGGGCCCCCCTTTACAAGTTAAAAATAAACATTAGGGCCCCAGAGAACATTGGTGGCAGGGGCCTATGGACTATTAAAATAATACATTGGTGGTCAGGGGTTTAATAAAGTAGAACTGAACTCGTGGCTTCAGGACTTCAAGTTTGGCTCCTTTTGTGGGTCTTTTTGCGGCTTCGGGACTTCATCTTCAGCTGTTCGGACTTCGGCTGATCGGAACATCGGTGGTTTGGTACTTCGGTAGATGTGGCTCGCTAGTCAAGGGGGGACTGGTTATTCTGAAAGGTGCAGCACAGCCGGGTCCCCCTTTAGGCTTGGGCCCAGTACAGTAGTACCCCCTGTGCCCCCCTGGTGGTGGCCCTGTCTGTCAGTTATGGGTGTCATGGCGGCATTTTGTTACCAGGTACCTGGGATATGTCACTTTGAACGAGGGCAAATCTGGGAAAGTAGGAGCATTGCTGCCAGAAGACATTTAATTTAGGATGTATTTGATTGATACTCAACCGGTGAGACGGGGTTTGTTCCAGACGGTATCATTTAACAAATGAACATGAAAAGAGACAGATCAGCTTTCTGTACGGCTAATATGTACAGTTCCCAAACCTCGACAGATACCGCCTGCCAGACCCACTGAGGCGGCATCATTCGAGGCGAATGCCCAAGCAATAACTAAAAAAAGATTGATGAATCTTATGGTTGGTTATGTTTTTTGTTTTATTCAAGAAGCCTTGATGTGAAAGACGAGGAATGTGCATAAGTTAAGGGTGGTCTGGATGTTTGTACAAAATTACAACCTTATAGAATCAGGTAACAAGGGTAACAGTCACCCTGCTATAGTCCCTGGGGTACCCAGGGCACAAATAAACACTCACCCCAAATCTCATCTTAATTGGCCTTCAGGCTGGGCTCCCTTAGCTCATAACAAAGTTACAGATATATAGAAAAATCGGGGTAACAGTCACCCTGCTATAGTTCCAGGGGTAACCAGGGCACAAATAAGCACTCAGCCAAAATCTGACCCTAACTGGCCTTCAGGCTGGGCCCCTTAGCTCATAACAAGGTTACCTATATATAGAAACATTGTGGTAACAGTCACCCTGCTATAGTTCCAGGGGTACCCAGGGCACAAATAAGCACTCACCCCAAATCTCAACCTAACTCACTGCCTGAGAAGCTAGCGTTTGCAGACTGAGTTGTTAAACCATGTGGTTTATCAAGAAAAGGATATTATTTACAATCCCCCCAGAAGCAGAACATATGTGGATAGCTGAGCGACACCCATTAATACACATAATGCTGTTCGGTTAGGAGGGATACTTCTCTGTGTAATTAGCATACTAAGTGCTATGAAACAGATGACGATATAATTACTGGTGCTTCAATCATAACACTGAGATAATGAATATGAAGCTGCTGCTGCAGGATCTGCGGAAGGCCATACAGGTGGTCCCTGCTTTTTTCTGTTGCTTGTTCCCCAGGGATGAAGAATCTTTTTCCAACCAAATATATATTTGTACAAAAGAAGCTGGGGTGGTGGGTTATATATATATATACCAATATTTCACTGACCAGCACTCCCTTTGGTATAAGATAGATAATCTTTTATTGCATCTTTATCCAACGTTTCGGTCCCTTTTGGGACCTTTTTCAAGGAGGATACCTTGAAAAAGGTCCCAAAAGGGACCGAAACGTTGGATAAAGATGCAATAAAAGATTATCTATCTTATACCAAAGGGAGTGCTGGTCAGTGAAATATTGGTGTATACAAGATTTACCACACACCCCTGCTTTTATTAAGATTGACCTTGGAGTGCGGATACTCATTTGGAAGATATATATATATATATATATATATATATACACTTCCTGTGAAAGCTAAGGAAATCCCATCTCCCACCATCCATACTCAAAACCTTCTACAGAGGGACTATCGAGAGCATCCTGAGCAGCTGTATCACTGTCTGGGCTGGGAACTGCACTGTCATGGAGCGCAAGACCCTACAGAGGATAGTGAAGACAGCAGAGAAGATCATAGGTGTCTCTCTTCCTTCCATCATGGACATTTACACCACTCACTGCATCTGTAAAGCCACCAGCATTGTGGCTGATCCAACACACCCCTCACATTTAGGGGCCCATTTACTTAGTTTGAGTGAAAGAATAGAATAAAAAAAACGTTGAATTTCGAATGGTTTTTTTTGGCTACTTCGACCTTTGACTACGACTTCGAATCGAACAATTTGAACTAAAAATTGTTCGACTATTCGACCATTCGATAGTCGAAGTACTATCTCTTTAAAAAAAACTTCGACCCCCTACTTCGCCACCTAAAACCTACTGAAGATCAATGTTAGCCTATGGGGAAGGTCCCCATAGGCTTTCTAAGTTTTTTTTGGTCATAGAAAAATCGCTCGATCGATGGATATAAATCCTTCAAATCGTTCGATTAGAAGGATTTAATCGTTCGATCGAACGATTTTTCGTTTGATCGAACTATTTGCGGTAAATCCTTCAACTTCGATAATCGAAAGTCGAAGGATTTACATTCGGCAGTCGAATATCGAGGGTTAATTAACCCTCAATATTCGACCATATGTAAATGTGCCCCTTACTGTTCACATTCCTGCCATCTGGAAAAAGGTAACGAAGCATTAGGGCCCTCACTACCAGACTGTGTAACAGTTTATTCCCCCAAGCCATAAGGCTCCTGAATACTCAGGGACCGGACAGATCTCTCTCACACTCACACTCCATCTGACCTTACTATATACCACAACGTTACACAGCCACTGTACTCATTGTATAAATAAATAGCCATTGGATACAATTGTTCTCTATGAGCACATCTGCACTTTATCATGTTCTTTATCATGTTCTACTATAATATCACAATGATACACCCATCATGTCTGACGTTTAGCATTATTTACTTAACATATTACATCTGCTGAGTGTGAACTGTCTTGTCCTGTCCCTGCACTGTGCTGTCCTGTCTTGCATTTTTTTGCACTTGCACTTTTTGGCTGTTGTCTGGTACTTCTATGTTGTGTGTAGCACCAGGGTCCTAGAAGAACGTTGTTACGTTTCACTGTGTACTGTACAAACGTATATGGATGAAATGACAAAAAGAACTCACTCTTGACTCTTGATAAGAATAGATGATGCAGCTGAAACAATGCAAGGCTTGGCCTGACCAAAGCATTTTATGCGGGGTGCATCTGAATAAATTCTGGGACAAATGTGTTGTTAACCTGCCATGTTCTCATTCCGTCTGTGTTGTTTTTAGCCACATGCATTTATAGCAAGCCAAGTCGTTAACCATCCAAACTCCACCCATTTTTCAGCCTAAAGCACAATTAGAATAAAAGGTGATTTAGTGCAAGATTTGGGGTGAACACCTATTTGCTTTCCTTGATATTCTTGGGACCATGGCTGATATCCCAATAATGGGGTAGATTTAGGGCAAAGTGGACGTCGCTAGCGAAAATTCACCAGAAATCCAATCCGCAGAGACATCGCTGATTCACTAACAGACGACAATTCGTTAGTGAAAGAGATCATCGCTAGTGTTGTTTGCACTCTATTGCCAGGCAACTTTTTGCTCAAACGAATGGTCGTTGCTCCACAAATTCACTAAAGTGCGGATTTTACTGAACGTTACCTCTTTTGCCAGAGTTGACTTTGCCATCTCAGACCAGGCGAACTGCTAAAATGAAGCTGAATCTTCCTCTATCTCATATCACTTACATCATATCCTGCCTGCTGAAAATGTATCAATGTTGATAAACTCTGGCGACTGTTCCTTTTTTTAAGTAGGATTGCCTGCAAAAGTCCTGACTTTTTGAACTTTTTTGGGTTAACATTTTCCCCCAGACATTAGGGGGAGATGGAACGTTCATTTTACAGTGGACTCATGTCTAGGGCAATATATGATCTCCTTTGTCTTTATTAAGGTTCCTTTGATATTTGCAATAGTGGCCACTTCAAGCATTTGCACCAACATCTTTAATAAAGACATCCATACAACTTTAATGTACCCTCCATCATTAAAATGGCCTAAGCGTAAGATCACTAGCGACTTTTCACTAGGCATAAACCAACGCTAGCGAATCTTCACTATGAAATGCTCGCACTGAAGAAGTTTTGCTAGCGAAAAGTCGCCAGTGCTCAGGATGAAACCTAGCATTGTAGAGAATTAGCATAGTGATAACGAATTTGCGCCTGGCAAAGTGGCGCGAAGTGTGCAAAGTGGTCCCTGGCGACAATTCACCCTTTAGTAAATTTGCCCCATAATGTCTTATAGCAGTACATTTAATTTGATCTAAAGGGGTACCATGTACCAAAACTGGTCCTCCAAGAAGGACTTGAGTCAAAAACCATTGCCTATTTACACTGATACCATTTTTTTGCATAATTATCCCCTTACCATTTTCCAAACTTCTCATTTCCAATGAATTCTCATCTCTTGTGCTGGTGAAGCTATACTTGCACCATCCTATTCTTGTCATTGAACTTTTGGGCCAAAAAGGAAAACAATATGAGCACCATTCACTATTGGCCAATATAATACACGCTTTCTATTAGGCTGCACTCATAATTGTGACGTTGGCATTACCAACATACAAACACAGCGACATATAATGTTGAAAATAATCATCTTTGCTGATCATTCTTTACATGACATTAAATAAAGACATCTGCCTGACAATTAGCTTTCTCCTGACAACTAATACAACAGTTTGGTTAGAAACACATGGATTGTGAGACAAATGAAAAATTAAATGGGGAGAAGGGTTTGTATTACAGAGTTTTCCTGTAGGGGGGGCTTTGCTGCTATCTTACCTGTACCCAAGCTACGGAACACGACCGTCTCCTCGCTGAGCAGAAATTCACTGCTCACACTGCAGGGAAGCAGAATTTTCCTATAGATAATCATGGAATTGAACTCCTTATGCCCAAAGCACAAAAAAGCCGACTGATAGATACATCTCCAGCCGCGTCCCGAGATTTCTGAGTAAAAAAATCCAATTAATATATCTTTCAGGTCTGTGACCCTGCTGCCTTAGTAAGGCTGTCAAATAATTTCTATTCCAATTCGAGTCCAATTAACTCAAGTTCTGCTTTTTGTTCTGCTTTTATAAATACTCACTGCCACAATGCACTTAGCCCTAACAGTAAGGGCAAGTAAAAAGAGACAGCTGCTTCTCTAACCTCATCCCTTACATAATAAAAATTCAATTCACAAATATTTAAGGGGAAGTTGGCTTCATTATTTTGGTTTGGCAGCTCTAAATGTTGGCATGCTGTCAACATCATTCCCCAAATTATGAGGCTTGCACCAGTAAGGGGGTTCAAAGCAGTGGCTTGTGGTAGTTTTGAGTCCAGTCAGCTTTCAATTATGAGTTCAGTGCATTTTACGTTGTTACGGTGGCCATACCTGGGGCTGATATAAGTGCTGAGTCAAAAGCTAAAAGGCACATACATGAGCGCTGTGGTCCCAAAGGGGGAAAGTTGAAAGCCACAGCACAATGGAAGAAGCACACGGAGAGCTATAATTGAAGGGCAGATTATACATACATTAAGGGGCAGCTTTATTAAGGGTCGAATTGAAAATTAGAATTTTTAAACATTTTTTATGGTCAAAACTTTGAATTGTGAATTATCCAAACTCAATTCAAATTTTGAGATTTAACATACTCTCGGCCTTTAAGAAATTCAAATTAGACTATTTGCCAACTAAAAGCTGCCGTGTTCATGTATAAGTCAATAGGAAAGTTCCAGGCATCAATTTGGACATTACCAGCCGTCCTGACATTTTTTTTGGAGAAATCGAGTTTAGTCAAATTAGATTCAAATTCGATTGGAGTTTTTGAGTCAGTAAAAATCATGAGAGTTTTAGATATGCCATTTTTTTATTAAATAACCCCCAATTGAATTTCGAGTATATTCTAATTTAATAGAGTTTAATTCACATGAATTCGACATGAATTTGGAATTCGACCTTTAATAAATGTGCCTCAAAGTTTAACCTAAGGTCACTAAGCATATGCCCTACCTGCAAAAGACTTATAAAAGGACTCATCCCTCTATGAAGACTTTATGCACCTCCTCTACCTTTCTGCCTTCTGTGACATCTCTGTCAGGTTTGCATCAGAAAAAGGGTCACTCATTGCAATGGTCCAGATATTAAATTGTGCAAATGGAAATGGATGCAAAATGATTATCATGCAGAGCTTTATACCAAATATGTACTGTGCAGTGAGGACAGGGTGCTCTCCATCCCATAATTACAGTAATTCCCCTTCTCTATAATATTTGGCAGAGCTCTGTAAAATGCTTTCCTGGCCCCGACACAGACATTTCAGTATCCTTCTGTCTTCTATCAACATTGTTTCAGCAGTGCATTTGTGTTGTGGAACAGGCCAAGGTTTTGTACTTGGATCCTATACAAGTACTATGAAAAATAATATATCAATTCTGGAAGAAACAGAAGCCACTAAATTAAGGCAGTACCATGTATGGGTTAGGCCTTGTCACTACAGTCTATAGATTGAAGAACTTGGGATAATGTTCACTTATTGAAAAGTGATAGCAAAAGGACTTTGGTCAACTGAAATTGTTCAAGGTTCTGCTTAAAACCCAAGGAGCCTGCACCCCCCCCCCCACACACACACACACACACACACAAATTCAAATACAACTGATGAAGTCTTAATCGACATAAAAAAAAAATAAAGTAGATGCTTTGCAATTAATCCAAGCTAATTTAGTCTAGTTTTTCTCCCTCTAATTTTGCACTAGACGGATCTAAAGTAATGTCTGAAGGTGTACAGTCTGATCCTCTGTTCAGTGACCTCATGATGGTACATTTGCGCAGTGATGTCATCATTCAAGTGTAGGACCATTGGTGACAACACTAGACACCAGGGCTTCCACATAGAATGTGAGAACACACATACTCTGGAGTGAAACCTAGGCATTAAAGGCCAATGACTATACCTTCTTGTAGGCATCCTTCTGGTAGGTTACCTAGCCTGTGAAGGTCCTCTTGCTTCCCTGTTATTCTGGTGCTGCCCTTGCCTGTCTAACCTGCCTGCCCTGTCCTATAGTATTACTTGGATTTTGGACCTTGTTTCTGGTTTGGCAGCTTTCTGTTAACCCTGAATGTGCCAGTGCCTAGACTTCCATTTGTTCTGCTAAATAAGAACTACTTATTTTGCCGAATTTTTATCAGACTGTGTGTCGCTGATCCCCACGTAACCCTTTAAAGGGGCACTTGAAGGCCCTAGCTTCCAGACAGTGGCAAAAAAGTCATGTCCCAAATGCTACAGATGTCCTAGTTTTAATTTAAAACAGCTTAAAAAGATTGGTTTTGTTTTTCATTAAAAGAGACTTATGTTGACCATAAGTGGAAAGACTGATAACTTTTCTATGTAAACTCAGAGCATCATCTTAATAGAACACAAGGGACTCATTGCACTGATAGTACTTTCCCAAGAGACCAATTGCACTGACCCATTTCCAGCAAGATCCTAATGTTATTATTAACTGCGACATAATTGCCAAGTGTTCCATAGACAACAAGAGCCACGAACAGCTGACGGACCATAAAAAGGCAACTGTACAAGAGTTGTTTTCATGGCACAACAGAAATGGCAAGTAATTAAGACATGTTTTCCTGTTTCTGCGGATAATTCTTTCAACACATTGTGAGTAGAAAAAACCCAGCGCTAAAAGGAAAGCATTCGCAGACAGAAGGAGAGCCGTCCTGAAGCGTGGACTTACTGCAGGGCAGGAACAGGCTGAGCCACCGCTGACATATTGATGATGTGCAGATAATAACAGGGGATCCCTTGTGGCATTATCGAAAACTGGATTTCCTAAAGCAGAGAGTGATTCCTCAAGCTACAAATAAAACTCCAAAATTTTGAAAGGAAAGGAATTAACACAAAAAAGGTGTTGGACGGGGCCTATGCCTATGAATGGTGTAAAGGGTGATGGCTCCATTTCAGATTGACTGTACGGCAACAGACTGACATTATTGCTAAACAACAATTAGGAACTTGAGATGACCATATAGTCTGAGGTTATCCATCCATATCATGAAAAATCCTAGCACCACCTACTACCTGCAAGACAGGGTGCAAAGTGCTCAATGTCCTACAGGGCCCATTGCCTGCTCTCTGTTTCAGAGCTCAGAGACCTGTATATTCCACCTGAATGCAACTACATGTTCAGCAGTGTTGTAATTATGAAGGGAAGTTGGAAGTAGCACATACTGTAGGCACCCCCTAATAACAGCAAGAACTACTCTCTGGCACTGTAAGGCACTGCAAGGTAAGAAGTTGCAGTAATGATGTAGTAGTACAGGTACGGGATCTGATATCCGAAAACCCGTTATCCAGAAAGTTCCAAATAACGGAAATGCTGTCTCCAGTAGGCCCCATTATAATAAATTAATCCAAATTTTAAAAAATGATTTCCTTTTTCTCTATAGTAATAAAACAGTACCTTGTACTTGATCCAAAGTAAGATATAAATAATCCTTATTGGAAACAAGCCCAGCCTATTGGGTTTATTTAATGTTTACATGATTTTCTAGTAGACTTAAGGTATGAAGATCCAAATTATAGAAAGATCCGTTATCCATAAAACCCAAAGTCCCGAGCATTCTGGATAACAGGTCCTATACCTGTATCATCAAAGATCTTAAAATAATAAATAAAGATAAATAAACAACAAGACAGAAAGAATAGGAGCAAATAATACAGTGCTTATGGTTAAGCTTGTTCTGCATCCAGTGTGAATTTTTACTCTAATGTGTTCAAAAAGCATAGGTTTAGTAGCCCTTTAAATTAGCATTGAGATTAAAGACAGGAAAAACCCATGCATTGTGTAAGAAACAGTGTCGAATATCATCACGGGTGAATCAGTTCCGGCAGCAGCCTGAGTGCAGATATGAGGGCAATGCCAGCTACCTGACCAATGGGAGTAACAAATCAAGCTGCTCGTCTTGAAATCTGAAGTCTTGAAGACTGATTTTAAAAGCACTAATGTACGTGCATTATTTTTAGTTATTTTATACAAATAAAAGGTTTTATGTTATGGGCGACGTGCCAATGTTGTAACCTTAATTTTAGACTGCTGCATGGCAGAGTGGGTTATGCAGAGACCTATTCTGATGGTCTAATTGAAAAGTTCTAGTCTGTAAGTAGGCACTGTGGCTAGTTGGCTACACAAGGTGTTGGTGGAAGTACACTTCACTCGTGACAAACATTCACACAGTTTCCTACACAGTGAATGGTTTCTCCTGTTTTTGAACACAATGTTAATTTAAAGGGCGACTAAACCGACGCTTATTGAACAAGGAGTAAAAATTGACACTGGGTGCAGGATAAGTTTATCTGCCCATGTAAGGGGACCTCTGATGGGCCCACCTGACTAATATCTGCGAAAAATTAGCCAGATATCAATTGGGCAGGTTTGATTCTGCGGCTAGTTGATGTGGTCGTCGCTCTGACGGCTCATGTTCCCGTAATTGTAATGGAATTGTTTGACCCTAGTGCCAACAATCAGATTAAAACCCAATATTGTCCACCTTAGATGGGCATATCAGAAAAAGATCTGCTCGTTTGGTAACCTCGCCAAATTAGTGGAACTCCAGACAGCGCTGACTGATCTACAATCAGAAAACAGGAAACTGATCCCAGAAAACCATATATTTTTAGAAATTACACACTTGGCTAAATTTAAAGTTTGTAAATGTCTTTCTGCTCCAAACTAACAAGGTTTAAAGGAGAAGGAAAGTCATCATTAACTTGAGTGATTGTATATACTTACCTGAAACCCCGGGCAGGTGCTCCTATCAGCAGAAAACTGCACTGGCACAGGGTTATTCCACCGAGCACCATGGAGTGATCCTCTTACGGCGTCTTCTTTCTTCAAATTTCCCGCAGACGCATGAGCAGTTGAATGAAATAACCAACTTTTTAGTTAAAGTTCGGCTTTTCGTTCTATTGCGCATGCACAGTCGTGCAAAGAAAGAGGAAGACGGAAGAGGATCGCTCCATGGTGCTCACTGGTAGAACCCCTGGGCCCTTTCCTTCTCCTTTAAGGAATTTAGGAGTCAGCAGATTTATATACAAGCAGTAACGGAACTAGGTGGGGGCGGGCCCTGGTGCGGGCCATGCAGCCGGGCCCACCCCCACCCTCGTCGGTGTGATTTTTCTCTGCGCGATCTGCCGGGGGGGCTCTGAGGGGTTCCGGACCCTGGCCCAGTTGCACCCCCTGCTCCCCCGGTAGTTACGCCCCTGTATACAAGACCATATGATGTAATAATCCAGTAAGTGAGGAACATGGTGTAACTGACAGCAACTAACATATATCACTAATAGGAACAAGTCAAACCTGGTGTAAAAGAGTACAATATATCCAGAGAATAGAGATATGGAAAAGAGAGAGACCCGGACTTAATACCCTGCTCCTGGGTGCTTTGTGTTTCTAATTAGTCATAATACTCAGATACAGATCCTGTAAATGCACAATATCTGACCAGTCTGTAGTTTGGCTCCAGCAGGGAGAAGGGTATAATCTATGTAGTATAAACACCACTTCTTGGATAAGTCCCCGCAGGTGACAAGTCGCGTCTAGAGACACAATTACTGCCAAGTTCTGAAACAAAACAACAGGAAACTTCACGAGTCAGAAATATTTCTCTATTTAGATTGCTTCTTCAAGTTATGCAAACCTGTCAGAGAGAATCACTCATCTCCTTAATTTGTAACTGTCGTTATTAAATAATCTCTGAAGGCATCACTTCCCATTACACGTTGCCTCTGAATGCTTCTCATCCCTATTATCAATGACAAAATGCCACATCCTGCAATAAAATGCTGAGAGGTGCACAATCAAGGAGTGGTTTATTAAGGTGGATTGATGATGAGGCGCTACGCAAGATTGCCGCGTATACAATTTTTTTTGCCTAACCTAATTTTAGACAACACTCCTCTGAGTCTTCCTATGGGATCATCCCATCAAACCTTGAATTAAAGATATTTTCAGGCTAAAGAAGGCAGTATATCAGATAACACTCAAGGGATCTGCCTAACTGGATGTGAAGTCAAGTCAACCAGATGGCCAAATAACATTACTTAGCTGTATGTCCCAACAAGTGGGAGATGGTTGAGGGCCAGATCTCTCATCTGGTGGGCAGATGCCACTTTCATGGTTGGACTAGGGTTGCCATCTGTCTGGTTTTGACTCGGACAGCACGGTATTTTGAAGGGCTGCCTGGTTCAAATCTTCCTGCCCGGTTTTCCAAATAGGTAAAACTGGGCAGGATTCCCTTGATTGACACGGCGATCGGCCAATCGCCGATCATCGCGTCATAGCCCCATGCCCTGATGCCACCTTTACACCCACCTACGTCACAGTCCTGCCCTCTGACGTCACTGCCCACCCCCCTGCCCGGTCTCAGTCGCTTCAAAAGGTGGCAACCCTAGGTTGGACCCATCAGTTGACCACATTTTCAGTACTGAGGAATGGTCCATTGGAACTGCAATCTGTCCTGCATCAATTCAGATACCTAATGAATGCCCACAAAACAGTTTGGTTTCAGGCATAAAATCCCTGACTCCTTGCCTGGGTACCCAGGCAAAGTGCAGGCTCTAAATGGAAACTTTACTCTAAAGGAAAAGGATTTTATTTTCTACCCTGGGAGGTCATGTCACTTCCAGTCCATTATGAAGCCACTCATTTTACACAGTCCTTCCAGAGGAAATCCCCCAGCATGTCAGGGGAAGAGTGAGGAGCATCTTTGGATGCCAGTACCTTGAATAGTCTCAATACAGGCAACGACTGTATCTATTTTAGTGTAATTGGCCACGGGGGGGGGCTGCTTCCTCAATAGTTGTGAGAAACCCCGCCCTCATAGCCTCTTACCTTCCCCGGGAAACAAACAGGTATAAGTGGAGGATGCAACCATTCAGGTGGTTGGAGGGAGGTGCATGAAGGGACTGATGCTCGCACCGGGCCCCTCCAAGGATTTTTCCTCAGGGCGCCCCAGAACATTCTTCTACATCACTGCACTGCTCTTTTTTAATACTCCTTTAATCAGTTTACGACTCTTCTTTACTATTGCTTTAATCGGTTTACTACTCTTCTTTGCTACTCCTTTAATCATTTTACTATACCTCTTTACTACTCCTTTAATTAGTTTATGACTCCACTTTAGTTTCCTTTTCATAGGTTTACTTCTGCTCTTTATTGCTCCTTTATTTAGTGTGCTACTCCTTTAATCAATTTAATACTCCTTGTTACTATTACTTTAATCAGTTTATTACACCACTGCACTACTCCTTCAATTAGTTTACTACTACTTTAATAAGTTTACCACTCCACTTCACTACTCATTTAATTGTTTACTACTCTACTTTACTACTCCTTCAATAGGTTTAATACTCATATTTTAAGTTTTGTAATGTGATTAGAAACTCCCCCTTGCTAACACTATGGTACAATATACAAATAATAACGTAGATCTGAGCTGTTTCACAAACGGGCAGAAGTGGAAATAAATTAGGAATGATCCGAAGAAAACCAAGATTTATTAATTGGTTTTATTTGTTACAGACAGAATGATAGAGGATAGTTGAGAGTAATTCTCTGTAAACAGCATTCCATCCCACTCCTCTAACCCCGCAGTCCCGCAGGGACATTTTTTAAAGTTATTTTCCAAGCTTTTAAATTAGTTTCCACTCTTTTGTGTTCCTTATCAGCGATTCTCATTCTGCCGCCTGTAATACTGATAGATACCTCCTCTCTGCAGAAAGACATTCATCAATTATAATATTGTTGGGCTGCAAACAAATGTAAAATTGCATTGCAAGGAATGGGTCCATTAATCAAACAGTAGGTTAGTAATCACTACCCCCTCCAGCTGGGAATCCTAATTAGTTTGTATTTGATTAGTTTAGCTGTTGGGTAGATGATCAGCATTATGGTCATTTGTATTACCCCAGGGCAAGGTCTGTCCCCGTCATGTCTGTTCCACACTAAAATAAATAAAAAATCACCTTGTTTTTAAGGCTTTAGTCTATTTTGCTTTTCTTGAAAAAATAAGGCTGCCCTGAATATGATGATGGTTGGTACATGGTGGCATACGAGAAGGGCTACTTGGGCTCTTCATTATCCCCAATGTTTAGGACATATGTCTTCCTATAAAGTCTCGTACCAGTTGAACATAAATCATAGGTATGGAAGGTGCCCAAAAACTCAAAGTGTAATTGGCAACACCTACTACAATGCCAACCAGTCCAGCATATTCATTTAGTGGAAAGGTAAAGGCAAAGGTAAAGCAGAAGAAGGCAAGTAAGAGGAATCATATAGGTGCAACCATTAGGTATGGATTGATTGACCAGCTAACCAACCAAGCTTTCCAAGATAGCAGTCTGCAATATAATAATTTGTCATATACAAAATGATCATCAGTTATTCAATAATATCTGTGCATATATGGCCATCTTTAGACCATCCAGTAGCCAATCAGATGCAATACACAAAGAACTATGCCAAATTGTAGCCAGTCAGACCATTGTACAAATATTAGGCCAACTTGTAACAAATCTGGACCATTAAACATGACACTGTATGTAGTCAATCAGCAGTGTCCAACAACCTGAAGCTCTCAAGCCATTGTTGAACTTTTATTGAAGGATTCTGGCTATTGAGGGATGTCGGGAGTGAGCTATAAGGCACTGTTACTTGTACTGTACTTTTTTAGTTAGGGTAGGGTATAAAACTGAATAACAATTCATTTTGCATTGCACAGAAAGGTTCCTGTGGAGACAGTTTTCTTATTGTCAGTGACAGGCTGAGACCTCAAGCACATAAACAGGAGTTGTATTTGGTGCATTTGCCTAAGGTGCCCTGGAAGCAAAACTAGTGTTTACAAGAAACATAAAGCATGAAGGTTAATTGCTGTTTGCAGCTTGAACTTGGGTCTCAGACACACTCAACTGCTATCATCAAACTGAAATTTGTTTCTGAACAGGGAAGCAATATTTTATAAGTTGGGCAAGATGCCAACTCTTAGGTCAAAATGGCAACAGTAAGTAATAGATATGATGGCATGATGGAAAGTTGAAGAGAGTTTAAAAATGTGTTGACAGTAGGGCAAGATGGAGTAAGTAGAGAAAGATGCAGACAGAAGAGCAAGATAAACACAGTAGAGTAAGATGGAGACAGTAGAGAAAGCTGGAGACAGAAAAGCAAAAGGGAGACAGTAGGTCAAGATGGAGTCAATAGGGCAAGATGGAGACAGTAGAGCAAGATGGAAACACTACTGCAAGATGGAGACAGTAGAGCAAGACAGAGACAGTAGAGGAAGATGGAGACAGTTGGGCAAGGTGAAGACAGCAGGGCAAGATGGAGACAGTAGAGCAAGATGAAAAGAGTAGAGCAAGATGGAGAGAGTTGAGCAAGATGGAGACAGTAGAACAAAACAGAGACAGTCAGACAGGATAGAGACATAGGATGACAAAGAGTAAAGCACTTTAGCAGTAGACCTATGTAGCTAGCCATTCCATTATGCACTGTACCTGGGGGTTCAACCAGAAAGCACGACTGTCTCTTGCATGATACAGGACTACAAGCATATTATCAGTTCCAGGTAATCAACTTTATCTTTATGCTCCTTCCATTCAGCTTGTGCATATAAATTTGGGGCCTTTGCGAAAACTCAGTTACAAACTCGGTGCATTTTTTCTGACATAAATCAGCATGTTTTTTCCCACAATGCAGCATGGCAACAAGTAAGGTGGGTTAGGACTTAAGACTACGTTACAGAATCTTCCCCACAAGCTGAAGGGTGAAGATTGTTATTGTGATGATAATAAAGCTAAATGTCATTTAATCCTGAGCTGAATGTTGTGTATAAATTGCAAGGGGCGCATACTTTCCAAATCATTTTGTCTGATAATCAGACATCTTAAAGGTCCTATATACTAATCTATTCATAACTGCTTCCCAGAATCCCGTGGGGCTGTTCATCAGTGCTTGGTGCTAAAAGATAAAATATAGGCTATTTATGAGAAGGGTTAACCATCTGACAATTATTCTTAAACAGTGACATGCAAGTGAGGAGTTGCCAACTTGGTACACCCTCATACTGTACTTTCTAAGGAAAACATATGTATAAATACAAATATATAGAGAAGGAATGTTCTGGGCACACATACTATACTCCTATAATGTACTGTTTAACAATATGGCTCCTCACTGGATTATGTATAAATATAGTGAAGGCATGTTCTGGGCATGTACTGTCTAAGGGAAACAATATGGCCGCTCATAAGTAAGGTAATTGGATGTAATGTACTCTCAACATCTCCCAAACGTTTCATTCCAACAGTCCCCTACCCCCCTTTCACTCTGTGCTATTTGATGAAAACTGCTAAGATCAGCAGAGGATGACGCAACTAAATTGATTTTTTTTAGGTATTAAAGGAATGATTTGCTGAATGTTACTGCCAGCTAATTACTGCATCACTTCAAAAGTTGTTCCCACCATATGGCACACGACTGATTTGATTTTTTCAGTGGAAACATTATGGAATCTGTTGAGGCATCTTCAGAGGGAACAAAATAAATATCTGCTCTGTTCTAACGGATGTTTCATGTGTGTTTAGATGCTTGATGGCTGCAGATAGAGGCAGGTTAGTGAGGCACAAGTATGGGGGGATCACAGGCAGCCTGCCCCTGGGGAATGAGATTCTTGATGTAGAGCTAACGAAGCAGCTTGGATCCCTGTCCTAGTGAAGTTTATCGTCTAATTCCCTATCACATTCACACAGCGCATACAATAGGGTCACTACCTCAGCAGTTAATTAAATTATATATTAAATGAAAAATCAGTATGACGGCTCTGAGAGTTGCCCCTAATAGCTTTTGGTAGTGCACTTGTTACCTCCCTTACATCCCAAGCAGGTGGGCCGGCGGGACACCAGGAAAAAAACCTGGCGGGCCTGGCAATATCGAAGGTGTATTTCCTACAGTGTGGTGAACTTATTACTGTAACACACAATATATTTCATCTAACAGCCAAAATCTGACTCTGACTCCTGCCGGAATAAATACAGATTTCTGAGAGGAGGGTACTGAAGAATAACTTGATTATTTCAGAGCAGTATTTTTGATATTTAGAAAGTTCCTTATTTTCAAAGCTGTATTAAAGTTTCCCTTTAAGGCGCCCATAACAGGCAACAATTGGCTGCCAATTTCCACCCTTTTGATCAGCTTTTAATTATGGTGCTGCCCATTTACAAAAAAGGGGGGCTTTTTCCTGAAAATGCATTTCCTAGCAACCAGAAGGTTACCCAATCCACTTGGTTGTGGTCTCTGCTTTTAGTTGGTAGAACACGTGTCAAGGTTATTGGCTAAAGGGTATCTGCTCCCTCGTGCAGATATTTCACGTCTGGAAAGGTAGTGATGTACAGACGAGGATGCAGAATCCCCACGGGCATCCCTGGTACAATATTCATGCCTCCGATTATATAACCTTATTTCATCCTGAAGTGGATTTGGCAACACAGTGGGCCATAAAATTAATATAAGTTTACATTTTTACGAGTGCAGCAAAAAGAGAACATAAAGTTCAGGACAAACTCTGTGTCCTCCTGGGACGGCAGAATATCAAATCAAAAAGTTTCCTCATAATAAAGTCTTATTATTATGCGGAATGTCCATTCTGGTCTTTTATGGTTCTGCTTGTTTAGTGGAACATTGTTTTGCAGTTACGTTTTTTTATGTATTAAAGAACATGGAAGTCCAATTTTACATGAAAATTGGTTGATAAACTGCATTCATCCAATGGCACGCTTCAAACAGTTGAACGTCAACCCAAACAAGCTCCAAGTAGTTATGGTCAGCTGATAGATAATAGAGGCTTAAAGTACTGGGTTAGCTAATTACCCATATATATGCAATGCAGTGATCCCCAACTAGTGGCTCGCAAGCAAAATGTCGCTCTAAAATCCCTTGGATGTTGCTGTTCCTGGCTTTGAGGCCAGGTTGGATAAAAACCAGATGTACTGCCAAAACTGAGCCTCCTGTAGTCTGCCAGTCCACATATGGGTTACCAAACAGCCAATCACAGCCTTTATTTGTCCTTTTTTCATGTGTTGCTCCCCAACTCTTAAATTGAATGTGGCTCATGGGTAAAAAAGGTTGGGTCCACTGATGTAGTGGAATGAAGTAGCAGGTAAGCCACCCCTAAAGAACGTGATTTTCAGGCAGTACAATTCTGGTGGCCCTAAGGAGAAGAGGACTGGTAAGGTAAAAGAAGTCCTGTTGGTAAAGGGTTGTTTAGAGGATCCCCCCATGTGTATAAAGAGGAAATAAGTAGTTATGTTTACTCTCTTGCAGAATAGGATGGATGATATCAAACCTGAGGTAGAGACAAGACCGCAAGAAAGAGCAAGTCATGGGAGAAGAGGAAAGCCCTATGTAAGTAAGGTAGGAGGTACCCTTGTAATCTGGATTTGCTAGAGGAGGACTAGATTCCATTTGAAGTGGCTCTAGGAATATTAAAGGCTACTGAAGCTCCACCGAGGACAGGAGAGAGAGAGAGAGAGAGAGAGAGAGAGAGAGAGAGTACCCTTGGCCTGCCCAAGAGTATCCTTTCAAGGTAGAGACACATCCCTTGGCCTTGTGTATTACAACAATAAGCCTGTACAGAGACCAAAAGTAAGTTGCACATACACAGTATCAGTGTTGTATACTCAACTAAACAACAATCCCACCTCCCAACTGGTGACTTGAGTAATTTATTCATTTAGAAATGCTAAGGACCTACTGGAGCACTGGAGGTGGAAAGGACTTTGATGGTGCTCCAACGGATAAAACAAAAACAAAGAACAAGGGAGAGGTTTTTAGCATCTCATGGGGTACTACCTCTTTTTTGATTCCACTATATTGAGTAATGTTCACTACCAGTTCCTTGGGGCTTTGAAGAGCAGACACTGTTTTTTTCATCTCAGTAGGGGCTAAATCAAGCTGGCAAGGAATGTAACCAGTATCTACTGCAGGCCTGTTTGACCCATTCCATACTAAGGTCAGTCTGCCAATGACAGGCTGTCACGGTCGGCACCCAACACCAGAACAAATGCCAAGCACCATGGTCTCGGCTCGTGCTTCACCTGTAGTGTGACCGCCTTTGGCCTCGGGAGGAGCCCTCGACTACTTGGATGCCACCATGACTTAAACGAGAGGTGCAGGGCTAGAGGTTCTGGATAGGCAGAGGGGCACGACTGTTAGTGAGAGTCTTTGGGCAGAAGGTCGTAGTACAAGGCGTAGGCAATAGAGTAGTCAGATCAGGCCGGGTCGGGGCAAGAAGAGAATAAACGTAGTCAGGCAGGCAAGGGTCAAAACTAGGGTGTCAATCAGAAGGGTTAAGCAGAAGAGGTAGTCGGTATTCAGGCAGGGGTCAGGATCCAGAAGTCAGAGTAGTCAAAAGCCAGGCAGGGGTCATAACAGGAATCAAAAGAGGTTCAATACAAGATAGCAAACGCTCAGAAGCACCAGGAACAAACTCCTATAATGGGCAATGTGTAAAAAGAAACTGTCTCTTTAAATACTTTTTAAATTTCGCGCCATTGCGTGCTGACGTCATCACGCCACCTTTAATTGACAAGGAGGTGCACGCGCCCTAGGGAAGTGGAGTCTGCGGCGCAGAAGTTGGACGTGGCGGGCGTCCCCGCCGAGGGGGTGGCAGGCGTCCATGCTGTCCCCCCACTAGACCACCAGGGTGAGTTGTGACATAGGCATCTTGATTAGAAGACAGTACATGATCAATTAATAGGCAGTATTTGCACCTAGATAAAGTGTATGTGGCCACATGCATTATTATCAATCTCCACCCTGTAGGGTGCACCGTTCAATTTCATAATCATGTGGGCAACTCCAACAAAGGGCTTGTAGATGACTTAAGGTGCCATTTAAAAGTATAAAGGGGACCAACATCCGCATGTGTTAACATCAGTGCTTTAATATTTCCTTTTGGAGAAAATACATCTTAATTTAGCCACACGTTATATTTTACCAGGTACTATATCTCAAGTTACTGAGCTGGCACAAATGAATCCTTCTGAGAAAGTGTGTATAGGTAAAAATGCATGCCATTCATTCTGCTCAGGGACCCTGGGTGCCTTTCCTGCTTGTGAAAGCAAGATGTTGACAAAAACAATATTAGAGTATGACCTTTTCCCATCTATTATGGCATGAGAAAGAGGTCCTTACAGATCCATTATACAAAGACAGATATTAGATATTCTAATTATAGCCTGTTACAGTGGACTTATTACAGATAAAAGCAAGTAATTACCAGATAACAGCTATGCCTGGGCTCTATGGTGCTCGTATGACGATATATATATATATATATATACGTACGTAGGAACATAAACATACACTCCATTTCCTTTACAATGGACTGGTAGTTACTCACAGAACCATTACATCGCACCAGTAAAACATCACCAGCTATAATAAGACAATATGGGGGCTACCCCTCTAATGATAGAATTGCTGGCCCGGCTTCCAGTGCAATATTTCAGCACAGTAAAATGGGTGTTAATTCCACACTTTCCATAGAAAGAATGTAAAAAAATCATTTGTTCAGCAGGTCGTGGATGCCCAGGAAAGGAACCAGAAGGAAGAAAAAGCCTTTAAAGCTACTGTTGGGAAGAAGGACCAGGCTTTTGAACTATCATCAGATCAGGATTTTCCAGAGCTGCCAAAAGTTAAAGGCAAAGTTACAGAAAATCTGGTACCCCAAATACCAGTGGCAGTGGAAAATAACAGAAAGAAAGTGCCCATGATCCAGCTGGAACTGTGTCAATAGAAGAGGAAGAACTGCATGCAGAAGAGATGGACATTACACCAACAAAAACTGCTTCTTCCAGTGTGAAAGAGAGTGAGAGGGTGGAGAGTGGGGTGATTGAGGAGAATGAAGTGGAATCCTCTGTAGCTGTTGGGAATGACTCTTCCCTGAGATAGATCGGGAGATGAGAAAGGTAATGGAGCCAGTGGAAGGGGAAGGAGAGCAGGAGTAAAAAGAGGAGGTACCAGCAACACAGGAAAAAGTAATTCCTAAGCGGCAGAGGTTTAGACAGTCAACAAAGGATCAGAAAAAAGGAAAGCAACCAGAGAAGGCAGCTAGAGGGAGTAAAGTTAAGATACCAAATGATGGGAATGAAGAAGATGGTTGGAAAAAAGTTAAAAACAAAAAGTCTAAAAATTATGCCTATCAGTTAGATCCAGGAGAAGGTCACTCAGAAATAAATACTTTCTCTCTTAGAACTGGGAATAATAAATTCTCAGTGCTAGATAATAATTCTGAGACCTGGGGTGACAGGGCAGAAAGAGAAGAGCAAGAGGAGCTGGAAAGGATAGAGATGGAAGAAGCTGGGGAGAGGAACCCAAGGGAGTTGGAGGAGGAGGATATCGAGGTTCAACTGGCTTCAAAGAAAAGAACTAGGGAAGGGGGTGAGCACCCGGTCAGTAAGAAAGGTGTAAGAGAAACTGTGAACCCAGACTCCGGCCAGAGACCCAATGAGTGAAGATGAAGAACAGCAGCTGCAGTCAAGGGCCCCAAGTTAAACGATATGGGGATGCAGTTGGTTAAGGAAAAGAAAGGCAAATCTATGACAAATATTCATGATGGCATCTCCAATTAGGTTTTTAATTTAATGTGTGTAGTGTCAGAACTCAGCGAGACAGATTTTTGGCTATCGAAAACCTAGGTAACTCAGGCGCTGAGGTGTTTTTCCTTCAGGAAACCCATCTTACTACTCAGAACAGAACTGAGAAAGGCAAAGGCTGACTGGAGGCATGGGCCTTCATTCTGGTCCATAGCGGAGGAGCCATGTGGAGGTGTAGCAATATTATTTAGTGGTGGCCTCGATATAAGAGTACATTGTCTCCTAGAGATTCAAGTGGGGCACTGTTTGATGTTGGATGAGACTATAAATAGCAGACGTTTTTGTCTTATAAATGGGCTTTGCTGTCTGAAATCAGGCCCTATTTACACACGTTGCTGTCTGTCATCCTGGCTGGCGATTTCAACCAAGTCCTTAGACCAGAAGATCGGTCAGGAAGATCAGGTAGATCAGAAAGCTTTTTCTTTAAACAACTCATCCAACAAGCTAGATTGGTTGATGTTGCCATGTGGGAAGGCCGGAAAGCGATTCATAGTTACAGGTGTGGGGCTAAGAGTAGTCGTCTGGATATGGCTTTTTTTCCAGATGAGGAGTCCAGATGAGGAGTATGCTGATGTGAGGGAAATCGGGGTTGAGTACTCAGACCATATGACCTTTTCCTTTACATTGGGCACTTTGTCTACTCCAGAGAAGGGCAAGGGTCTGTGGTGGCTCAGTACAGATTCCCTGGAGGGTGAGGCAGTACAACCCTCTTTTGAGGCTCTTCTTCAGCACCAGGTTGGGAGAGTTGATTTTTATGACTCTGTGTCATTGTGGTGGGAGTGTGTTAAGAACTCATTCCAGGCTTTCTTCCTAAATCTATCTGTACGAAGGAAGGGCAATAAGTATAAGAAGTACCTGAATCTTATAAAGAAGTTGGAGTCCCAGAAGGCCCAGATCAGAGAATGTCAATACAGCCGGTACAAATCTCTTGTGCAGGAAAGGGACTATGGGAGCTTTCACTCACCAGACCCCTTTTTAAACTGCAAAGAGAATGTTGGGTGGAAACTTGTCACCGGTCTGATCGATCCCAAGGGTGAGTTACAAACATCAAGGGAGGGCATCCTTGGAATTGTGAGAGACTTTTACACTTCTCTGTTCCGGGCTAAGGCTTTGGATAAGGGAAGGATTTCATCCTTCCTGGAGGCAACCCTAGGGCCTGTAACAAATTTGGACTTTGAGCCTTTGACAGCTGAGATCACAGAGGATGAGGTCAAAACTGCCATTGACTGCAGTCTCTTGTCCTGAAGATGCGAGAGTATTGTCTGAGACAGTCAGAAGTTACTCAGAGGCCTCTGGATCTCTGGTCAACATGGATAAGTCTCAAGCTTTTTGGTCATTAGATGAGGAGCTGGCCTTTCCGCTCCAAGAATTTTCAACAGCCTCAACTCAGATTAGAATCTTAGGGATCAAATTTGGGAAGGGAGATGATGGTAGGCAAAACTGGGAGGAAAAGTTGGATGACGGAAATGCAAAGGTACATCGATGGAAGGGATGGAAGCTGTCCTACAGAGAAAGGGTGAAGCTTGTGACGACTTTCCTGGTCCCTATATTTTTGTTTGTTTCCTACGTGTATCCACTGCCTGAAGCTCTCTATGCTTCAGGCAGTCTGTTCTTCCAGTTAATCTGGGGGAACAGGCTGAATCCATTACTTACCTGCAGAGGAAAGAGGGAGGGATGGGCATGTTATGTCCAGTGGCCTTCTTTGGTTCCATTTTCCTGAAGTTCAACTTTGGGATCCTGGGCCAAAGAACTGATTCCCTGTGGGAGAGTTGCACCAGGAATTGGGTATTGCCTCTGGTGGGAGATTGGCTGCTCGGCAGTAGTGTGAAGAAAGTCCGTGTGCGCGGTTGTCATCTCCCTCAACATCTTGAATTGGGGCTGAAACTTTTGAGGAAGTGGGATGTCGGAATTGGGGAACTGGGTTGTGCCCTGAGAAAGCAGATCTATTGCAGAATCCTGGGAATCTATTTCGCTGTCCCCTTAGCCTTGAAGGACTGTGTGGGGGACATTCTTTCTCAGAGTCTTCAGTGGCTCAATGACAGAAGGCTGCCCCCCCAAATACTTTGTTCTTAACTGGCTGGCTCTTCAGGGAATTTTTTTTGTTTGGGGCAATGTGACTTACTTAAACATCACTGAAAGGCAGTGCCCGTGGGGCTGATCCATTGACAAGACCCTGAAACATTTTCTAGTTGATTGCCCTGTAACAAAAACTGTGCGGTGTAAGTTGGCAGAGGTTCTGCAGGTGCCCCAAATTAGGCAACTTTCTTATGCTGACGCGGCCTATGGCGTTTTGTTTACCCAGCACCCACTTGACAGAGGAACGATGTACCTGATAATATCAGTGATGAGGAACCATCTGTGGCAATGGCGCTGTAGGAAATCCTTTGGCCAAGAGGATTTTGTTATTGACCAGATAGTAAGTCAGTGATGTCTGATTTGGATTTCCTGAAGGAGCGTGAGATCAAACGCTGCACCTCAAATGCCTCAAAATGGAGGAATATAAATCCCCTTGTCTTTCTCTTTGTCTTTAAAGAAGATTGTACCAACTATATTGGGGAAATTGCACATTGCACAATGGGGAAATAGTAACATTTGAATATTGTTGGTTGGTACCAGCACCTAAGTCAGTGGCGTAACTACAGAGGAAGCAGACCCTGCAGTCGCAGGGGGTCCCGGGGGTTCAGGAGGCCCGGCGGGGCCTGCTTCCTCTGTAGTATGCGCAACCTTCAGGGAGCAATTTAGAACATGGTGCGGCCAATCGGGACCTCTGCAAGAAGTGCCGACCTTAGGCTAATTTCATCCAATTGAGCCCGTACCCCCTCCCCCTGGGGCCCGCACCACGAAGGTAGCCAGGACAAACTGTGAGTAATTTTTCTACTTCCTCCCCCAACAGGAAGTTCAAAAGCAGGAGTCAGACTCTGTCTGGCTGAAGATCCGATCCGTGCCAGACCTGCATCATTAATCACTGAGTGCGGCAGTAGTGTGAGGTGAGATAACATTTTGTACCGCACAAAGTTTTTTTTAAAGAGCGCACACAGTGATTGATGATGCAGGTCTGGCACAGATCGGATCTTCAGCCAGAGACAGAGCCAGAGTCTACTGCTTTTGAACTTCCTGTGTGGGGGGAGAAAGTGTGTGTTTTAGTTACAATGCGTGTATCTAATTGGTCACAGCTTTATATTTGATAAGCATTTCTGCTCAGCCCCAGCCCTACTATTTTTCTAGATTTTTTCTTGTCAATCGTACACTTCAATCGACAGTTCAATCCACAGGCGCAACAACCAGTTGTAAATGGTGAGATCCACCAGGCGACCTTTCAGAGACTTCAGGCGTCCAAATGCGAATGTGCCGGGATGTCACTTCGCTGCCTGTGACGTCAATATCGACAAAAATTTTTGGTGTACAGTTCAATGGATTTACAGCTCTGCTCATTGTTTTGACAGTTATATAAGGATAAACAGACGAGGTAAAAAACATAAAACACCCAGAAAGCACATTTCTGTGCCTAATGTGCGTGTTTGCAGGTTCCCTGCTTCACATAAGGGTTTGTGTGTGTATCAAATGGATATACTGTACACACAGTCATGGTATTGGTCGCATTGCTGCTCTTGAATGAGCCATACAGAAGACATGTACTGCTACATCATAATAGATTTATGAGGTGTCAACTTGCAATAAGTTGTTTTTTCTCTATTCAAGTCAGTGGCAGGGCGTAAGTCCAGAAGGAATATGCTCACCTGTTTTGTGGGGGTAATACTGTTGGTCAGGCAGAAAAAATCAAGTAGGTTTGTTATAAGGTCAGCAAACATTACTCCAGTCCAGTGACCTGGGGAAGGCACGTGGAGCTGCTAGTAGCAGCTACTTAATTTAATAATTTACCTAATTTGAACATTCATATTGATACAGGGATCAGTTCTATAGCTGCCTGCAGAGGGTGGGTGGGGAGTGAAGAAATTATGCTGGACCTCATCCTAGAGTCCTGCATGGGGTCTGTTACCCACAAGGGTGTCAGGTTTTGGGGTTTTTGTCTCCTGACAATGCGGGATGTCCTCAGATACCCTGCTAGTGTGCTCAGGCCGATTGCAGGCTACATTTCCCCCACCTCCTCTTATAAAAGGAGCAGTAGAAGAGCCAAGCGGTGACAGACTCATGATTTGAATTTCCTATCCACACTGGCTCTGTAAGCTGGGCTATGGACTTGCTAAATGGCAAATTTGTGGCTCAGTAAACCCCCCCCTCCTTCCGTCTCAGCATAGAGAGATAACTGGTAAGGAATTGGACTTGAACTTTGCTTTCATTGCTGTCATTAGCCATTTTAATTTTTAACCCATGGAAATTTGATATTTATTATACTATGCTGAGGTTATTATCTATGAATCCACCACAGTGTCATCTTGCTATGAGTTCTTGCAGTATTTATACATAAAATTGCTACCGTGCCCTCTTGATATGAATTCTGGGGGTATTTAAAAGAAATTGCCACTGCATTCATTCTGCTGTTTTATGGGCATTATAAATGAAATTGCATCAGTGGCTTTTTTCAGAACAATAAGATTTATAGCAGGGGTGTCCAAACTTTTGGCTCGCCGGGCCACATTGGAAAAAGATAAAATTGTCTGGGGCCACACATGACATACGCCAAAACATGTTTGATTTGTAAAAGTAAAGGAAATACACAGAAAAGAACTACAATGCCAGTTGGATAACCAGATGGAGCTATACACTGGAATATGGGACACCTGGATATTAAATAGACGTATTATTATATTATTATTACTAACTGGGCAATGGGCAGAGTCCCCCCTCCTCCTATTTCCTCGGGAACCAAGCGTTTCAAGCTGGGCCGCATTTGTATGCATCCAGGGCCGCATGTGGCCCTCGGGCCGCAGTTTGGACACCCCTGATTTATAGGAAGAGGTTCAGAGGAAGAGCTAAAATAGATTCCTTGCCTATAGATCTGTGGGTATGATCTTACTGCAGTAACAGCCCCTAAATTTGCTTATAGCCTTTACAGAGAGGTATGTGAAATTGACACTTTGCCATCCTTCTATAGTTCTGGGGTGTTTATATGTGAAATTGACACTTTACCATAGTTCTATAGTTCTGGGGTATTTATACTGTATGAGAAATTGGCACTTTACCATCCTTCTGTAGTTCTGGGTATTTATATGTGAAATTGTGACTGTGTACAATAGTACTGGGGTGTTTATTCATGGAATTGCTACTGTGCCATCCTTCTATGAGTTCTGGGGATAGTATAAATGAAATTCTCCCACTATTTTGTGCAGAGGGGGCCCTGAATTTTTTTTTGCAGGGGGGCCCTGGCATCTGCTGTTACGCCACTGACCTCAGTATTACTGCAAGCAAGTTCCTTGTCTTTGCTATTTTGGTATGTGTGGTGATTGGAAAGCATGTATGGAAATGCTTTATCCCATTTACTGTCAAGAAAAACTGGCTCATATTTTCTAACATGTTGAAAATTGTTTTGTTTGATTTGAAAGATTTTATAACTTAAGTTTTTACTAATAAAAAAAATCCCTATCTGATTCCCATTGTAAGCAGCAGTCCTGTCCTGCTTTATGGCTTATATAAAGTTATCACTTAGAACAAAGTACAATTTGTATTCAATCAAGAAAATCACATGATAGCTGCTGAACAGAGATCTGCAAAGTGCATATATTTTGGGCGGGCTATAAGCCAGAACAGTTTTAGACAGCCAATTGGCTAGAGAGTCTCTTTTATAAAAGTACAGTTTCATTCATAATGATGTTTAGAATTTATGGCAAGAATACACAAGTTGCAATCCTTCAGTTGTTGATGAACAAAAACTCCCAGCACCCCCTTAGCTGCCCTAGCGGTTGATGCTGGGATGTGTAGCTGCATGTCATGCTGGAGAGATTAAAGGAGAAGTCGAGTCGTTGCACATCATTGCCTGTATACAGGACACCTCCACCCCTTAATCCAGGGGTCCCCAACCTTTTTTACCCGTGAGTCACATTCTTCAATAAAAAGAGTTGGGGAGCAACACAAGCATGCAAAAACATCATGGGGTTCCAAATAAAAGCTGTAATTGGCTAGTTGGTGGCCCCTATGTGGACTGGCAACCTACAGGAGGTTCTGTTTGGCAGTACACCTGGTTTTTAATGCAACCAAAACTTGCCTCCTAGCCTGGAATTCAAAAATAAGCACCTGCTTTGAGGACACTGGGAGCAACATCCAAGGGGTTGGTGAGCAACATGTTGCTTGCGAGCTACTGGTTGGGGATCACTGCCTTAATCCAATCACGACTAGGGGGTCACAATATTATTAGAAGGAGAACTAAACCCTAAAAACAAATATGGGTAGAAATTCATTAATTTATATACTAAACTTACAGAACCAGCCTAAAGTTTCAGAATCTTTATAACAGTAATGATTAAGTCCTTCAAAGTTGTGCACAGGGGGTCACCATCTTTGTTTCTGTTAGGAGTGTCAGTGACACACTCTGAGAAGCAGCCGAGAAGTCTCAAATAGTGATAGGCGAATCTGACCTGTTTCGCTTCGTTGAATATTCGCAAAACGGAGAAAATTCGCCAAATGCGTTGAAGTCTATGTGCGACATTTTATTTTTGAAGAGCAACAATTTTTTTCACCCATTTTCGCCTCATTTTTGTGAAACTTGGCGAAAAATTTTGGTTGCAAATCATCAAGCTGAAAATGAGGATCCCATATCATAGAAGCAAACATTACAGGGCCATTGTTGCATTTGGATGTTGTGAGACAGTCCCTAAGCTCAGTAAGTGACAGCAGCACAAATCATGTGCCGTCAATGAGCAGGAAAGAAGATGGGGAGCTACTGGGGCATCTTTGGAATGACAGTTCTTTAATCCTCAAGGACTGTGGTTGCCTTGGGTTGGTCACAAAACATAATATGAAGCATTTCTAGGTCAACTTCTTTGTTCTTTAGTTCTCCATTAAGGTCTGTTACCCACTCCAAAGGACATGGTGCTGCCTAATGCACATGTGTGCTACCCATACGATGCCCATAAAATGGGCAAGTACTAGCCTTTCAGGTTTAGGAGAACTGTCCTATGTTTGCCTTTTCTTACCCCTCCAGCTATGCTACATTCATTTCCAAGGTGCTGCCCAAAGCCCAGCTTGTCTCAGCACTTGATTGCTTGGCATGAAGGTCACAGCGCATTCCAGATGAGAAATTTCACGCTGCTCTATTGATAACTGAAAAGGGAAAGCAACATGTTTAATTAATGGAATAAATAGCGGAATGCACAGAAAACTTCCCTCTCGGTTAAGAAATCCAAGAGGCTGTTTAAGTCGCATAAACAAAGCTTTCATTGTGTGTCTTTGTGTTGTTGCGATTGCTGTTGTTCTGCATATACAACTGCATTTACAGCACTTTTCTGCTGACTAAAAGGCTTGAAAATTGTACTTTTCACCCCTGTTTTGGAACATAAACCATGAAACAAAAGCACGGCGCCTCCTCACTTTCCCTTTGTGCTTCATATTTCAGCATTTGTCAGCATCTTATCTGCACACAACTGATAAAATTAGCTTTTCCTTTTTGGATTTATTATCTTTCTACTCATCTTTTGTTGTTAGAAGGGAAAATATATCCTGTTTATAAATAGGGTTGGTAGAAACAAAATATGAGCAGGTTATTCTACACAGATAACTGACAATGTGGATATATTCCGATAAATCATAGCAGCAACACTGGCTCCTCTGCAAAGGTATTTTTCATAAAAGAGTGCCCCCCAGAGGTTAGATTATACCATAAAAAGTGGCAGAATGTTTCAATACATTTTCTCTTAAAGGCAACATTAGTCACCAGGGTGCAAAATTTAAGTTACTCCAGTTTTGGCACAAAATTCCCTTTTTAACCTTGATTGTAGGAGTGATATATTTACAGTATACTGTGTAGTTGTTGCATTTTGACAAAAAAAAAGTGGAGTATAAAATCTATGACCCTCCTGGGAAGCTTGTTGCAGAGCTAAGGGGGCCCAGCCTGAAGACCAGTTAGTATGAGATTTGGGGTGAGTGTTTATTTGTGCCCTGGGTACCCCTGGAACTATAGCAGGGTGACTGTTACCCCAATGTTTCTATATATCTGTAACCTTGTTATGAGCTAAGGGACCCAGTCTGAAGGTCAGTTAGGGTGAGATTTGGGGTGAGTGTTTATTTGTGCCCTGGGTACCCCTGGAACTATAGCAGGGTGACTGTTACCCCAATGTTTCTATATATCTGTAACCTTGTTATGAGCTAAGGGGGCCCAGCCTAAAGACCAGTTAGGGTGAGATTTGGGGTGAGTGTTTATTTGTGCCCTGGGTACCCCTGGAACTATAGCAGGGTGACTGTTACCCCAATGTTTCTTTATATCTGTAACCTTGTTTTGAGCTAAGGGACCCAGTCTGAAAGCTAGTTAGGGAAAGATTTGGGATGGGTGCTTATTTGTGCCCTGGGTACCCCTGGAACTATAGCAGAGTGACTGTTACCCCAATGTTTCTATATATCTGTAAACTTGATAATTGGACCCAGTCTGAAGGCCATTTAGCAATAGATTTGGGGTGAGTCCTTAATTGTGCCCTGGGTGGCAGGATGACTAATGTTTCCCCAAACACTGGGAACTGCTACCCCAATGTTTTTTTAGAGATTCGAACCTTACTATATAAACAAGGGGTTAGTGATGTCTAAGGGAAAGGGGAACCTCATTTATTTTCTAACATGGTCAAGAGCATTTTCAATTGCATGTAGCACAGAATTTCAGCAAATCTGAGTTACAGGCCATCAATACAATAGGCGACTAAAGGATATGTCAAAATCATCCGTTTCCAGGAACACTGGCCGTCCAGTCCCTACACAACCCAATTAAAAAGTAACATGCGCAGCAGATACAGCATGGATAAAGTCTGACCATCTCAGCGGGGTGCAGAGAAATCACCTCTGGGAATAAAGAACTGCATTATCGAGCCGTTTAATATCTGCTGGTATGGGAAACATACTTATCTCATGGCACACATTTTAGCCTGACTGTAGGGAACTCCCTTCCCTTCTAATCAAAAGAAGAACTGGATAACAGACACCTAGGCATTATATATTGGCTCCTGCACATAAAATAAGCCTGTTCATATTGCTCCAATCTATCTACACATCAAAATGAAACTCATTAGGATCTGATAGGATGGAACTTATTAGCTCTTAGTTTGCAGATTTCCCCTTCATGTCATTTGCTCAGCCATGAAACATATCGCCACGGGGAAAGAAATAAATCTCTGAATCAAAAAAAAAAATATCAGGACATAGACAATTCCTTTTTATGGAAATGTAATTGAAGCTCATCAAACAATTTATGATGTCTTAACCATGGCACACACGGGTCAGTGATAATGGAAGACCAAGCTTCATAAAATGCGTCATGGTTTCATACACTGTCAGGCATAAATAGTTTTGGGGTCGGTGTGAGCAAGCCAATGGTCAGACATAATTTATAGTTCTCTACGGCAATGGGCAAATACGTGTTTTGAAAATGACAGAGCCTGACAGAAGGTTGTTTCCGCAGCACAGAGCAGGTCAGGGATCAAGGAGCCCGAATTACTCTGAGACAGATGTTTGAGCAAGTCTAACACGATAATGCCAGCACTAGTACTTTAGCCAGTGTGTAAAAAACATTGAGTTCAGTGACCTTTGGAAGATAAATCAGCAAAACGTCTTTATTTAGAACCAACTCCAACATCAAACTGGTTAGGTAGGCTGCAGGACCTCACTTGGTGGAACCAAGCTGTAATGGGTGCTCTAGTCTCTTTAGTGAATTAGCCTATACTCCCAGCAAGCACAACAGCTGCTCTCTCTTAACCTAAGCCATTGCAAGGGTTCCATACTGAACATCCCTTACGCTGCTCATATGTAGCACTCCTAAGTTTACCATCAGCAACTCTACTTGACTGCCCTAAACCAACAAAGTAGTACGTCAGTGGCAAACTAGGGCCTCCTGGACATTTAAAAATGTAATTGAGATGGGAAAGAGTAGGGGAAGAAAAGTAATATAAGAGAAACCATTAAGAGGGACAGATAAAGGAGAGAAGATAAAGGGGCACATTTACTATGACCCTGGCAAAAGTGTCACAGCACCAATGGGCACAAGTGCAGCCTTAAGTATTCATGCAGGGCACTTTTACCCAGAATGTGGATACACTCTACATCTTGCACAGCACTGAAAGGAGCAGGCCAGCCCTGCTGGTAAGTACGGGGTTACAATGGGGCAAGCTTTAATGGGTGCTCCCTAACTTGTGCATCTAAATGATGGTCTCCACCCTCCTGTCATGAATACAGCACTGCTGAAACCAAGCAGCACTGTATTCATGGGTGGGTCCCAAGGCCAATTATCACGTACCCAGACTGCAGTCACTCTCCCTTGCCCGACGCATGCATGTGTGTGTGCTAACAAAGGCACACTCTCGCACAAAAGAAAGAGCCAACAGGGGTCTGCACTCACCCTGCAAGATGTTCTATATGAAGAAACAGGAGCTGCAACAAGACAGGAGATTTAAACCTGGCGCAGTCCACAGTACAGTTCCCTATTACTGCAGAAAGTGGGTGGTGTGCAACTCCTAAAACTTTACTATCCTTGTGCTCTGAAATGGGACAGCAACCATGGGATGGGAAGGAAGTAGGTACAGCAAATTATGTAACGAGAAACAGTGAATGAATAGAGTAAAATCCCAATTAGACAATGGCACCTAAGAGCAACTTGGGCACTGCACCCATCCAGCACCGGGCCAAGCTGACAGGGTCTCCTTCATGCGTGCACCCCCTGCTGCAAAGTGTGCTCATGCATGCACTGTAGACAGGGGAGAACCTAGAGGAGCGTGACAGAGGGGAGGGAGGCAGGGGAGATTGACGCAGGGGAGCGCAGCAAAAACAGACTAGAGATAGGCAGAAGACAGGTACCTGCCCAGCACCCCCCCCCTTTTCTTGCCTTCTAGGCAGGTGCCTCTTCTGTCTGTTCCTGATACACACAGACATACACACAGACATACATACAACTTCAATAAAACCACTTTCTAACACATCAGAAAATTTTATACAGTTTAATCTGTTTCTTACTGAATATAGAATTCAGTAAGAACTCATAGAATTGTGGTCTATAGTATGGTCTATTTGGCCAATCAATCCCTGTTATAATAGCACCAGCACTGAATGACCAATGACAGAAAAACTGGACTGACTGCTTGCCTGTTTTGTCGTAGAAGGTTGTTGGGTGATTGGGTCAACTGCACAGGCCAAGTTTCTCCAATTTCCAGAAGTGATCAGACTCTGTGGTCTGGAGATCAATTAATGGGATCAGTGCAGTTTGACCATTGCTTTGTAGACTGGCCTGTAGGATGATGAATCACTTATTGGCCCTAGTATTGCCAATTTAAGATAATTTATAAAGTAAGATCAAAGGCAAATATGGCTTATGTCTGGTTACTCTTATTTTACTGGATAATCACAGAGAATTAAATATAAAACAACCAATTAGTAAATGTACATGCTTCTCCTTAACATAGTTTGGCATTAAAATGTTGATAGTAAAGTAAAAAAGTTTGTTAGGATTGTTAGGACATTCTGGCAGTGTGCACCTTAGGAGAGATCATGCACTTGCTTCCCAGAATTCCCAAATAATGATTGGAAAACCAATAAGAAGGAAAGCAGTATGTAATTGGGAATCTAATCAGTAAACTGCTCTGCATTGGATGTTTAATAAACCTGTTTTAAAGTCTATTATAATTTTTCGATATTTAATGATTGGTTGGTTGATCAACCAACGTTTTTTCCTGTGGCAGATAATACACTTATGCGATGGATCATAGACATATATTTCATCTCGCTCAACCAGCATAGCTCAAAGGTTTGGATGCCCAGCCTCCAAAAAAATATGAAAACAGATTTACAGCAGGACAAATGCACAACATACAAAAGTGTTAGTGTTATGAATAGCATTCTAATTTCTAAATTATCTCTTGCCTGTGGACATCAATATAAGTACAAGGGATACTAATATGATAAAAAGGAGTTTTGGTAGAAAGCAACTTTATGTTCCCGTGGAAAATGCATCCACTACTGACGACTGAAGATCTGTGAACTGTGGCAGCAGTGGAGTAGCTAGATGTTACTGGCCCCACAGCATATTAATTGTAGAGCCCCATCATATCCATGTTGAAATTGCTCATTATGTTGAAATTGCTCATTATGTTGAAATTGCTCACATCCGCAGGGTCTGCTTCCTCTGTAGTTATGCTCCTGTGTGGGAGTCAGAACACTGTTAATCACCCATCCCCACTCCCCACAGAAAAGAATGGGAAATGCTTTGCCAAAGTCAGATACGGGGAGATACAGGCGGACAACCACTACCAAACACCTGAGACTGAGACATTGCACACAATCAACTTTTTTTTATACATGATTGGAATGAGGACAGATAAACAGAAAAATGAATCTCACTGTGGATGTGAGTTCATGAGCAGAAATGTTACTCAGTAGGTAAGGTTTGTTTTCCTTTAAATAAACAGTAATTAATGAAGATGATGGTAATATCCTTGCAGTTCCTTGCTTCTTTTGAGACTAAGTGCAGACAGACCCCAGGCAGTTTCTGCATGAGCATTAATAAGAACACTCTTGCTCTCCTTAGTGCTCTTACACATGGTTCAAATGGTGGCTTGCTCCAGTTTCTCACATTTCACTACACTGCCTTACCCGGTGGCCTCTTTATTATAGTTTGCACTACTACTTCCCATAATACTGAGAAAACTACTTTCTAATGTGTAAGTATAAATGCAGTTGCACAAAGATTGCACCACCGTATTATGCTAAACCAGATAAACCAGGTGTCTGCTGTGAGACTGCTGTGTAGTAACGTTACTACTGGTTACTTACAATATACTGCTGCTACAGTCTCAGAACATCTATGGACATGACAGCTCTTCTAAGAAGCCCTTTATTTTATATAAAAGGAGCACTCAATAACAGTTGAGAGATAATGAATGACATACCTCCCAACTGTCCCGTTTTTAGAGGGACAGTCCCTCTTTTGACAGCTCAACCCGCAGTCGCTCATTTGTACTGGAAAGTCCCGTTTTTCTCTGCACTGAACAGCCAGAAAAAAGTTACTTAATTGGCTTTTGGCAGAGAGCCCAGAACAGCCACAGCAGCAGATAAGATACTTTTCTAGCAGTTTTGAGATAAGCAAATAAGTCATTGTAACAATATAAGATAACAGGTCCCTTGGGAAAAGATAGACTCACAGCTTAAAGGGCAATTCACCTTCATTAGCAAAATTTTAGTAACTGAAAAAAAAAACAGAAATATTTTCTAACTTTCATAACCTGCCATATTTTGTAAAATGAACATGGTAATTAGAGGGCGTGGCCACAAAAATGGGTGTGGTCAAAAAATTGCCACGTTTGCCAACTTTTTTTGTCCCTCTTTTGGTTTCCAAAATGTTGAAAGGTATGGAATCATGCTGGAGCCCACTCCACCTTTTTACAGATGAACACATTTCAAATATGTTTCTTTGTGGAGGACTACTGGTGATCTGAAAAGTACTACTCGAGCCTCAAAACCAAAAATGCAGCAAGACCTAAAAAAATAAATGATAAAACATTATTATATTGGGAGATAAAACAGTGTTGCGCAGGAAAAGCCACAATTGTGGCCCCCTACAAATCATTTCTTTTACTTTTTTTATAATTTTTTTAACACATGTATAAACACCAGCACAAAAAAAAGTTGTGTTTACTATAGGATAGTGGCTGACAGGCTCGGAATCGCAATCTGTGGGTTCTGGCAAATGCCAGAGGGGCTGCTGTATAGTTCCATAGAAAGTTACCATATAGTGTGCTGGTAGGGGGCTGTTTTGGCTGTTCGGGGGCTGTTTGGGCCTATGTTTACTTGGAATGGCAGGTAGGGTTTCCACCTTTTTCTGGAAAAAAATACCGGCCTTCCTATATACTCTTTTTTACCAATTAATAACATTGGTATCAACCATCATTTTTATCAGCTAGGCCAGTAAAATACTGGCCAGGTGGCAACCCTAGACTGCCTATTTTGACTCTGGTGGCTGAGTTCCAGCCCCAAACTTAACATTCTCTGGTTGCCAAAAATGAGCTGGGAAACAGGCACTATATGTATATGGCAGTTTCAATCTTCAATATAGAAAATGAACATCAGTGCTTGTGTCTGCTGAAAATACATGTGGGCAGAGAATAAAGACTGATATCCTATAAGCATTCTTAAAACTAAAACAATTATTATCTTTATTCCTATTGTGCAGCCAGCCATATGACTTAGTGCTTTATAAAGGGTGTTCATCCACATACATTCTTGCCTCATCTGATCTTACTTTCTAATTTCCCCTAGGATAAGCACCAGTGCAGGGCCCCCAAGCTTTGTGCCCTAGGCACGTGCCTCTTCTGCGTACCCCTAGTTCTAGCCCTGCACCCATCCTAATAAGGCTCTTGTCAAGGATCCTACACCTATTCCTGCTTCTGCAATCTTGCTCCATTTGCTGCAATGAAGCCTGCTCCAGGGATGCTACATGGACCCACCAGCTTAATTTGTCATTTGCTAAACTAATTGCTAAAATCCCATCTGCAATATTGTGGATGAAGTAATAAATGGGAAAAAAACGTTTCCAACTGGGCACACTGCTGGCAGTGGATCATGCAATTTGCAGAATAAATTACCCCATTCCACAACCAATGCCCCAGGTATTCCTAGAGTGCTCATCTCACAAATCAAGAAAAATTACAAAATAATACAATATTTGCAATTATACTATTTAGTCATTTTGCATGACTATATTAATAAATGTTCAGCATTCCAGAATATTGCTCTTTGCTCTCTAATATGACTATATATATGTAATAACTTACCCCGGTAGGGGGTGTGGAGTTGTGGACGCCCGTCGCACTCCAAGCAGGGACGCTCAAAGGGATCTTCTGCGCCGCTTCCGTCCGCGTCTTAAAGGTGCAGGCGCGCTGACGTGTGACGTCAGCGCGCAATGGCGCGAGTTTTGAATATATTTAAAGGGACAGTTTGTATTGTAGATTGCCCGTGATAGGATTTGTTCCTGGTGCTTTAGCTATTCTGTGTGAATCTGTTCCTGATTATCTGTTTTGACCCTTTGCCTGCCTGTTTGACTATTCTGATCTCTGGAACCTGACCCTTGCCTGAAACCGACCTTGACTCTGCATAAGCCTCCTGTTTGACGTTCCGGTTTGACCTCTGCCTGTTACTGCCCTGCTACAGCGCATGGAGGACCATGAGCAGAAGCAAAACTATTTGCTTCAGGGGTTTCATAATCTGACCCGCAAGCTTGAAACTTCGCCGCAGCCAATCAGACCAGTTGCCTCTTCCCCTGTGGGTTCCCCTGCTATGTGGGGTGATTCTGCTAGACCCCAAGAACCCAAGATTGCTTTTCCGGATAAATTCAGTGGGGATAGAGCAAAATTTTTTGTCTTTAAAGAGGCATGTAAATTATACCTTGGTTTCTTCCCTCACTCGTTTCCAACAGGTGAGGAGAAAGTAAGGTTTGTCATGACCCTATTACAGGGTGATCCCCAAATTTGGGCTCTTAGACTGCCCGCCTCTGATCCAGCCCATTTTTCCTTAGACACTTTCTTTGAAACCATGGCCATACTTTACGATGACCCGGACCGTGCCTCTTCGGCCGATACCGCGATTCGTAAGTTCCGCCAGGGAAAAAGGGATGCGGAGGTGTACTGCACCGAGTTCCGCCAGTGGGCAGTAGAGACCGGGTGGAATGATATGGCTCTACGTAGCCAGTTCAGAATAGGGCTGTCTGATCCGGTTAAAGACAGTCTTGTTAATTACCCTCTGTCCTCTAACCTGGACGATCTCATGTTCCTTGCCATCCAGGTGGATAGGAGACAGAGGGAGAGAAGGGGTGAAAAGGGAAAATTTCCCTGGGGCTTGCAGTGATAAATCCGCCTTAATTTCTTCTGGTAAATTCTTTAAGGCTACTGTGCCCTCTCCTCAGGAGGAACCTATGCAAATAGGTACTTCTCATCTGACACCTGAGGAAAAGGCTCGTAGGTGCTCCATCTGCCTATATTGTGGAGAGAAGGGTAATTTTCTAAACTTTTGTCCTAAGAGGCCGGGAAACTCCCAAGCCTAAATGGAGAAGGGGAGCTCCATTTGGGTACAGGAGTTTCCTCTCCCCAATCTGCCTCAAGGATTCTGTTACCGGTCAAGTTAACCTGGCCTACAGGCTCTGTGTTGGTGTCTGCTTTTGTGGACTCTGGGGCGGAGGGTAATTTCTTAGATGCTGCTTTTGCAGCCAGACATAATATTCCTTCGGTTTCTTTAAGTGTCCCCATGAATATATTAGCGGTGGACAAGAGACCCTTAGGGTTAGGGAAAATTTCAAGTAAAACCGTGTTTTTATCCATGTGTATAAATAATCTCCACCATGAGATGATAGCCTTTTTCCTCTTTGAATGTGCCTCTTCCCCCCTTATATTAGGGTTACCTTGGCTCCAGGTCCATAACCCCCTTATTGATTGGGTGGGTGGGGAGGTTATTCAGTGGGGGTCTCAGTGTGGGGGTGTTTGTATTCCTCCGGTAGTGGCCACTACCATTCTAGAAGGGTTACCATCTGCCTACTCTGGTTTTTCTGATGTGTTTTCTAAAAAGGCAGCCGAGACTCTACCCCCACATCGGCAGTATGACTGCCCGATTGATCTGGTTCCCGGGTCAACTCCTTCCCGGGGTAGAACAACTCTTTCATTGCCCGAAGCCCAGGCAATGAAGGAGTATATTAAAGAAAACCTGGAGAGGGGCTTCATTAGACCTTCTTATTCCCCTGCGGGGGCGGGCTTCTTTTTTGTAGGGAAGAAGGGTGGCGGTTTTCGTCCCTGTATTGATTACAGGGGACTTAACAAGATCACTATTAAGAACCGGTATCCTCTCCCCTTAATATCTGAACTCTTTGACCAAGTCAAATTTGCTAAAATTTTTACCAAGCTTGATCTTAGGGGGGCTTATAATCTAATTCGAATCAAAGAAGGGGACGAGTGGAAGACTGCATTTAACACCGGGGACGGCCACTACGAATATCTTGTAATGCCTTTCGGCCTCTGTAACGCTCCTGCAGTGTTTCAGGAATTTGTTAACAACATTTTTCGGGACTTGTTAGGAGTATTCGTAGTAGTCTACCTTGACGATATTCTAATTTTCTCTTCCAATTTATCTGAACATCGTAAACACGTTTGTGAGGTCTTACGTAGACTTAGGGCTCTTACACACGGCCGTTCCGACCTGCGCTCCCCTGCGTTCCGTTTTTTGCTGTTCAGCCGCAGGGGAGCGCAGGAATAGACGCAAGTAATTATTTGAAATGGGGCTGTACTCACTTGTAGGCGCCGAACGCAGGAAAAATGCAGCATGTTGCGTCTGAACCTGCGTTCGGCGCCTACACGCGCCTGAGTGAGTACAGCCCCATTTCAAATAATTACTTGCGTCTATTCCTGCGCTCCCCTGCGGCTGAACGCCAAAAAACGGAACGCAGGGGAGCGCAGGTCGGAACGGCCGTGTGTAAGAGCCCTAAGAGAGAATAATCTCTATGCAAAACTGGAAAAATGTACCTTTGAGGTTGATTCTGTTCAGTTTTTAGGGTTTATAATTTCCAGCATGGGTCTAGAAATGGATCCAGGCAAGGTGAGAGCAGTCCTGGACTGGATCCAACCCCTTTCGTTACGTGCGTCTCAAAGGTTTCTCAGTTTTGCGAATTTCTCGTTGAATTTCTCGTTGCCCCCATTACCAATTTAACCAAAAAAGGAGCTGATCCCAGCTTATAGCCTCCAGAGGCTGTGCAAGCCTTTAAAATTCTTAAAAAAGAGTTCAGTTCGGCCCCTATCCTCCGATATCCTGATTCCTCTCTTCCATTCATTGTAGAAGTAGATGCCTCGGAGGTAGGAGCTGGGGCAGTCCTTTCTCAAAGGCACCCGACAACCAACAAAATGCATCCCTGTGCCTTTTTCTCTAAAAAAATTTTCACCGGCAGAGGTGAATTATGATATTGGGAACAGGGAATTGTTGGCCGTTAAGTGGGCCTTTGAGGAATGGCGCCACCTTCTGGAAGGTGCGAAGCCTCCTGTAACGGTTTATACAGACCATAAGAACCTTTTATATATAGAGTCTGCCAAACGCCTCAATCCTAGGCAAGCCAGATGGGCTCTATTCTTTTCAAGGTTTAACTTTTCTTTAACTTATCGTCCTGGATCTAAAAATGTCAAGGCGGATGCACTCTCTAGGAGTTTTGAAGCAGTTTCTCCTGACTCCAGTGAGTGTTCTCCCATCATTCCTAGGGAGATAATTGTCGCAGCCTTAGAATCTGACCTCTCTTCTTTGTTGTCCCCTGTACAGTGTTCCGCCCCTGCTGAAACTCCGTCTGGTAAATGGTTTGTACCTTAGGAACCTAGAAAACAAGTGTTGAGGGAAGTTCATGATTCTAAGGCGGCAGGTCATCCAGGTATTGCAAAGACAATCTCTCTGTTATCCCGTCATGTTTGGTGGCCATCTTTTAAGTTGGATGCTAAAGCTTTTGTTAATTCATGTCCAATTTGTCAAAGATCTAAATCCTCCCATAGTTTATCCCAGGGTCTGCTAAACCCTTTACCCATTCCTGTAAAACCGTGGTCTCACATTTCCATGGATTTTATTGTGGATTTACCTTCTTCTCAGGGGAAAACTGTGATTTGGGTGGTGGTAGACAGGTTCAGTAAAATGGCTCATTTTATTCCTCTCCCCCATCTTCCTTCTGCTAAAACCCTGACTGACCTGTTTATTACTCATATCTTTAAGTTACACGGTTTTCCTGAAAATATTGTTTCAGACAGAGGGGTTCAGTTTGTTTCTAAATTTTGGCGTGCTTTCTGTTCTTTAGTTGGTACAGAATTATCCTTTTCTTCTGCCTACCATCCCCAGACTAATGGCCAAACTGAAAGAGTCAACCAATCCCTTGAACAATATCTTCGATGTTATGTGTCCCATAACCAATCCACCTGGTCTGAACTGTTGCCTTGGGCTGAATTTGCATATAATAATGCTTCCCATTCTTCCTGGGTAATCTCCTTTTTTCATAGTCAATGGATTGCATCCCAAAGCTTTTTTTCTTTTTCTGGCTCTACTTCTTCTGTACCCTCTGCCAATGTTTCTGTAGAACAATTTTCCAAGATTTGGTCCCAGGTCCACAACTCTCTGTCCGCAGCTTCCTCAGCTCAGAAAAAAGCTGCTGACAAATCCCGTAGAGAGGCACCTCAGTACAAGGTGGGGGACTTGGTATGGTTATCTACAAAGAATATTAAACTGAAGGTTCCCTCTCTCAAACTTGGTCCCAGGTTCATTGGTCCATATCCCATCATTGCCATAATCAATCCCTCCTCTGTTCGTCTAAAATTACCTTCTAATTTCAAAATTTCTAATTCCTTTCATGTTTCCCTTTTAAAATCTGCATCTAATGTTCGTCACTTGTCTGTTCCTCCCCCAGTGTTGGTTGAAGGTCAGCCTGAATATGAGATCCAAGAGTTTCTTGACTCCCGCCTTGTGCGTGGTAAGCTACAATACCTTACTAGGTGGAAGGGCTTTGGTCCTGAACTTTTGTGTCTCAGTTGAAGATATCAAGGCTGATCGCCTCAGGAAACAATTCCACACCAAATTTCCTGGTAAGCCTGGGGGTCCAGTGGCCCCCCTAGAGAGGGGGATAATGTAATAACTTACCCCGGTAGGGGTTGTGGAGTTCGGCGGGGACGCCCATCACACTCCAAGCGGGGACGCTCGCAGGGATCTTCTGCGCCTAGGGCGCGCGCGCCGCTTCCGTCTGTGTCTTAAAGGCGCAGGCGCGCTGACGTCACACATCAGCGCGCAATGGCGCAAGTTTTGAATATATTTAAAGGGACAGTTTGTATTGTAGATTGCCCGTGATAGGATTTGTTCCTGGTGCTTTAGCTGTTGCTATTCTGTGTGAATCTGTTCCTGATTATCTGTTTTGACCCTTTGCCTGCCTGTTTGACTATTCTGATCTCTGGAACCTGACCCTTGCCTGAAACCGACCTTAACTCTGCTTAATCCTTCTGTTTGACGTTCCGGTTTGACCTCTGCCTGTTATTTGACTCCGATTCTGCCTCAACCCATCTGATTGATCACCTGGTTTTGACCCTTTGCCTTCCTGATGATTCTGTTATCCGCCTGCCTCGATCCAGCCTGTCTGACCATCCGCTTGCCTTGTCCTTTTGTACCGTGACCTTCGGCCTAAAGACTTTGCTAAACAGCTGTGCCCCTTTGCCAGCCAGAACATCTCGCCTTGCACCCCTCGTTAAGTCCAGGTGGCACCCAAGTAAGCTGAGGGCTCCTCCCGAAGCCCAACGGTGGTCACACTACTGGTGAAGCCGAGCCGAGACCAGGGTGCTTGGCATTTGTTCTGGTATCGGGTGCCGGCCGTGACAATATATTATAGAAAATTATCAGTGTGCAATATCCTCATTATAAACTAGTGCTCGCTTCAGCCATGTATATACATTTATTTATATATATATATCAATATATGTATATATATATATATATATATATATATATATATATATATCGCCCTGGCACTCTGACAGTACAGACTACAGTAGTTGGGAATGCCAGTGGGAAGGTTCTTGTTTATGGATGGAGTCAGATTTCTGACTACAAGGAACAGCTTATGAGTTGGACCCTGAAGGAACTATAAAGCATTCACCATCTGGTGCCTATTCAGCTTCTGTACCTCTGGCTGGGACAAGTCAGTTCCAGTGGAAGTAAAATAGTTATCACTGTCCCCAGACCAATATTGCTCTTTTCAGCTTTAACCAAGAAAAATTGTAACAGACAGGGTAACAACCATCCATGCATTATGACTGTTGGCAAGTGATGGCTTGTACCGGCTCATCCTCATTCACAGGGTCCTTACTATAGATTTCTCATTATATTTATTACCTATCATTCACACACTCACATAGCAAACATATATAAATTGATGCCAGTGCCATTAGTCTTAGGAGAACTGGCACATGGAAATGTTCAACTTACTCTTGATTTCCTCTGAAGACATGCAGAATATGCTGCTATTATTCATTCGAAATGTATGCCCCGTTGTTCTCAAACATAGAGACAGATCAAAATGGCACGTTGACACAACATTGGACATGTAAATCTGTTTGCAGAAAAGAAAAGGATAGTGCAGAAACAAGTTAAATATGATAGCCAAGAATGTTGCTTAGATCTTTGCTGTCCACAATACACTTTATAGAAAGCCTATGAGTAAGTGCCCCAACAGACACGAAACACGTTAGGCCTCTATCCATTAAGCCCTAATAAATGTTTTTGTACATACTGTATAGTTATCCTTGACTGATTTTTTTGGAGGAACTCACACTTTATAGAAAGGCAAACTGTACAAAAAGTTAACTGACTTGGCCTTGAATTTTAGGACCCCCCTGGGATTTGAGTTTTATTTTTTTCTGTTATTCTCATAACCAGTTCTCATCCAATGTTCCTTCTAAGCTGTGTGTTTGTGCGCGCACAGGAGGCGAGCGTATACAACAAATTGTGGTGTGCTGTGTGCACAAAGAAAATTGTGTGAAAACACAAATTGCATTTCTTTTTTGCGCACATAACTGATAAGAAATTATTGAATTTTACTGACCTCCAGTGCCTCTTCTCTGTGTCTCACTCTGATTTGCCTTTGTGATGCGCCCACTCTCTCCATGGCATTTTAAATGAAATCACTTTTTTTTTTTAAATAAATCTTTAATTTTTATTCTTAAACCCCTTCCAATGACCTCTATTTTCCTCTGCTCACAGCCGCTGATGGGGTCACTTGCTGTTTAATTAAATTCTGTATTGCACAGAATAAACGCAAACTGCAGTTAAAAAAAAACACACCCCTGACTAAGCAAGTCATGTTGCCTCTAAGGGTGATGACACATGGGGAGAATTATCACCTGCTGTTAAATCTTTACTACAGCCTACAAATCTCCCAAATATGTAATGTAAATCAACAGTGGCAAAATACATATGCACCGCTTCAGCTTTCCCAAGAACATTTTTGTGGTAGGCCATTTTTGCTATGGGTGACAAATCTCATTTGCCATTGCCTGCCCTAATATAGGAATATCAAATAGACAAACAGACAGATAGCAGAGTGACTGTTACCTCAATGTTTCTATATGATATATATGTGATATGAGCTAAGGGGGCCCAGCCTGAAGGTTAGTTAGGGCGAGATTTGGAGTGAATGCTTATTTGTGCCCTGGGTACCCCTGGAACTATAGCAGGGTGACTGTTACCCCAATGTTTCTATATATCTGTAACCTTGATATGAGCTAAGGGGGCCCAGCTTGAAGACCAGTTAGGGGGAGATTTGGGGTGAGTGCTTATTTGTGCCCTGGGTACCCCTGGAATTATAGCAGGGTGACTGTTACCCCAATGTTTCTATATATCTGTAACCTTGATATGAGCTAAGGGGGCCCAGCTTGAAGACCAGTTAGGGGGAGATTTGGGGTGAGTGCTTATTTGTGCCCTGGGTACCCCTGGAATTATAGCAGGATGACTGTTACCCCAATATATCTATAACCTTGTTATGAGCTAAGAGGGCCCAGTCTGAAGGCCAGTTGGGGTGAGATTAGGAGTGAGTGCTTATTTATGCCCTGTCAACCCATTCAGACTCAATTCTATTTTCCTATTGTCTTTCTTGTACATTTCTAAAAATAAATATAAAGCTCTAGTGAAACGATGAAGCCCCACCGATTCATTTACTTCATGTGTTAACTTTAAAATGCAGAAAGGCTTTTTGTGTTAATTAAAGGTTGCCCCTCAACAGATTAATTTGTTTGCTCTCCATTTTGCCAGCAGGCAGCTTGAGAAGTGAGTGAGTGAGTGGGTGTGGGTATAAAGCATATTTGCTTTCCAAGCAATGGAGCAGGAAGGTCAGGACTCCTAAAGGGATAAGGATGAGTGCAATTTAATATAATGGGGCCTATTTTTTTTGTCCTCCTCTAATGATCATTTTTGGTTAGTAGGGGGTTCTACTAGCAACACAGCATTTAAGTATCTTAAAGTAATGGGCAAATGGAACAAGTCTCGCTATAAAAACCCCCAATGAGATATTTTATGCTAAGCTATTAATAATGATTTTGCCTTTAGCAGTGGCTGCAGAGGAGTTGCCATTTATACTGTATATTCAGGAACTCACATAAAAAGTTTTATTTCTTGGGCAACAGGCAGCGTGCAAAGTGCAAAACTGAAGCAAAGAGCAATGTTGATGCAGTCATTCAGAGTGTCATTCAGATACAGGGCAGTTCGCACATGTATATATATATATATATATATATATATATATATATATATATATATATATATATATATATATATATATATATATATGTAATATAGTCTTCTCATACACTGATTGTATTGATATATAGGAACCCAAGGGCTTTCCCCCTAAAGCTATTGTCATACCCACAGGCCCTTGGCTGCCTATACAGTATATACGTAAATACAGCCCTAGTTAGATGTGCAGTATTACATTTCATACAGTATTTTTAATCCAGCTCAAGGTTTTCAGTGCAACCTACACATACTATTACTCCATGAAATGTGCATGATCCCTAAGGGGTACAATTTTGCACCCCTTTGAGTTCTTTCCCTTTGTGGGGAAAGTTCAAGGAACTAGTGATGAGTAAATCTGTCGCTAAAAATTTGCGAAATTCGCGAAATGCAATGAAGTCAATAGGTGTCAAAAATATTTTACGTGTGATAATATTTTACACACGCGATAATTTGTTCTCATTCCAAATGCATTTGGGCGTTTTTTCTTGTGGCGACTTTTTTGTCTTGGAGACTTTGTCTCAGCAACGTTTTTGTCCAAATGCATTAAAGTCAATGGGTGTATTTTCGTATGGCTGATTTTTGCCACAGTTTCCCAAAAAATTCACAGATGGCAAAGTGGGTGATTTCAGCATGAATCCATGCCTGCTGAAAAAATTCACTCATCACTACAAGGAACCCCACAGTGTGTGGCATCAATAGCCGCTACATGTCAGTAAGTAGTGCTGCTCCAGCAGACTTCTGCACTGAAATCTGTTTTTCAAACTGATTTTTTTTACATTTAATTATTAAAATCTGAAATGGATCTAGACATATTGTCAGTTTCCCAGCTGCCCCCAGTTATGTGACTTGTGCTCTGATAAACTTCAGACACTGATTACTGCTGTACTGTAAGTTGGACTGATATCACCCCCTCCCCTTCCCCCCAACAGCCTAACAACAAAACAATGGGAAGGTAACCAAATAGCAGTTCCCTAAAACAAGATAACAGCTCTCTGGTAGATATAAGAACAGCACTCAATAGTAAAATCCAGGTCCCACTGTGACACATTCAGTTACATTGAGTAGGAGAAACAACAGCCTGCCAGAAAGCAGTTCCATCCTAAAGTGCTGGCTTTTTCTAAAAGCACATGACCAGGCAAAATGACCTGAGATGGATCCATACACGCCAATATTATAAATTTAAAAAAAATACACTTGCTGGTTCGGGAATGAAATTTTACATGGTAGAGTAAATTATTTTAACAGGGTGCAACTCAAAATGCAGCTGCAATGATCCTCCCCTATAAAATCCAGCCCCAAGGTTAGGGAAGCTCTGGCATTGGGGAAACTGAATATCTGGGACACTTATATTTTCTGGGACACAGCAGAAGCTATTTAAGTGGGCACCCACAATGATGCTGAAATTCTGGCGAAAACACGGCGATTTGCTTCTGCTTTAGTTTGCACTTGTGAATGAGTGCTAGAGATAGGATTGGGTATGCTCATTAGTGTAAATAAGTCCCTGCACCCCCTAAAGGTTTTCCAAAGCGCACTGTGTAGCTATTCCCACATCTGGTAGCAAAATGTCTCATTATTACTGATTAGTGAGCCATTTATAGGAATATGTTCACAAGTACAAAGGTTTGATGTGACAAGCAGCGGTGGGCAGTCTGGGGAAATGGCACTATGGGAAGTTGAGGCTTCTCATCTAAAACAGGAAAAAAGGAATGTTCTGCAGAAGCAAACTCAATATCATCTATGTCATTCTTAGACAATGCATAATTAAAAACATGGATATCCTGTCTCTAATTCTATTTTCCCCTTCAAATATGTTGATATAGAAAAAACAAAACATAAGCATCTATGGACTAAGCATCCTTAACAATTGTATGGCCAGTGTATGGGCCCCTAGAGAGCTAGAGAGAAAAGAAAACAGGTATCCTTTAATTGAAGAAAATGATACATAGTGATTCTTTTTGAGCATGGGGTGATGACAACTCAGAGGATATTATCATAGCTCCCAACATTTTGGAAATAAAAAGAGGGACAAAAAAGTTGCATGTTTTTGACCTCGCCCATTTTTGTGGCCACACCCCCTAATTACCATGTTCATTTTACAAAAAAAATTTCAGTTATTACAGTTTTGCCAACGAAGGTGAATTGCCCTTTAAGCAGTGAGACTAACTTCTCCCAATGGACCTGTTATCTTATATTGTTAAAATTACTTATTTGCTTACCTCGAAATTGTTACAAAAGTATCTTATCTGAAGCTGTGGCTGTTCTGGGCTCTCTGCCAAAAGCCAATTAAGTTGGAAACTTTGTTTATTTTTATGGCTGTTCATTGCAGAGAAAAAGGGGACTTTCCAGTACAAATGAGGGACTGCGGGTTGAGCTGTCAAAAGAGAGACTGTCCTTCTAAAAACGGGACAGTTGGGAGGTACGTTTATTATATCAGGCATGGGGAGTAAGGATGACCCACAATTGCATCAGATAAAACTCTCCTGAGTGGCACAATTACACTGGAATTGTGGGGAATACACTGTATTCTGGGTAAAAAATGACAAATGATGTCCAAACTGGATTTTGGTCATCAATAGACCCATATTTAGTCACAGCAGATGCTGACAACTGATTTCTGTCCATATCAGTATTATTCCACTGCTTCGTTTTTGATTTAAAAAATGTTAAACATTTCTCGGGATAGAATATCCGGGGACACAGTCTGAAAACTGGTTACTGTCCCTGGAACAATAGGCAGTTACAGAAAACAACTTACACATTTCAATGCCACTAAAGTAGGGTATTTCTATTATTTAGTCCACCGCCTGTAAATACTCACAGCTTGGCTTTTACTGTCTTGGCTATTACAGACTCAGTCTCACTGTTCTACCTCCTCTTTATGGGGTTATTGTTCATTTTATATGCAGCTCAAAGAAGTCTCCACATTTATAGAGAAGCAATAAAGCTATACAATTGGGAACATATTTTTCCCACTTAATGGAAGAACTTGACTCGGAGGTCAGCAAGACATTTTATGCACAGGAATTTAACGATGGAACACAATTTTAGAAGGGTGGATGGGAAGATGCAGAGAAAAAAATGATGTTGTATGAAAGAGGCCACTTCTTCTTCTGTACAGTCTGGTATAGGAACAAATCCTACAGGAGGCCTTAAAGAGATACTGACACCAGAAAATAACATTTTATTTATCTATCATGACATTGTCTTTGAATGCTGTTTATAATTTTGCCATAAAAGTATTTGCCTGATGCTTTTACATTACCTTTCTTACCCCCCATGTTCCTCTATGAGTGGGCTGCCATATTTGTGCAGCAGTAATCCATTAGCATTAGAAACTCTAACTGACAGGTTAAGAAGGGACAGTCAGGTTTAGGTATCGGTAGTGTCGGTATCACTTTAAAGGACAAGGAAAGGTAGAATTGATTTGGGGGTGGCAAGTTGTTGGGCACCCCATGTGATTCTAGTTGCAATTAAGTGGCCTTGGACAAGATGAAGCAGCTAGTGATGGGTGAATCTGGCCTGTTTTGCTTCAGCGAAAATTCGCAAAATGGTGAAAAAAGGCCGAAATGCATACGTCTACGAGCGACAATTTTTTTTTTACATGCAACTATTTTTATGGGTCTATAGGAGTTATTTTTAGGGGAAAACTCATCACTAGAAGCAGCTACTTCAATTGGCTCTTTTTTTTCAGCTATTCTGTAAATCCACCCCTCACAGGCTCCCTGTTCCCCCAGGCCCAGCAAGCAATTCCAACTGATGTGCTACACAATAGCGACCAACTGGAAACAACTGGCTATGAACCATGGCAACACTATGATACGCACGGATAAAAGCTCATGGTATCTACAAGGAGGTAGGACTCAAATGTTCCACCAGGAGCAATAAGAAAATCGAGCAATCAAGAAAACCTCTCTTTCTGTCGATCTGGCACACTCATTGTTAATAGAGAAGGGAGGCTTTCCGTTTGAGGCATCCCTAAGTAAGCATGCTGTCCATTTGTATTCAGTGAAGGTTATATCAGGCAGAGATGAGAGCAGATCAGATTCTCACAGTGGCATTCAGATCAGCTGGCAGCCACCCAAATTAATACAGCAGGAATTAGCCAGAGCCATTCCACAGTTCAGCACATGGGCAGCTCCGCAAATGCTGAACGTGTCAGAGACTATTAGATGCACAGCAAGGACACATTGAAAGGAAGTTCCCTTGACTTCTAACCCTGCATCCAGACCTCGCCCATTCAGAGAAGTCTTGAATGTTAGCCAGCAAAAGCAGTACAATGGAAGAGAATGCAAAGAGTTAAAGCAAAGGAAGGGGCCCAGGTAGGGCTTTAGTCTGTGCAGCAGTATGTTTCGAGCTAACGTATTCAATGCTGTTAGCATTGTGCATCACAATGATATAATCAGCCTATAACATTAGCTTTTATGGCAAACAAATATTTTCTGGTTGTTGATTTCCTACAATCCCACCCAGAGCACACTGAGCATGTGCAGTGCCACTGACACACTAAAGATGTCCGAAGATCCAAGATAGGGAGCTGCTGTGTGAAACCTGTAAAAGCCTGTCACTGTTATAGGACTGCTGAACCTCTGGGCTGTCACAATAGTATAAAAATACAGAAATTCTAGCCATATGACTTTTTACAATTTAGTTTCCCTTTAATATCTTGAAATAAATGAAAATGAAGTGGTTCATTTCTAGTTTATGAGCTGGCATTTTCAAGGAAGTGGATAATTTGTGCACTATATGCGATTTTTAGGCTGCGGTACTGGAGGGGTTATTAAAAATTTATTTACACCTAGAAACCTGCTGTTTGTAGTTTACTTGGAATCTTTTGTAAGCAGAAAGAAAAAAAAAATGCAAACAGCCTATATGTCTTCATCTGTTTGAAGTTTGGTGAAATATAGGGGTCATGTAGCTGAGCCTCCCCCAGTGGCAAATATTTCAGCTTTATGGTATCCATGTTGCATGATGAGAATTTAAGAGCAAATTTAAAAAAAAAAACGTAAAGCCATAAGACCGCAATTACGTCGTCTTTTGAGATTTGTGTTGTCACCCCCAGGCCATAACGCCATGGCCTTCAGTGTAGATAACAAGAAGCTCTTGGAAGAGTCTGTATTCAGCGGTGGACTAATGAGCAATGTTCTGTACAATAATAACAACACATACACGTATTCCTTATCCCCAATACTCAGGACATGAGACTTTTGCTGGGATTCCAAAACAAAACTTCCTCCCTCTCTGCTACTTCACCCTCTATATCTCTTTAATATAAAATAAACAATAGGGTGTATTTACTATGGGCTTGCTGCAAAATTAAGCCCCTTATAATCACAATCCCATTTGTGCCTTACCATAGCTGGGCTGCACCCTGTGCATCGTTCTAGGTTAAAATGTGTGTGCAAGGTGAAGAGTGCAGTACACCAAGGAAGTCCTGTTCTTAGAGGGGTTGTTCACCTTTAAATCAATCTTTAGTATGATGTAGAGAGTGATATTCTGAGACAATTTGCAATTGGTTTTCATTTATTATTATTTATGTTTTTTTAGTTATTTAGCTTTTTATTCAGCAGCTCTCCTGTTTGCAATTTCAGCAGTCTGGTTGCTAGGGTCCAAATTGCCCTAGCCACTATGCATTGATTTGAATTAGAGACTGGAATATGAAAAGTAGCAATAACAATACCTTTGTAGCCTTACCGATCATTTGCTTTTACATGGGGTCTGTGACCCCCATTTGAAAGCTGGAAAGAGTCAGAAGAAGAAGGCAAATAATTCAAAAGCTATATAAAAAAAACAATGATGGCCAATTAAAAAGTTGCTTAGAAATAGCCATTCTATAATATACTAAAAGTTGATTTAAAGGTGAACCACCACTTTAATTCCTACCCTGGTGGCAGTTGCAAGTGCAAGCAGCGTGCGATAGAGACAGGTGCAACTCTCTGCACACCATTCCAAGGGCCCTTATGTATAATAGTATTCTCTGGCATACCTATGCATTCTGGTCCCATAGATTATCCCACTGACTAATTTAAGAGGGCACCATGACTTCATAACCCTACTGTATGAGTACGGTACATAGGAAAAATCAAGTAGGCAAGTAAACAGTCAATAACAAACAATATTCTTTCCAGTAGGAGAATAGGTTAACAAACACAAGTAGCAGAGCATAATAGGAGAAGTAGAAGGCCCTCTTTCCTTTCTGAAGGCTTGAGAAACAATCGATACATCAGGTTGCTGGAGAGATCCAGTGAGTAACACAGTCATTCTCTTTACAGGTGGGTCTTCAGGGATCATTTCAAGGCTTGGAGATAAGTGGAGAGTGTGATACTGTGTTACAGGGAGTTCCAGAGCATGGGGACCCGGAAGGAGCTGGCAGGGGCTGCATTAAGGGCCCTGAATGTTACCGTTAAAGGACCAGTAACACCATAAAGTGGAAATATTTTTTTTTACATTTGATCTGTCCAACCAGCACCTCCAAGAATACAATTTCTTGGCAACAAATTAAGATTTTCTATAGTGCTGGAGAGATCTATGAATAAATGCACTGAGGGTATCAGTTATTTGTTGTGTCAACCTGTGTCCTGTTGCCCCATTTCAACTTGAAGGGGTAACCCATGGCCACACAGCAGCATAGTTATATAAATTATATTTGAGCCTGAAGCAAACAGTTTCCACCAGTGAATAGTAACAATATATTTAAACATATAGAAAGCTCCTTCTTTGGTGTTAATATATGTCTGGAACTGCCCTAGTCATCGGATCTATGTCTGGCCCTTTTACTTGCAGATCCATGCAGGACAGTCTATACAGGCACCCATGGACCATCCCCTGAAAGCTACTGCCTTAGGGTGCTTGTATAATAGTAGGTACCTTATCCTATTTTTGAATATAATACAAGAGAAACTACAGAGAAAGCAAGCAAGAGATTTGCAGAGGAGAGCAAGAGATATGGTCGGTCAGATCCATCTGCATTGAGAAAAGATTGAAGTGGAATGGGGACTTGGACAACATAGGCTGCTGTACTCTAGTGAGGACATAAAGTTTTTGGTACAAGTTTTGACTGTTTCTATGCCAAAAAAAACAGCCCATTACCACACTGATTTGCAGATGAAAGTGGCACAATTTGGCATGTGTCTGAAAGTGGGGAATAAACAAGAGAGAAATAGCTTGTAGGGGTGACTAAAAGGTGTCAATAATTTTAAGAATAATTTTAAGGACTGGAGTTTAAAGGTATGGTGCAAAGGCCGATTGCCTGACTCTTGGAGAGAGTTTTAGGGAGAACTTAGACATGCAAGTGGAAATAGAAGGCCAAATCCATGACCCAGGATAGTACCAAAGAGTAGTAGGATACACTATATGGCAAAAAGTATGTGGACACCCCTTCTAATGATTGTGATTGGCCATTTAGACCATACCAAGTACCACTACATCATACAATAACTCAATAACATCAGGATAATAACCCCATGCACAAAGCCAGTTCTGTAAAGAATGGGTTTGCTGAGATGGTTAGAACCTGATTGCACAGAGTCCTGACCTCAACCCAACTAAACCCCTGTAGGATGAATTGGAACCCTTACTGTGAACCAGGCCTAATCCCCAACATCAGTGTCCAACCTCACTAATGATCTTGTGGCTGAATGGTAGCAACTAGGGACAAGAAACCACCAGTACACTCATGCCTTTTCGCTGAAAGAAACCCGGTGCTCAGCCTAGAGGGTCAGCACTCACCAAACCATGAAATTTAAAAAAAATGCTGGGACAACAGGATAACTGCAAGTGGGGATATGTTCTTACAAATGTTGCATCACCAGAATAAGCATGAAGGGGTGATATCCCCTCTTGCAATTACCCTGTTGTACTGGTACTTTTTGTAAATTTAAATGGCAGCAACTACAAGCAACAATGTTCCAACATCTAGTGGGAACGTCCTATTAGGGGCTGTTATAGCAGAAAAGGGAGGGGCAACTTCATATAAATCAGATCAGACCAATCAGGTTTGGGCAGGGCTGGGCCAAGCTAACTGGGTGATCTAGGTAACCCGGCCAGCCATCTCGCTCCACCACCCCATTGTGTGCCCTCGCATGTGCCATGATGTCACCAGAGGGGGAAGTGGTGGGCCTGGGGAGAATGGCTGAGGGGTAGGGAGCGAACAGTGACTAGAGGTAGGCAGAAAACCCTTTAACAGGTACCTGCCCAGCACCCCCTATTGTTGTACCATTGGCAGGTGCCTCTTATGACTACCCTTAGTTCCAGCCATGGGTTTGGGAATAAGATATTGGACAGGCAGGTGCCCTGATACTTCTGCCCATATTGTATAGAGCTGAGCAGCAGTGATCTGACTTGACCACTGAATGAAGTCCTGGTTGAAAATTATCATAGTGGTACATTTCCAACCAGCTTTATAATGCTGTTGTAAGCCCCCCTGTATAACAGACAACTATACTTCATTGCAACACCCCCATTGAGAGAAAATGTATGTATATGACAAATTGCTAAAATGCGTACAATATAAACCTGCTGCGGCAACGGGTCTTTATCTGAAATATTCCAGCACGTGAACCAACTCATTGGAGAAATATTTCAGCACCCCCCACCCTCGTCTGCCTGCATTCTAATTGCACAGGAGCTTTATGTACTTTTTATGAGGGATAAAAGTCTTAAAAACGACATAGGTAATTATAATAAACTGCATTATGGAGCGTAGAGCTGTGCTGCTAAATAGAAAGTAATAATAGACAGCCCACTCATTTCTCTACCATTTGTATAGCATGAAGTACTGTATAAAGGGGGGTGGAGAACCCAAAAATATATGTTCTGTTCATTAGCAAAACATCATGTCTAAAGCAAGAAAACTTCCATTATTTCTGGCTTGCTAAAACAAATTAGACCCAGAATCAGTGGCATAACTTGCAGGTGCTGGGCCCCCTACAAAAAAATCTTTGGAGGTGCTCGGTACTCAAAAAAAACCCGATGGGTGCACATATTTTAAAGTTAAAGAGATACTGTCATGGGAAAACAATTTTTTTTCAAAATGAATCAGTTAATAGTGCTGCTCCAGCAGAATTCTGCACTGAAATCCATTTCTCAAAAGAGCAAACAGACTTTTTTATATTTAATTTTTAATTCTGACATGGGGCTAAACATATTGTCAATTTCAAAGCTGCCCCAAGTCATGTGACTTGTGCTCTGATAAACTTCAATCACCCTTTCCCCCCCCCCCAGCAGCCAAACAAAAGAACAATGAGACGGTAACAAGATAACAGCTCCCTAACACAAGATAAGAGCTGCCTGGTAGATCTAAGAACAACACTCAATAGTAAAAACCCATGTCCCACTGAGACACATTCAGTTACATTGAGAAGGAAAAACAGCAGCCTGCCAGAAAGCATTTCTCTCCTTAAGTGCAGGCACAAGTCACATGACCAGGGGCAGCTGGGAAATTGACAAAATGTCTAGCCCCATGTCAGATTTCAAAATTGAATATAAAAAGATCTGTTTGCTCTTTTGAGAAATGGATTCCAGTGCAGAATTCTGCTGGAGTAGCACTATTAACTGATGTGTGAAAAAAACATGTTTTCCGATGACAGGATCCCTTTAAAAAGTGGCTGGGGAGGGGGTTCCCCCAACCTCCCGACAGTAGGGTCTGCTTCCTCTATAGTTATGTGGCTATGCTAAATGAGAACTAAATTATTGGCTGAATGAATGATCATCTGCATTTACCCGACAGAATTGGGCACTCTGTTCTTTTAGTTATGTAACCTGCTTTCAAAAGTTAAGCAAAACAAACAGCAATCTTACAGCAAATAAATTATTTATAGGCACTGGGGTCTTACATGGGGAGCCACACAGAAATGGGTTTAATCCTCCTTTGGGAAGACGCTGGGCTTCAATGACTGCTACAGTTTGTTTAGCCCTGCCACTCCCTTATGTGAGCTGTAGATAGAGCAGGAAAAGTGCTGATGTCCCTGTATAAATCTGCGGAGCTAAATCCCCCTGTGTCAGCTGCGTGGGACATTCAGGCCCTTTTTGATAATCCACATTCTTCCCTGGTCTCCTTCTCTATGATCGAGATAATCCTCCCCTACAAGCAGGTCGTCCATCCAGGGCTTTGTGTGTTTCCATCTCAGACACTGTAATTACTGGGCCTTTGGCCTGCTATTATTATTATGTGTTAGAAGGCCTGACGTTCAATGAAAGCCATCCACCAAAATAACAGAATTGATATGGGGGAAAAAATTAGAACTTGGTGCCCCATGCACACACATCTCTGTCTATCTATGATTTGCTTTAATAAACTCGCTGGTAGAGCTGCACAACATAATGTAGGGAATAGGGATGCACCGAATCCACTTTTTTGGATTCGGCCGAACCCCCGAATCCTTCACGAAGGATTCGGCCGAATACCGAACCGAATCCGAACCCTAATTTGCATATGCAAATTAGGAGTGGGAAAGGGAAAACATTTTTTACTTCCTTGTTTTCTGACAAAAAGTCACGCAATTCCCCTCCCTGCCCCTAATTTGCATATGCAAATTAGGATTCGGATTCGGTTCGGCCAGGCAGAAGGATTCGGCCGAATCCTGCTGAAAAAGCCCGAATCCTGGCCGAATCCCGAACAGAATCCTGGATTCGGTGCATCCCTAGTAGGGAACTCATAGTCTAACGGTGAGTCCAGGGTTCAGGATGTTTACGCAGGCATTGATTTAATAATATATTTTTTTTGGTTTGGGGGGTTGAAGTCAAACTTTATTGTGTTGTGTTTATTGTGTAGCTATTATCTGGTTACCAAGCAACCAGGCAGGGGTTATACCTCCAGTCCAGGTGTTAAACTTAATGTAGACAAAGGGTCTCTCACACTTATGATAAAGAACATGGAAAGTCTAATACACTGGGGGTGACAATTTGTTAAGCACCCACCAGTGTGTTGAAAAAAGAAACTGTGGTAGTCCAAGGATCTCTCTTGGATCAAGTGCCATCTTACTAGTATTAGCCCTACTCTGCATGCACAGATCTACTAGTGAGTTGGGGCTGTGCAGGTGCAATATCTTCCTACTAGCGGTATCCAGTGGGCATATTGACTGTGCCACCATCTGACTGAGCATGGGGATAATCTGTTTGCATTGGCATGTTGGGGCAACTTTACAACTGGGGTGGGGTGGCCTCCATGGTTAAGATGGTGGGCCCTTGAGTGACAACCCTCTGTTGGGGCCCAAACACCCCTATCTGACACTGTTGGCACCACCAGTGTATTAGCCTTTTCTTGTACCTTAAATTTCAAACTGAAGGAAGACAAATGGCAGTATAGGGGCATGCTGTACAATTGTTGCCCCTCTGACCTGGCCCTAAGATATTTATATAAACCATATAAGGTGTCTTGAAGGAAACACATTCTTACAAGTACATGATAATGGAGAATTATATTTAAATACAAATTAATATTAGGAATCCAGTGCATAGAATTCTAATAATCTTTAAATAAAGCCCTAAGTTGAGAGGTTGAGATTTATGCTTGGTACAGAGGGAAATTTGCATCTAATTACAGGCTACAACTGCTAGAGACTTGTTTTATATTCTCCTTTTGGTTTGTTAAAGGAGAAGGAAAGGTACCGAAGCAGTTTATTGCCAATAGATTAGCCACAATAGTGCAAGCTATAACACTAGTTATTCTGCGGAATGCTTTACCATACCTGAGTAAACTGCTCTAGAAACTCTCTCTGTTTGTTTAGGATAGCAGCTGCCATATTCATATTGGTGTGACATCACTTCCTGCCTGAGTTTCCCTGCTCAGTCATAGCTCTGGGCTCAGATTACAACAGAGAGGGGAGGAGGTAAGGGGAGAGGAGCAAACTGAGCATGCTCAAGCCCTGCCCTGGAGGTTTAAGCTGAAAACAGGAAGTCTGATACAGAAGCCCATGTGTACACAATAGAAGGAAATGAATGCTGTGTTTCTTTTGACAGAGGGCTCAGAGAAGCATTCCTTTGAGGGTTTACTGGTGTATTTATATAGACCTTTGTGATAAAGCTTACTTAATTTTAGTCTTTCCTTCTCCTTTAAAGCTTTTTCCATGGCCTTTAATACATCTCTTTATAGCAAGCCCAGGCAGCCCAGCTCAGAGACCCTGCAGGTCAAAGTCAAATTATTCCCATATTTCAGTTATAGGGACCAATGGTTACTTTGTGGTTCCTCATATTTTACCTGCTAGCATGCACTACATTTCTTCCACTGCTGGAAAATATATATCACATAGATCCCTCTCCAGAGATGAAAAAGGAATAAACCAATATACCCATAGATCTCCTCAGAAATATAAACAGATACATCTTTCATTCTTTCATTTCCATTCTTTAATTTGTCCAGTGTTTAATAAACAAGTCAATCTGCAGAGTTGTGTAGCAGGGTTGGCGACCACATCTGATCCAGTTTCTGGCTCCTGGACAAGAATCCCCAGCCAGGAACATGCATAGAGGAAGCCAACTTAGTCCTCTATTTCACTGCATATGCTCCAGGTTAGATATCTATGTCCCAGAGCCAGAAAGCAGATTGCCAAAATTCTTCTCTCTAGTAACAGCTAGTGATGAGCGAATCTGTCCCATTTCGCTTTGCAGAAATGGGTATTTTTTCTTATGGCAAAGTCATGCCTGGCGAAAGCATTTGCTCATCACTAGTAACAGCTAAGATACCCATTCATGCCTTCATCTTGTCCCACCTAAAAAACTGCAGCTTCCTACATACTGCCCCCTAACTCCCATCTCTCCCCACTTCAGTCTGCATTAATTTCAACTGCTGGAATTCTCCTCTTCTTACCTAAATAGGAACAGGATACTCCACTTTCAAAAAAAAACTGCAAGAAGCCAATGGGCTAGCTGACCCAAAAGCACTAACAAGGACCAGGTTTGGGTTGTTAAGCTATAAATATCCCATTCACTGTTCTGACTGCTGAACATTCTCACTTACACCAAACCCTAGAAACAGCACAGGGCCTTTCCATGGTGCTGAACCTGGTCTTTGTTATGGCCTCTCTACATCAGGGATCCCCAAACTTTTTTTTACCTATAAGCCACATTCAAATATAAAAAGGTTTGAGGAGCAACACAAGCATGAAAAATGTTTCCGGGGCGCCAAATAAGGGGTGTGATTGGTTAATTGGTAGCCACTTTGTTAACTTGCAGACTACAGCGGGCTCTGTTTGGCAGTACATCTGGTTCTTATGCAATAAAAACTTGCCTCCAAGCCTGAAATTAAAAAATAAGCACCTTCTTTGAGGCCACTGGGTGCAACATTCAATGGTTTGGTAAGCAACATGTTGCTTGGGAGGAGCCACTGGTTGGGGATCACTGCTCCACATAGTTCTGAATCTGGTGTTTGTAACAGACCCCCTCCATGGTGCTGAGTCTGGTCATTGCTAAAGATCCTCTGCATGGTGCTGAATCTGGTCATTGCTAAAGACCCTCTCCATGGTGCTGAGTCTGGTCAGTGCTAAAGACCCTCTCCATGGTGCTGAATGTGGTCATTGCTAAAGACCATCTCCAGAGTGCTGAACCTGGTTATAGCAACAAATGGAAAAGAAAGCTGCCCATTAAAAAATATAATACACTCAATATTATTATTAACATGTATTTATATAGCGCCAACATATTGCGTAGCACTGAATATGATACTTTATACCATTTATATAAATACCCTGTACTCAGAGACAATCACCCAAGTGACTAGCTCCATAGCACTGTTAGTGTGGGTAGCTAGTGATATAACTAGAAGTTGGGCCCCACAGTAAAATAATTGTAGGGCCCCCAAACACTTTGTCAGTAAGACATTTTACATTTTTCATTACATCATCAGTCAATGGCCTTATGGCCCCCTATACTTGGGGAAATGCAGCAGTTACAGGTTCTAATTTCTCTATAGCCACTCCACTAGTGGTAGACCATTGTGATAACACAGAGCACTCTGCCTTTATCATTTAGGGCTATTCCACACGGGGAGATAGCCACGCGTTTGCGGTCGCGGCGACAAAGCGCCGCGACAGTCGCCGCGACCGGCGCAGGCGACAGTTTTGTATGGGCGCCTATGTAAAAACGCCTGTGCTAACCACACGAGGCGATGCGCTTTTCAACAGTCGCCTGAAAATGCCTCGCCAGGCTTTTTCAGGCGACTGTTGAAAAGCGACCGCAAACGCGTGGCTATCTCCCCGTGTGGACTAGCCCTTATATGGTAAAACCTGATTGTATTCTCATCAGAAAATTTTATTTCATTCTACTCTGGAAAAAAATTGTAGCCATTTGCGATTAGTACGGAGTGGGGGGTTTCTAGATTTTTTTTATATGATTCACCAAAGCATTATCACCTGCGGGTGCACACCTCTGCATTCCGCTCATAAAAAGCACACACTCCGGAGGCCCGTGACTCACGTTCCTTGCACGGCAGGTGAGACCCTGTATGGAAAGGAAATGTGCTATATAGAACGGAATGCAGTGAACAGGGACAAAAGACTTCAGAGAGCATTCAGAAATAAGATGATTGGATTTTATTAGTAGCAGACGGAGGCATGGCTTAAATTAACCTCTTCCACCCCAGGGGCCATTGCCAATGAAGTCACATGGCTCCTAGAAGAGCTAATAATACTCACTGTATATTTGTACCACCCAATTCCCTAATAAATAATAGTATAATAAAAAAACACCATGAGGCCTGGAGGATACACTAAACACCAAAGGTTCATATATTTCATAGGGATGCACCGAATCCAGGATCCGGCCTTTTTCAGCAGGATTCGGATTCGGCCAAATCCTTCTACCAGGCAAACCGAATCCGAACCCTAATCTGCATATGCAAATTAGGGGTGGGGAGGGAAATCACATGACTTTATGTCAGAAAACAAGGAAGTAAAACATTTTTCCCCTTCCCATCCCTAATTTGCATATGCATATGCAAATTAGGATTCAGATTCGGTTCGGTATTCGGCCGAATCTTTCACGAAGGATTCGGGGCCCGAATCCAAAATAGTGGATTCGGTGCATCCCTAATATTTCAATATCACTTCAAAGGGGTGGGTAACCTTTAAAAGGTCTTTTAGTATGCTGCAGAGAGTGATATTCTTGGACAATTTGCTATTGATTTATGTTGTTTGAGTTTTTTAAGTTATTTAGCTTTTTATTTGGCAGATCTCCACTTTGCAATTTCAGCAGTCTGGTTGCTAGGCTCCTAATTACCCTAGTAACCATGTACTGATTTGAATCAGAGACTAGAATATCAATAGATGAGGGACTGAATAGAAAGATGAGTAATACAAAGTAGCAAAAACAATAAATCTGTAGCCTTATAGGGAATTTGTTTTTATATGGGGTCAGTGACCCCCATTTCAGAGCTCGAGAGACAGCAAATAATTTTAAAAAAATGAAAAATGAAAAAAACTGAACAATGAAGGCCAATTGAAAAGTTGCTTATAATTAACCATTCTATAACATACTAAAAGTTAACTTAAAGGTGAACCAACCCTTTAAAGAACAAATAAACCCCTAATAAAACATATTGCATAGAAATGAGTCTCATCGTACACCAGCTCAATACAAATAAAATATTCAGCTCATAGCTTCTGGGAATGATTCACTGACAAATACACTAGCCTGGGATGAGGGCCACTTTGCCTCTTCAGTGCCAAACTGATTTTTAGGGCAGAGTGTGGAACATACCTACATCACCCACAGCACCCACCACTTTATATAAGGGATGAGAGCCCAAAAATAACTTTTATGTCTATTGATAGAAAATGTAATTCTAAGCATCTTTCCAATTTACATTGTTTTCAAACTTTCGGCTGCTCAGGGCTATAAGTTGTAACCAAATGCACATAGACAAAGAAATGTGTTAAGTTGCTCTTTAACAACCTTGCAGGCCAAGGACCCGTTTTCTGGTGATACACAATAAATCTTGGGCACATGAGGCAGTTTCTACATACAAGACTATCAACAGAAACAGCCACATGTTTATTATGCATAACCTTATATTAACATGCCTATAAGACACTAAAATGGCTACATCTTCCCCTGCAGATAAAGATACTGTATATACATTTGTCAGTTGGACAACAGCTGAAATTGACTGCCCAGAAAGTGTGTTCAATGAAGGACATCTCATATGTCTGGGGGAAGACCATAGTATAGAACCTGAAGCTTGCAAGCAGATTGATCGTCCTTATTTAGGTACAAAGATTGCAGTGTGTTCATTAAATGTATTGGGAAAAGCCATTTATTGCTGGGAAGGGGGTGAGTGTTTACATAGGCCCTTGGGTTAGGTAACCACTTAAATGGCTTACAGTCATTTCTTTAATTCAAATAATATCATCTGTCTAAATGACTGATATACTGGGTGATATCCCCTTGAGATCTCTGAATATATCTTACTGGACATCATTACTAGATCTCTTAAATTAGCATAAGTATATAAAGGATCTACTGCTTAACAATCTCACTGAGAATTATACACACACACATCTACATATCTAATATATGTAAAAAAATATATATATGTATACTCACATAAATATATATATATATAGAGAGAGAGAGAGAGAGAGAGAGAGAGAGAGAGAGAGAGAGAGAGAGAGAGAGAGAGAGAGGCACAAACACAGAATAATAACTGCGAAGACATGAGTTACAGTCAGATATCATCACGGTGGTGACATCGCCAACAGCTAAGACAAAAGAATGATAGAGTTCTTACTTTTCATGTTTCATCCAATAACACTGTTAAATGCATTTATAACCAAGACCAGTAAGACCAGCAGCTATACAGATGGTACTGCTGAATTACAAGACCCTCATGAGTTGGATTATGCTGGTTGTTGGTATTGTGCTGGATTATGCTGGTATTGGTGAGTTGTGGCTCACCAATATGTGTTACTTGCAAGAGGCCTCATAAATATTGCCAGGTGTTTGCATGTGCATTCAACAAGCACCAGTGACATTTATCCTGCTTGAGTTACAATAAAATAATGCCTCTGTTCATAATGGCAAGACGTTGACCTCTGTCGGTGGTGTCAATAGGGAAAAATAAAATGACAAACTCAATGAGGTACAGACATGGATGGAGCAAAATCCTTGTTGGGGAAGGGCTAGAGGTTAGGACAGGTAAAAAATCAGGCAGGAGTCCAAACTAAGCTTGGGCACGATCTAAAGAAACAGAAACCAGCTTGGGCAAGGGTACCACCATGCAGGAAATGGAAATTTAAATGCAGAAATGAGAAATGATGCAACAGCAGCAAAACGCACACAACAGCATAAAGTATGTTGCCGCATGATGATGTGCTGCGAGGGAGAAGGAAGCACAGATTTGACCAGAGGCCGTTGTGCAGAGAGGCGGCAGAGTGTGTCGGTCTCCCATTGTGCCTTACAGTACTGGATGGGGGTTGGTGTACCATATGTACATTGTTTGAAATACAAATCCAATGCTTATTCCAGGGTCCTTAAACTTGTCAGGTAAGTGGATCTCTCAAGGGCCACAATCTAAAGAAGACCTGGGTTGTCCCAAAACTTCAACTAATGAGTTATTTGTTTACTAATTTGTGTTATAGAGGATTTCTCCCTCTAAAATGGGTAAATATTGATACATTATACCAGGTATACCACTGGTTGCATCCATTCTACGCACTCAATATGGAGTCCGGCAGTGTCAGTTAATGGTGAAAAGGAGAAATATATTCACAGAGCATGAATATTCATGTTTCCATTACACAAGTCTCCGCTCCTGATGATTTATTGATGCAATACTTTCAGAGCAGATTAAAACAATAACAGTGCCTTTCTAATGAGACTGCGTGAAGAATCCTCCAGGCGCTTTGATAAATCTGCTGCCGGTTGCAGTTGACAACATAAACTCTCCTCTCAATAACCAAGCTGAACTGTAAATAGATTGAGTTTATTTTTTTTTAAAAATGCTTTTTGCCAAAAAAAGCAACAAAAAAACTTTCTATACTGGGTGGCACATAACAAGCCTGTGCCAGATACGTCAGCGGTGCTGTGTTGTCTGGAAAGACTATCCAGCATCAATCTATCAATTTAAATGCAATCTCTATGTCTGTAATTGTTTAATATTTTACAGTATGGCACGTGTAGCCTTTATTCAATATGTCAGGAGTGTTTTGCTCTGTTATACAGAGTCTCTGTTCATTACAGACAGTAAAGTTTTCTCCAACAAAGAGATCAGGGCTTCACATCAAAGGCAATAAAAAATACATTCAGTGTTTGTGCTTGATAACTTGCGGCTCATTTATCAACTGTTTGGGTCTGGTCGTTGCTGGAATAATGTAGGCATGCAACTAAATAGAAGTTGGTATCACTTAAAAACATACACTACCTAGACAAGTATGGGGACACCAACCTACCAAACATCTCATTCCTAAAACAAAGGCATTAATATAAAGTTGCCCCCCAATCTGCTGCTATAAAAGCCCCTTATATTCTGTGAAGATTTCAATTAAATGTGGCCATTAAGCCACAAGAGCATTAGTGAGGTTGGACATTGATGTTGGGGGATCAGGCCTGACTCATATTTAGGGTTCAAAATCGTCCCTGGGGGTTCAGTTGGGTTTAGGTCAGGACTCCGTTCCGGAGTCAGGACTCCGTTCAGCCCAATCAAGTTCTTCCACTCATCGCTGCAAATAAATTCCGTATGGACCCTACTTTGTGTGTGGGGGCATTTTTGGGCAAAAAGAAGAAAGTACCTCCCGCAAACTTTTGCCACAATGTAGGAAGCATGGAATTTCTCAAGAATATCATAGTATGATGTAGAGGCATTGTGTCAACAATGATAGCTGTGCCTTAACAGCCAATTTCAGTGATTACTTGCCCAGATACTTTTGGCCATATAGAGTATATCATAACACAAGGGAATTTTGAAAAATTTAGAACAAAAAAGACAGTTTTATTGTACTCTGCCATTGCTGGTCTGAAAACAGTGCTAAGTTGATGAAGCCTGTGGTGTAACTAGTGTTGCATGGGCCCTAAACTCTATAGTTAGTATAGATATGGGTATATATAATGTATGTAAAAGTAGGGAGGGGTGTGTGTAGGGATGCTGGGTTTTCATTTGGAGGGGTTGAACTTGATGACTTTGTCTTTTTTCAACCCGATTTAACTATGTAACTGTGCATCCGCTCCCCCATACTTTGTATTTGTGTCCCTCATCCTACTCACGCGAGTATAAAATCCACTTAAAGGAGACATACAGCATATCTAAGAAACTATTCCAATCTTGTAGGCAATAATGAATAATATATTGAATACATCCTTTCTATTAAATACATATAATAATACAATAATCTTTAAAAATGGCCCCTTTATTGGAGCTCCCTATAGATCTGCTGTGGTCCCTGTCTGTTTCAAATGAGGGGTAGGCCTGTCCCTGCCAAAAGAACAGTAGGAGGGGGACAGGACAGCCAATCACAGCCTTGCAGTCAAACAAGCAAAGAAAGGCTTCAGTTACCTATCAGGTCAGCCTAGTTGCTGATTGGTTCCTGTCCTACAGTACAGTGTGCTGAGTGCCACCATCTCCTCTGTACAGTCTGGGAAAGGAGGCATGTGGAACAGATGGGCAGGTTTTTGAAGAAATGTTCAATAGATCACCCAGAAATACTACTTTTTTAAGCACAATCCTTCTATATTGAAAAGAGTATAATGCACTGGCACATTCTTGAGTTTTACACAAATGTCTCCTTTAATCTCCCCCACTGATATAGCTGTATCATGGCTCTTGCCAGCCTGGATACAATCAAACACCCTCCACCCCTGGTAGTTACTCCACTCGGTGAAACAGGGGAACTGTACCCCAAAGTTTAAATAGGGCAGTTTTATAGGGGCACCATGCTACCAAAGGTAGTTAGCCCAAATGTATTTTTATTGTCCTCGGTCTTCTAAACCTCTGGATTTATATGAAAGCCCTGATACATACAGATGTTACAATCACTGCCTTTAACAGATCATTATCACACCTTTCACCATTCAAATGTATGTCGTCAGGTCCTATGCCGTGTGAAAAGTTCACTCTTCACTTTGCCTTTATGGCAACAAATGGGAACTGGTCAATCATATTTATTCTTCCAAACTGTGAAAATGTCTGCAACTGGTATCCATGCATTTAAACTGCCACTGAGCAATTACAGGCAAGGAATGTGCAGAGGGACTTTAGGTCATCTGGCAAGGCTGTGAGGGAGATAGAAATGGCATATGTGTCCAAAGGAAGCAATTAAATGAAGAGCCGAAGTCTCTCGCTAGACTTCTATGTTCCTGCGTCACATTCACATGTAATAATTACCTTTCACAGCTTTATAAGCTGACAAATCACCTCATCAACAGAGGCATTTGTTCCTGCCTGAGCGGTATGGAGCCTGTGAAAGCAAAACACGCTCAACAGAGAGATCATTTTCACTGTGTCATGTCTTATTGGAGACTTCAGCCTTTAAATCTCACTAAAAAGAAGGATCTGGATTGCCTTTGAAGGTTCAGTTGAACCATTGTCAGTTAGATATGGATTTTAGGCTCATTCACATGTTACTGATCCCACTCCAAGTGGCAAGTCCGAGGTGTGTGCCAGTATATTCTAGGATGTAGGAAGTGGTGATCCTGACTGAAGCTGCGTGGTGGTCAATGGTGGTCCTGCTCAGTAGTGGTCCTGACAAAAGTTGAGTTCCAATGTACAAGAGAAAACAGATCTTAAAAAGGTTTTGGAGATGGGGACCTGTGTGAGGCCATTAACGCCATCATTAAAACCAACCAACCAATGACAAAGCGAGGCACGATGAACTCCATCAGGAATCATGTGACACTCTTGATGAATTCTTCATAACTTGTAATTAAATTGCAAATGAAAGACTTGTGTATCTTGTTAATTTTATTTTCGCTACCTTCAGTTTTTACAGTTCAGTAGTTTAATTAATACAAAGTAATTACATACATATGTAAATTCAACAAGGTATTTAAAGGAAAAAACTGCCAGAGGAAAAAAGTCAGTAAAGGTTATAATATCAACAATTATTAGAGTAACTGCAAGGTTAGGAATTTGGAGTTTTAGAAAATTCTCATGCTCTTCATGGTTTGTTACACCGTTGCCTGGTGTCAAAACAGTTTAAATCACCTCTATTGCTGGTAAAATGAATTGTGAAAATTAACAGTGTGGCATTTTGATGTAATTCCCATTATGAACAATCAGGATTATTCTGGGGATTTTGTCCTCTATTACAAGGGGTATAAGGTACATTAGAGGAGAAGGATCTTCTCTCCCTATGGTAAGACTTATATATGGTCTATGCAGTAGAGTTGTTGTAGCCAGTACACAAAATTGGACATTGGGTGGCTAGAGAGAATCTAGAGAAGGACAACTCATTTAATGAAATAGAGGATCTCATTTGTAGATATTGGCCAGGATGGGAATGTTCTCAATACTTTATATTTCTTTAATTTCCTCTTGATGAATTAGAATTTAAAATAGAGATATAAAAGTATATACACTACATTGGCTGTATCTAAAGGAGTTAAAGGAATAGTTCAGTGTGAAAATAAAAACTGGGTAAATAGATAAGCTGTGCAAAATAAAAAATGTTTCTAACATAGTTAGTTAGCCAAAAATGTAATATATAAAGGCTGGAGTGAACAGATGTCTAATAAAACAGCCAGAATCCAACTTCCTGCTTTTCAGCTCTATAACTCTGAGTTAGTCAGCGACTTGAAGGGGGGCCACATGGTACATTTCTGTTCAGTGAGTTTGTAATTGATCCTCAGCATTCAGCTCAGATTCAAAAGCAACAGAAATGACCCATGTGAGCCCCCCTCAAGTCTCTGATTGGTTACTGTCTGGTAACCAGGGTAACAAGTCAGTGTAAACCAAGAGAGCTGAAAAGCAGGAAGTAGTGCTCTGACTGACTTGTTATACATGAAATCACTCCAGCCTTTATACATTACATTTTTGGCTAACTAACTATATTAGAAACATTTTTTATATTGCACAGCCTATCTATTTACCCAGTTTTTATTTTTACACTGAACAATTCCTTTAAGTGAAATTCCACCTTACTCAATCCATGGCACCTAAGAAAGCCCTATATATATATATATATATATATATATATATATATAGGTAAACTGGTGGTGACTGGAGCAATTGTGGTTTAGGCACAGGGCCGGAACTTGGAGTAGGCAGAAGAGGCACATGCCTAGGGCGTAAAGTTGGAGGGGAGCCAGGCACGGTACCTCTTTTCTGCATTGCCCCTAGTTTGGACCCTTGTGCTTCCACCTGCAGCAGCAATTCCAGTGCTGTGGCCACTCACGCTCTTGTTCGTGCGCACGCAAGTGGAGGGGGGAGCAACATAGTCGGCTTTATTGCCTAGGGTGCCCTTGAAAAGAAAAGACAGTTTCATTGTACTCTGCCTTTGCTGGTCTGAAAGCAGTGCTAAGTTGATGAAGCCAGTGGTGTAAGTAGTAGTGATGGGCAAATAAATTGTTGTTTCTGTCAAAAATGGTCGCACATCAATTATTTTGACGCCCATTGACTTGAATGCATTTCGCAAATGTCGGCAAAAATTTGCGAAATGCATTAAAGTCAATGGGCGTCGAAATAATTTTGACACACGACATTTTTTGACAGATTTGACCGTCACCAGTAACTAGTGTTGCATGGGCCCTGGTGCATGATGTGCATCCGCTTTCCCCTACTTTGTATAATTGCCCCTCACCCTCCTCACGGGAGTGTAAAATCCCCTTAAAGGAGACATATATGAAGACATTCTGTATATAAAGGCCCGGCACTGCTTAGGCAGTTTTATTGCCATGCCTGTTTACCTTGACAGATCTTCAGAAAAACACTTCTACTATATACACCATCTCCTAGGTATTTTAGGATAAAACGTTCAGACAATGTACTGTATGTTTGGTAAGAACATTGGAGCAGCAAAAACGGAACTGCATTTTAAAGGTATATTTGTTGTGGTTCATACTTAGATGTGCTAAGATGTCAGCAAACCCATTCAGGGAGGTGATGATCCACTCCAGTGTTTTTAAGACCTTATTTGTCAACATCAGGACCTGACATCAGGCAAGGTGAGCTACAATTAGATGTAGATAGCGCCACAAAATTGAAGTGGTAAGTAGGCCTACAGTACTGGTCCCACTTGCACTGAGGTCCAGCAGGAGAGCCTCTTGTTAAGAGTCTTGAACCAGGTTGGGTACTTGTTGAATACCCGCAAAGCGGTCAGAATTAAGAAGGAAAAACCCTGAAATCCTGACTGTCTGGGCCATCTGCAGGTACTCAACAAAGGTAATCTGGTATGCTGCAGGTGGCTATAAAGCATTAACAAAAAAATAAATAGTAAACTCTCTGGTGATCTTGTATGTCAGTGACTTCCTTTCCAAATTACTCTTTGTCTTAATTAATGCCATTTTTAACCACCACCATTAAGCACTACGCACGTACGAATATACATATATGTACATTGTAACCTCGCAACTGTAAAACTTTAGAGAATACCAGAGAGTGTCTTGCAAACGTGTAGCTCCCCATAATGCAGGGCTACCCAGAGCAATGAGTGGGTGGCACATTAATTCATACAAGTCTCCCTCCAAATAAAATCAGAGAATATTGTGGATTTTTCTCTCGGCTGCTTGCACGCAGGTTCATCATACCGAGTCCTCCAGCTGCGCGCTTTTTTTTTTTTCTAAATAAGAACATCTATCTTCAGAATTGTGTGTATCAAACAATCAATCAGCTGAGTACCGGAAACCACACAGAATCTGTAATTATACTGTCAGGGTTGATTGTGATGGAATTTTCAGCTGTCAGGAGTAACATATGCTAAACAAACCGTACCAAATCTGCTGCCGAGATGCACCGAATGTCTGAAATCCATTCAGCCAAAAGTAACTTTGAATAAAATACACTGAAGGGGGGTCATTGATCAGCGAAACGGCAGAATTCATCCATATTTTCATGCTCCCTATTCATATTTTTTCTTTTCTCATTATTAGCCTTTCTAACCCAGAGAATTCAAGGCTATAACTGAAAGTACTCAATGTGATTGGGGTCAATGATCCTGGCAACAATAAAACCGATCAACTATGAGCGTTTCAATCTTATTGTTACTCTTGTTTTTTATCTTTCCTTTATTCTAATTTTCTTACATGCTGATTTCCAAATATGTTGTTTGGTTGATAGGATAATTAAGCCATAGGAACCAAAAAAGTCCAAATTACAAAACTGAGACTATGTAAATATCTTTTTAAAAGACAAACACATCAAACCTGTCTTAGAATACCTTTGTCTACATCATACAAAATTAAGTTCAATGGGACTTGCCTTTTTTAAAGGGAACACTCACCTTTGAACAAAGGCTCTACTATGAACAGCCCGTAGCATTAAAAACATTTTTCTAATTGATTATGTTTTTTTAAAAATGAAGGGTTTTCAAGATATCTACCTCTACAGCTGTTCTGTGCTGCTGCTGACGTTTCTCAGGTTCCCCATGTGCCGGAGAATATCCCCTTTAATTCCCATAAAGGATGTCATTTGAGGAGGATAATGCACACAAGCCACTGTTAATTTATAAAAGAAACAAAAAATGGAGCTTCTCGTTGTGCCTTGTGCCATTTATCTATCAGAAACAGAAAGAGAAATGTACCAGTAAGAGACTTTAATGGCCACGTGAGACCTCACCTACTTCTTGTCACCTACAGGATGAAAATGATAAAATACAGCCAATTCAAAGATGGGCTACTGCAATGCTGCACAGACCTAGTACTGAGACAGTATACGTAAAAGCTATAAATAAAGGGAAACCCCTGGAGAATGAATCCATGCATTGCTTCAAGTTCTTGACAAACATTAGTTGGTTTCTTCAACCTCACTTTTTTTTCCTGAGGCAAATAACTCATCCTGTTTGTCAGTACTGCCTTGCAAATTGCTGCCTCACGCTGGAATCAGCCAATTGGATCTGGTGAACTCTGTCAGTGACTCACAGCAGGAGAGTTTTACAGGCAGGGGGAAATAAGTTAGGTTGAGGATATCACAAATGAATATATAAACAATTCTTTTTAATTATATTTCAAGCAAATGTATTAAGAAATAAACTACAGTTTAGTAGCTATTGTTTACCAGCAATGTTTCCGCATTGCAAAAACTGTAAGCCTTGAAGGCCACAGGTTGGATGTGGGCCTCCACAGAATAATTATTGCCACAAGCTTCAAATGCTTCTTTGTATGAAGGAACATCGTTGTGATCCACAAAAAAAATGCATTCGAGAATGGGAGAGCAGATAAACGGGACTGGCAGTATAAAAGGTAAAAAGAGCATGTATGTGTTTGGGCTGAGGTCCCAATTAAATCTTGTGAATCAAAAGAATATGGCCAAGAGATAAAATGCCTATGTTCTTCATCTCTTCCATCCCTAGGATGTAAAAACTCATAATTCCATCAAGCTCCTGCTGGATTTTCTCCTAATGTATTGGCCATTCATCAAGGTGCACCACCTGTGACATCTCTTTGTTGATGAAACTTTTTCCTCACTAAACCAACTAAAAACCAAGCTCGGTTATTCAACTGTATAAATACTTTCAACCACAACATGCCTTCTGGGCACCCTTTTGGTGCCCTAATTATCACCACAACTTTGTTGCCCTATGAGGCTTTTTTCTGGGACCCTTCCTCTATAAGCTAGTCTCTACCATATATAAAATCCTGATATATGCCTGTCCTGCACCATTTCCAAGAGGCCTAAATGGGAGGTACTAATACCCCCACCTAGATGAAGACGTGGAAAAACGTCATATTTGATATATTCCAATCTTTATCTCTAAAACTAGTCAATATAGACAAGGTAGCTTAATTTAGTATCATTCATCAAACATTACTCTCTTAAGGGTCCACATTATTGGACAAGCACAAAATGCAAACTGTCCTAAATACCAAGGGTCAAATGCAAACTTCATTCACCTACTCTAGGAATACCAAGAGGCACATACATTCTGGTATTTATGGGGGTGCTCCACAGAGGGGTGTGTCTTCAGACTAGTGGACAACCTTGTTCTATTAAGATCAACCCTATTCTATGCCTTTTAAAAAAAACCATAGCTATGAAGTGGATGTGCCCCCTGTCCCCAACAGTGTCATAATGGATCTTGGATAGGGTTGATCCAAAAAAGTGGATAAAATATGGAATCCATGAATACCTTCCCTGGGGCACTGTCTCTCCTGTGAAGCCCTACTGGCTAGATTTTCTATGCTGTGCATAACAGGACATTTTTTTTCCATGGAAACAGTGGCATAACCCCTGCAGATCTCCTGCCTAATGCCTGTGCCCGCCTACAGCATTGTTCATTTATTTCAACCAGACTGCTAATATAAATTAACTGCCTTTGTGACCTGTCAAATACATGAGCCCCATCATCCTAGTAGGGAGCATGGGGATAAATTATACTGCAAATTTCAGGGGGACTGAGGCATTAAAAAATCAACAGTTTTTCCGTCTGCACTGTTTGAACATAAGTACAATCTATTTAAGCTAAAAATGACAAAGCAGATTTTCAATACAAAGCTAAGTTCCTTGGAGTTTTATTTTATTTTATTGAAGACAACATATTAAGGCTGAACCCTGCCACTTCCATGTTAAGTTATAGTGCAGCTGTGAATTTATACTTGGGACATTAAATAAAAAATTGAGTTATCATCCTGGTTTCCAACATGCTCCGTTTCTATGGAAACCTAATAACCTTGATAAGTATAATTAGAGCTATAAAAGCACATCACCTTAGCTGTGTAGGAGGTAGGTCGAGAATTAAAGCAAGGGGAACAATGGAGACCATGTGGCTGGATTCTAAAGACATCATTCAGCATTGACAGTGCTGGGGGAACAATTAACCCATTTAGAGTCTCTCGGATTTAGTCCATTGCTTATTTTAGAATAATCCATGAACTGGACAAGGAAAGAGCTGAATAAACATTTATTTACCATCAAGTGGAAATTTCTGATTTACACCGCTGCACAAACAAGAACAAAAAGGATATATTTATTGTATATATTAGCAAGACAAATAACAAGTTATTTGAGAAAAAGCCTAGTTAAAACAGAAGGTATTGAAATTGTGGTAGGATTTAGAGAGCAACCACATGAAACAAACATCACAGTTAGGGTCAAAGAGACCTTAACGAAAGAAAAGTCATTCTTAAATCAGAAGGTATTCATATGTCATATCTCTTAAAAGCAGAGATGAGAGTTATGCAAATTACTTCTTTATGCCCCAAAATCACTTCCTTAATATCACAGCTACAACCCAATAACTAATCTATTAACATTTAGAATAAACATTTGAAATATTGGGGTAATTTGGGTCCCCGTCACCGCTCTGTCCCCAATTACATTCCCAATCTATTTGAACCCTAACCGACTTTTGGGTAAATCCTTCCATTTCGGTGCTTTAAAAACCAGTACAAAACAATAAATAAGAGCAAAGGAATCAGTATGTAAAGCACTCACCACATCGACCACATAGTCCAGGAGAACCAGACCCTCAGCTTGGGGAGTAGATAAAACAATAGCAGAAGAGAGGGGGCATCCAGGCACTCAAAACACTCCACTAGGGCCGGTAGTATAAAAATATAGTATAATTGTAGATTAATTTAAAAGGTCAAAATCTCCATTGGCCCTACGCGTTTCCTGCCTCCCAGGGCACTAAATCACGGGCTCGATAAAAATGTATTTTTTATACAATTTTTTTTTTGCTGCCCTGGTGGAATTTTTATCAGTGCCTGGGTGCCCCCTATCTATAAACCAAGACTGCCCTGCAAAATGAAGCACAATTAGCACATATTCATATATTGCATTTTCTAGGAATTTAGGGCCCTTCATACTTTGAATATGATTCCCTGTGTAACTGTGTTATAAACTTTAAATGAAGGCACACATCAGTGAGGACCCCACTGACCCTTTATAATAGTGAACCACTAACATGGATTCCCTTCCTGGCCTATTAGGACATTCCCAGTTGAGCCAGGTTTTATCCATGAGAAATGCAGAGAACCATGATTTATTGCTGAGTGCACCAAGCTAGGGAATAATTTACTGGAATTTCACAATTTTTTTTCCACCTGATTGAAATCCCCCGTTGCTTCACACAAATAGATTCTTTTAAAGCAAATATAATGAAATATAATGACGCTATTGAAGGACCTGTCCTGGAGCAATGTGTAAATTAAACCCAGCGTGCATTAGATATTTACAGAAAGATATTATTTCATGAATCAAAAATTGGTCCCTTGCCCCCCCTGCCCCTACTTCAAGTGAAGATGAAAGAAGTCTCGTTAACTATGGAGAGAACTGTCTAGACAGGCTTGAGAGGTGCAGTACAGTGTCTATTAAGGATATATCTTTATAAGAGGCAGTATATGGTAGTTTTATACTCTATTGTATATGGTAGCTTTATAACCTGTACCTTTAGGGTGGGCAGATTGGGCAATTTAGGGCATAACAAAGAATTTCTTTTTAGAACATATATTTCAGAAAAAAATCATTCCGCCCCTAAAATAAGGTTAAAGGGAAATGTTACCAAGACAAGGAAACTCCCCATTAGAAAATCCTGGTACTGGCACTGGTATTTAAGAAACACTTTCCAGCATGGTTGCCATCAAAGCAGTAAATGTTACTGGGCGCCATGGCAAATTAATTTTTAGAGCCCCCAACATATCCAGAGGTTGTCCTGTTTTACCAATATATGTTGATATTGCTCATTATTTGGGCCACATGGGGCCATACCTCCTGGGCCCCTTCAAGCCGCATGGTCTCTTTCCTCTGTAGTTACAACCCTACATCAAAGAAGGGGGCAGAGGGCACAGTCCCAGTGGGGATAACAGAATACACATACCATGCAATGTTCCACATTCAAGTTGGACAGAGGACCAGGGATGGGCGAATTTTTTCGCCTTGTTTCACCGAAAAAATGACGCCCATAGACTTGTATGGCGGCGTGCGTCACAAAAAGACGCGCGTCAAAACAGTTTCGCCGCGCGACAAAAGTTTTTTGACGCCCATAGACTTTAATGGGCGTCTGCGACATTTTGCCGGCGGCGAATTTTTGGCGAAGCGAAACGGGTCAAATTCGCCCATCCCTACAGAGGACATATTTGGAGGTAAGAGGACATGGCCTATTTAGACAACCAAGTTTTTAAAACTGGGGCCCCACTCCTCCAGATGCTCTCAGAGAGACAAGGGGATAATATCTCACCAACTAAGAAGTTTGGGGCCTTATAATGTCTTATGGTGACCGATTGTAATTTGCCAAATGCAATCAATGATACAAAGTGTCATTCTTGAAAGATTTCTAGAATTATCCCTCTTAAAGCAACATGGACAGTAACCACATTCCTGAAGATTCCTTCTTTCAGCATAACCCATGCTGGAAATGCCCTACCAAGCTCGGCATGATGTCTGCCAGTCGAGTTCAGAAGCTGAAAGAGACACTGCTCTGGAGTATGGCAACACCATCTAGAAGAATGGCACAGAAAATTTCCAAACACCCTCCACCAAGGATTTTTCTTCAACGGCCCACTCCAAAGGAGAAAAGCCAAAGTAGATATAACTGCATATGTGCGTTTATTCACACCTAGTGGTCCCTAACCAGTGGCTCAGGAGCAACATGTTGCTCACCAACCCCTTGGATGTTGCTCCCAGTGGCCTCAAAGCAGGTGCTTATTTTTGAATTCTAGGCTTGGAGGCAAGTTTTGGTTGCATAAACCAAGTGTACTACCAAACAGAGTCTCCTGTAGGCTGCCCAGAGCCGGGCCAAGCCGGGCAGGCACCCTAGACAGCCTTAGGCATAGAGGAGGGGCAGGCAATTACTTTCACTTTCCCTTCTGTACTTATTAGAGGTTACTGCACTCCCCACATTCCCCTCTTTCCTCCCCATATCATTGCATAGCCAGTGTATAGTCATTGGCATCTGGTCTCCAATTCTGGTGCATAAACAGGATTTAGGCATGATGCAAAACATGCCTTCATAACAATGATCACAAAATGGATTCTGCATGTTTGATGTGATTGTGACTTCCAAGACTAAAAGCAATAAGATTGAAACAATGTATATAGTGTAAATTAAATTTATTTTGCTTGACTAACATCATATAATAGAATTTGGAATTATTTCTTAGGGTGACAGGTCCCCTTTAAAAACACAGGAGGGTTATTGTAGGTGTTGTTAATTAAAAGTAGAGGAAGATAAGCTGTGGTCCCCCCAAAAAAAATGTTCTGAGTGCTTCCCCCACCTCTGCAATAAAGATTCAAAAGGGCCTATTCCTGAAAATATTCCTGAATATATATGGAGAGTTTGCCTTCTTTATAGAGAACTCCATAAGCAGAGTAACCAAACTGTGTTGACTTATTAAGCAGACCAGACTAATGTTCATTCTAGCAGGATAAGCCGTTGATGTGAAAGGAGATGAGTAAGTGGAATCATGTTCAGAGACAGAGGGCTAGCTTTCATTAAATCTTTCAGATCGAGGCCTAAAAACACAGAAGCAGAGGAGACCCAGAGGAAAGTTTAATAATGAATCATTAGAGAAACAGCTGTTGGCAGTTTGAGCCAGCCCTTCGGCATGCCCAGCTAATGCCTTCATTATACCCTTCCAGCGCATGTAAATATTTCATAACTTCCAAACAGAATCTGATTCTGCCCTTCAGGGGAAATCGTTGGCTTTGACTCCTCTTTTTTTTCAGTACAATTTTTCTACTTGGTGAATAGCTGTTCCATATGCGGGCGGGTGATCAGCCTGATGTTATTGCTAAAATTACATCTAATTCACTCAACTGGCAAGTAATCTGGCTGTTGTCCAAATGTACAGCAGCCTTAATAAAGGCTCTCTTGTACCTTCACTGACGTCACAGAACTCCACTTCTGGTCAAATATACACTAGTGCAAGCATGGGGTCCAAGTGTACGTTCCTTTGGAGTAGGTGTGGTACACTGGTTTGGACACATGTAGGTTTGACTAACCTATAATAAGACTGTGATGTACAGGAGCCTATAAGAATAATGTACTAAATGAATAAACATTGCCTTTTTTGCTTACAGAACAAACCTTCCTTTTTTTTTGAATGCTGAGACTCTGTCCAGGCAAATTGTTGCACACCACACTTTTTGTACCAGGAAGGACCCTGTAGATGGCCTAACTCATATGTGCTGTGCTTTATCATATGACAAACACTAGAAACCATGAGCATATGAAACCATTGACTTCTGACTAGTGATGGGCGTATTTATTCGGCAGGCATGGATTTGCAGCGAATTTCAGCATTTCGCCACCTGCAAATTGTTTCTCGAAACTGCTGCAAAAATTTGCGGGTGAAAAAATTTGCTGCAAAAATTGCTTGTAAAAATTGCCATGCGTCAAAATTATTTCGACGCCCTTTGACTTTAATGCATTTGGGCAAAAAAAATTTAAAAATTGTTGCGCATGTAAAAATTGCAGCTTTTCAATTGGTCTTTATTTATTTCTTTTTTTCATCGTTTTTTTAATTGTTTGCCTTCTTCTTCTTCCCTCTCCAGCTTTCAAATGGGGGGGGGTCACTGACCCCATAAAAAAACAAATGCTCTGTAAGGCTACAAATGTGTTATTGCTACATTTTATTACTCATCTTTCTATTCAGGTCCTCTCCTATTCATATTCCAGTCTCTACAGCAACCAGACTGCTGAAATAGCAAACTGGAGAGCTGCCGAATAAAAAGCTAAATACCCCAAAAACCACAAATAATAAAAAATGAAAACCAATTTCAAATTATCTCAGAATATCATTCTTTACGTCATACCTAAAGTTAGTTTAAAGGTAAACAACCCCTTTAAAAAATGAAAAACGATTTCACTCTTGAAATAACTCATTTGTTTTTATGGCACAAGTGACATCTCTGATGACGTATCATTTTTATTTCTAATTTTCCAAATCATTTGTAGGCAACATTATTATATTCACCAAATATATGTTTTTTCTAGGCAGTCCTAATATGCATTTTTCAAATAAAAGTATATTCTCTTCCAGTGCTGTCCTGCCCGCCTGGGCACCCCAGGAAACCAGTCCAGTCACGTCACCAACATGATTAGTGTTTCTCCATCATTGAGATCTTCCATACCCTTTATCAGCATAGCTGTTTTTCTCTGGACTTTCTTTATTTTAATAATATTTCCCTTTTAAGTAAAGGTTGGGACTCCCTACCCTGGATACGTGTGTGAACAGTCTCATATAGGCACTCACAAGCAATTAGTCGCATGTGGTTTCTCTCTTTAGAGTGGGAACAGAACGGCAAGAGTGAGGGAAGAGGAGACAGGACTAGGCGGCAGAGAAGCTACATGCCTGGAGCCCCCCAGCTTTCTGCCCCAGGCACTTGCCTCTTCTGCCTGCCCCAAGTTCCAGGACCTGTTCTCTCCTGCCAGACCTGAACCCACTGGGCAAAAAGGTGCAGGTGCCATAGACAGAAATGCAGTATCAAAGCTGCATATCAGAAACTTCTCTCTGCAGTTAAAAAAAATCCTTCTACAATATCAAAAAGAGAATAATGTCCAGGGGGGGAAGCTTCAGAAATATTGATTTTGTTAAAACACCACTGTTGATCGAGGGATTGTGAATCCAGAATCCTTTGAAATGTTGACCTCCCTGAATGGGAACGGGAAGCATAGATTAGCGTTAATCCCGGCTAGGGCACCCCATGTAGATCAACCATGCATCATTGTTTGGAGACGAGCTAGAAACCGTATCCAGTCCAATTAAGAACATTCTGGCCGCGTAATGTTTGTTTGCTAAACAGTTCAGCTTGAGAACTTTTCTTTTCCCACAGCTGTTGTTAATTCAACACTTCTCAAATTGATATCGATTTCGGCATAAAGGATCGTTCTAAACCTCCCAGCGCAAAGATGTCTTGTTAATTGGTTGTTTATCATTAAAGAAAATGCTCACCAATCTATTTTATCTCCTCTCCTATTCTTCAGCACAGGCCTAAACTGCAGGAGGTGGACACCTTCGGTCAACTTGAGCTCTTATGGAAGCCAGAATGTGGGTTAAGGGTTCAAACAAGCCAAGAGAAGTCCCCTTGCTCCTTCCCATTCATAAACGAGCCCTTCATGGTTGATAAATATAAGGCTGGGCATCTGGGATTTTAAATAATGTAGGCTAATTATACTCTTTCTAGAACTAAGGAAGGTCAACCCTTGATGAACACAAAAGTAACTGTGGATAAAAAAAAAGCTAAAGAAAGTTATCCTCTATTAAAAGTGAAATTCATAGGATAGAAAAGTAATTCTCCCCCTAAAACTTTAGCACTGGTAAGGCCTCATTTAGAATATGTTCTATGGTACAGATATGGGACCAGTTATCCATAATGCTCGGGCATGGGGTCTTCCAGATAACAGATCTTTCCGTAACTTGGATCTTCATACCTTACTTCTACTAGAAAATCACATAAACATTAAATAAACCTAATGGGCTGGTTTTGCCTCCAATAAGAATTAATTATATCTTTGTTGTAATAAAACAGTACATTGTACTTGATCCCAACTGAGAAAAAATAAATCATTTTTAAAAATTTGGATTATTTGGATAAAATGGAGTCCATGTAAGACAGCGTTTCCATAATTTGGATCTTTATAGATAACGGTTTCCAGATAACGGATCCCATACCTGTACTCAAAAGGGAAATATTATTGAAATAGAGAAAGTCCAGGAAAAAGCAACTATGTGGATAAAGGGTATGGAAGATCTCAATGATGGAGAAACACTCGCTATGTTGGGATTGCATACATAGGTGCTTAAAGGGATTGTTCACCTTTGAGATAACTTTTATTATGATGCAGAGAGTGAAGTTCTGAGACAATTTGCAATTGGTTTTCATTATTTGTAGATTTTGAGTTATTTATCTTTTTATTCGGCAGCTCTCCGGTTTTCAATTTCAGCAATCTGGTTGCTAGGGTCCAAACGATCCTAGTAACCATGCACTGATTTGAATAAGAGACTGGAATATGAATAGGAGAGGCCTGACTAGAAAGATGAGTAATACAAATTAGCAATAACAAAACATTTGTAGCCTTACAGAGAATTTATTTTTTAGAAGGGGTCAGCGATGCCCATTTGAAAGCTGCAAAGATTTAGAAGAAGGCAAATAATTATAAAACTATGAAGTTAAAATAAGGAAAACCAATTGAAAAGTTGCTTAGAATTGGCCATTCTATAACATACTAAAAGTTACCTTAAAGTTGAACCACCCCTGTAAAGCATAAGGAAACCTCTAATTCATTGGACAATGCCAATATGTTAGTGGGAGTGGGGATTGCTTCTCTGGAGGAAATAAACATTAGGTAGGATCTGGTATACACAACATTAGGTATACACTTTATAAACCTTGACCAGCATTTAACATGCAGTACGATCAGGGACCTTCGCCAATGAGGCAAGTTGAGGCTGTTGCCTCAGACGGCAGCACCCCACTAGGTACCAGGGGCGGCAAAAATGCCGCTCCTGGTACTTCAAGAGCCAAATTTCCGGTTTTCAAACCGTAACTCTTCTAGCGCAAAGATCGCAGTTTGGCTCTCTGCGCTAGCATTCTGGCCCTCTCTGCCACCCTCGTGGACCCCCTGGAACCCCTCAGGCGCAAAAAGGTAAGAGCACGGGGGGGCAGCAGAAACTGCTGCTGCCTCAGCGGAGGGGCTAGGAACGCCCCTGAGTAGATATTTCTTAATGTTCCCATTCAGGAGTGAATGGGTACTTGCCCTTTAAGCACAATACATAAATTTAAATATTTGCAGGATCCCTTGCTGGCAACGCAGCACATTCTCTTTCATGAGATTTCCGAGAACTGCCTTAGGACTGCTGCGCTTTATTCTCCATATTTATCAGTATGGAAAAGGCTGCGCAGTTGGCTGAACATAAAGAAAGAGCAGCAATACATGACCTAAGATTGTTATGCGCTTGCCGCATTGTGCAGCAGGGGAAGTTGACATTTTCTCTCTCAGTGGATTTTGATTAACTACGAGGTGAAAAGTGCAATGTGTGCCATGGGCCGGGCATAGGTGAAAGATATTTAATCTGCTATGAATTTGAAAGAAAATAAATGGTTGCAAAATGACTAGTGCCAGTCGTAGGCAACTTATAGGATACAAAGAAGCAATGGGGCTAATTTATCCAGTTTCCCAGTGATGTGGTGTCAGCATAAATACCGTACACTGAAGATTTTTACTTTGATATTAGTGCTCAGCGTCCCCTATTTTGTACCTGGCACGACTACTTATATCTGGCAGCATTTGCTATCATTGAGCCTATTAACATGATAATGGGAACAGCCATCAAGGTCTCATCCACCTTGTACAGGCTAAGTTAGGTCAAAATTGAATGAAGCCACTTAATTCAATGGGTAATGGGGTTTCCTCCCAAGTGAATTGTTGTTGAAGGAGAACTCAACCCTAGACCACCCCTTCATCCCTCCAAGCTCCCTCCGTGCAACAGCTACAGTGCTGAAGATTTCCCCTCGAGAATGGTTAAAAATGGGCTAGGGTTTAGTTCTCCTTTAAAAGAAAAAATGTGCACTCGTCACCTGGTTTAGCAAGGTTGATACAGATTCCTTGTAACATCAGCGGGACACATTACAAATGCTTATCTATTAGGGAAGCATCAAATCCACTAGTTGAGATTCGGCCGAATCACCGAACCCTTGGTGAAAGATTCAGCCATATGCAAATTAGGGGCAGGAAAGGAAAAAGTGGAAAAAATATTATTTTGTGATGAAAAGTCACGTGACTTCCCCACCCGCCCCTAATTTACATATGCGAATTTGCCACCAATATGGATTCATGCACCTTAGTTACCAACAAGTACAAGGTACTGCTTTATTATTACAAAGAAAAAGGAAATATTTTTAAAAAAGAAAAATGATTTGCTTATAATGGAGTGTATGGGAGAATGATTTGCTTATAATGGAGTGTATGGGAGAAGGCCTTTCCTGATAATGGATCCCATACATGTATGAAGAAATAGAGAGAAAAAGAGAGTAGAGACAGGTCAGCAACAAATGTGTATCTTATTATTTTGACCACTGTGCTCTGATTAAAACTGTTCCAACCCCACACTATGTATTTGTGTAGTCTCTTGTTAATAACGTCTCCACTAATTTATTATTATTATTATTAACATGTATTTATATAGCGTCAACATATTTCATAGCACTGTAAAGTAAATGTGATTATACAACTAAATCACATGAATTACATATATAGAATATATGGAGTTACATCACAATCAAAACAGGTACAAAAGGTGGGGAAGGCCCTATGCATAGGCATACAGTCTAAAGGGAAGGGAGTAATACACAAGGAGGCTGATTCACAAAATTCGGGTGAAGAATTCGAATGATAAAAATTCGAATTTCGAAGTATTTTCTGGGTACTGCGACCATCGAATTGGTTAAATTCGTTCGAATTCGGACGAAATCGAACGATTCGAAGTAAAAATCGTTCGACTATTCGACCATTCGATAGTCGAAGTACTTGCCCTTTAAAAAAAAACTTCGACCTCCTACTTCGGCAGATAAAACCTACCGAAGTCAATGTTAGCCTATGGGGAAGGTCCCCATAGGCTTGCTAAGCTTTTTTGTTCGAAGGATTTTCCTTAGATCGTTTAATTAAAATCGTTCGAATCGTTCGATTCGAACGATTTAATCGTTCGATCGAACGAAAAATCCTTTGATCGTTCGATCAAACGATTAGCGCTAAATCCTTCGACTTCGATATTCGAAGTCGAAGGATTTCAATTTGAGGGTCGAATTTCGAAGTAATTTTAACTTCGAAATTCGACCCTTAATGAATCTGCCCCAAGGTGTGGGAGTGGGCAAGATCGAATTAAGTGGGTGAGAAATGTGGTACTGTATGTGGTATTGCATTTGGTAGTTAAGCAGAGTGAGGGTAGGCTTCTCGAAAGAAATGCAATTTAAGAGATTTCTTGAAAGCAGAAAGGTTGGGAGAAAGTCGGACAGACCTTGGGAGAGAGTTCCAGAGGAGGAGTGCAGCCCTTGCAAAGTCTTGAATGCGAGCATGTGAGGAGGTAATGAGAGAAGAGTTGAGTAGCAGGTCAGTAGAGGAGCGTAGTAACATGATATGTAGTGATAACATTTTTACAGACCTGCAATGGACCCAAGGCAGAATCCCAGTTTTTCCCCCTAGGGACCTAATTGGTTCAGTGCAGAGTTGAATATAATTGATTCCTCGACTCACAGATGCCGAAATGATAGACTATCTGAACCATGTGCATCCCACAGAGGGGCATGTGCCAAATGCGACAGGACAGATTTCTTCTCCAGCGCAATCACTTTTATCTTATAAAAACTGGAGGGATTAAGCTGTAAAAAAAACAGAAAGAATAAGATTTTAAAAAAAGAGAAGAAACAAAAAAAAAAGATGAGAGCATGAAACAAAGCACACAGAGAGAGAGAGAGAGAGAGAGAGAGAGAGAGAGAGAGAGAGAGAGAGAGAGAGAGAGAGAGAGAGAGAGAGAGAGAGAGAATGTACACACAGATAACAGTGTTCCTGCTCACACTGAAAAATGTTTTGCTCTAGGGAAATCCTATTATCTACACTCGCTATAAAAGAGCTGGAGCTAAACTGTCAAGTTTATAACAGAGCACATCTCTCCCAGAAACTCATCGGCACTAGGTAAACTCCTGTAATTGGATTCCACAAATGCATTCTCCAAATGCATCGTCTGCTGCTTCAGGGGCCCCACTTGCAAAGTGAGAAGTTGGAGAAAGAAAATGATTTCTCAGGCTTCCAAATAAAAGGGTATTTATAATCTGAGAAAGAGCAGTTTAGCTGGCAGGCATAGATGCATGTGAGGACTCAAACTATTCTTCACTGTTCAGAACCACACAGGTTCTATGACTGCAGGCCTGTCCATGAGCCAAATGTGGTCCCCCAAAAGATTTTCATTGGCTCAAGATCTTCATAGACCTCTCTGTATGGCACCAGTGCTTATGATTATTAGCACAGTAATTATCATATTCTAATTATAAAATAGTACATAACAATCTAAATGGAATGCTGGACATAGGCCAATCATTGGCCAATCAAAACTGGTCAGATTCATCCATCACAATGCACATCACTGTAACTATGAACTTGATGGTTTGTATCTTTAATTACCAATTGTATATACCAAACACACCTTTAGCAAGTGGCTGTAACAAACCACACAAGCACCAGGGCCACCATCAGGGGAGTCTCGCAGTCAGGGGCCCCATGGAGGAGGGGAACACAAGGGGCATAAAAGTGAAAACAGCAGGAAGCAAAAGGGCTTGCAGGGAGAGTGGGTATGTTTTGGGAAGATGATTGGCAGGATTTTGCCTTAGTGGGGTAAGACCAGTGGGAGGGATCAGTGTGTGTGCATAGAATAATATATTTGTTCACTGGGGACCCATTCTACTTACTGGCAGAGCCCTCCATTATGTTCCTGCTCTCTAATTGGTTATAACTGACCTTCCTTCTGGCTCCTGGGTACCCAGGCTGTTTTCTCTGCTCCCAAGGTAACAGTAATGCAACAGGACCTGGCTGAACCAGGGTAACAGAGAGGCAGACCCTAAATCACACCGGCTGGAATAGCAGTTTCTTAGCAGTTGAGTTTTGGTTGCCTAACATCTCTATGATAGTGTGACCCCTAATATACAACAAGCAAATTCTTCAAGGAAAGTCCAATTTATTATCATCTTTTCTGGATACGAAAAAAAACACACAGGCGCAAATTCACCAAAGCGGCGAACGCTAGGGTCAATTCGCTAGCGTTTGGCATTTTCGGTAAATTTACTAACGAACGCTGGCGTAAATTTGCTAGTGTTACTTCGCACCCTTACACCAGGCGAATTTTCGCTAGCGACGTAACTACGCAAATTCACTAACTTGCGCAGTGTACTGAACGCTACCTTTTCCGCTACCTTTTTCGCTAGACTTCCTTCGCCACCTCAGACCTGGCGAAGCACAATAGAGTAGATAGGGATTGTTTCAAAAAAAGTCAAATTTTTTTCTAAGTCCCAAAAAACGCTGGCGTGTTTTCTACATGATGGGTGATAGGCTGAAAAAGATCCGAAAATATTTTTGGGGCTCCCCTCCTTACCACCTACATTTCCTGACTCATGGCAACTTACCAAGACAGTGGGCACATGTGTAGGGCAAAATAAAATTTTGATTTGCTGATTTGAAGGTTTTCTAGCCATTTGTAGTGCTGATACGTATTCCTCCATTGAAATTTGAATTTGGCGCCGTATGCAAATGAACCATCGCTAGCGAAACTTCGCTTCGCTTGGCGAATTAACGCTAGCGCAACTTCGCAAACTTACGCTACCCCTGTGCGCAACTTCGGATTTTAGTGAATTTGCGGAGCGCTGGCGAAAATAATTTGCCCCACAGTGAGACAAAATTACAAGATTTTCTTTCCTGCCCCAAACCATACAGTATATATCACACACAAAAAATACATATACGGTAATAAGACTAAATAAAGAATAAATAATGTGCAAAAAATTATAGATTATAAATTCCATGCATAGGCCTTTCTCACATATCTCCTAACATTGAAACAATGGAAAGAGGGACATAAGTTGTGCCTCGTGAAATTAGTTTGGCCACAACCATTTTATGGACACACCCCCTAATTCGCATGTCCATTTTACAAAATTTTTCAGGTTATGAAAGTTTGAACCCATTTCTGGGAGTTTTAGTGCAATGTTTTATGTGTTATAACAGTTTTGCTAATGAAAGTGAATTGCCATTTAAGCTGCGAGTCTCAGTTCTCCCAAGAGACCTGCTTATCTTAAATAGTTACAACTGTATCTTTGCTTATCTTATATAGTTACAAAAGTATACAAGCGCAGCTGCTGAGTGTTCTGGACTCTCTGCCAAAAAGCCTCTTATTTTAATTAAGTTTCAGAAACTTTGTATCTTTGTCTCGAGTCAGTGCAGGAGATCAAAGAGAAACTCGGGACATTTCAGTAATACAGTGAGGACTGAGCTTTCAAAATCTGGACTGTCCAGTAAAAAATGGGACATTTGGGAGGTATGCGGTTTCCCCAACCCAGGAACCAGATCCCCCTGACCTAAACCTTAAAAGACATATTGTGACACCATTGACTTTACATCTCATTTAAAATCCGCAATATTTCTAACCGAAGGTTTTCGAACTGTAATTCCTATCGCCCATCTTTCTGAAAGCCTTCCAGAGAGGTCTTTGGCTGCTCCAGTCTCAATAAGACCATAAACAAATTAGCATTCTTTGAAAAAGCTACTTCAGAACATCATCTCCTTCAACACATTCAAAAATAGAAGGTGCAGTGCCACAATAGCAGCTGCTACCCTCAGTAGGCCAGCTCTCTGCAGGTCATTTATAGACTGTAGAGAATATAATATATGTATATAGAGGTGACAAACCTTCCGTTTCACCCACCCTGGAAGGAAATTCCTGCATAAATCTACCCTATGGCCAGCGATTTCTTTATTCAGATTAACTTTGGTATTAAAAAAAATGTACATTTTGATTATGTTGTTATCCACAGATGAGTTTATATACTAGCTAGAGGCAAACAGAAAGAAATCTTGCAAGTACAGTGAATTTATAGTCTGCTGTCCAAGGACCGTTGATAGGCCATCTCCTCTCCATATTGTCGACAAGTTTATTTTGCGGCTCAGTACACAGCTAGCCCTGCTGCCTTCATTTCGATTAGCTGCAGGGATGTTCTGAAATCTCTACCCAGCACTATATATTCTACTTCAGTAAATGCTGCTGGCTGCAGGTAAAAATTAAAGTTACATACTATATCCAGCTATCTATTTCTGGGTGCAAAAGAAAGGCAGACTTTAAGTCAGAGGGTTTCTTTTTAGCTCAGGTCCCTCTTCGCTGATCAGCATTTAGCCAGGCCTCTCCTAGGCCACAACACTGCAATATAAAAATTTCGGTGAATAGTTAAGTATACTTAAATAACAAATAAAAAAACAAACAAATACAAAAAGTATTGTAAAAGTGATATGTCTGTGATGGTTCATCCTTGTGCGCAATTTTTGTCCTGTTTCACCAATGTATCTGCCTCCTGTAGAGCACCTAGTACATATAATCATGTATACCACATTGGATGAAGCACACGAATAGTAGTCCAGAATGATGTAGACTTTTTGTGTATTCGGAATTGCAACTTGATCTTTGCACAGGATGTATTTGTAGGAAATGGTTGCCAGAAGTGCTCTTCCTAAAGCAACTAAAGCAGGTACATTTCCCTGCAACAGCAACAGATACACAAAAAGTCTACACCATTCTGGACTACTATTCGTGTGCTTAATCCAATGTGGTATACATGATTACATGTACAAGGTGCTATCTATCTATCTGTAACTTCCTAATTTATTGCCCATGAATACCTGTCACTGATCTAACAGAATATATGCTGGGCCTTTTCAGCTTTCATTTGTATTTTGCCTGACAAAGGGGCCTTGGTGCTCCGAAAGCTTGCAATGTATTTTTATTGTTAGCCAATATAGGTATCACTTCTACAATACTTTTTGTATTTGTTTGTTTTTTTTATTTGTTATTTTTGCTACTGGCTAAGACAGTACCACCGTTTTTGTTTTGTGCTAAATATACTTACAAAGTCTACAACAGGGTGCAAAAAGCAAACTCTCATATTCTTGCTTGTTTGCACCATGGACATAGGTGTTTGTACAATAGAATGCTGCTGCTGCTGGCATTTGTCGGAGGAAGCACGTAGGTGGCCACCATCAGGCGCTGCCCCAACTTGTAAATCTAAATGGGCTCTATGGCAAGAACAAGCTAAGAAAGCTCCCCTTGGGGTAACAGTCACCCTGCTATAGTTCCAGGGGTACCCAGAGCACAAATGAGCACTCACCCCAAATCTCACCCTAACTGACCTTCAGGCTGGGCCCCCTTAGTGCATAACAGGGTTACAGATATATAAAACATTGGGGTAACAGTCACCCTGCTATAGTTCCAGGGGTACCCTGGGCACAAATAAGCACTCACCCCAAATCTCATTCTAACTTGCCTTCAGGCTGGACCCCCTTAGCTCATAACAGGGTTACAGATATATAAAACATTGGGTAACAGTCACCCTGCTATAGTTACAGGGGTACCCAGGGCAAAAATAAGCACTTACCCCAAATCTCACCCTAACTGGTCTTCAGACTGGGCCCCCTTAGCTCATAACAAGGTTACAGATATATAGAAACATTGGGGTAACAGTCACCCTGCTATAATTCCAGGGGTTCTCAGGATACAAATAAATTAACTTTGAGAATGATTTAGACAGTGATATTATGTGACAATGTAAAATTAGTCTAAACTAAAGAAAAATATTGATGATTTTGTTCAGTAGCTCTCCAGCAGCAACCAGGTTGCCAGGGTCGAATTTACCCTAGAAACCAGGCAGTAATTTGAATGAGAGACAGAAAGTTAAGAAATAAAAAGTAACAAATAACAGTAAAATTGTAACCTCACAGAGCCTGTGCCTCAATTTGGACACCCCTGTTTTAAATAAAGCTCTCCCTATTATCTGTAATAATTTGCCTTTGCCCTTAAGATGAAGAGGATATGCAATGTGCTCAGATCATATCAGAGTTTGTAAATATGCAATGAATGAAAAAAGCAGATGGAGAACTGCCGGGTAATAACAGGTCAGACACTAGATTATCTCACTAATAAAGGAGTCTTTGAGGTTAAACTGCAGATAGACATCTCCCGAATTGCAGAATGCAGTTTCAATCACAGCTTACTTATACAGTTTTGCCAAGTGTAATCTGCAGTTTTATCTGTCGCTGTGATCCCGGTGGGATTATCGACCGTGACAAGGTCTCCTCTCTTGCATCTCGTTTCAGGTTCCAAGAGGGTCAAGCATGCTCATAATTGGCTCGTCGGACTTCGATTTCCAATATGGTGCTAGCGCGACACTCAAGGATTAGGGGGGAACGAGGGCTGCGAGGATTTATAAAATTGTGTTCTTCTTCCATCCCCAAAAGAGGTTACAGCGGTGCAGAAGGAAAGATTAAAGATTAGGAAAATAAATAAGGTTCTCAAAATATGTGGTCACAAGCTGAGGAGGAACTTCTTAACAACCAGACTTGGAATTAGGCTGCAAAGCCTCTGCCTCTTGGATCAAGCCGACAGATTCACTAATCAAAAGCAGCACATTCTGACTGTATTGTAGCAATGTAACTCAATCTTATTTTTATTTAGCCAAATCGTTAGTAGAGAATTTAGTATGATGGATATTGGTCCATTTTATGTGTAAAAGGACTTAATATAGTGAGTAATCCTAATGAAATGTTTGGGAGAAAAGTCATTCTTAATATACTGGTCAACTAAGTAATTATATTGTTATTTATCAGGGTAATTCAGACCATCATACCAAAGCAGACCTGCACACATTTGCTCCTGTTGAAGTTCAGTGGAAATCAGGGACATATATTTTATAAAGCTGCCTGTGCCTAGTGGCCTATATGGGGAGGGGTAACCCATTCCAATCCAATGTTGGCACCTAGACTATTCACAGGAGGGGACAGGCCAATGTAGGAGTGACTTGGGCAGCACCGGATTAAAAAATAAAATCTCATAAAATGCAACTTGTCCAGTCGTGCACTGCAATTATAGCCCCAACTGGGCATGTCAGATTTCACCCATAATATAAAAATAAACCAACGGATGGAAGTCTCATTGTACGTACAGAAACACAGGTATTTGGTCCAACTGTAATTGTACCATAGTCTTGATTGGACCTTAACGTTGTTAATCACTGCATTTCTGGCTGTGCTAAACAACTCTCAGCACTCTGGAGTGATTGACAGACTGTGCACAATGCAGAAAGTTGCCTATATTAGCTGAAAAAGCATGGTGCAAATCCCATCTCATTATACAGCAAAGACTTCCAACAGGGAGTTGCGGATCAGTCAAGGCATTTGTTGACAGGGGAAATGTAGGAATTATTTTATGCAGATTCCACTTGTGTAAAACAGCATACGGGAATGTACTCCCAGCAGGGGACCTGTGCTATACAAAACACTGCACTGCATTCACAAACACATTCTGCCAGGTTGTTGCTTCTAACAAGGAATATAGCTACAGCCACTGCAAAGCTCAGTGAAGTAGCCAGGACATCATAATAGCTAATATGACTGACAGGTATATGGGCAAATTATGGGCATCTGAGCCCAGTGATTTGCCAGGTGTACTCATGTATCGAAGACAAGCACAAGATACCAGAGAAAGCTCCTAAGGAAACATAGAAGCTTAATAAAACCTCAGTTCTTAGGTCACTAATGGCAAAACACAGAACATAGGCTGGGGAAGCATTTACAGCTCTGAGGAGGGTCCTTCTAATGGTGCATGGAGGGGGATTATCATAGACAGTACCAGTATGGTGTAGTCCAGAGTGGTATAGCTGTGTAGGGACCCTGAGATCTGGGTGTAAATTCTTACACTTAGTATGGAGACCTAGGTGGTCCTTTAGTATATCCAGGCAGCTATGTCTCCCTTCCTGGGACCACTGGGATTACTCCAGGCAGGGGTTGCCCACTAGGTGGCACTGCTTAACAGTATAAAGGGGTTTAGCCCCATGTGTTCAAGGTCTTTCCTGGGACCTTGCCCCGCTGTGAGGTGTTACACGTCCAGGGCTGCTGGTGTTAAAGAAAGATTGAGTTATTTTGCGATAGTAAGATTTTGTCATAGTTGCTCTAGGAGCAATAGAGAAGCTCAGGGTATGTAATGAGCAGTTTCCTCTCCAACGAGGAGAGGTAGTGGGGTTAGGACCCTGTGGTGAGTACACCACTAGCTCAGGGATTCATTGAGGTGAGGACCAGTGAGGGTGCCAAGACCCCAAGCTGATTGTTCCTGGGCAAAAAGATATAATCTAAGTGGGAGGATTTTGCACCAGGGGTTGTTCATCCTATCTGTGCTATTTCACCTGCTAAAGAAGGGATCCTGTTACCATTACTCTGATTAACATCAAAGTGCCTGTGAATGCCTTCATTGCGACCATTCTTTATAAATAGACACGTTATTTTGCTGCAAGTTATCTCTGTGATCGGATCCTTTGCTGCAGTTTAGCCTGGTTACACACAGCAATAATACACAGCAAAAGCACACTCAAGGGTGGGCTACAGCTGCAAGCCCTCCTAGTATTCTTCTCACTTGCCTTTAGATAAACAACAGTACCAGGGAGCAGATTGTCTCAATAGATTTGGGTCTGAATCTTAGTGGAGCCCAAGGCAAGAACTTGCACTATGGAGGGGCCTAAGTTGCTGTGTTTCTAAAGAAGGGCCATATTTTTATATAGACACTCCAGGGCACAAGTGCATATGGCTGCAGCTTTAGTGGGGAGGCCCTTGAGTGCTTTTATATATAATTGCCGCCTCTCCTGCAGGATAATTATGACTATATCTATCAGCAGCGGTCTGGGTGAAGAGGGGTTATACCCCCTCAGGTAACTGCCACATGAACCAAAATGTTCCTGCACATGCGCCACTTAGGTAGGGTAGGGGGCAGCTGGCAGGGCCATGGCTGCTGACCAGGCAGATAAAATTTACAGCAATACAACGGTGATTATGTCTCTTTAAGCAAAGTTTCAAATATATAGGGAAAATGGACAAACCACCAGTCATCATTCAAATATTGCTAAAATACAGCTTGATATATCCTTCAACAGCATGTGGAGGACATAAATTATTCCTTTCTGCTCCTCCTGAAAACAATATAGAAAAGCATAGCAATTACAAATGAGCAGCATTTATAAGGAGACAAAGTGCTGACACCATCAGAACTAGAAGGTACATTGTCTAATGTGGTTCCCCCAATAGTTCTGACATCCTTCATGTCTGACAGCTAACATCACTTTTGCCTCTGAAGGAGTGGCACTTTTTTTTCATTAAATGAGCGTAGCTGGGAGTCTATCCGTTCATTTCTAGAATCGGGGCAATGTAAGAGGCTTTCTTATTTTTCATACAATATTGATGATGAAAAAATATACAAGCGCGAAAATATTTATGACAACCAAACAGCTGGCAGAGTTTTGCAATTATAATATTAAAATGTGGAAGAATTTATGGATCTGTGTCAAATTGCTTAGCATTTAAATGATGTCCCAGCCTTGAGATCCTTGGCAGTGACTCACAAAATAAACAATCCATCTGTTCCTTTCTTTCTAACACTAAACATCTTTCTTTGCGTTGAGTAACAGTTCATTTTCTTCTGCCACTTAGGCTAAAGCGCTCTGTCCTGTGGCTTTCCAGCTGGTGCCGGACTCCAAATATTCAATTCTGTTGGTTGCAGCTGGGATACTGGGCATTGTAGTGGTTCAGCAGCACTTGGAGTGGAAGTACTTTATTAGCTAAGAAATAAAATATGGGGGGTGTCTTTATATCCTGATACTGTACCATCCAAGGGAAGCAATATGGCAGCCTTCCCATATGTATAAATAAAAATAGACAAGGAAGGAAAGTTCTGGACACTAGGGATGTAGCGAACGTCGGAAAAAAAGTTCGCGAACATATTCGCGAACTTGCGCAAAAATGCGAGCGGTTCGCGAACGGCTTCAATGGGAAGGCAAACTTTAACATCTAAAAAAGACATTTCTGGCCAGAAAAATGATTTTAAAGTTGTTTAAAGGGTGCAACGACCTGGACAGTGGCATGCCAGAGGGGGATCAAGGGCAAAAATGTATCTGAAAAATCTGCCTGTGTGTGCTTGGAAGAGATAGTGTAGGGGGAGAGCTGTTAGTGATTTCAGGGACAGATGATAGTAAGTTTGCTGGCTAGTAATCTGCTTGATACTGCTCTGTATTGGAACAAAAAAATAAATAAAAGCAGTCCTTACAAGGACTACTGTTATTGCAGCAGTCAGCAGATGAGATCAGAAGCAGGACAGCTGCCCACTGCAGCTACATACAGAGCACTGCAGTAGAAGGTAGATTACTAGCCAGCAAAGCTACCTAAGCTTAAATGTCCCTCAAACCCCTGCAGACTTCTGTCCCTCCAATAACAGAGCAGTATCAAAACGATTACTAGCCAGCAAACTTTCAACTGTCCCTGAAATCACTAACAGGCAGCAGCTCTCTCCCTACACTATCTCTTCAGCACACACAGGCAGAGTGAAAAAACGCTGCAGGGCTTCGGTTTTTATAGGGAAGGGGAGTGGTCCAGGGGAGAGCTTCCTGATTGGCTGCCATGTACCTGCTGGTCTGGGGTGAGAGGGCAAAAAAAAGCGCCAACAATGGCGAACCCAAAATGGCGAACGTCGCGCGACGTTCGCGAACTTCCGGCGAGCGCGAACACCCGATGTTCGCGCGAACAAGTTCGCCGGCGAACAGTTCGCGCCATCCCTACTGGACACACAAACTATACCTCATACTATACTGTTTACTTCAATGAAATAAGATGAAGATAATCCTTTAATACATAGAAGTAATATTGGTATCCTACTGTAAATTATGAGAATGAGGATACATGTTTTTAAGAATATATGTTTAATGGCTGCCTCTGTTGATTGTAAGCTCTTGGGTACATGGGCCTCCTCACAGTGACGTCTTCCATTCTCATCTCTTATGCATTTATCTCAGCACTTTTATGTATTTACATAGGGTCACATTTACTAAGCTCGAGTGAAGGATTCGAATGAAAAAAACTTCGAATTTCGAAGGTTTTTTTGGGTACTTCGACCATCGAATAGGCTACTTCGATCTTCGACTACGACTTTGACTTCAAATCAAACGTTTCGACCTAAAAATCGTTCGACTATTCGACCATTCGATAGTCGAATTTCTGTCTCTTTAAAAAAAACTTCGACTACCTACTTGGCCATATTAGAAGTCACTGAGAGGTGCTGTGACCTTATAAAGGCACAAGGCTGCAGGCTGAGTTATACAGGGAAAATCACTTATGTATTATAAGGGTTAATGTACCCCCTACTGTAAATTATAAGGATATTAGAAGTCACTAAAGGGGTTCTTTGGCCATATAAAGGCACAAGGCTGCGGGCTGAGTGAACTCTGAGTATCACTCATGTATTATACGAGATAATGCACCCCTACTGTAAATTATAAGGATATTAGAAGTCACTGAGGGGTTCTGTGACTATATACAGGAACACAGCTGCAGGATAAGTTGTGTTTTTACTGCTTGATTATACCGGTGTAGACCATCAAACACTGGATGGAGTAACATTGCTGTAGCAGGTTTTCTGGCCCTTTGCATGAGATATGTAATACATCAGTGAAGTTAAATATTTTTACAATTTACCAAGTTCCTGCCTTGTTATTCCATATGCTAACGCCATGGGAGGAATGGTATGGTCGGTTGGGATGGATGGCTGGAACGTTCTTTGGATGATGCTAGATTATAACCCTTAGCATCCCCACCTGCACACCTTCTGCCACAGATACTTACTAAAAAGGGAGAACCCAGGTATATAATACCTACTCTGTCCACCTTTGTGCCCTTTCTTTGCACTACCTGCTTCCTAACCTGACATCTGTCCCAGACACCCAAGCCCCAACTGGCAGTCCTGACCCCTAGCATATCACTGGCATACCAGCATCAACCTGCCCTTGTGCTACTGCCTGTCTTTTGCTGCCTGACCTTTCTTTCATTACCCCCGTGGGGTATTATCCCATCTCAGCAACCGCGGATGAAAAATTCATCATTATCAGATGTGACGCTGTGTTCCCATGTGCTGTACTTGTAGTTGAGATCAATCTTTCAGCCGACACATACATTCAAATGACTACAAAGCCTGCTCAAACGACACATAGCGAGGACTTGCTATTGATTCCACCCACGTCTTTAAGCATTGAACTATAAGCAGCTTGGTAACAGTTTGGGGGTGGGGGGTTTACCTGGATTATATTCCGCTTCAAAGAGGAATCGATTCACTCGTGTCATTCCGTTTGACTTTCCTCTAACTGTTTTGTCTTTCTTTTCATTTGTGTCTCTGCAAGCAAATGAGATAAATGGACCAGCTTATTAGTAAATAGTAAGATATCCGTGCATGGTTGAACATTACTGCGAATAACCGCAGAAATGTTAGAATAAAGATACGTTAATGTTATTGATCTCTATATCTGTCCCCAAAATTTCAAAATCATTTTTGTGGGCACCTCGACATGAGAAGTGTCAGACAAATAACATGTAATTACATTTTCTAATTCCCTGTGACTTTTTAATTTAGCTCTGCAGCTCTTAGGTTTTGAATTGAAATTGTGGAACGTTGGTACAGTTTCAATACCCTAGCTAATAGACAAAGTACATGGCCCAGATAGACAAGTATTAAAATAATAACAATATAATGAAAGCTTCATAGACAAACTCTTTGGGTCTTGCACTAGTCAGAGACCCTTAAAACCAGATAACATTTTCATTTGCATGCTGGAAAGTGTACATAAGAAAATGTAAAGGTGGTATTTCTGTATTAAAGGAGGTATTTTAAGTGTTACTGGAAAATTACTACCATCCTCTGCAGTGATAAAGGATCCAGGGGTTGATCCCACAGAAGACTTCTCATATTCCCATATTATTCTGGTACTGTGCTGGACTCTGAAGTGTTGCGATGGCTTCCCAAAGCACAAAACTTACCCCCAGGCATGGATATTTTGGCAGGCCACACTTTAATATAGTGTTTTGACAAAGGATGGTCCTTCTTGTTTGGCCTTCATCTGTTGAACCAGGTGGTTGCTCCACGGAGCCTGAGATCAACAAGGCACCAGTAAAGTGTGCTGCCCTAGAGGGACCCTACCTCTGGCGAAGTTGGTTAGCAGGTGTAAGATGCTCCGGGAGACGGGCGCGTGGCCCTACCTTGAAGCACGCTGGCTCCCCGAATCTAGCCAGCGCTGGCGTCCACACGTGCACCAGCATCAGGTCATCAGCTGGGCGTCTGGACGCAATGATGCCATAGGGCACATTTGCAATACGCTGTGATGACAGTGGTGGTGGTAACATCACGCTTGCCGCCAAATTTGAATTTATAAGGCCCATCTCTGTCAGTAATCCTTGTTCAAGCTTGTCTTCTGCTCCCCTGAACCTGCTAAGCATTATTTTGGATTTCCATTTTGGTTTTTTACCCTTGCCTGTTGTCTAACTATGAATCTTGCAGCCTGTCTTTTGAACCTTTGCCTGTTTATCGAATATTCTTGCCACCAGCCATACTATGCCGGCTTCACCAATCCCACTGTTTTTTCATGTTTTGGTACACTTTGCTTGTGTTCAAGATCAATGCCTTTTTCAGGGCCCCAAAATGGCGTCTGTGAATACCGGGGATGAACAGGTGTTCACTTAGAAGTGGTTTAAGGCAATACACAAGCTTACCAGCATACAGTACATAACAGTAGGGACCCAGTAAATGAGGTTTTAGTCAGATACAGGATCTAATGTTAATTCGTTTTAGCTACGGTTTAGCAAATGAGATATATTTAGCTACAAAGAGCAACCTGTGCTCCAACCAGGATAGGCAGAAGGTGGTAGGCTCTGCTTTCGTAAGTGAAGGAGCTGCAGTTCTAAAGAGGGATTCAGACTATGTTTTCTCCCTGATCCATTTCTGCTGTAGGGCATCTTGACTAAATGAGGCATTGAAACCCTGGAAGGTGAACCTTTCAACTCCCCAAGCTGTATCCAAGGTGGTGTTACATTGTGTTGTCTCTGCTAACTCTTGTGATTGTACCTGACCTCCATCTATAATAGCTCTTACAGATTTGTGAGTATATCTAACCTTGTAGCGCTTTATGAGACTAAAGCCTGTTGCTATTTGTATTCTGATTTGTAGCTCAACTATGTCCCTTCTTCATTGCTTCCACTTGGTGAAGGACCATCCTGAGTGTTAGCTTCCAATGTAACCAGTGTTCTATACTTCCCTAGCTGTACAAGGCCTATTTTAACCAAGATAGGGTTATATTTGCTTTTTTTCTGATGGTAGCTACTCTGGTCAGTCACAAGGGAAGACTAGGGTACCTTTGTTTCTCATGAAAGGGGGCTAGCAGAAGGTGGGTGCCTAAAGCAAACCAGTTGAGCAGGGCTCTTTTTACCTCTTGCATCAGTATGTTTGTATATCATTGATATATTGAATGTATACACCCTTCTATAGTAAAACGGAGCTGTAATCGAAATAGATGTAGGGACCCGTAGGGTTAATTCCCCTCCGTTGTTGAGCACATGTTGGACTCAGCTACGGGGTTTCCCAGGGGCTGGACAATGGGGCCAGAGCCCTTGTGCTGGTGCAGCATGGCAGATACTGGAGGATACCCCAAGGTGTTGCTGCTGCACCACTTTACTATAAAAGGGAGAGCCATGTGCTCAGACAGCCATTCTTCATTACGTTTTGGTCTTGCTGCTGACTGTTATTTCACTAAGGAGAAAGTGAATCTAAACCGGCAAAATGTAGGCTAAAGTGGAGTTCTATAGGCCTGCCAAGGCTGGGGCAGGATCCTTCAATGCCTGGAAGCTCAACCATGCGGGTTTTGAGTTTGGAGATGCTGGTTTGTGTGCTCACACTACGGAGAGTGTTGGGAGTTGTAGTTCAGCAGTGCAAATCTTAAGTGCTTGCGCTATAGACAGCATTGGGAGCGATACCCTGGAGGATAACAAGCTGCATATGGTTCATGGAATAGATTTTGTTGCTGTGGATGCCTGCTTCAGCTCTGGAGGAGCCTACCCGTCTCAGTGAATCCCCAGGATAAGGTGTGCCCAGGGGAGTGTAGAAAAAGAGAGGATCCAGCACATTTCCATTTGTGATATGGGCTTTGTTTATGCCTGGCACGAGGGAGCCAATAGGGATGTCGCGGACTGTTCGCCCGCGAACTAGTTCGCGCGAACATCGACCGTTCGCGTCCGCCGAATGTTCGCGAACGTTGCGCAACGTTCGCCAATTTGGGTTCGCCTTAGCTGGCGCTTATTTTTTACCTCTCACCCCAGACCAGCAGATACATGGCAGCCAATCAGGAAGCTCTCCCTCCTGGACCACCCCCACACCCCCTGGACCACTCCCCTTCCATATATAAACTGAAGCCCTGCAGCGTTTTTTCATTCTGCCTGTGTGTGCTTGGAAGAGCTAGTGTAGGGAGAGAGCTGTTTAGTGATTTGAGGGACAGTTTATAGTAACTTTGCTGGCTAGTAATCTACTTCATACTGCTCTGTATTGTAGGGACAGAACTCGGCAGGGATTTGAGGGACAGTGAGTTTAGGTTCGTTAGCTTTGCTGACTAGTAGTAATCTACCTTCTACTGCAGTGCTCTGTATGTAGCTGCTGTGGGCACTGCTTCTGATCTCATCTGCTGACTGCTGTAATAACCCAATAGTCCTTGTAAGGACTGCTTTTATTTTCTTTTTTGTTTTTTTACTTTGCTACTATAAGAGCCCCGTGCTATTAGTCTAGCTGTGTTGGGGAGTGGGACTGGTGTGCTGCTCCTCCTAGTAGTTCACCACTACCAGCACCAACCAGAGTCAAAATTGTTACTAAGTATCTTATTTGCACCTGTTAGCTGTTCTGAGCTCTCTGCCAAAAGCCAATTAAGTTAGAAACTGTTTTTTTTCTGGCTGTTCAGTGCAGAGAAAAGAGGGAATTTCCAGTACAAAAGAGGGACAGGGGGTTGAGTGGTCAAAAGAGGGACAGTTGGGAGGTATGCAAGTGCCACCTAGCTGTGTGAGCTTTTTCACATTCTGTCTAAATAACAATAATAATTCCGTGTCCGTAAACATCACCTGAGTGATGTTTTTACAGCAGCAATAATATATTCCGTATCCACTACTGTATACGTTGCCCTTGCAGGCATTGTTTGCCCAGTCTTTAACCAAGTGCCACCTAGCTGTGTGAGCTTTTTCACATTCCGTGTCCAGAAACATCACCTGACTGTGACGTAGTGTGATTTCTGCCCTTTACAGCACAAAACACAGCGCTGTGTCAACAATGTATTTTTCAGATACATTTTTGCCCTTGATCCCCCTCTGGCATGCCACTGTCCAGGTCGTTGCACCCTTTAAACAACTTTAAAATAATTTTTCTGGCCAGAAATGTCTTTTCTAGCTTTTAAAATTCGCCTTCCCATTGAAGTCTATGGGGTTCGCGACGTTCGCGAACCGTTCGCATTTTTGGACGCAAGTCCGCGAATATGTTCCCGAACATTTTTTCCGACGTTCGCTACATCCCTAGGAGCCAATACTAAATCTGGATGGAGCGGTATTTGGGCTGCTAGTACTACTTAGGATGTATTGTACTCATTGGGGATAAGGGACTGAGACTCTTATTCTTTCAATGGAGTAGTACAGGACTTTGCCTGTCACGGAGGGCCAGGAAATTGACTGCCACAGGTACCCAGGGGAGAGGGTCATTAATGTACAATGTAAAATGTTGTTTTATTTACCCTTTAATTTACCCTTTCTTTATATAAAGTTGATGTTTTTATAAGAGCAAAGTGTGTGTTGAATGTTATTCCTAATGGGTCAACCACAGGTGTATTCCCGGATCCCATTAGGTGGAGGCATTGCCAGAGAGGAGTTTCCCAGTACCTTTCACATAGCAAAGGGGACTCATCGGTAAGAATTATGCGATGTACAACCTTGGCACCAGGGGGGTGGCCATAAAGGGGTTACATAGATTTGATCTTTGCAAGTCTTTAGTACCAGAATAAGTAAAGTTATTTCAGCTGCATCAAAATAACTAGATTCAACCCAAAGTGGTTAATTTTCCCCTTATATAAAAAAAAAAAAACACTTGATAGAGATCACCAGCATTTAATAACATGTACTCCAAAGTAATTTCCACATCTGGATGATAAAAGATTTCATGCCCCCCCCCCTTATATTCCATAACTGAGCACCAAGGGAGAATATCTGTTGGGTTTAATTAAAAAGGGTTTGTTTGTAAGGTTCAGCTTTGAGATTCAAAGGGGGAGAGCTCCTGAACTTTGCCTGCATGCAGACTTACATATTCTACCGATTTTCCCAGTTATTTGCTTATGTAAGTGGCTACCTTGGGGTAGCATCATTAAGGACAAGCGCTTTAAAGCAAGGTAATAACCAGCCCTTATCCCGCAGAAAATGAGCCTCTGTGGCTGAAAAAAATAAATGGAAGGAGCGTTCAGCGATATTTTTATGGCTTGCACATCAAACATAAGTTGTGGGTAATTAGGGAAAAAATACATGCTTCCTTGTTTATGGCGCTAATATTACAGATTTGTATTCCAGGGAGAAATGCACTTGTTTTACAACCTGCGTCTTCGCTTTTCGAAAAATAATGGCTTTTCGGGAAGGAGTGAGTTAGGGGTTTAATAATGAAGTAAATAAAGCATATTGTTAACTCAGCAATTTTGGAATACAGTGATTAAGATAGAGGCATTAACCCATGTGCTTCCAGTATGCGTAACGAGTGATCACTCAAGCCTTATCCGATATTGCCCCAAGCCTAGGCATTTCTTGAGGAGATGTTGGTTGATATATCAGGCATAAGGGAATATTGTGGCAGGTAACAAATATAACTACAGGTATACGATACATTATCCAGAAACGCATTAACCAGATATATATATACGGAATTGCCATCTCCCATAGACTCCATTTTATCCAAATAATTAAAATTTTAAAACCAGATTTGCTTTTTTTCTGTATTAAGAAAACAGTACCTTGTATGGCATCCTAACTAACATATAATTCATCCTTTTTGAAGCCAAAACAATCCTATTGGGTTTAATTAAATTTCAAATAATTTTTTAGCAGAATTAAGGTAAGTCGATCCAAATTATGGAAAGACCCCTTATCTGGAAAACTCCAGATCCCAAACATTCAGGATAACAGGTCCCATACTTGAAGTACTGTTCAGCAATGGAAGTGTCGAGAATCAGAACATGGTTCTACTTGGGACAGGGTTACATAGAGAACTTAATACCATGGTTGACTGCAACAAATGTTAGACCGAGACCCTTGAATCAGATATTTGTGGGCTTATAATGTATAAGCTCTTCATTTATACATAAATTGCCTGCTGTACATTGATAGCATGATTTACAGTGGAGCTAAACTCCTGTATACCACTGTGGTCCTCTCCCACTGACCACGATTGGGCCTAGCCCCCCCATACCTCATGATAAGGGGCAGTGTCATGTTGGGGGATGGCAGACAGTTGCGTCTAGGACCAGAGACTGCAAGTGCACAAGCTCCTGGTCAGCAATTGGCTCCAGAGAACCAAAAAGAGGAAGTTAAAGGGCAAGTCAACTCCGAAATAAAAACTTGCCCAGTAAAAGAAAACACAATTCTAAGCAACTTTGCAATATACAGTATATTCCTTATCATTTTTTTCAATGGTTTTTAAGTTATTTGTATAGGTATTGCTATTGAAAGCAGTGTTTGTCTGTCCCTTTCTATTTTCTGCCCTGGTGGCTCAGACTGTTGATACAATGTAAGGCAAGTTTCATAAGAAACAACTTATACATTGTTATCCACTATTTAACCTGGGCCATAGTGATGTGCGGGTCCGGATTTCCTCAACCCGCCCCCGACCCTAACCTGTCCTCCCTTGGCCCACACTCGCACGCATCCGACTTTAGCGTTGCTTTTATAGACCCGCGCTGCCCGCTGATGACATTACAAAAGGGGAAGGGTGAAGTCGGAAACAGTAGTGGGCAGGGAGAGCAGGAGAAGAGCACATCCAGTACCTGCCCGCCACCCGCGAGGAAGAGTGCGAGGTCAGCCCAAACCCGCCCAATCCGCGGGTATCGGGCCAGCCCACACATCACTACTGTGCCATATATCCTTTTTTAATTTCCACCATTGAGTTATACCTCTGATGAAGTGCCAAGCAGGCACGAAAAACATTAGTTTTTGCACCTTCACTGTTGGAATGTAATCTGAATAAGTTCCTTAAGGGCTCGAGAGGTTGAAGCTGCGCTCCGTTTTTCTTCGTTCAGCCACAGGGAAGAGCAGGAATAGACGCATTAGTTTTTTTTCAATGGGGCTTTACTCACACAAAAATGCAGCATGTTGCATCTCAACCTGCGTTCGGCTCCTACACGCGCCTGTGTGAGTACAGCCCCATTGAAAAAAAACGTAATGCGTCTATTCCTGTGCTCCGCTGCGGCTGAACGCAGAAAAACGGAACGCAGGGGAGTGCAGCTTCAACCGCTCGTCAGTAAGAGCCCTTATAAAGCCGAATTGTTACTATAATGACTGTCCTCCTGATTGTGCTTTGATCAGTGCTCTGAAGCGAATGAGTATATGACATTGCAGTCGGGGAGAAGTGGCCGGTTTATCGCAAGAGCCGCAATAAGAGAGGAGACGGGGCATGTTGGGAGAGCTCCACCATTGCCGCATCATCGTGGTTCGTTTGAAAGGGAGAGACATAGCAAGATAAATTATAGACTGATGCAGGTCTCTTGATACAATGCAATTTCCACTCCGAAATAATGCTGACCACTGTCATGTTTTGTTCTTTGTCTGATAATGGGAGATTGAAAACCATTTTCTCTCATAGAGGGTGCAAGGAAAGAGTACAGCATCTCTTTTTTTCCCCAAATGCTATTTCTGCCGTTGATGCATAGAGCATTGGTTGGCAAGCAAAGCAAGCTGCCCAAATAAGTGCTTGTGTGCAGGTGGTGGGGGAGAGGCAGGGCCCTCTGATTGCTGTTTGGGATATGCATGGGTTTTCAGAAGCTTGTCAGACCCACAGGGAAAGGCAGGAGATTACAGACTGACGCCTTCCAAATGGAAAAACAATTATCAGGATATAAAAGAACATATCATTCTGAGCTTTCATAAGCTACCAGGACTTGGGGGGGAAAGCTTAAGGCACTAGTGGCTGTTACTTTACATATTCTCTTTTGGATGCAAGTGGGCGGCAATGGCTAAATGGCCTTTTATGTCTGATAAGAATTTAACACATTGCTGCCAAGCCCAATTGTCCACTAAAATTTAGGCCATATTAATTCTGCATTTCCAAACAGAAAGCATTTTTCAGAAAATACACTTTGTGTGCTCACTGATAGCCATAATTTAGTAAAGGGAAAAAAAGATTCCAAGGTACGTGGCTGCCATACAGGCACCGGGGACTTATATTTTTTTTAAATACAGGTATGGCATCAATTATCTGGAAACCCGTTATCCAGAAAGTTCAGAATAACGGAATGGCCGTCTCCCTTAGACTCCATTTTATCCAAATAATAAAAAAAAATTTAAAATGATTTCCTCTTTCTCTGTAATAATAAAACAGCACCTTGTACTTGAACCCAGCTATAGATAGATATGGAAGATATAATTAATCCTTATTGAAAGCAGAACCAGCCTATTGGGTTTATTTAATGTTTTCATCATTTTCTAGATTTAAGGTATGAAGATCCACATTACAGAAAGATCCTTTTCCGGAAAGTCCCAGGTGCCGAGCATTCTGGATCATAGGTCCCATACCTGTACACATTACATGGAATTAAAACCGGCTGATCAGAATATTTGCTGAACATTTGTTGAATCCGGTGTAACCTGGAGGCAATTTACGCACATACTGCAATGCACACCTAGCAGCACTTTCAGGTTAACCTTTAGTATTTTATAGAATGGCCTGTTCTTGGAAGCTTTACAATTGGTCTTCAGTTTTTATATTTTATAGTTTTTGAATGATTTGCGTTCATCTTCTGACTCTATCTAGCTTTCAAATGGGGGTCACTGACCCCAGCAGCATAAACCACTACCATTTTATTGTTATTGCTACTTTTTATTACTAGTATTAAAACTCTACTCACATTTACTAAGGGTCGAAGTGAATTCAAAGTGAATTTTCGAATTCAAAAACTTCGAATTTTTGGGTACTTTGACCATCGAATAGGCCAAATTCGACTTCAACTCGAAGTGAAAATGCTTCGACTATTCGACCATTCGAAAATCGAAATACTGTCTCTTTAAAAAACTTCAACACTTCACCACCTTAAACCTGCCGAATCGCTATGTTAGCCTATGGTGACCTCCTAGAACCTATAGCCAGTATTTGGCTAAGTTTTGAGAAGTCGAAGGATTTTTTTGTAAAATCGTACGATGGTACAATTAAATCGTTCTATTCGAAGTCCCTCGACTTCGAATGTCGGACTAGCCTATTTGATGGTCGATTTTTCGACGTTTTTTTCACTTCGAAATTCGACCCTTGATAAATCTGCCCCCAAATTCCTGTCTCTCTCCTTCAAATCATCTGCCTGGTTGCTACGTTAAATTGGACCCTAGCAAGCAGATAGCTGCTGTATTTCCAAACTGGAGAGCAGGTACAATAAGCAAAATAATTAACGCAAATAAAAAATGAAGACCAATTGCAAATTGTCTCAGCATAGCATCTACATCATACATAAAGTTAATTTAAAGGCAAACAACTCCTTTAACAACATCTAGAGAGCTGTCGAGTGCTCATCCTTTAGTTATCCAATGCTAAGCTTATTAAATATCATGTGGTTATGGTACATTTAGTAAATGTGCAGGTAAAGGATTTATTATCTTGGTATTTTAGTCTCAAGTGGCTGACATCAAAATGTTTTAATTGAACCTGATGTAGTCCTCCAAAACTCATAACAAATTAGCATTTTATATATCCAGTTTGCAGCAAGCTGAGTAAAAAAGGCAATAAAGTCATATTTTGCTTTGAAACCTCTCTGAAATGAATGTGCAAGTAAAGCACAAGCTGTTTATTTTCATTAATAGCGTGGCATAATATATTACCGGTGAGTAATGAAGTATAGCAAGGTTAACAAAACACTGGCAGACAAAATGGCATTAGAGAGCATATGCGGGTTTCCAACTACGGGAATGACAGTATTCAAGGTTAATAGCCCATGCTCCCAATATGATTTAATAGTGTCCAGTGTAGTTTATGCTATCCATTGCAGCGTTATATTGTATACCAGCCATGAAGGGATTCCATGTGAGATTATATTGGAACTGCAGGCTGCTGGCTCGAAATGCAGACTTTGAATCTGAGAACTACAAGTCGTCATAATACTACTATTACAGGGATAGGACCTGTTATTGCACTGGGATTTTCAGACAACACATCTTTCTGTAATTTGGATCTTCATACCTTAAGTCTACTAGAAAATCATGTAAACATTTAATAAACCCAGTTGGCTGGTTTTGCTTCCAATAAATTATAATTACATCTTTGTTTGGACCAAGTACAAGGTACTGTTTTATTATAACAGAGAAAAAGGAAATTATTTTTAAACATATAGATTATTTGGATAAAATGGAGGCAGGAATTATTTGCCTTCTTCTTCTGACTCTTAACAGCTTTCAAATCGGGGTCACGGACCCCATCTAAAAACAAATGCTCGGTAAGGCTACAAATGTATTTTTATTGCTACTTTTTATTACTCATCTTTCTATTTAGCCCCTCTCCTAGTCATAGTCCAGTCTCTTATTCGAATCAATGCATGGTTGCTGGGGTAATTTGGACCTTAGCAACCAGATTGCTGAAAATGCAAACTAGAAAGCTGCTGACTATTGCTAACAATTGCAAATTGTCAGAATATCACTCTCTACATCATACTAAAAGTTAATTTAAAGGTGGCATTTGAGTATCTAAATGAGATGTGCAAGCTAGGATGCCAGTGTTGTAACTACCTGGGCCCACACCATCTTGGGGCAGAGCTTAATGGGATTGTATGAATGCAGGTGGGGGCACAAGTTTTAAGAGGCAGGGGGGCTTGGGTGCTCATTCTGCACATCTTGATTTTCCTGTTCCTGTCTCTAGACTCCTTACTTCTAGTTCCGCTCTAAACCACTGTAGCAGTTAGGGTTGCAGGTAAAACACCTGCCGGGGCAGGTATTACAAATTTACTGGCAATGTAGTTGCTAATAAATTTGTAATACCCTTACACCCACCCCCAATCTGCTCAAAACTTAACTTTTCTCTCCCAGCGTGGCTCCTCAACCTGCCTTCTGTTTGAAATATTTTATTTGGTTTTTTCAATAAACCATAAAAATCAATATGATATAAAGTATGCAGAATAAGAAGATTAATACAATGACATATTAAACAGAATGTATAATTTACAATTTACTTCTGGCAATCGCGTAACAGGGCTCCACCCCCTTTTACATCAAAGCCGGCTCCTTGTACGTCACGGCCCGCCCCCTTTGTTCCCGCCACCAGCCAGTAGAAATTTAATTAAAAGATGGCAACCCTAGTAACTGTCAAAAGTGGCCTCATCCATGTCCCTCTTCAACTCTTCTCATTTGCTTCTTACCCATGTTCTTTCCTGCATAAAACCCCAGTATGTCTAATATTTAAATATATGTCTCTCACTATTAAAAAATAAGGATAAATCATAAAATAAGTCTATTACTACCTTCTGACCCTATTTCTCTTTGTTGATGTTCTGAAAATGTTCCTGTAAACAGCTTTAAAAACCTGCACAGGACAGAATGGAAATCCTAAGCGGGGATTAGAAGGATACGTGTGTAATATTTACAGCTTTCACATGATATAAGGAAAGACAAAGGCCTGTCAATCTGCAACAAGCCATCAAAGGCTTGAAAATCCATTGCATCAGTCAAGCCTTATTTTTGGGCTGCCCTTTCCTTATTAAAGGCCTTTTTTTATATGCCAAAGATATTCACTTTTATCCAGAACTGTGGTTATTAGCTCAGGTAACAAAATTGAATCTATCAGCTAAAATACGTCGTCTTCCAAGGTGTTTGTTTATATAGCCCTGCTGTTATTTTGTTTTCCTGTATCTGAGAAAAGAAAATCCTGGAGGATATCCACATGAAAGAATTCGGCATTTGCTGGTCGGAGAAAATTGACTATTTCATGCAACAAGCTACTGGATTGATTCCGGCAAGTCTATGGAAAATCTAGATGAGTCTGTAGAGTAACAGCAGGAGAGCGTTGTGACCTTTATTGCATTTCGTTGTATCGATCAAATGAAGACAGGGAACACACGTCCGGTTCAGCAAAGGGAACAAAGAAATATTTTGACGGATGTAAATATTTGTTCCTTCTTGTTCCTATTTGACCTTAAAGAAAAGCACTATGCTAATGAATTTAGACTTGTGGTATAAAAATGTTTGTTTTAAGTTTGAAAAATGTAGTCATAGGTGCATACCTCTCAACTGTCCCGTTTTGAGCAGAACAGTCTCGCTTTTGACAGCTCAACCCCGCTTATTACTGAAATGTCCCGACTTTCTCTTTCATATCCTGCACTGAACAGAAAGCCCATAACAGCCACCAGGTGCACTAAGATACTTTTATAACAAGTTTGAGATCAGCAAATATGTAATTGTAACAATTAAGATAAAAATGGCTCTTGGGAGAAAAGTGTTCAAACTTTCATAACCTGCCAAATTTTGTAAAATGCACATGGTAATTATGGCGTGTGGCCACAAAAATGGGCATAGTCCAAAAACTCTTTTTGTCCCTCTTTCTATTACCAAAAAGTTAGGAGGTATGTTAATATTCATATGACTTTATTTATATCCAAAGGCAGTACTGTATTGCTTTATGGCTGAGATTCTAACTATCTTTTTAACAGAGCATTCTGTCACAGTGACACAAATCCATTGTAAGCAGCAGTCCTGTCCTGCTTTATGGCTGAGATTCAAACAAAATATATTGTCCCAATTGGCACACATCATATCTAAAATATGTATTCCTGTTAACTTTCTATGAGATGAGTGTGGTCTGGCCACAAGACAGCATAAACTCAAAGAGTTTGGAAACATCTGATGTAAGGATGGCATAAAGCACAGAAAGAAAATCACAGAAGTCGTTATTTTATGGAATTTGCTTGTATTGAGGACAAGGTTGAGAGAATGATCGTGATGAAGTGTTTAAGGACAGTGAAAGGGGGGAGGTGAAGTTTGTCAGAGGGAATAAATTTGGTTGCTCTGTGATGCCAGAGTTAAATAAGTCTTGACACTATAGGGGGCTCATCTAGGGCTTAAGATGTGCCGTACATTGATAGTTGTCTGGGCAGAATTTTTATTTCACTAAATTGTGGTGCAAAAGACAATAACAGTTTGGAAACAGCAGCACAGAGACTGAGCCAAGACAGCTGCAAGGCAGTCAGTTGAGATTACACTAAAGAAAAGGCTGGATGTGCTATGCAGTTTAGCAATTTGGAAGCTGTTTAAATTAAAGGGACAGTGTCATGTTTATTTCTATTAATACAGTTAACTGGGGAATAATAAAATGCTAGTAAAACCCACCAAATGATTGTCCCTTGATTTTTTAAGCCTGGTTCCATAGCTGAACCTTGTAAGGCCCTCTGACAAAGAACGTTAGTAGAGTAGAGAGGCCTCCAAACTTTAGGTTGAACATTTATATACACAAACTGCTTTTGCTGACACATTGCTGCTCATTAGGAACTTGATAATATGCATTTTTTAATAGGTGCTGTGCAGCTAACCGTTCTGAAATCCGCTGGGACACAGATGCAAGCTTTCATTAGCAAAGAAATTGGCTTCCCTGAAAGATTCACCGCTTTCTGCAGTCATGGAAACAGACACATAGATGGAGTGGGGTGAGACTAGGGGCCTACTGGTAGAAACACGTCAGGAGAGGGTAAAAGGGGAACAAGAATTGAAAAATGGGGACAATTGTCTGCAATCTTTTGTGGAGGGTCAGGACTGCTCCCCAATCGGCCGGCACCTATTAGAAAGAAAGGAAGACTAGCACACATTGATGCTGCACAAGCAGGGGGTTGTACATGGGGGGGGTTGGAAGTTGGATGTTGGGGGCCTGGTGGCTGTCAGGAGGACATTTAGTATTGCAGCCAGGTGGGCCACCAATGCTCCAGTACGCTAAGTGAAGGGTCAGCTAGACACCATAAATTATATACTGTGTAATTTTATAATTTCCCTCTCTCACCGTTATACACAATCCAAGCCAGACCAGTTTAAAGTCCAGACACTCACTTTTGTAGTTCTTACTCAAGCTCAAGGGACAAGGGTACGGCGGAATTTACTACTAATATCTATTCTTTGAACTTTGTTTTTTAATAAAAAGAAAAGAAGTACTGAAAACGACATAGTTAATTTTTATTTACTTAACTCCTGAAGACGACCCAGTAAGGGCTGAAACGTTGAGCAATAAATTTTTCTCTTCACCAACATACAAGACCTTTTAGTTTTGAGTGTATTTATAACACAGTTTTGGAGGCACCCAGGCAGTTGAATATTTGTTACGTGTGCACCAAATGGAACTGTTTTGGATATATATCTCACTCGCCATTACATACCGCTTGTACCGGCACTCACCAAACAGTAGGAGCAACAGCCGGGTGCTAACCAAAATATATGAAACCAAATGACTTCTCGCAAACACTCACGGCATGTAGAATACTTGGTTTATTAGATCATTGAAGTCATCGATGCCGCGTTACGGTTCACCTGACGATGGTCCCAGGTTGAAAGAAACATGTTAATGTCTTCAATGATCTAATAAACCAAGTATTCTACATGCCGTGAGTGCTTGCGAGAAGTCATTTGATTTTATATATATATATATATATATATATATATATATATATATGTGTGTGTGTCTATATAGTAAATAAAGTACCCCCTATTGTAAAATATAAGGATATTATAAGTTACCGAGGAGTTTTATGACCATGTATATATATAAACATTATATTGCAACATGCAGTGGTAGGAACTTTTCTAGATTTATAATAAAGTTACATATCTTGGTCTGGTAGAGAAGATCCATAGAAAACCAGGAGACAAAGCCAGTGAGGAATGACTGCTTTCCCCATAAAATAATTTAAAGCCTTTGTTTCTGTAGTTTCTTTCTGCAGAAAGGAGCCTTAGCAATGGACTAATGCTGAACTTTGGGGGTCACAGTTAATGAAAACTCTGGAACAGGATTTAGATAAAGGGGCCATGGCCTTGTGTTAGACATTCAAAGCTTGACTCTGTGCCCTCTTTCCTTCTCACTTTTCTCACTGATGTGATTCATGTCAAGGCGAGATCTGGGAAATAAAATGTCAACTCACCAACTGACAAGTCAATAAGAAACCAGTCATATCCCCCTGTGTAAATGCTCAAGTGTAAGGTTTTTCTGATTTTGTTGACACATATCTCTACAATGGACCGTGTAAACCTTATTCCCCTCAGCCAGCTGAGCTATTCATTCTCCTGGCCTTGTTTCCAGTGAACATGGAAGTGCATGGTGGTGCAGCTCACATTTTAAGGGTTCACTTACGAACTGATTTGACAAAACTGTTTTAATTGTTATATATGGAATGGAATGTGAAACACAAGGCAAGTAAAGTTGCAGGAGGAAATCTTTTAAGCAACTTTGCAATTGGCCTTTTTTGATAGGCTCTTTTTATTTTGTGTTTTGTTACTTGCTAAAAGGGAGAGTTAAATTTGTCTCCGAATGCTTTCGTTGTTGTACAGCCAGGTATGGAATCTTTAATACTTGGCACCTAGGTTTTTATCTAATGTAGACAGGGTCGGATTGGGCTGGTGGGACACTGGGAAAAAAACGCAGTGGACCCCGCCAATCCAGACCCAATCCCCACCTGCCCTACGCTGTAGCTCCCCCACTTGCACTCTGACATTGTGCCCCAACTGCTCTCCCCCAATCTCACCAAAACTAAGTTAAGCTGCACGTGCAGGGGGGAAGGGGCTGGCTGTGGGTGAGCAGGTGGGCAGCAGAAGCCCCAGAGGAGGTTTGGGGCCCCTGGAGTAGGAGTCTCCGTAGGCCTCTCACACCCCATTCCAACCCTGAACCTTGAGAACCATTCCTTAAGGATCAAGCATTAATCAAATCAAGCTTTAAAATCCCAACAGGATTGTTCTGCCACCAGCATGGTAACAGCAAAATGCAGGCACTTTGGAGATCCTTAAAATGAAAAGGTGCCATATATGGAAAAGCATATATTGGTAGCATCACCAAGCGCAAATTTCTCTCTCCTTCCCTAATTATAACAGAGATAAAGGAAATCAATTAAAAAAAAATGATCTCTAGATAATAGGTATTCCAATAATAGATCCCATACCTGTACTATCAAATGTCTACGTGATTGATGTACAGCATTATCAATAGGCCAATGATTTTGGAAAGACTACAGCCAATTTGGGACATTGCAGGGCATTGTTTGAATGTTCTCTATTTGGGCCAAGATGTTATTTTTACCTAAGTGTAGGGGTTATTTACTAAAACTCGATTTTTCTGGTTTGGCTTTTTGGAGTAAAACCTCAAATTTTTAGAGATTTATTATACCCTGATGCTGCAAAAAAAAAAAAAGTTGATTAAATTGGATTTTAGTAAATAACCCACTAAATGTCAATATCACATATACTGGGGCAGATACTCAGTGGTGTTCATGCAACATCTGACAGGAGGGAAAGATTTTGCATGTACAACCTCTTGAAATGTTTGAGTTCAAACAGAAGTTCAACAGGAGCTGCAGAAATAGATGATGCTGGGGTTATGGGATAGCAACTAGTAGGTATTAATATGGGGGCCATGCACTGCACAGAAGTAGCCCCGTGCCTCTATGGAAACACCCTTCATGGCAGTGGCATAATCATTCCTTGTACAAGAAGACATGTCACCTGTAACGGTCCATGGGAGTTAATTAGGATGTTTGTACCTTCACTTCACAGGTGCATGTTTGTTTTTTAATTGGAAGCATCCAAAGGCAGAGTAATAACAGGGAAGGTAAAAGAGAGAAAGGACACATATGTCTATATTATTCAATACATATCAGAGTATAAGAATACTGTAATTTCTGCCAAAAAGATGTGACATTCAACCTAGAGTTAATGGTGTGCGCAGAGTAGACCATCACGCCGCATTCTACGGAACGTTGTATTTACGGCTCTCTCCGTGCGTCCCACTGGGATTCTCTTTTCCCAGCACAAAGCTGTACTGAACAAAGGAAGCTTTTCTATCTTATCCTGTTCAGGCCCTTATACGTAAGTCATGGTTTTTTTTTATATATATATATATATATCTGGGTTGGGGGATCCTATCCAGGGTTGAATAATTGGCGTCCCTTCCCCAGCATTTTTATAAATGTGTTCTACATCTTAACACATAGGCATATTGCTTCTTAATGGAGAACAAAAAACTGTCAGAAATGTATGTCCCCACAGCCAACAGCCTTGGGCCCTTTAAGATAGAGATTCCAACCTCCTTCTTTTGGATGAGAAGGGATGCACCCAGATATATGGGGGCTCTACCTAATTTGATGTACCCCAATTCAGAGCTTATAGTAGAAGGGCTGTGTCAAAGAACCATAAAAGGTTTATGGGAGCTCTATTTATATGATATACAGGTATGGGATCTGTTATCCAGAATGTTTGGGACCTGGAGCTTTCCGGATAAGGGATCTTTACGTGATTTGGGTCTCCATACCTGGTCAACTAAAAAATCATTTACGTAAACATTAAATAAACCCAGTAGGCTGATTGATTCCAGTAAGGATTAGTTATAAGTTTGGATCAAGCACAAGGTACTGTTTCATTATTACAGAGAGAAAGGAGATACGTTTTAAAAATTAGTATCACTTGATTAAAATGGAGTCTATGGGAGATGAAATTCCCGTAATTCACAGCTTTCTGGATAACAGGTTTCCAGATAACAAATCGTATACCTTTACTAGGTTTTCTGGCTATGGAAAACAGCACGCTAACCTGGTGCCCATAAGAGAAATTGAAACTTAATTTAAAGTTAATACCTTTGGGGCTCATTGCATACATAGGTGTTACAGTAGCAATTCACCAAACCAATCAAGAAATGAGTTTTGTTCATACTAGTACTATTCTTAAACTAGAACCAATTGGTTCCAATAGATACTGGCCTTTGTACACCTTTGCATAGTCAGGGCCGGATTTAGATAGTGGGGACCCCTAGGCCCAGTGCCGTTTGTCGCCCCTTTCCCCTCCCCTTTATTCGTGCAAATTTTCATTATCTGGACCGGAGCAATGGGGATTTATAAAATATTGTATCTCCAGCGCATCCCCAGTGTTTTTGAACCAATGTGGGTGTGGTTGGGCAGCATGCCACCTCCCTAAAATCCCGCCGCCCTAGGCCCGGGCCTAGGTGGCTTTCCACGAATCTGGGCCTGTGCATAGTTATATAACGTTTGAGTTTTTCTGGAATTCTTTCTAATAAAATTCTTCCCAATAGATTTTTTTAAAAGGAAAGATTAAGGAACAACTCATCAGATTAAATTCACACAGTACAGTCTAGTTGCGTTAGTCACAACACTAATGTTAATTCCTTGACAAGATTTCACAAATTTACTGTTTAAAATGTGTAATTAGGCCACGCACAATTTATTCCCCATTTCATTAAGCATTGGCAGGCTTGTTACCATTTTTTTCACCATATAAATACCCATTTTCATTTTGACTAATAACAAAAGTAATGAAGTTTGTAGCTTGATTAATCGTGAGCTCTGATTTTTTTTTTATCATTCCCCCAAAAATGTAAAATTCTATATGTTAAAAGATAGATAAACAATCTACTTACACAGTCGATCTGGAAAACTTTACTTTTATACATTAACAAGCATTTGTAATATAAGGCACTAAGTCCATGAGCAGTAACCAAGAAGCACTCACCCAAAATCTCACCCTTCAGGTTGGGTCCCCTTCGCTCATAACAAGGTTACAGATATAAAACAACATTGGGGTTGTTACACAGTCACCCTGCTATAGTTCCAGGGGTTTGTTTCAATAGGAGTCGCTGTATCCCTCAAATAGATTCTCTTTGAGGGATATAGCGACTCCTGCTGGAACTTATTTTTTAGAGGCAGAAGAGAGCCGGACAGGTTTCTGGATCTGGGGATACACTAAGTTTGGAAATCCTTTGGTATTTTCAGTTATAGTTCCAGGGGTACCCAGGGCACAAATAAGCACTCACCCTACATCTCACCCTAACTGGCCTTCAGGATGGGCCCCCTTAGCACATAACAATTTTACAGATATATATAGAAACATTGGGGTAACAGTCACCCTGCTATAGTTCCAGGGGTACCCAGGGCACAAATAAGCACTCACCCTAAATCTCACCCTAACTGGCCTTCAGGCTGGGCCACCTTAGCTCATAACAAGGTTACAGATATGAAGAAACATTGGGGTAACAGTTACTCTGCTATAGCACTCACCCCAAATCTTACCCTAATTTTCATAAAGAAAGTCTTTTACTTGCTGTTCTCTTTCAGTTCAGCCATTGTGCAGAATTTCCATGCACAAAAACAACATGTTCAATTTTTCATGAAAGATTCCCTTAGAAGCTGAACCTACAGCTGGAATCTGTGGTGAGCAAAGGCATTCAGTTGCCCCATCCATTCCCAAAATGCCACTTCCCCTCCCTTTCTCTTGTTCCTTTTCTCCTGGGTGCTGAAAAAGCCAACAGCAAATTATCGTCTTCTCGTCTTCTACTAAATGGAAGAGCTGAAGGCTGGTCCTTTGGGTTTTCAGAGACAGGTCACATTTATGAAAGTGTTTTTTAACAATTAGGCTTCCATAGGAAAGAATAAATACTCATTTTATTCTGAACAATCTTCATATGCACTGAACAGTTCTAACTTGCATTGTACAGTGATGGGAATCATTTCTTTACAGGATGGGGGTATACCTCATTGTAATGCTTCTAAACATTTTCCTCTAAAGCACAAGGTAAAATGTCCTCATCTGTTCAGTTTTCTAATAATATAATGTGTGTAGTTAGTACTAGGGATGCACCGAATCCAGGATTCGGTTCGGGATTCGGCCAGGATTCGGCCTTTTTCAGCAGGATTCGGATTCGGCCGAATCCTTCTGCCCAGCCGAACCGAATCCGAATCCTAATTTGCATATGCAAATTAGGGGCGGGAGGGAAATTGCATGACTTTTTGTCAGAAAACAAGGAAGTAAAAAATGTTTTCCCCTTCCCACCCCTAATTTGCATATGCAAATTAGGGTTCAGATTCGGTTCGGTATTCGGCCGAATCTTTCACAAAGGATTCGGGGGTTCAGCCGAATCCAAAAAAGTGGATTCGGTGCATCCCTAGTTAGTACAAACCTGTCCCTCTATGAAACGCTATGAAAGCCAAAATATATTTTGGCTACAGAGCTCCATGGCTCTATTCTTTCCCCCATTCACCCATTCTGAAGGATTGTAGCCCCCATCCTTAAAGGGGTTATTCACCTTAAATCATATTAACTTTTAGTATGATGTATAGAGTGATATGCAATTGGTTTTCGTTTTTTATTTGTGGTTTTTGAGTTATTTGGCTTTTTATTCAGCAGTTTCAGCTATCTGGTTGCTATGGTCCAAATTATCCTAGCAACCATGCACTGATTTGAACAAGAGATTAGAATATATATATATATATGTAGGAGAGGGCCTGAATAGAAAGACCAGCAATAAAAATAAACTTGTAGCCTTACAGAGCATTTGTTTTCTAGATGGGGTCAGTGCCCCCCTATTTAAAAGATCGAAACAATCAGAAGAAGGCAAATCCGTCAAAAAGTATAAAAAATAAATAATGAAATCCAATTGAAAAGTTGCATTCTATAACATACTAAAAGTTAACTTAAAGGTAAACCAGCCCTTCAAAAAAGATTTGATGCTTACTTGTACACATTTACATTATTAACAAAACCCTTATGAAATGACTAAAGAAGCACTGAGCATGGGATGCTAGAAAGCGAAGTATCTCTGCAGAATCAGATATGTAAAAAGGGTAGACTTAAAGAAGTAACCAGAATATTTCTTGTTTTTTTATTTGTATTCAGTTGGGCATTTTTTAATGGAAACTCTACCCTGGGGTGCTACCTTCCAACAGACACTAAACCCACCCTAAATTTAATGGCCTTTTTCTGAACAAGCATTAGAAACAAGAGGGGTCAGCACTAGGGTTGCAACCTGTTTCGGTTTTCTTAGGGGTGTTTAGGTCAAAACTGCCTGTTCGGGTTTCAGCCTTGTCAAACCCAAACAATAATCTGACCAATAACCATCTCTGATGTCAAAACCCCACCCACATAAACTAACAAGCCACCAAATGTCATAACCCTACCCCCATATGTCACTGCTCCCCCCCCAATACCATCATCCTGCCCCTTGTTCGGTTTTTGTGGAAGTCAAAGGTGGCAACCCTAGTCAGCACAATCATCACCACCCTGTGTGAAGTATCATCCTACACCTAGGATTTATTTTTGGCTTGGCTTATTTATCACACATATGGGTCGGACCTGCCTTACTGAAGAAAGAAATTTGTTATAATTTTTTACACTGCGCCTGGCATTAATGTAACATTAATCATCTGTAAAACCTCTTGAGGGAAAACTATTTGCCGTCACATTCATTATTTTTATAATTTTCTCGCTCCAGCAAGAGATAAAAGTGCAATCTGCATGCAGAATCCTTGGATGAACCATTAGGGGTGCTTTTGATATTTTTCACGAGAATTCCTGCATCTCCCATTTTGTTCATTCAGATGTTCATACAGTAGAAACTCCATTGTTGCATGAGATCCATTATTTAGTCATATTTTGACATTGCATACCAGTGGTTCATACATTCATTTGAAGGCATTATTCTTGCAAGCATCTCACCCTTTCCTTTCATGTGTCACAATTCCCAGCGATTCGACTCCAAAGACAAGAAGGTTATTGCATATTGAATATCTCTCTTGCCATGTAAGAATGCGTGTATAACAATGTTTATAGCCACTGTCATTGTGATCTGCAGCTCTGAGATAAAAGGAACTGTGTCCTATGCATTAACAATATAATTGCGTTGATAATCGACGACGTGTAGAATAGAGATGAGGAAAGCTGGAGTCATGCTACAGAATCAAATAAAAGGTCGGAACTACCAGTTGCCAGTTATCTTTATACATATCTGTCAGCCTGTATTTATAGTGCTCTGCCATACGTCATTGTAGCCTAATTCTGTTAATAAGAATTAGCATTTAGCCCTTTATTAGGCAATAATATTTATTCTGCAGTTGGCACCTCTACAATGATTTATGTTGACAATTGGACGTAAAATACCCTTTTTGTTTATGCCCCCCTGTGTAGATACTAGTGTTTTTTTGATGAATAATATTATTATATACAGATCAGGTATAAAATCATGTATTATAAGAGATAATGCACCCCTACTGTAAATTATAAGGACATTAAGTTAAATTATAAGGGGGCACATTTACTAAGCTCGAGTGAAGGATTCGAATGAAAAAAACTTTGAATTTTCGAAGTATTTTTGTTGGGTTCTTCGACCATTGAATAGGCTACTTCGACCTTCGACTACGACTTCGATTCAAACTATTTGAACTAAAAATCATTCGACCATTCGATAGTCGAAGTACTGTCTCTTTAAAAAAAACTTTGACTACATACTTTGCCACTTTAAACCTACCGAGCTACAATGTTAGCCTATGGGGACCTTCCCCATTACTTTTCTAAGTTTTTTTGATCAAAGGAAAATCCTTCGATCGATGGATTAAAATCCTTAGAATCGTTCAAATCAAAGGATTGCAGTAAGTCCTTCGACTTTGATATTCGAAGACGAATGATTTTACTTTGAGAGTAGAATATCGAGGGTTAATTAACCCTCGATATTCGACCCTTTGTAAATGTGCCCCCAAAAGTCACTGAGGGGTTATGTAACCATATAAAGGCACAAGGCTGCAGGCTGAGTTATACAGGGAACTCTGAGTATCACTCATGTATTTTAAGGGATAATGTACCCCTACTGTAAATTATAAGGATATTAGAAGTCACTGAAGATTTCTCTCACCATGTAATGTGAACCAATGCCACCATCTGTGCTTGCCTTTCCATGGGCAGGGGCCTGGAGTGCAGTATCAGTAGTGTAGAGAGCACCATTGCACTCTTCTGCATAAAAAGATTATAACCAAGGTAGTTGGTCAGTCAGAACCAGAGAAATGAGTCAGTGCAAAGAAACAGTTAATAATGCAGGCAACATGTTATAAATTTGCCTGTATGATGTATTTAGGGTTCTGGTGAGCCCATCTGAAAGCAGGTTACTTTTACAAGCCTTCCCAGTTGGTACAGTGCAAAGCACAGAATATTCAGCAGTGGAGTTCTTAAGCAGGTCACCCTGACTAGTTCTACATTGCCGTTTTCCAGTATGGGATTTGTAGTTGCAAATGCCTAAAGCATATCATCCTGTTCTGATCTCTGCTGCACAGAATTAAAACTCCCCAAGGCATTTTCCTGGTATTCTTCTTCCAAGAAAAGATTTGGAGGTCAAATCTTTCAACTTTTTTGTTCTAAAATAAGATTTTTAAATCACATTATTGTGCACATCCACAGGTTGCTCTTAACCCCTCCATTTCGGGAATAGGCAGGCATATATCACACTGGCATGGTCCTTAAATATGTGACATTCCTTGAAACTAAAAGCAAATTTGGTCCAGTGATGATTTTCATCTTAAACAGTAAATGAGCAAGATGTATCCAATCAAACAGGAACAGAAGGGCACAGTTCACATTAATGCAAACCAATTCTGTTGAGATTTTAAATGGCCCTATGGAATGTTGTTTTAACTTTGTATATACTTTATTTTGTAATTTATAGGCTGAAATAATCAGCTTTGTTCCTGGTGATTATTGTGCTCATAATCATATTTTCAGTTGTAGAACTAGTGAGTAACTAACAGCAACAAGTAAACAGATTCATTGCAAGGCTAGATGTCTCTTGTACAAATGCTATACTCAACACCAGGACCACCATCATGTGGGTTTTGGGAGTACTGCAGTCAGGGGGGGACCAAGAGACATAAAACTGAGGTGTGTGGGTTGCAAAAGGAGCAGTGCTTGGAGGAGGATGGGCATGCTTCGGATAAATGGTGGGTAGAGTTTTAATACAATGGTCATGATTGTTGTGGACCAGACCCTTGACTATTCTACTCTCTCCCCCCAAGGAGGCCCCAGTGACTAACCAATTGGCCGGCTGGGCCCCTGGCTGGAGGGCCCTCTAACTTAAGGTGGCCATACACAGGGAGATCCGCTCATTAGTTGATGTCACTAAATGAGCGGCTCTCTCCCCAATATGTCCACATTGAGGTGGGCAATATCGGGCTGATCCAAACGTGGGCACTAGGGTCCAATGATCGGATCAGAATGAAGGCAATACGGGTGGTCGGATTGCGGGACTGTATCAACGAACAGATGCGCCCGTGATCCGGATTTTACCCTGCCCGATCTACATCTGGCCAGATATCGATCGGGGAAGCCAACGGATGGCCCCACACATGGGCCAATAAGCTGTCAACAGTTTATCGACCCGTGTGGGGGGCCTTTAGGGTCTCATGATTCCTGTTGGTGGCCTTGCTTAGCAGAGCACAAACAAATAAGGGGTTCTCTCTTAATTCTCTTACATTGCTTTATATGAATAGGTAATGCTCCAGTTAATTACACATGACTTAATAATGTTGTTTTTCCTTCTAGGTCTGATGGTTTCTCTACTCCTGTGGATTACACTGTTACTCACAATGGCTGAACATGGAAGACTCCAGAAAGTTAACTGTCCCACAGGATGTAACTGCACTTCAGTTTCCATAAGCTGTTGCGGATCACAGAAAAATTTTCTCCTTCCATTCACTGGACTTGATAAAACCACCAAGCTAAGTTTAATGGATTGCCTACCCTTAGATATTTCTCAGAAAAGCTTCCAAAGCATGAAAAGCCTGGAAGAAATAACCATCAGAAGAAGTCCAGTGACGTTTATTGACAGCGGATCATTTGTTGGCTTTCAGGAGCTTAAAAAATTATCCCTAAACCAGTTAAACTTAAGTGCTGCAAACATGCACCCGTTGGTTTTCAATAACCTTTCAGTACAGCTCCTTGACTTAAGAGATAACAATTTGAGGTTGGTCACCAGACAGATGTTCTGAGGTCTGAAATACCTAAAGGTTCTTGATCTTTCAAGAAACAAGATAGGTCTAATCCAGAACTGGGCCTTTGAGAGTCTTTCTCAGTTATTTTTTCTCAATCTGGATGACAACAGCCTCCAGACAGTAACCCCATATTGGTTTTTGGCCTACAGCAATTATTCATCTTTGCAAATCAGCATTGCTGGGAACAACCTGACGGATGAATGTCGATACAGGGGAGTGGATCTTGCCGATAACAAGTGGTTTGCCAATTCCATCATTCCAAATAACTCTTTATGTTTTGCAAGATCCTCTGCCCCACCTTGTTCGGCACCATTATTCAACAACTCGTATCAAGAAATTTATTTAAAGGAATCTGCCTCTGTGACATTGACTTGTTGTAATGGAAACTAAAGCTACTCACCTCCAAGATGGCCACGGCGTCCAAAATGGCGACTCCTTTCTTCCCCATGTGGATCCTGCCGGTCTCAGTGTGATGACGTCAGCTTCTTCTCGCCCACCGATTGGTCGCCGGCGTCAGAGCGTCTTGACGCCGGTGTCAGCATCATGATGTCATTTGCGTCCAAACCTTGGCGCCAACTCTGCCTACTTAAAACCCCTTGGACACTACAGATCTCACCCAAGTATAGGTTCATCTTTGTGATTCCTGGGTGTTATATTACTGACTGATTTCTTGTGTACCTACCTTGCCTGTTATTCGGATTGACCCTTTGCTGCCTGGACTGAACCTTTTGCCTGAACCTCGACTATTCTCTTGCCTTATCCTTCTGTACCACGAACTCGGCTACTACCTGCCTCCTCCTTGGTCCGCACTCCTACTGCGCCTTCGGGCCCTTACACTTGTTCCTTAAATAGTATCCCCGAATCTGTTCTCAGTTGGTTACTTCCGACTGGATTAGCTGTCCCTAGCAATGGGATGTTGAATTTAACAAACATCCGAGTCAGCAGTAGTGGTACCTACATATGTGTGGCTTCCAACAGTGAGGGCTCTGCCGTAGCCGTAACAAGAGTTTTGTGGATATCACCTGCCACTTCAATTAACTCGCCATCTAGCGCAGCTAGGAAAGCTTCCATGGTGTTGTTAATCATCTTCATTGCAATTATTTTGCTGATTGTCTGCTTTGTTGTTATGTACATAATAAAGTCAGTCTACAAACTGGTGAAGAAAAAGACTGAAAGCGGATTTGAGTTTAGACAGTTTGTTGACACACCCAACATCTTGTCAGTTCCTGAAAACCCCCAGCCAATGCCGCAGTTATGACTTCTAGCACTGGTGTAGCCTAATCATACAATGCTCATCACTATGGATTGTTTGGAGTGTAGCGTTCCTTCTTGCACTGAATTTGCATGTGTTTGTGGGTTTTCCTAGATCAGGGGTCCCCAACCTTTTAAAACGTGAGCCACATTCAAAAATAAAAAAGAGCTGGGGAGCAACACAGGCATACAAACACTTTCTGGGGTACCAAATAAGGGCTGCAATTGGCTATCTGGTGGCCACTGTGTGGACTGGCAGACTATTGACAGGAGGCTTTATTTGACCTGGTTTTTATGCAACCAAAACTTGCCTCCGAGCCTGGAATTCAAAAATAAGAACCTGCTTTGAGGCCACTGGGAGCAACATCCAAGGGATTGGTGAGCAACTGGTTTGGGATCACTGTCCTAGATTATACTTTTATTGTAGTAGGACTGATAGGTTTTCATTGTTTGTGTATTCATTTACAGTAGATATCACCCTTGAAATGTCCATGAAACCCATGATTTACCAAGAATAACAATTGTATTTTTCAGTCGCATCACCAGCAGGAGACATAGCTACCTCTTTACTACTTTCTTATCTGATATATGCCTTGGAAATACGGGGGAATTAAAAGCTATACATTCCAAATGTTTTATGATGACCTACCAATAGTGCATGTCTAATGGATGATCATTTAGTGAATAGGAAACACTGTTCAATACTACAAAGCCTGGGTTAACCGAAGCTGTACACTTAAAACCTCTTCTCAAACATAGTGCATAGTTTATGGGCAACTACTCCTTGGGCAAGAAAGTGGATGGGTAACACTGGCCAGTACTGAGAAGATTTGGTAAACCAAAGCTATATGTTGCAAACCATGCTTAATAACTTACCAGTGGTGCATGTCAGTGGATAAGCAAGTGGATGGGTAACACTGGAAAGACTAGGTGAACCAAATCTATATTTTGCAAACCTCTCATCACCAGCCAAAGACATATGCTTCATGGAGGACTAATCGGTGGATGGGTAACACTGCCCGTTACCCCATGTTACTGGCCCAACTGCCTGTTCTGCTATGTGGGTATCCATAACAAATGTGGTGAGTCACAAACAGATTTAACAGCCTAATAATTTGCTACAGTTGAAGCACAACCCCAACTGTTCCGTTACTGACCCAGATATATCTTCTTTAAGCAAAGTACACTTTATTAATTCACTTGTAAAGAAGTCCATAACCATGCCTAAGAGTTTCCATGGCAACCACAAATATTAATCTTGCTTCATTGTGCCCACCGGCCAGCACAGTGTGTTTTGCTGCACAGATAGGGCCAAATCACCTTGTAACCAGGCATATTCTAAGCCTGTCATTTGTATAAAAGGTCTGCCAGGCCTACTTGCTGAAAATAGTTTGGCCTTAGCAACTTGAATTGTAGATTTGCTTTTGGCAACTTCCATTTTGTCACACATTTTCACAATGAATCCTTCGTATTTGTATGTGCTTGATGCATTCTGGTTGCAAAACTTCAAAGCAGATGTTTTTCATCAAAACAGGAACATGTTATTTAAATCTCATCCATTTTGTTTTTTAATGCCTTTCCCAAAACAGGTGGCAAATTGTAGATATAGATGCAAAAACTCTCATATTGTTTATAACAAGCTCTGCTTATTATGTAGAGTGGCTAGGCAGTGGGGGAATTTCTGCGGTCCCTTTCCCTGATTTTTGGCAGTTTAGATATAGGAACCAAAGGGGCTTATATACCAATGCTATACAAAATTGCACCCCGAAGTTCCATACATTGAGGACTAACACCTTTGAAATTGACATCTGGTGAAAGGTCCAGCTCACATGGGTGCAAGGGAGCCCTCTACCGGTCTGTAATAAAGGTATGGGACCTGTTATCCAGAATACTCAGGACCAGAGTTTTTCTGGACAAGGGATCTTTCCATAATTCTGCATATCTCCATACCTAAAAAATGATTTAAACATTAATTAAACCCAATAGGATTGTTTTGCCTCCAATAAGGTTTAATTGTATCCTGGTTAAAATAAAGTGCAACATACCATTTATTATTACATAGAAAAAGGAAATCATTTTTTAAAATGTTAAATATTTAATTAAAATGGGAGATGGCCTTCCCATAATTCAAAGCTTTCCAGATAACAGATCCAATACCTGTACTGCCTCTGCTCCATGTGCTTTTTTTTTTTTTGCCCTGTACTAAAAGACTGCCCAAGTATTGGACTCTCTAGGGCCTTTCTGAATAATGCACAAACTAAGGGTATTATAGGGGATGCCTGTGTGTTACCCACATCCAAGTTGTTTGTATATAGACCTGCTAAAAAGTCTAGATCTTATATCAATAAATCCCTCTATCAAAGCTGACCTTTAACAAGTGTAACCAATGTGAGGCAAAGTAATATTGCAGCACACATGCTTGGCACTTCAGCCAAAGCCCTTGAGAATATTTGTGTGGCCTAAACAGGCCATTAGGCTCCAAGTGCATAAAATGTTTGCCAAGCGTGATCTCTTTCCTTCCATGTGATCCATCTTGTTAACTTGCAAAGGATTTTCCCTGTGCGTTCGATGGCTCATTGTTAGGACCCTCATCGCTAGCCTTCAGTCTAATTGCTGTACCATTAACGCTCCGGTTAACCAGAAAGTCTCCACGGAATTCCACTTGTTATTCTAAGTCTAAAAAAAGAGAGCAGGACAAATTAAATATGTATTTTTAATTACCTGCTCTAATGTAGGACCAGAGACATCACCAGCAAGTAGAATGCTCCAGTTCAAGACAAGAACATTAAACATTCATAATCTTTGTGTGACTACTGTACTTTCATGGGTCAGTAATGTGTCGGAATTCTATCAAACCCCCCCATAAATATTTATTAGAACAGCGCACAGGCTATTGAGTGTAATAGGGGGAAAGGTGGTGAATGCATGCAGGGATAAAATGCAAGTCCTTTTTCACCCTGCTGTCATAAATCACAAATCATTGGTAAGGAATGTATTCCACATGGATTATGGAAGTCTGAAGCGCTTGTTGTTTCCAAAATAGGTCATTTATCAGCAGAAGCTTTCTACGCCGTGTAACAAGAGTACAATATATAGTGCCACATTTTATTTTCTATAAATGTTTCTGTATGTCCTATATCTAAAGCTGGCTTGAAAGCCTTAAAGGAATTGCTTATTGTAAAAAAAAAAAAACTTGGTAAATAGATAGAATGTGCAAAATAAAAAAAGTTTCTAATATAGTTAGTTAGCCAAAAATGTAATGTATAAAGTCTGGAGTGACTGGATGTCTAACATAATAGCCAGAACACTACTTCCTGCTTTGCAGTTCTCTTGGTTTCCACTGATTGGTTACCAGGCAGTAACCAATCAGTGACTTGAGGGGGCACATGAGCCATAACTGTTGTTTTTGAATCTGAGCTGCATGCTAAGGATCAATTGCAAACTCACTAAACAGTTATGTACCATGTTGTTCCCCTTCAAGTCACTGATTGACTCAGGTTAGACTTCCAGTCATTCCAAACTTTTAGACTTCATCCCTGCAAAGTTATTTTGCAAACAAAAATTAATCTTTATAATCTACTGGAGGTGACCCATGCAGGCCATGCCGCAAACAAAATGCCTTCTAACTAACTATATTAGAAACATTTTTTATTTTGCACATACAATCTATTTACCCCATTTTTTTACACTGAACTGTTTCTTTAAAGGAAAATCAACGCCTTAAACTGAATCTGGTTAGAAATGTTGTATTTTATATACTGAACTCACTGCCCAAAGGTTCAGCAGCCCTATAACAATAATGATTCAAAGTTTTACCTGACAGCTCCCCATCTTGGATCTTATTAGACCATCTTTTATGTGTCAGTGGCACTGCACATGCTCAGTGTGCTCTGGGCTGCTTTTAGAAAGTTATGCACAAAATAATGAATAACTGCTTCAGGCAGCAAATAGTTTAGAACAAATGGAACTGTAGGAAGTGAAGGAGCTACAGAATTGCAGTTCCTCTTCACTTCCTTTCGGGAGACCAATAGAATTCTGCCGTGAGGACCATTGCAGCATTATGAAGCTGAACATCCTGCATGTTGGCCAAATATAACCTACTGGGGGGGCTGCTGTATGGTAGGCCCTCCCACAAGCAAGTAATATTCACTGCAAGCTGCAAGTAAGCGAGTGGTGGACGAGTAGCTGATGGAGAAGGGAGGACATGCATAGTGATGGTGTGAGTCAGGCCTGCATGGCCCCCCTGAAAATGTTGTTGTGGGGAGGGCCAGCCAGTCATTGTTATGCCACTGTCCAGATGGCCAGGTTACTTTATATAGAGGCTACTGATAAGAATGCTAAGAGTTAGCTTCTATGGTGAAACCTGAAGACTTTGCAGCAATGCCTTTTCCAGAGGTTTTGGTTTCTCTGCTGTGCTGTTGATTCTCAATGTGTGCTCCACCTAGTGACAGATCATAGCATCTATTCATAAATATTAAAGTGTTATAGGTTAATTGCAATTTATATATGTATGGGTAACTCTAAATCGTATAATCTGTAAGAAAAAGGAAGGGAAAGTACATACATCACCAAATAAGTGTACCTTCCTAATAATAAGGCATGTCTAGGCATAATGGGGCACTGGGTTTCATAAAGTGTCCAGTAAAAAGTATTTATATCCCTGATAATATGTTCTTCATTAAATCCAGGATTCATTTACAATGCAAGTCGAGGAATCTTACTCAAACCCAAATTGGCACTTTAATATAGACAATAAAAGTAATTGGTTTGATTTCATGCTGAATGATTAAAGGGATCAGCGTTGGCTCTTTTATTGTATTACATCCCAGGGCTTTGCCTAATAATGGAGAATTTCCTATTATAAGATAATAATATGACCCTGTGCTGTCGGGATTTTATATTCATGAAATGGGCTAATTATTAACTATACATTTCTAGTGGCTGTCTCCCAAGGAAAGCAAAAGCCTTTTTTTATTTCAAATAGATTTTCTATATTTTTAAATAGTTCTGTTCTTGTCACTTATTTGGAGACTATTGAGCTGAGAGTGTGTGTAAATAATTAGGTCTAGAAATATAAGAAATATGTGCTCAGTTTAGCATGTTACCTTTATTTTATGAATGTTTTTAACATAAGGGTGCTGCCATGGCAGCTGGTGGGGTCCAAATAGTTCCAAAGCAAGGTATACAGTTTAAAGGAGAACTAAAGCATAAAAAAGAATTAACCTAGAAATGCTACATATGTGTGATGATTTCTGAAAATCCCTAAGAATAGTTACTTGGAGCACACTGCTCATGTGCAATATGGTAACTAGGGTCCAAATTACCCTAGCAACCATGCATTGATTTGAATAAGAGACTGGAATATGAATAGGAGAGGGCCTGAATAGAAGGATCAGTAATAAAAAGTAGCAATAACAATAAATGTGTAGCCTTAAGGAGTCAGCAATGTCCATTTGAAAGCTGCAAAGAGTCAGAAGAAAAAGGCAAATAACTATATAACCATAAAAAAATAAATAATGAACACCAATTGAAAAGTTGCCTAGAATTGGCCGTTCTATAACATAATAAAAGTTACCTTAAAGGTGAACCACCCCTTTAAGCTGGCCATAGATGCAAAGATTTGAATCCTCTAACGATCGGACTTCCCTATCTCCCGACCTGCCACTAATCATTCAGATCAAATACAGTAGATAAAGAACAGATCAGCCGATGTTCTGCCCCTGACAGCAATTGTACGAAAGTTATGGCTGACCAAAGCTGGTGACAGTCTCCCAATGAAAATCGTACGATCGGCAATACACGCAGAGATATTATCAGCAGCCAACAGAAATCTTTTAACCTGTCCGATCGACCAAACGACTGATCTCCGCTGGACGAAAAATGTCGGGACTTTACACAAACGGTCTGAAAATCGTACGAATCCTCAATTCACACGATCGGATCTTTGCCTCTATGGCCAGCTTAAACCCTGTAAGTCATGAATGCCAGCTGTAGTGCTCCAATTCTGTGTCCCTTGCAGAATTACTGACAATTCCTGCTGAAAGGGAAATGAAAGCAGGACAGGCAGTAAACCTTCCAACCAGAGGCAGGCTAAGCCTGACGGTCACCTCACCCCTGTGTGTGCGCACATGCGAAGTGACATTGTGGGGGGAGGAGGCATGATGAAAAGAGGGGGGCAGCAGAGAGGGAGCATGAGAACTTAGACTAGGGGTAGGCAGAAGACTCTTTAAAAGGTACATGCCAAGCACCCCCCCCCCCCATTGTTCACCCTAGGCAGGTGCCTCCCCTCCTACCCCTAGTTCCAAGCCTACTTACTTCCAAAACTTTCCCTTATGTCTCTATATTAGAAACCTATCTAGTGCTACCAGTCCCTATTTCTGTAGGGGAAATGTGAAGAAAGCATGTAGTAACCCTTCCTACACTTTCCCCTTGTCTCTGTCCCTATAAGGCATCTGTCTAGTGGTGCCATTATATTAGATAATCTAGAGTTACCAATTCATGACAAGTTATGACATAGGTTGCTTCTTCCTCCAACACTTGTTGACATATTATTAACGGCACAAAGTGGTAGCTGAATATTAGATTCTATTTTTGTTATAATCATTTAAACACAGATTGCATGCTCTGTTTTGCAGGAATTTTCTAATGGTAAATGAATATCCCAGCCGGGCAGCCTGAGGCTGATCCTTTATAGCGTTCTCTCTAGTTCTCATAAAGGAAAAAATTATCTTCATGTATATCATTACACTTCACATTGTTTGCTAAGCAGGGCTGGCGCGGCAGCTGTGTCTAAATCCCATGAAAACAGGGTTTGTGATGCATTTTGTCAAATAATATTTGTTTTTTTTAACTATGCCTGTCCTTGGGAAAGGCGCTTCCACTCTTGGCTAGCACTCAATGCACTCAAACATACCATCCTGATGCAAAATTCACTAACTGCACAGCAAAATAAACCAGTGTGGCAAATGCATACACGGATCTCAAGCATTTTATTCTCCATATATGTGGCAGACACCAAGCAACTATGGATTGCGATTGTCGAATGTAGAGAGAAGAAAGTGCTGTGTATCTCCAGGGGGAACGGAGAATATTAGTCAACTTTAAGCCAGAGATTCATGCTGAGATATAGCTGGGAATGGGAGTTCTAGAGAAACAGCTCCCCCTACTGGTAATAAGGATCATAATGATTATATTTTTTTTATCCCGCAGATTTCATTCTCTGTCCAAACCCTTGGGCAGTTAGTGAGGAAATAAAGTTAATGAATCTCAATTATTCATTGCAAAAGTAGTTCCCTAATTGAGATGCAGCATGATATGGGTCCCATACTTCTGTTAGCAGGACCAGGGGTTCTATTATATAAGAAGCAGACCAAGGTCACAGGGGGCCCAGGTGACAGGGGTCCAGAACGTGGGGTCTGCTGCACATAAATCCCTCTCCTCAGCCACTTTTAAATCTTAAAATGCACACTTCAGAGGGGGCGGGGTGGGCGCAGGGATACGCCCCCTGATGGTGGGCACTATACTATATAATAATAAACTGAACAGCCTGTAGCTCAGCCAAGGACTGACAGTTGGTGATATGGATAGAGGCCATAACCCATTCCTCTGGAAGAGAATATATGAAGTGTCAAAGCCTTGCATAACGATGGCCATGCATAGACCAATAAAATGTGTCAATGTATGGGGCCTTCCTGGCCAATATCGGACTAAAAAAATCCTTCTATGCATCTGCATTGTGCAGTAAAGAGCATTCTGAGCACAAGTGTTGCTCTTTGGAACCAGGCAAGCATTCTGCAAGTATATGATTATGTGGCCAATAGGGATGTAATTTCTTTAAAGCAGAGATTTCCAAACTGTGAGTCTGGCCTAGAATAGTCAATGAGAAAGCCCAGGTGGAGGTTCAATTAGAGTAGGATTTTGGGTGAATTAACATTTGCTCCCCTAGATATTCCAGAAAGCCCAGACAAATGAAGGTAAATTAGGATAAGAAATATGGGCGAAGCCGCGAAAATCAATTTGTGGGATATTCCTGGAACTATAGCCCCAAATATATTTCTTCTTTGCAAACCTACAGCAAATACAGCCAGCACGGGTTGCTAAAGTCAGAATACAGATCTTTCTGTGCCTAATTGAAGGAGCTGAAATTCATGAATAAAGTATTATGGGTTCAATAGTCGTATAAATAAACTTGCCGGTACCATGGAATAGTGATTTTATACAATATGTAAAGGCTTTGTGCTTAATCCACAACATTACCACTTTGGGGAAAATTATATAGAGCTAGAGATATATGTGAGACTTGAGAAAGCCAAGATCAGTGTAAGGTTCTTCCTTCTTGATGCACACTTGCCCCTTACCACTTTACTTTACTGTTATAGTCTGCTCATCCTCCACAGGGATATTAAAATGTGTATTAACAGGAAAGGTAACATTTCAGAGCCAAACAAAAGTCACCACAGGTTTGTCTGCTTCCTATAGACCTGTGGTTGATGGATCTTTCCAACTCATGTGCTGTTGACCCTGGTCCAACCTTTGGTAAGGGCCTCCCTTAGCTTTTAACATCCAAGTATATAAAACAATCACTCTGCTAATAGTTCCAGGGGTACCCAGGGAAAATATAAGCACTCACCCCAAATCTCACTCTAAATGGCATTCAGGCTGGGCCCCGTAGCTCATAACAAGGTTACAGATATAGACATATAGAAACATTGGGGTAACAGTCACCCTGCTATAGTTCCAGGGATACTCAGGGCACAAATAAACACTCACCCCAAATCTCACCCTAACTGGTCTTCAGGCTGGGCCCCCTTAGCTTATAACAACCTTACAAATATGTAAAAACAGGTTATGCACTAAGGTCCATTTCTCAGTCCAACACTGTTTAGTATGGTAGTTCACTTTTAGGATACATTTTAGCATATTAAAGACTGCCTTTCTTTAGTAACTTCGGACTGCAGCCTGGTCACTATGGTAAACTGGATCCTAGTAATCTATCTGTAATTATTTAAAGGTGAATTACCCCTTTAAGTAGAAATGCCAAGTTTAAGCAGACAGGCTAATGTTCATTGGAGCATTTAATATTTCATTTAATCAGTCCTTGCTGAAGGTTCCTGCTACAATTCATTCCAGAACGAGACACTTTGTTTCCAGCATACCTGAAACCTTTTATTGCTGCCGGTAGTTCCACTACTTTTTTCTTTCTGGTTATGTCAGAAGATATCATTATGATTGGCAAGTACAAAAATGGGGAGGTTTCCTTTTAGTAAAACCCAAGCTGTCAGCATTTTTCTTACTTTCCTCACTTTTTTTGCACACAGTAATCCATTGTGTCAGAGATAATATTATATGGCACCTTTAAAGGGCTTGATCACCCAGGTTTACATCAGCTTTTTTCAGAGACAATTTGCAATGGGTTTTAATTTTTTATTATTTGTGGGCATTGTGTTATTTAGATTTTTATTCAGCAGTTCTACATTTTGCAATTTCAGCAATCTGTCTGCTAGGGTCCAAATTACCCTAACAACCATGCGCTGATTTGAATAATAGAATGGGATTTAAATAGTTGTGGGCCCAAATAGAAAGATGAGTTATAAAAAGTGCCAATAACAATACATTTGTAGCCTTACAGAGCATTTGTTTTATGATGGGGTCAGTGACCCCCATTTGAAAGCTGGAAAGAATCAGAAGAAGAAGGCAAATAATTAAGAAACTACAACAAATAAATAACGAAGACCAATTGAAAGGTTCCTTCGAATCGGTCATTCTATTACATACTAAAAGCTAACTTAAAGGTGAACCACCCCTTTAACTGCTGATGAGCTTTAAAAAAAAAGTTCTTCACCAATATCCTCATTAAAATGGAGTAATAAAAAAGGGGACATTATATGACCCAGGGGACTGCAATGGGGGCCAAAGAAATTCCATTCTGCCTCGGGATGAAATATATCCCAAGGAACAGAAATGGGGGCCAAAGAAATTCTGTTCTGACTAGGGGAAAAATAGTTAAAAAAAAGGTCATTGTGTGTGAGCAGCGGGGAGAGCATGTAATGACTTTGTGCTTCTCGGCTGCTGAGATGATTAATAAACCCAACAGACTGTCTTAACCGCAGCTCAGTTCATGAGAAATCAATTTTCTTTGGTGTCTTCAAGACGCGGGAACCCATGAGAGTAACAATGGTCTGTACAATTAATAATGCATCGCAGTGATACTGCTTGCGGGTCAGAGCAGTTTAATTGCCTCAACAGAGCAGCTGATCAGAGTCGGAAATCTAAGCCCGTGTTTTTTAGAAGGTGCGAAATGATTGGAGGAATGGAGTCATGTAGCATGGTGGCAGCAGGGACACTTACGCTTTCTGCTGCACACTGTTACATCATAACCCTTATATGTTATAGTGACTTTACAGCTTGTAGATCAAATCCCATGTTCTGGATCCTACAATTCGCTGGTCAATTGAGTGCAGCAAATGGAATGCCTGCACAATGGACCAAGTTGGCTGCTTATAGACCTGAGTATGATGCCTTACCGATTGCCTGTCTGAAATATAGCTGGCCAAAAATCATGTAAATTTCTATCGGGCAGGTTAAACATTTCTTTTCAAAAGAGGAATGCTTTCCAGTGATACCTCACACAATTCATTGTGTGGATCTATCCAATTGTAATACAAATGGCATGTACATCTGCTCACAAATATATGAGAGATTGACACCGTAATCTCAACACTTTAAAACCCCAGTACAAGGGTTGCTATAGTTACAATTCCCCAGATGCGTGAAAGAGATCCACTGGTAATAGATGCAGTAGCAAAAGTAGTATAAAATGAAAAATTGTTTATTAGGACAATTGAAGCCTAACACGTTTCATGCCCACTCAGCCTTTGAGCAAGGGCCCATTTGACACGAAATGCGTAAGGCTACAAATGTCCTAATAAACAATATTTAATGTTATACTGTTTTTGCTACTGCTTCTGTTACCAGTGGATCTCTTTCACGCATCTCAGGAATTCTGTCCATATGTACTCGATAATATGCGTTATGCCATGTTGGGGAGGTGCCACCAGATGGTGAGATCATTAAGCTGCCAATCAGGTTTTACAGTGATAAAAGGTCTGTAGTCAGGACCACCATCAGAGGAGTACAAGGAATGCTCCAGTCAGTAGAACTGTGGCAGAGGGGACCCCATGAGATGAATGATGGAATTCGCAGGTCAGATAGGGTTACCACTTTTTTATCCCCCAAAAAAATTCCAGACAAGTAGCAATTTGAGGGACCCTGATAATTTAGTAGCATGGGGCCACATGATTATTACTGGCCGCATTCTGCCTGTAAAGCAGCTGTGATGGCTGATCAAATAGATAGTTTCAAGCAAGGGTTGAATGCTTTTTTAATTAAAACTAAAATGCTTTTATTATTTTAAATTCATTGGCAGATACATTCTTAGCTATAGCGTCATTTAGGGATAATGGTTAATACTAATTATTTACACAGAAGCTGTATAAATGATATTTATATACTGTATATAAAGTGTAAACCCAAATACCCACAGCCAGAGATTATAGTTCCCCAGCTTGATAGTTAGTCTGTACTACAAACCAGAAGAGGGATAGAGGCACGGAACATTGAGATCGACAGATAGGCGCTTACTGATTAGCTCGTTTACTCCAGGCTGCTGGGACGCCGCCGTCCCATTAATTATCGTTATACACAACTCTCGCTGCTTCTCCTTGTCCATTAGTCCCCGCAGCGATATCCCAACTTCTCCGGCTGATTGTCACAGCACCACTGATTATAATTACCTCCATATCTGTGATCCACGGCCTATCCCTAGCCTGGCACTGATTCCGAATGAAAAGAAGAGAGATGAGGAAACGGGAAAATGGGTCATGTTTTACGTTTTTTTTTTTTACCTTGACGGATAATTGCCATCTGTTCCTAAACGAGATAAGAGATGTGCCGACTGATAAAGGAATTATTTGCATATTGGCACCGAGTGATGTGCTTTTCTTCAGTCGCATAAAAACTTAATTCCTCAGTTTAGTTACTGGATTAACCCATCAATTGACTGGAGAACAAAGAAATTGGGTATTGGGGAGCACCACCCATCAAACACAGGGGATGGTGTGCAGGGTCAAATAGTCATATGAGCTTCGCAGCTTATTGATGTGAGGGTGCAGTTGTGTGGGTCAGCTCTTTCATTTTTCTCTTGTGTCATATGACTGGAGAACAAGCAATCAGCAGAAGTCAGTCCCATCCTAGACCCAAAGTGTACTAATGTCAGTGACATGTTTATGGGTCAGTCCTTCCTAGACCCAAAGTGTACTTATGTCAGTGACATGTTTATGGGTCAGTCCTTCCTAGACCCAAAGTGTACTTATGTCAGTGACATGTTTATGGGTCAGTCCTTCCTAGGCCCAAAGTGTACTAATGTCAGTGACATGTTTATGGGTCAGTCCCTCCTAGACCCAAAGTGTACTAATGTCAGTGACATGTGTATGGGTCAGTCCTTCCTAGACCCAAAGTGTACTAATGTCAGTGACATGTTTATGGGTCAGTCCTTCCTAGACCCAAAGTGTACTAATGTCAGTGACATGTTTATGGGTCAGTCCTTCCTAGGCCCAAAGTGTACTAATGTCAGTGACATGTTTATGGGTCAGTCCTTCCTAGGCCCAAAGTGTACTAATGTCAGTGACATGTTTATGGGTCAGTCCTTCCTAGACCCAAAGTGTACTAATGTCAGTGACATGTTTATGGGTCAGTCCTTCCTAGGCCCAAAGTGTACTAATGTCAGTGACATGTTTATGGGTCAGTCCCTCCTAGGCCCAAAGTGTACTAATGTCAGTGACATGTTTATGGGTCAGTCCTTCCTAGGCCCAAAGTGTACTAATGTCAGTGACATGTTTATGGTCAGACCTTCCTAGACCCAAAGTGTACTAATGTCAGTGACATGTTTATGGGTCAGTCCTTCCTAGACCCAAAGTGTACTAATGTCAGTGACATGTTTATGGGCCAGTCCTTCCTAGGCCTAAAGTGTACTAATGTCAGTGACATGTTTATGGGCCAGTCCTTCCTAGGCCTAAAGTGTTCTGATGGCAGTGACATGTCCTAGGCCCAAAGTGTACATGTTTAAGGGCTCAGTCCCTGCCTCCGCTGTTTACCGGTCTTTATTGAGATGCATTTTCCCCAGCTAAAATATGTTCCACTAGGTTCATTTAGGAGCTTGCCACCGTGATTACTGCATATTGCATCATTAGAGATGAAAAATCAGTCTCTCTCTTTGGAACAAATGTTCATTAAAACACTGGAGAAAAGCCACCTCTTCATTCCAAACTAGCAGAAGCCAATGAGATGCCATCAGTGTAGGCTGGCAAATAGGATGAAAGATATGTACTCTCGGTGATAGTTTTGGCACCAGACTTTTTCTGCAGCAGGACAGAATGTAAGCACAGAAACACAACGCAGTGTAGAATATGGCCTCATTTCACCTTTACAGATAAAGCCAGTAATAGTCCTATCATACACATGAACTATGAAGCTTGGTGTAAAACCTGAACCCACACTTACACTTCATGCTAGTTACCTATACCACATTGTCATCAGGAACACAGTTTTCTGCAAGTTATTTCAGTGTGGTCTATTTTATCCTGTATATGAAGTTCCCAACAACAGGGTTATATGTGGGGGAAACTTGACACACACTACACCAGTGAATATCCCCCACAGATCCAGTATCAACTGTGGAAATATTAATCTCCCTGTAGCAGTGACCACAATATTTATGTTGAGTCACTAGTCAATATTAACAGACAGATTTAACACACAACAGGAGTGGCAATACAAATTCAAGTAGAAATTCAACACCTTCTATAAACACCTTACATCTTTATCCTGTGTCAGTGTGTATAATTGTAATGATCTTTCAGTAGCTGTATTATTCAATGAAGCATGGTCCCAAAAGCTTGCATTAGATAATCTTCTACATTATAGGATAAAGGGTATTACCTACCTTACAAGAGTGATTCTCAGATTTCCCTGTAGAACTCAGCCTGCAGCCTTGTGCCTTTATATGGTCACAGAACCCCTCAGTGACTTCTAATATCCTTATAATTTACAGTAGGGGGTACATTATCCCTTTAAAACACGAGTGATACTCAGATTTTCCTGTATAACTCAGCCTGCAGCCTTATGCTTTTATATGGTCACAGAACCCCTCAGTGACTTCTAATATCCTTATCATTTACAGTAGGGGTACATTATCCTTATAATATACTAGTGATACTCAGAGTTCCCTGTATAACGCATTCTGCAAGCTGGTGCCTATACTTACTTAATAGTTATAAATATACAATGTTCTGGGCACATAATATGCTATAACTTCATACTGTACTCTCTCAGGAATAAAATATGGCAGCTTCTACACATATTTTAAAAAGACAAGAGAAGACACCCTTGATAGTTTTTTGAAGTTATTATATACTTTAGATTGTGGCAAGGTCTGACCAGGGGTCAGTGTAATATGTTTCACAATAATTAAAGAGAAAAGAAAGAACCCTACCCAATCCAATTAACTCAAATGGTCATACACTCTCAATTAAGGACAAATTCCAAGTATGCAGCCTACTAATACAATCAACAATTTTATATCCAGCAATTAATAAATTGCTTGTTATATATAAAATGCAATGCAAAGTAAATTAATCCCATCAATTGATTGAAAATTCATTAAATAATTAATTGAGAAACCCCAATTCTAAGGATGAAAATTCCTTAATTGGGTCCTATACTCCTAAAAGTGCCAACAGTTTCCTCAAATTAATAAATACACATCAATTAATAAATTAAAAAATGAGGACAGCTTATAAATAAGGTGAACATTGATGATATAATAGTGATATAAAGTGCAGTGCTAATAAATAGATTAAAAATCTTCCCAAGTTGATTGAGATAGTATGGACTGTAATAGAGTGACCAAATATGAATTAGGATAAAATGTCCCACTGCTCGATTTCATAAAGCAGGAAAATGAAGAGAAAGGTAGGTGGAGTTGTCCCAATTGTTACTACCTAATTGTTTCTGGCCCTGGGACACCACTACGATGTAGGAGGCAGTGTAACCTGGACTGTGGTCTCAAATATTAACTTTATTCCTGAACTGTTAAAGAGCTGTTCTAATCTGCAAAACCACAAATCCACGGCATCTTGAGATTGTAGTTAAAGGTAGGTAGGATAAAAGTATGAGCCAAGTAGTAGGCTAAAAGCATTCCACCGCCCCTTTCTATAGTATCGTTTCCAGTTTTGCTTTAAAGTTAAAGATTTACCATCTAAGGTTTCGTAAAAGCAGAAAAAAGCCTTCTACACATATATATAAATAGCAGCATCCACCCTGTTTATAAAAGGGTATCATATTACTTATTTAACTAACAAGGTATGTCCCATGATTCAGTATGATTATATTTTGGGGATAAAAGAGCCTGTAATTGCTGTTAGGCTTCACAGTGATATCACTAAACATCTCAGGGAATATTCGTTCATTCTAGAGCACAGGGAGAACACGAGGAAAGGAAATGGTTACAATAAATAACGAGCAACCTCACTGAAGAGACATGTACCAGTCAGGGCAGTCACCAGAGCCGGACCAACCCAGCCAGGTGCCCTAGGCAGCCTGGCGGGCCAAGGCGCCGGCTCTGCACGCGCTCGACTGCGCATGCGCTTCAGTGCGCGCATGCGCAGAAGTGCAATTACGCCAGCGCCAGTTGAGGAGAGACAGGAACGGACACGGGGTAGGCGACAGAGCAGGTACGTGCCTGGCGCCCCCTCAGCTTTGCGCCCTAGGCACGTGCCTACTCTGCCTACCCCTAGTTCCGGCCCTGGGGCAGTGTAACCTACCTGGGTATAAAAATAGCCATTCTGGGGGCATTTTATACTTGGATTGTTATTGCTTCTGGTAATTACTATACTTTGGGCCTAGGAGGGAAATAGCATAAAAATATCAAAAAGGTGACCAGTAAGTGCTACTTTCTGATTGTTTGCCATTAGTTATTTGACCTGTAGAAAATGTTGCACCGTTTATTACATTAGCCCTTAAAGGATAAGTAAACCTTTAAAATAACTAAATGTAAAATGACTGAGGGGGCTATTCTAAGCACTTTTGTCATTTACATTTATTATATATTTTCTTTTATTCCAAGATATTAAAGGATACATGTACTGTTAATATGAATGGATTTTGTCACAACATCGCCACCTGCTGGTCAGTTTCCCACCAGTCTGACCAGCAAGTAGTCAAGGAAGTTGTCAGGAGAAAGAAAGAGGCTGCTCTGATGTTCTTCTGCTTAGGAAAGATCCGAGAAAGGTTTCTAATTGTTTTCCTAAAAAGAAGAACATCAGAGCAGCCACTTTCTTTCTCCTGACAACTTCCTTGACTACGTACAAAATACTTTATGATCATAACTTTGTAACTAAAAACCCCTGTTTTGTAAACTTACTTTTGAGACAGGGGCCCAGGGAATGTGCATTAAAACTAGCACTTCCATTATACTTAAATATACTATTACTTAGCCTTTAGAGTGCTTCCACACCCCTATTTTGTACAACTTCCTTCACTACGTACAAAATACTTTATGATCATAACTTTGTAACTAAAAACCCCTGTTTTGTAAACTTACTTTTGAGACAGGGGCCCAGGGAATGTGCATTAAAACTAGCACTTCCATTATACTTAAATATACTATTACTTAGCCTTTAGAGTGCTTCCACACCCCTATTTTGTACATTGTATTGTTGCCAGAAGCTGTGGCTGAGCTTCATGTGGTTTTAATAGCACCCCATACCCCCCCCCTTAAACTAATGGGGCCCTATACTTTTAAAAATGGGCGTTGGTTGGACAATTCCTCTCCCTTAAAAGCCGCATACTGGCAGGGAGGATAGATCCTTTTCACTGAAACCAAGGTTCAACAGATACTGATTCCACTGAATGCTACTATGCAGACTTTTTATACTATGGCCAAAAGGCAAACAAGTTAGGGACCACCATGTGGGGTTTACCTTGACGTGGTATGGTGGCTTTTCAACTTTATGATCATAACTTTGTACTAAAAACCCCTGTTTTGTAAACTTACTTTTGAGACAGGGGCCCAGGGAATGTGCATTAAAACTAGCACTTCCATTATACTTAAATATACTATTACTTAGCCTTTAGAGTGCTTCCACACCCCTATTTTGTACAACTTCCTTTACTACTTGCTGGTCAGACTGGTGGAAAAATGGCCAGCAGGTGGCGCTGTTGTAACAAAATCCATTAATATTAACAGTACATGTATCCTTTAATATCTTGGAGTAAAAAGAAAATAAATAATGAATGTATATTACAAAAGTGCTAAGAATAGCCCCCTAATCAGTTTTACATTTACTTATTTTAAAGGTTTACTTATACTTTAAGGTGCAAGTTACTCTATTTGGCAAAGTCATTAAAATCATTTGACTTTTAGATACTGGGTATGTACGTCAGTATAGCCTGCAGAGGGAGCATGTCATAGCATCCCTTCTAAATTTTACATCCTTGGATCAAATAGCATACAACACAATCTCGTCCCAATGGGCATATTTTTTCCTTGGACACATCACTTTCAGAAATGGATGGCGTTAATTAAACATACAAGATAACAATCCTCTTTGCTGTTAAGCTAATTGCTGCTCCAACGCTTACTAAGATTTCAACAAGCTTTATTGATATTCCCATGTTTTCCAGTCAATATGGCAATAGTGGGCAGCTTCAAAAACGAATTAAAAAGATTAGTATAGAAACCTTGTCAAGATCTTGAACTCCTCTCTGAAATTCAGAGGTTTCTTATTTATATTCTACTCAACTTTCCAAAAGTATACTGCTGATGCTGAAAAAGATAGCTAGAATCTCAGCCATAAAGCAGGACAGGACTGCTGCTTACAATGGGTTTCACATAGGATCTGTGTCACTGTGACAGAATGCTCTGTTATAAAGATAGCTAGAATATCAGCCATAAAGCAGGACAGCACTGCTGTTTACAATGGGGATCAGTTGCAATATGTCCACTTCATCATGCTGGAAATGAACTGTAAGTTGAACTCCCCATTAAAGCAAATACAGTTCAAGTCTTTCAGTTCCTGGAACAATATAAAGCACTGAGCTCCTTCTAATAACACATGTTCTACATGATCATTAACATAGCTGCCTCGTTAAGTGGAAATATGTATTTAATCAACACTTAATGAATGGCATAATAACAATTACAGAGGTTATTCCCAAAGCTGTAAAGCGTGGCCTGCATTATTTTGTCATTGTCTTATTCATTAGCAGCTGATCATATTTAGCTTTCTACTTTATCGTGTTACTCAGTTAATTGGGAATGTACCACTAGCACTAGAAACATTTGGGTAACAGTCACCATGCTATAGTTCCAGGGGTACCCAGGGCACAAATAAACACTCACCCCAAATCTCACACTAACTGGCCTTCGGGCTGGGCCCCCTTAGCTCATAACAAGGTTACAGATATATAGAAACATTGGGGTAACAATCACCCTTCTATGTTACAGGGATACCCAGGGAACAAATAAACACTCACCACAAGTTTCACCCTAACTGGCCTTTAGGCTGGGCCCCCTTAGCTCATAACAAGGTTAAATATATATATATATATATATATATATATATATATATATATATACATATATATATATATAGAAACATTTGGGTAACAGTCATCCTGCTTTAGTTCCAGGAGAACGAGGGTTTAAATAATGACTCACCCCAAATCCAAACTAGGCTTCATGCTGGGCCTCCTTATCTTGTAACAAGGTGGGTGTTGGGGTATAGCTGTGATGGGTGTTGGGGTCTAGCTGTGATGGATATTGGGGTCTAGCTGTGATGGGTGTTGAGGTATAGCTGTGATGGGTATTGGGGTATAGCTGTCATGGGTGTTGGGGTCTAGCTGTGATGGGTGTTGGGGTATAGCTGTGATGGGTGTTGGGGTATAGCTGTGATGGGTATTGGGGTCTAGCTGTGATGGGTATTGGGGTCTAGCTGTGATGGGTGTTGAGGTATAGCTGTGATGGGTATTGGGGTATAGCTGTCATGGGTGTTGGGGTCTAGCTGTGATGGGTGTTGGGGTATAGCTGTGATGGGTATTGGGGTCTAGCTGTGATGGGTATTGGGGTCTAGCTGTGATGGGTGTTGAGGTATAGCTGTGATGGGTATTGGGGTCTAGCTATGATGGGTGTTGGGGTATAGCTGTGATGGGTGTTGGGGTATAGCTGTGATGGGTATTGGGGTCTAACTGTGATGGGTATTGGGGTCTAGCTGTGATGGGTGTTGAGGTATAGCTGTGATGGGTATTGGGGTCTAGCTGTGATGGGTGTTGGGGTATAGCTGTAATGGGTATTGGGGTCTAGCTGTGATGGGTGTTGGGGTATAGCTTTGATGGGTATTGGGGTATAGCTGTGATGGGTGTTGGGGTCTAGCTGTGATGGTTGTTGGGGTATAGCTGTGATGGATATTGGGGTGCAGTTGGACACCTTATGGCTGGATCAGATACACTAAGCAGGCCAGACAGTCTTTGAGTACAAATAGAAGTTTATGGGAGATGAGAGTCGGCTGTGTTATACGGCGTGAAACTGACAACAGGCAAATGTGACGCTGCCATACACAATGTTCTGTTCTCAGTGAGATTTTTTAGCGCGTTTACCCTGTAAATATTCATGAGGCTCTCGAATCGAATCACAGAGACGCTTCCTCGCCTCTTCTCTCCAGAATTTCTAAAAATGCATTATCCTGAGCTTTGCTTTTTCTATGAATAAATACATTATTAGGATTTTCCATGGGCCCTGCTTATTTCGTAAGTGGGCCGCTAAGCTGGTTATTGTGAGCCGCTATTATCTAGGGAATTTAAATCCTTGCTGAACATGGTATTACAAGGGCCCCTTTGCAAGACAGACATTCTCTGATTTCTTGGGCATGAGCTGGACGCATGGCAAGTGTTGAAACGTCATCATCAGTGGGAATATTTTATATTTTGCAGATCCCATGCAGCGTAATGGTACAACTATGCTTATATTAGCCAGCGCCTGGTTGTCTCCTGTGGGAGGCTCAAGATTAATGCTCCATATTAATCAAAAACAAATTCTCATTCCCAAAGGTGTTTAGGTTTTTTTTCTATCTCTCTGTGCAGGCTATCAGGGAACTTTGGAATAGCTATGCTGCCATATATCTATATTGCCTCTATGTACAGGCTATAAACAAACTTAAGGGGCTGTTCTTGCTGAATTGTGCTTAGTATACAGAAATACCCATGCTGCCACAGTTTTATGGTATCTCTCTGTACAGGCAACGAGCAAACTTAAGAGCTGTTCCTGTTGAATTTTGCTTAGTACAGAGGAATACCCATGCTGGTGCTGCCATAATTATATGGTATCTCTCTGTACAGACTATGAGCAAACTTAGGGGGCTGTTCCTGCTGAATTGAGCTTAGTACAGAGGAATACCCATGCTGCAATAGTTATATGGTATCTCTCTGTACAGACTATGAGCAAACTTAGGGGGCTGTTCCTGCTGAATTGTGCTTAGTACAGAGGAATACCCATGCTGCCATAGTTTTATAGTATCTCTCTGTACAGACTATGAGCAAACTTAGGGGGCTGTCCCTGCTGAATTGTACTTAGTACAGAGGAATACCTCTGTTGCCATAGTTTTATGGTATCTCTCTGTACAGTCCATGAGCAAACGTAGGGGGCTGTTCTGCTGAATTGTGCTTAGTACAGGCAGGGCCGGAAGTAGGGGTAGGCAGAGTAGGCACGTGCCTAGGGTGCAAAGCTGGGAGGGCGCCAGGAACGTACCTCCTCTTTCGCCTCCCCCAAGTTCGGTTCCCTTTTATGTCCGACTCTGCATTTTTTCTTGCTTCACGCATGCGCACGCGAGTGCAAATTTGCGCATGTGCAGACGAAAGAGACGCCGTGACTGCCGGGCCTGCCTAGGGCGCCTGCCCAGCGTGGCCCGGCACTAAGTACAGGGGAATGACTAACCTGCCATAGTTTTAGGATATCTCTCTATATAGACTATAATTCCTTTTCATGTAGTGGCTGGGCTTGACATAGCTCCATCAAGTGTTTATCCGTGGGAGGTAGAGAGATTAGTTGGTACATACAATTCAGGTGATCTAACTAATATTAAAGGGTAGATAGTACTCTAACATAAATTGTATGTACTTTTAGTGCTTTACAGACCCATAACATTCATATTTAAGCACAACAGTAAAGATATTATATTTATTTGTAGCTGTACCTAAGTGTTTTCCTTTGCACTTATCCCAGAAACAGTGTTGTGTGTTTCCTTTAGAAAGGGACATAGTGCCCCCTGCTGGAAATATAGTTGTCCATAGACACTCCATAGGGATAGTTACAGCAATGTATAGAAATGTATAGCATGTCCATTCTGTAGTCAAAATATTTTCTTACTAGGACTGGGAATGGTTCCATTTGAATACAACCAACTGGTTTGTTTATCCCCAAAGCTTTGGGGAGACCTATCTAGTCCAGATCATCAAGATGTGGGGCAGGGGGAAATAGTCCTTACAAACTGAACCTGAGACTACAGCTATACAGTACATGGCTGTAATGCTAACTGCTGTGCAAAAATGTTCACCAAAGTTACTGTCATGGTGGCTTCAATGTTTGCTAAAGCCAAAACACATTCAGCAATTACTTTCAATAAGGAATTAAAAATAAAGCAGCTACAGTCTGACATCTGCTGGCTGAATATGGTTTTGCAAAAGGGTTTTTGGCAAAAGGTAAGTGTTCTGAACATGGCATGGTATGATCTAGGTGGGTTAAGGGAAGGCACACTGCAGGTTTGCTACCATTGGAAGAACCTTCAATATCGTGTTTTTTGGCAGACTCAGATCCCCTGCGCTGTTCTGTTTTCATTAAAAAATCGAGGATAGGGGGAGCAACCCACAGCAAGCCCCAGGCATATCATTGCCATTACTTCAGAAAAAATAATGAGCTATCATCGTTATTGTTAGGCTGGCAGTGGCCATACTGAATACATTATGTAACAATGAGCTCAGCCTACAGGTGACTGGGGCTGAAGGCAAAGGTTGTGACATCACTTCTAGTTTCCCTGTAAACTCCAAGACATTAGGTTGTCCCATACTGTTGAGGTTCTGCCTGTTAATGAGTATAGGACAATTAACCATAGGCAGCACTAGAGACTGACAGGTCAGTGATCCCTAGTGCCAGGTTGCTGGGGTAAATCCACTTTCACAATCAGGGCCGCCATTAGAAATCACAGGGCCCCGTACAAAATTTGGTTTTCATTTTTTATTATTTCTGGTTTTTGAGTTACTCTTTGATGTAGTCTTTATTCAGTTGCTCTCCAGTTTGCAATTTCAGCAATCTGGTTGCTAATTACCCTAATTACCCTATCAATCATGCATTGATTTGAATAAGTGACTGGAAGATGAATAGAAGGGGGCCTGAAAAGAAAGATGAGTAATAAAAAGTACCAATAGCAAATACATTTGAAGCCTTACAGAGTACAGTGGAAGCCCTGATTTTAAGTATACCCTCATTTTATATTGTTGTTATGCATAATACATTTCCCTGATTTTAAATTTTCCTGGAAATTACACCATTTTTTACACCCTGAAAAACGTAAAGTGGGGGTTCTACTGTATTTGTTTTTTAGATGGGGTAAGTGACCTCCCCTTACAAAGCTGGAAAGAGTCAGAAGAAGAAGGCAAAATATTCAAAAACTGCAAAAAAGAAAAAATTCAATCCAATTGATGAGTTGCATTGAATTAGCCACTTACTAAACATTGATGTAAAGGTGAACCACCCCTTTAATGGATTTAGATAAGAAACAATGTCCAGCATGGAAGGGCTTATTATCTAGGGTTATGGTGTGTTATTGTCTGCAACTAGATAATCCTCATTGGACACTGCAGTGAATTATACTGGCTTATAAATAAAAAAAATGATTTTTTTTAGGCAAACACTGCTTAACCACTAGATGGCACAGGTAGACCAGTATAATATGTAGCAATTATTTTTTTGTGGCATAGGTTTTGTCTCTAACATGCCATAATTGTCCCCAGCAAATGAGCAAGCAGCAGTTTCTTATATTGATTTTGTTTTTTGGCTCAAGGGAAACCACAACTTTATTATACCTGAGCTTTTCCCCTTGGCTCCTGGTAGGGCCCTGTCAAATGTAAGTGCACCTCCCCCACAGCAAGGAATATCAGTCACAGCAGCATTCACAACTTTCGGAATTGGGTTGCCCAAAGCAAAGCAGATTCTAACTGTTTGGACCTTCAATTGTTAAATTGAAACTCCCAACTGCATCCAATGCCCTATAGCTCTCTGTTGATGCTGAGAGTTCTATTTCAGCTACAAATGAAAGGCCGCAGCTTGAACAACACTACTATAAATTGGTACTTTGTCCAGCTTGCCCTAATCATCATTTTTTGCTGTTTCCATCTTGCTCTACTGTGTCCATCTTGCCTATGATATCCTTCTTTCTCTACTGTCTTTGTTTTATCCTGCTGTCTCCATCTTGCCCTACTGTCTACAATCTGCCCTACTGTCTCCATCTTGCCCTACTGTTTCCATCTTGTCCTACTGTCTCCATCTTGTTGTACTAACTGCATCTTGTCCTACTGTCTCCTTGTCCTACTGTCTCCATCTTGCCCTACTGTCTCCTTGTCCTACTGTGTCCATCTTGTCCTACTGTCTCCTTGTCTTTCTGTCTCCATCTTGTCCTACTGTCTCCTTGTCCTACAGTCTCCTCCTTGTCCTACTGTCTCCATCGTGTCCTACTGTCTCCATCGTGTCCTACTGTCTCCATCTTGCCCTACTGTCTCCTTGTCCTACTGTCTCCATCTTGCCCTACTGTCTCCTTGTCCTACTGTGTCCATCTTGTCCTACTGTCTCCTTGTCTTTCTGTCTCCATCTTGTCCTACTGTCTCCCTGTCCTACTGTCTCCTGCTTGTCCTACTGTCTCCATCGTGTCCTACTGTCTCCATCGTGTCCTACTGTCTCCATCTTGCCCTACTGTCTCCTTGTCCTACTGTCTCCATCTTGCCCTACTGTCTCCATCTTGCCCTACTGTCACCTTGTCCTACTTTCTCCATCTTGTCCTACTATCTCCTTGTCCTTCTGTCTCCATCTTGCCCTACTGTCTCCTTGTCCTACTGTCTCCATCTTTCCTTACTGTCTCCTTGTCCTACTGTCTCTGTCTTGTCCTACTGTCTCCATCTTGCCCTACTGTCTCCATCTTGTTCCACTGTCTCCATCTTACCCTACTGTCCTCATCTTGCCCAGTGCCAACCCAAGCCAGCCATGTGCCCTAGGCAACTCAGTAGGCCTACTTGACTCCTCCATGAGCATACAAGTGCATGTGCGTGCTTCGATGACGAGACAAGGGGCCCTCCACCTTTGTGCCCTAGACACATGTCTCTTCCCCTACCCCAAGTTCTGACCCTGATCTTGCCTTACTGTCTCCATCTTGCCCTGTTGTTTCAATCATGCTCTGCTGTCTCATCTTGTCCTACATTCTCCTCTTTCCCTATTGTCTTGATCTTGCTCTATTGTTCCAATCACACTCTGCTGACTCCATCTTGTCCTACTTTCTCCATCTTGCCCTATTGACTAAACCTTGCCCTACTGGCTATAATTTGCCCTACTGTCTACATCTTACTTCACTGTCCATCTTGTCCTACTTTCTCATCTTGCCCCACTGTCTCCATCGTGTCCTACTTTCTCATTGTGTCCTATTGTCTCCATCTTATCCTACTGTCTCCGTCTCCATCTTGCCCTACTGTCTCCATCTTGTCCTACTACTGTCTCCATCGAGTCCTACTTTCTCCATATTGTCCTACTTTCTCTTCTTGCCCTGTTGACTTCATCTCACCCTACTGTCTAAATGCAACTTGGAATGGGTTTCTGGGAGAGGTTCTAATGGGACCACAAATCACTAGCATGTCTAGGGCCCACTTTTCTCTTAACCCCTCTCTGCATAAAATCCCTTTATGGCATGCTCAGGGGAAGGAGAATCCATAATAGTCGGAGCAGGGATTAACTGATCAATAGTTTTGTGCTATTATTATCCTGTTTCAGGAAACACCGGTGCTTTAACAGATATTTGCCTAATGAGCAAACGCTCATTACTCCGCTGACCTACCAAGCTCAGGATTGGGACTACATTTCCTTAAATAAAGACTAGATAATAAAAGTAGAAAGGGACCAATCAGCCACTTTCAGATTTCACATCAGTTCTATGAAATAAGCTACTGGTGATGACTTCTTTACTGTAAGGGCATGGGATTCCCTACCAAGAGGAGAGGGAATTTCACCATCAGCATAGGAAGGGTTTCTTTACTAAAAGGGCAGTCAGATTATGGAATCCCATGCCAAGGGATGGGGGCATGAATGATACAATGGTGGGGAGGAAAGGAGATTTGACCATCAGCATAGAATTTTTTTTTTTATACTTTAAGGGCAGTTAGGTTTTGGGAAGAGAGTGGAAATGAGTGATTTATTGGGGGATGAGATTTCACCATCAGCATAGGAAGGGTTTATTTACTGTAAGGATAGTCAGGATATGGGATTCTCTACCAAGAGAGTGATAAGTGCTAATTGTGTGGTTTAGCATGTGGTATAGCATAGCTGCTATTTGCTCTAGTATTGTTCTGTTGGAGAAATGGTGATTCTGCATTGTGGCCCCTGCATGCACTCTCATTAGTAAGATCTCTGCTTGAGAGCCAAATAGAAAAATTTTAATGTCTACATTTTAAAAAGGTTAGCTTTCCCTTTAAATGGCTGAATTATGACTTAGGATCTCTGCGGGCTTGGCTGTGCCACTGCAGGTTGTGTTGTGTATAACAATTGTAATAACGTTGCTGGTGCGGGTGTCATTAAACCCTGCTAATTGGATGCAGACAGGAGAGGGGTATTTGTTAACTGTGTGACAGCTGCACTTTCAGCAAGGAGTGACTCTACTTCTGCACCATTTGTCTTTTCTTGGGGAGAAGAAGGAGTTAATCCATTAGGGGAGCATTAGGCTGGGAAGGAGGAGGATGATTGTCAGTCCTGTAACAGGGAGGATAAGCTGTGCACTCACACACACCCTGACTGGGGCTCTCCAGGCTCCCGACGTGGATGATTGTACTTACCCAAAGTTCTGCTACTTACTCCTCTGCCGTAATCGTCTCATCGGCCATGTAAGTAGAGCTCCCCGTAAACTTTTTCACTTATTTTGCCCCGGTAACGTGGGGTAGGTGTTATCCCTTTGGCTGCATCATGGATAAGGGTTACCAGCTCCAAGCACCCAGCAACCCCCTAAGGTGGGCATAATAATGGGGATGATTTGGGGATGCTATGTCCTTTTTTTAAATACTCTGGTGGATTATGGTACCCCCCCACCCTGAAATTTCTGCTTTTAATAAATATCCTTAAGAATATATGTTTAACTGTTGCCTCTGTTGATTGTAAGCTCTTGTGTACAGAGACCTCCTCACGGTGATGTCCCATTCTTACCTCTTATGCATTTATTTCAGCACGTCTAAGTATTTACTTAATGTACGCCCCTACTGTAAATTATAAGTATATTAGAAGTCACTGAGGAGTTCTGTGACCATATAAAGGCACAAGGCTGCAGGCTGAGTTATACAGGGAACTCTGAGTATCACTCGTGTATTATAATGGATAATATACCCCATACTGTAAATTATAAGGATATTAGAAGTCACTGAGGGGTTCTGTGACCATATAAAGGCACAAGGCTGCAGGCTGAGTTATACAGAGAACTCTGAGTATCACTCATGTTTTATAAGAGATAATGTATCCCCTACTGTAAATTATATAGTGAATAAAGTACCCCCTGTTGTAAAATATAAGGATATTATAAGTCACAGAGAAGTTCGATGACCATGTAAAAGCACGAGGCCGAAGGCCTTCATAGAGTCATGTGCACAAGTAGCCCACTGCTGCTGCAGAATCTCATTACTAGTAGATTTTACTCATGGTAAGTATTTGATGGTAGATACCAGTAGAGCAGTATTGTGCCCATAGCTGCCCTGTGACCAATCCCCTTATCTATAATTTCTCAGTAATGGATCCTTTCATTAGAGGAAATGAGGCTGTTTGAAGAGTTTATTACCCCTGGGGGTGGGTGATGCCTCCTGAATCTTAAAATTCTGCCATTTGAGGGACATAGAAAATGAAGATTCTGTATGGGTTAATGACTGTGTGTGAGCGCTCAGAGAAATCAATACCACACAAAGCTTTTAAGAGGGTTTTTATTCATAGTCAACATTTCCAGTATTTTCTAATTATCTCTCCACTGTCATAATCTGGACTCCAAAAAATATAATTCTCTTATTATGACACAGGCAGCCTGGAAAATAGTCTCTAGTGGATCAGTTTATAAACACCCAAAGCAACCTCTAGCTGCTACTAAAGGGGAATGCCACCCAAAAACTCTAAGCAACTTCCCAGGGGCACATGAGGCAATTCCAAGAGTTTTGTTATCTACTTGATTTCCAGCTCGGTGCATGGAGGAAAAACACTCGCCCTTCAGATGACTTAAACCGAAATGATCTGTAACCTGCAGGTGCATTGGCATGATATAAGCAATTACCATTCAAGTCAATGGAAGGACATACGAGTGTTTATACCCAGGCCCTAATCACTGACCGGGGTCATTTGTGCTTAATAAAGACTAGAGGATTCTTGGAGCCAGACGCATTGCCAGGCTCCAATCCTACCCGTATTTATCCAATCCTACTCATTATTTATCAGTGTTACTAATAATGCTCATTATAAGGAATAATCTTCCTGCATATAATTATCTGCTGATAGGGGTTTATCTCTCTGGGATTATTTCTGCACTGACTAAAAATAAGGACTTTTATTTCCTGAAATTATTAGTGAAAGAAACGGTAATAAGCTGCTCTTTTGTGCTATCATCGCACTACATTCACTGGCAGCAATTAATTGCATGGCTCTAATTTCTAATTGAATCCCAGCCCTCCTGCTTTTGTTCTACTTGGACATGTAAGTGTGAGCTGCCATATTGTTTGTGTCTACTATAGTTTATATAAACAAGCTGTGGCGGCAGCCGTTCAAAGCTGAAAAAGGAGAAAAGGAACAGGATACACAGCAGATAACAGATAAGCTCTGTAGTAGACAATGAGATTCTTCAGAACTTATCTGTCATCTACTGTATATGCTGTGCTTGAATGGCTGTCCCCATGGCTACACAACAGCTTGTTTATATAAACTATAATAGTCTTTCAAAGCAAATACATTCGTTTTACCAGTGCAGGGCAACACTACATCATTTATTCATTACTTAAAACAACTTTAATTTTTTGATGTTACTGATCCTTTAACTGAAGATGGGGGAATAAAAAACGGTGGATTGCTAAACAGTGATCAGAGGCCAGGAGGAAGGAGTCTAAAATGGGCAAATTTCAGGAAAACAAGGAGACTGACATCCCTGGCTTTAGCATTTTTCTGTGTATGGGCTGCAAACAACCGATCAAAATCTCTTGGGAAAAGAACACATTCTCACCCCCAGCCCCAGTTAACCTTTAGTCCCCATATTTGGAGTACATTGAAGTATGAAATGGGCTTCCAGTTGGGCATCCCCAGTTCTTTCTCTGTGCCCAAGCCCCATAGTTTGGAAATCACTGAAATAATGTGTTGCCCAAGCTTTATACCTAGACAAGGATTATCCAGCATATGCCCCTTTACATGATGCCTAGTTCCTAGGAACAGATTTAGGTGCAACCTGATGCAACAGCCCAGTTCGGTGGGGAAAGAGATTTCGGTGGATAATGGGAAGAGTTTTATGGGAGTTTGTCCCCATTTCCTTAATATAAGTCCTCTGAATTATTTACCATTCCAAAAGCCCATTAGCCAAATAAACCACTTGTCTTCTCGCCGCAGGGGACATAATCTTCCTAACAGGATGTGTAAGTGCAGAAGTGCTGGGAAGCACAGAAACATTGCACCCTCACTTATTCCCATGCCCCAGGCCATGTCTTACCCATTTCCCAGCAATTTCATATTATTCACTGATCTAAATGGAATTTATAGAAATTGCTGTATCTGCGGCACGGCGTTCCACTGCATAGAAATTCACAGGTTATAAAGATATGTGTAAATGGCATTGCTATTGAAAGTAGTGTCTGGCTGGTTATATTGTTTGTTTTGCTGGTTTTGACTCCTGAAACAATGAAACTGACGTTGGGGGGCTATAGACCAGATGTGACCCCCAGCATGTCAAAAATTGGAAACTCTTAGAACCAGAGAATTTCATATGTAACCCAGAGTTGTTGGAAGTCAGTCAGATGTATACACTGGCCAGGCTCATCATCAAGACATAACTGGGCATGAATGGGGCATAATGAGGCACGGTGGTGGTTTTTTGGGCATGGGCAAAAAACTACCAATAAATTACCTCCAGGAATTGACATCTCTGCTACATCTCTGCCCCAGATGTACCAGTTCAGGTTCTTTCAGATCCATGTACGGTTAGCCACATCCATTCCTTCTGCTTCTGTGGATTTAAGTGACTTTTTAATGCATTTCAGTGGCACAAGTAATTTATGATTCCTCCCGGTGCAAATTACTGAAAGTGGGTGATTGGGCTGTCAATGACTGGGTGACTAGATACAAGGCATTAAATCAGGGTGACAACAGAAACATGTGGGGGAATTGATATTGCTGCTGCCACCATGAAGGTATAGGGAGGTGTCTGGAGACCCTGCGCCACAAGTCGGTTCCAGATTCGAGTGTCCTATTTGCAGGCCACACTAGGGGCAAGGCTTGTGTTGTGAAAAGATAGGATATGGGCATGTTATGGCCATAATGGGGTATAACTGGATATGTTGGGGCATGGTCATCCATGGAATTATGTTTTTTTGATTGGGGCCCAATTCTACATATTTTGCAGATTTGCTCCTGGCAGCACTTACCAAGCCCTGTGGACTTCCCATGACAACATAGGGGGCCTTGTGATATGTGGCACTTGCGGGCCACCCCACTTCACACTCCACCAGTAGTTATGCCAGTAAAACTGGGCATTGACAAGTGCATTGGAGGTTTCGACAAAATGTCAAAAATGTCGTACGGGAAGCCCCTTATAGTGGGAAGCACATTGCGTCAATATATAAATAACCTTTCCCAAACATCCTCAGTGCACAAGCAAATGGCTGCCTTGGGTTGGCATATTTATTTAGCTTTGCCAACAGCCTTATCCCCCCAGCGTGTGTGCTGCATTAACGTGCCAGGCTCCTCCAAGTTCTTGAAGCACCGACTCAATGTTGTAATAAATGTGGCATTTGGGGTTAAACACAGTCTCTTGGATTCAGCTCAGGAACTCAATTCGCCGCCCATTATAGCAGAGCCTTGCTGCTCACAGGGTGAGATCAGCAGTGCAGGGAATCATTAGGTCCCTTTTAGCTCAATTCAAAGGCCATGAGCATTGCGGTTGGATTACAAGCAGCTTTACAGTGCATTTAGCAGCAACTAATGGGGAGAGTGTATGTTTCATAGCATTACATTTGGGGGAATATCACGCCATTAACATACAGAGATAAGCACAATATTACTGTCTGGCTTATATTGTGCTTCTTAACCCAAAATTGTTATACCCTGTCCATAATGCCCCACCTCTTCCATAATGATTTTTCCAGTTTTGAGACAGCTCCAGTCAGGGACACTGCTATACGGGAACCATCTGCTGGATAAAGGAAAGTATTGCAGCTACATGGAAGTAACATCAAGGCAGTCTGTTTTCCCAGTGAACCACCAAATAGCAGATTGTATTGCAAGATAAATAAATAGATGTCATTATCTCTGTGGGTGATTGTTCCTGCTGAATTGTGCTTAGTGCTATGGTAGCTCTCAGTCCAGAAAATGAGCAGACTCTTCCTGCTAACCTGTGCTTATTAGTGGAGAATACCTGTGTTTATATAGTATTTTGTTCCTGTTTAATTGGGCTGAATACAGGGGAATACCTTGTTTTACCAGATCTCTCTGTACATGCTATAAGCAAATGTATTGGGCTGTTCCTGCTGAATAGTGCTTAGTACATGAGAATACCAATGCTGCCATAGTTTTATGTTATTTCTCTGTATAGGCTATGAGCAAACTTAGGGGGGCTGTTCCTGCTGAATTGGGCTTAGTACAAGAGAATACCTATGCTGCCATAGTTTTATGTTATTTCTCTGTACAGGCTATGAGCAGACTTAAGGAGCTGCTGAATTGGGCTTAGTATATAGGATTACCCATATACATAATGCATAATTCATAATGCATAAATCTGCAGTACCCTTCTTTCCAGAGATCTAATCATATGTTATTGTTTTCATGCTTAGGGGTCCATGGTCTTATGGTGGGGTTACCACTTTCATGGTTAAATCTGTTTCTCTTCCCTGTCTCAGGCATTAGTGGTTCCAAGCAAAGAATGAAAAGATGGACCTGTTGCCACACATTGCAGTCAGCGAGCCCATCAGCGCAGAGAGATCTTCTTCTTCTGAATCCAAGGAACTGGTCACAAGCAGAACTGAGAGCACCTTGTACAGCTGCTCCAGAAGCGAGTCCCTTTGGACCACTGTCCCAAGAAGCGCCTGGGATATCTACCAAAAACCCATTATCATTATGTCCATTGGCGGCTCCATCTTCCTCTTGGGAATCATCCTGACCACCATCTATTTTATGAGCTATGATGGCAAGAAGCTTCCCAGCCGCAATGACACTTCTCCTAACCCGGACGCTCCCATCTCCAAGATCTTTGGACCTGTTGCCTTTTCAATAGGACTGATGGTTCTAATCTTTGGGTTGGTCTGGGTGCCGATCATCAAGAAGAAGAGAAAACGGTCGGCATCACGACTCTTCGGGTACAAGCAGACATCATTCTTCCACTTCTCAATGTAACACTGATGACTCTGGTGGCTTCAATGATCTCAATGTCAACATCTGGACCTGCAAAGAGGGATTGGACACTGGTGGAACATTTTGTGTCACTATAGACTGGAGTGTCCATTTTCACCCTAACAAGCTATGAACATGTTGCAAAACAAACAAACTTGTGTTGATGACATTAGGATTGTGTTGTCATTAATCAGTCACCCTATAGGAGCAAAGCAAGAACAATAAACTGGCATGAATGAGAATGTTAGATATGGCCACTGCTTGCCTTACCCACAAATGGAAACTGATACTGTATTTAGTGAATGGGGGAGGCCAATAGTGGGATGTTACTGTCCATGTATTCTGATCAGTTATGAACAGAGATATATTTAGGTTTGGTGTTGCCTGTACAGTACTGATAAAAGGATATCTGAAACTTGCAGTGAGTATCCTATGCACCTCATTTAATACATATACGGTTTGTTTTTTTTGTTTTTTTTTGTATAAATACAAAGGAGAAGGAATATTCTGAGCACACAATAAACTATACTCACAGCTTTACTGTAGGATAGAGTGTATAGTAAGGCAAGACGGTGCCAGGGAGAAGTCAGTGTAACTGTGACACAGTGTGTTTAGTAAGGCAAGATAGTGTCAGAGGAAGGTGTGTGTAACTGTGATATAATGTGTGCAAAAAGGCACCTGCTAACAGCCACTTATAGGATTCAGAACATTAGCAGTTACCCCCCTGCAGATTATTTTTTTGTTTATTTCTGGTATTTTGGGAAGGGGGTCCTAAATTCTGGCTCAGTCCCGAGGTGACTCTTTCCAGACTAAGTGCACTGTTGATCCTTCCTGCTGTTGTTGCAATCTGATTACAAAGCAATTTAAACTTCTCCCTTCCACTTAGAGTGGGAAATGTCTTGTGCCAAGTACATTAGCCTCTCCCCGGCAGAAAATCCATTGGGCACACAGTCGGGACACTTACCTATTACACTATCATCCAGCACTCATAGGCCTACAGAGATTTCTTCAGTAGTTAACCATCAGAGGGGTTAACACATTCAGCACCATAAAGAAGTGTATCATCCAGAAAACCTTTATCCAGAAAGCAAAGAAAACACAGCAAAGCCAGGGTCCTATTTATAAAATAGTATAATAGTTGGAAAGTAACTGTCATGCAGGGACAGATTTGATGGTGGGGTACCTCTAGGTAATGCAGAATAAACAAATTTTAAATCAAAGAATAAAGGCCAATTGAAAAGTTGCTTAGAATAGGTCCATCTTTAACAATAAACGTTAATAGAAATATGAATTTTTACTATTCTTTATTATTATTATTATTATTATTATTATCATTTAGCACAGTGCTGTCCAACCAGGGCCGGATTTACATAGTGGGTGTCCCTAGGCCCACTGCCGTTCGTCGCCCCTGTCCCCCCCTTTATTCTTGAAAATTTTCATCATCAATGAGGATTGGCGCATGGGAAATTTAAAAAATGATTGTATCTCCAGCGCATTCCCAGTGTTTTTGAACCAATGTGGGTGTGGTTGGGCAGCATACTGCCCCCTAAAATCCTGCCACCCTAGGCCTGGGCCTAGGGGGCCTTTCCACAAGTCCGGGCCTGTGTCCAACTTCTGTGATACGAAGGGCTGGAATTTTTCTGGCCTATGTGATGGAGGGCCGATAATGGAAACGAGTGTAGACCACGCCCTGTTTAAACCACTCCCACTTTAAACCACACCCACTTTATACCACATCCATGTTACCACAAAATCTTATAACACCATGTCCACATTAATGTTGGTAGCACAACAGAAAAATTAAATGGTTGGTGCTCAATGCAGGGATATCAGTCATCACTCATACAGTATGTGAAAAATGTAAGTGATGTTAAAACATACTCTTAAATCCATATGCTTTCTTCTCCCCTATGGACATGATTAAACGCCTTAGGGGCCCCCAACAACAATTGCCAAATGCTAACAAACCCCTCCCCCCCAGAACAAACCCTACCGGGCTCATGTCCCACAGGGAGCATAGGGCAGGCAGAGTATGGCACACACAGTGAGCATAGGGCAGGCAGAGTATGACACACACAGGTAACATAGGACAGGCAGAGTATGGCACACACAGTGAACATAGGGCAGGCAGAATATGGCACACATAGGTAACATAGGACAGGCATAGTATGGCACACACAGGGAGCATAGGGCAGGCAGAGTATGGCACACACAGGGAGCATGGGGCAGGCAGAGTATCACACACACAGGGAGCATAGGGCAGACAGCGTATGGCACACACAGGGAGCATAGGGCAGGCAGAGTATGGCACACACAGGGAGCATAGGGCAGGCAGAGTATGGCACACACAGGGAGCATGGGGCAGGCAGAGTATCACACACACAGGGAGCATAGGGCAGACAGAGTATGGCACACACAGGGAGCATAGGGCAGGCAGAGTATGGCACACACAGGGAGCATGGGGCAGGCAGAGTATGACACACACAGGGAGCATAGGGCAGGCAGAATATGGCACACACAAGGAGCTTAGGGCAGGCAGAGTATGACACACACAGGGAGCATAGGGCAGGCAGAGTATGGCACACACAGGGAGCAGAGGGCAGGCAGAGTATGGCACACACAAGGAGCATAGGGCAGGCAGAATATGGCACATACAGGGAGCATAGGGCAGGCAGAGTATGGCACACACAGGGAGCATAGGGCAGGCAGAGGATGGCACACACAGGCAGAGTAGGACCACTCTAAGATGAACAATTCATACTGTGCTACATACAGTGACACAATGCTGGTGCCCCTCCAGGAGGTTTTATGAGGCTTGAACAGGTAAACAATGTGGGCACTTTAAGTCTTAATTTGGGCCTGAGAGGTGAACAGTGCAGGGCTTTAGGGGTGTGAACAATAGAGGTGTTGCAGGTGTGAACAATGCAGGGGATATTACATGTGTGTACAATGCAAGAGTTTACTGTCTGAATTTAAAGTGAAAACAATGCAGGGGTCAGTTAATCTCAATACTGATACCTTTTAAAGCTTACACAAGGTAAGCAGTCACAGAAGGCAGACTTTAATGTGGGGCCACACAAGGGTGTCAGTTGGACTGGACTGATTTAGCAGATAGAGCCTCCTGTGCCTCCAACTGCATCTGTCTGCTTCATTAGTGATCCTCTTGAAATCAAAGCGGTCAAATGGCGACTATAACCCCTCTTTGGAGCGAGAGCCAAAAAAAAAATAAATGAGTATATTTACCCTTTAACAGTTGCTTTAAAATTTATATACACTACAGGTGTACCTATGTTTATGTTACGCCAATTGTGATATCTGACAATAGGCAAGAGGAGCTATTTTATTGAAGCACCTTCCACTTCCTGGAGATGAGTGTATTGACACCTATTACATTAGTGTAACCAGGATGGTGTCAGACAAGGAAATTTCACTTCCCCAGGTTTGCTGGTTCATGCTTGGTTGCTTGGGAATGTTGGGAATTGCAGTACAGGTAAAGCCTTGCAATACATATTTCTATTGCATCTTCCATTGTCACAGTCACACTTTTAGTCACCCATCACACATGGGGTTTTTTCTTCCTTTTTTAAACAACATAAAAAGTTCCGCCACTTAGTGATACCAGTTTTCAAAAGGAGGAAGTTGCTGATCAAAGACAATGGGGTTTTATTTAGCAACTAATATGCAGGGCACACCCAAATATATAAAATTATTCAGCACAATTGCATGGGAGTTCGATTTACTTGCTCTGCAACTTCTGCTCGGGCCCTCCCTTATCCTCGCTGCTTGGTAGTCAGAACTTGTTTCTCCATAACATACACATGGATGGCACAGGAGTTGATTTATGCAGCCTCTGTTTTAGACCAGACTACTAGAAATAGATTCAATTGTTTCCTAAGGGGCAAGCCACACAGAACACAATTTGTCTGCCCCCTATAGGAAATAGCCGGATTTCCAGATACTGTTCTACTATAACTCTCAGCAGGGCTGCAAGGGTGATGCAGTTGGTTTAAAAATAAAAAAAAAAAGTCTGATATTAAGGCATAAATTGTAGGCGTTATTTGTCCTTTAAACTAATGCATGTGAATCCACCCAAGTCCCATCACATGTAACCCTACGGCCAGGAACAAATTAAAAATGTTAATGAGCTGGACAATGATGGCTTTTAAACATTTAATGAGGTTGTTTACTTGGAGGTTACGTGTAATGTTCTTACATGTGATTGTGAGTGTGTGGGAAAGTTTCAGGCTGCTTGGTGGGCATGGGGGAGGTCCAAGTAGAATTAATTGTAACCCCCAGTAAAAATGTTGCACAATATAATTTGCTAATAATTCAGAAATCCCTTTGGGCTCCTGTGGAACATCACTCAGTATCAATAAAATCAATGTGATCCCTCCATAAAGCCACAAGGAATAGTAAATAAATAAGCTCAGTGCACAAAGAGAAATTTCAGGTTGGGCAGGGTGGGTGGTGCCTTCCCAAAACATGCAAATAAAGGTCAGGGAAGGAAGCAGCACAGGAATCAGATCTTCCAGGTGTGTGGCTGGGGTGAGTTTGCTTGTGAGCCCACAGGTATGGCTCGTTCAAGGGCAGTGGGGCGCTGTCCAGTCTTGTTTATCTTGGCCTTTGCCTTTGATGCAGTGGCCATTGGCTTGATTCTGGCAGGCATCTTTGCCAACCTGGAGAAGAATGGTAGGAGTTTTGGGGAATTCCTCATCTACAGCGGGGGAATCCTGGTGTTTTTCAGCCTGCTTCTCTGGCTGGCCTGGTACTCTTTCAACCTAGAGGTGTCCATGGAGGAACTAATAAGGGACAGCCAGGAACCCCCCAGGAGGAACAATTTAGTTCAATTGGCCAGGAAGGTCTCAGAGAGCATCTCTAAGAGGAGCAAGCGCAAAGTCTTATCTAGGGAACCCCAGCTTGGAGGACAGTCCTGCACCCCCAACCAATTTGGAGACCATAATGGCTGCCTGGCCACCCCAACCTTCATTAACAAAGGCTTCACAAATCAACTGGATATCCCTACCCCTATCCAAGAGGAGAAACCCCTGGAACTGAGCTCCATCAGCAGCCAATATGGCTATCCAGTGGCTCAAACTACTCCGGGGATGGCTATGGACAGACTGGTATAGGATGCCACACGCTCTAAGGTAAGATATATATACAAAACATAACCAGTTGCTTATATAACTTTCTAAATATATAGGATTCTTCTGAAAACTGCAAATTACAAAATTATCTGCCCTACCCTCTGGAGAAGTGATTGTCAACCAGCTGTTCTTCTGATATTGCTGAACTATAACTCTCCACAGTCAGCGGTGTGTGGAGGTTGTAGTTCAGCAACCCCTTTGTAGGGGTTTATATATGTGAGTGCAAGGGGGATTCTTTATTTACCCAGCACAATGGTTAAATGTTTTAACCATTCAAATTATGTGTGAGCAAGAGCCGTTATGCAATTAGATCTGGGATTTTGGAATAGGGTTTTCTTCACTACTCCCAACAAAGAATGTTCTGGGGGAAGTCCTTGGCTGATAAGGATCTTCCAAAATCAACTCCCATTCTTCAGCATTGGACAGGAGCATGGCTAGCTTGGAGGGGGTGATGTGTAGCAGACAAGGTCACCAAATGTGCGCAATTTGGCCACCCACGTGTACAGACAAATAAGGCTTATTTAATCATTTGCTAATGAACATATCACACTGCAGGTTTATCAGGAGAGGACTAAATTCATGTGACACCCCCCCCCCCCGCCCTTCAATGGTATTTTCTGCCCTGACCCATAGATATGTGGTGTCTGCTGACTACCTTATTTTTGAGTGCCAGTCACAAGGTTGGCACGGATCTGCCAGTTGCCATTGAATTTTATATTAAAGTGATTCTGTCAGTCAGTAAAGCTTGGGTGGCCTAAAGCCCTACTAGCTTATAGCATTCCTAAGTCAGTGTCTGTTTTTTCCCCACAGACTTTAGCTAAAACCAGGTTGCGTAGATAGAGGGGGGGGGGGGGTTATTTACTGTATTGCTGGGGGTCTATACCTTTATTTGTTCATATTAAGTGTGTTCCGTATATTTATTCTATTTTATAATGGTATTCATGCTTATGGGTGGGAGCTTTTGGAGGGGGGGTCCAGTGTGAGCTATTTGGGTTTATACTAAACCCTGGGTTCAGGAAGGTATTTCCCCATAGAGCTTGTTCAAGGGATGGGGGTATTTGCCTGGTGTATGGTGGGTTTGGGTAAGACGGGACTTGCCAGACTTGTTTAACTTAAATCTGCTTCTCCTTCCTTCAGATCAGCCGGTGCCAATGTTTTGATCCCATTCCAGGAACCTTGCTGGTTACCTGCTCGGCTGCTTATGTCCCGTCCCTTGCCTGGAGACCAGTCCCTTCCCAGATTTGACTTGGTTGGTCATTGTCTGCCTGTGATGGATGGGATGGATAAATAATTATGCACATGGAATTAAGGGGACCTGGAATTTCATATTTGATTCACGTCTCATTATGGTTGGAATCAACATTGGTGTTTTACGCTGGACAGATGATGCACAGTTGAGTCTCCCCTCCTAATAAGGGAGAAGGTTAAAGGATATGACACTTACGTTGCTGCACTGAACTCTGTACCCCCATAGTGTAGGCAGGTATTAATTGTGTCTCTTATAAAGTGGGGGGGTTCACCCAGATTGTGTGCACATTAAAGAAAGGCGGATAATTGGAAACTAAGGTTGGGCACTGGTGTCTCTTGCATACTGATACTGATTGTAGGCATCTAATGCTTACGAACACAAAAACTGACCAACACACCATGCAACATAAATGCCTCAAAAGCCTGTCCCTTTAAACTGGTGGCTGCCACCACTTGATGCAGGTGGTGGTTTTAACATTTACCTCCTTGTATGGTTATTCACAATTCATATAATTAAGCTGTTCATAAGTTGCCAATTACCCTAGGGGTGACTAGCCTATATGATATACTAACATTATTCCATTTCACCTTCTTTCCCTGGAGAGAAAAATCTGCATGTGGAATATTGCATGTGGAAGCTGCCATCTTGCCAAGCCATTCTCTGTAGATTTAAGAAGAAAAGTTCCCCTGCCAAGGCAAGCAAGAGGAACACAGAGAATGAATATTCTTGGCACTGTACCTGTTAATGCAGACAATGCGAGATTTAGAACCCACATAACTGTGCTATACAGCGTTGATCAATTAGTATGGGCCTCTCTGAAATATTTTAGGTTACATATATTTGTGGGGCAGTGCATGACCAACTTTACTCATTCTTGAGGTATGTTGACTACCTACCCCTGCCCCTCCGGAAGTTGTAAATACAGGGTCTTGCTGCCAACAGCTGTTGTGAATTCTGGGTGTTGTAATTCAAAAATGTTTAAATATATATACAGACCATTCTACTGATTGGAAACTATGCAACAGGAAGGGGCTTTCCGCTATAGTTTCACCTGTTGCTGATCTATTACTTACCATGGGAGGCTGGGAGTTATACAATGGTCTGTCCATCCTGACAGACGTCTGTAGAGTTGCATTCTAATTGGTGTTGTCACTGTGTTTGTAATTCTGTGCAGATTATTTTGTTCTTAATGTGTATATAAAGGGTAAGTTCTATTTTTATAAACTGTAACATTCTAAGGAATGTCCATGGCACAATAAAAATGTGTTGTTTTTTTTTTCCTGTATAAAAACGTTTTAAATTCCTTTAGAGCAGTCACCCATTGATTTGTCACCTGTGGGAGACTGTCTGAAAATACCATTAAATTCTGAATAATGATGATTGCTCCCTATAAAACACTTTACATGGGGTGATCTAGCTTGATTGCAGGAAACACCATTGTTTGTGTGTCTTTCCAAACAATAGAAACAGAATGATGACCATACTGTGACAGGCCATTGGTGGCTATATGAGCAGAGGGCCCGAATTGACCTATGTATGTCTGTCTTTAGTCTGTTCCCTGTTGAAGTGATGGATTCTGGAAATTGATGACCTGGTTTCCAGAGAATCTGTGCATCACCTATGGCAGAGAACAGACGTACTCAAAGTCCCAGAATCCACCATTCCCCCATGGAACAAGATGAAGCATGGGGTTGGATGACTCTGCCAGCCTAAGGGAAGGGAGTGACTGTGGATCCCCACCCCTCTCTCACCTTCACATAATGCACCTACTGCACTGGGAGGAACTGTGTATCCCCACCACTCTCCCACCTGCACAGAAAGTACCTACCCCAGATACCCAGGGAACCCACTGTACATACTGCACTGGGAGTGACTGTATATCCCCACCTGCACAGAAAGTACCTACCCCAGATACCCAGGGAACCCACTGTACCTACTGCACCGGGAGGAACTGTGTATCCCCACCCCTCTCCCACCTGCACAGAAAGTACCTACCCCAGATACCCAGGGAACCCACTGTACCTACTGCACTGGGAGGAACTGTGTATCCCCACCACTCTCCCACCTGCACAGAAAGTACCTACCCCAGATACCCAGGGAACCCACTGTACATACTGCACTGGGAGTGACTGTATATCCCCACCCCTTTCCCACCTGCACAGAAAGTACCTACCCCAGATTCCCAGGGAACCCACTGTACCTACTGCACTGGGAGGAACTGTGTATCCCCACCCCTCTCCCACCTGCACCGAAAGTACCTACCCCAGATACCCAGGGAACCCACTGTACCTACTGCACGGGGAGACAGTGACTGTGTATCTCCACCCCTGTCCCACCTGCACAGAAAGTACCTACCCCAGATACCCAGGGAACCCACTGTACATACTGCACTGGGAGTGACTGTATATCCCCACCCCTTTCCCACCTGCACAGAAAGTACCTACCCCAGATACCCAGGGAACCCACTGTACCTACTGCACTGGGAGGAACTGTGTATCCCCACCCCTCTCCCACCTGCACCAAAATTACCTTCCTCAAGCTTAGGGATGTCTGGACAGAAACATTTTTTTATGTAGAAATATTTGGCCCTGGCCTGCGACTTGCTACTAGGCGCCAGGAGCCCTCACACCTGGACCTACCATTGCTTTGCTCTTTTGTGGCCAAACCCATGACAGGATTACCAGTCAACCACTTATGGTGGTCCTACTTCCAGGTAGGCAAGGAAATCTTTAAGCTAGGTGGTACTTAAAGGGTTCCCTGGAGTTGTTAGTAAGGGAGAAAGGTGCATAAGCGTTTCCAATAGGGGGTGCATATCTTCAGCCTTCAATAAGTCCCACAAAAGGATTGCCTTCCAGCATGGATATTCTTCCTTGCACAGATTCAGTTCCACTACATCTTCCAGTATTTCTTGGCACACAAGGCTCACCAACAGCAGGAACAATGTATTTTTATAATACATGTTCTAGGATTTACTGCTGTTTCCCAGCATAACCTAGTATGCCACCCATGCTAGTAACCAATTCCCAGGTTCCATACATATATATAGACATCTGCACTGTCCTTTTTGAGAACAGGGAACACCGGGCAGACGCTATCAAGGTGAAAGCCAATAACTTTTCTGACTAATAAGAGCTCCTTTAAATATTTCATTACATACTGACAGACAGCAAACCCTTTATAACTGTACGTTTTAAATACACAGAGTGACTTTGAAAGATTAATGAGATGGGGGGGATAGCAATTGAATTACAGACAAGGAATAAATACTCACATCTAAGGGCTTATTAACAGCATTGTACTGGGGGTTTTGGGCCACTGTGTTGTCATGTCAGGGGCCCCTACTCCCCCTTGGTCCCCCGCCCCCAGTGTAACCCCTCTTCAAAGGCTCTTCTAGTACCTTTTTTCCTTCAAGCCGAGAGGTGGTCGAGGAGCGGGTCTGGGACGGCTCACCGGTCTTCTTCCCTGTGTCCCACCAGCCCAGTGTGACACTCGCCAGATACCAAAGGCAAATCAATGTATCTAGCAGATGCTCCCTGTGGCCATGCACCATGTTTGGCATAGTATACAAAACTCACATGTCATTATCCCCACCAATGGTAGTGCTGTTCCTTGGATACCCACTTTCCAACAAGACGTTCTGCTCCAGCCCATTCACCATCCTCATGTCCTGGAAGTGGTCCTCCGGGACACGGCGTTTAAAAAACAAAAAAATACTTTATAATCAAACTTCAGATAAAATAAGGAAACACGCTCCCATTACCATGACTTGTGCAATCATGTCATGGTGATGGGATTGTGTTCCCTAATGGTATCTGTTCCTAATTTTAAAGGAAGTTTGATAATAAAGTTTTTATTTTTATTTTTTTTTAACACTGTGTCCAGGAGGACCACCTTCTTGTTCTTAACTTTTTGGTGTCTCAAATGAATTGGTTCTTGGCCTTCAATTAGATTAGGAAGATAAATTAAATGGGCAAACTCTTGTACTCTTTACATGCCTAGCATCATAAAAGAGTCTTCAAATAAACAAATGGATGCTTGGGTGTCCTTATCGTTCAAGTCTGTGTTATCGTGCTTCCCAACAGGCTGCAGTCCCCGTGTAAGAATGCAATAAATTCCAAGTAAATATAAAGTAATACCCGGAGAGCACGCTGTATTTTTATGTTATCATCGTGTCTTCATTGCAGAAAAGTCGTGCACTACATGTTTCGGTACTTTATCAGGTACATACACTACAATGACACAGCAAGCAAACATTTAAAACTCTCACCAACAAGTCTTATGCCCTCCATGGTGTGGCCAGACTCATAAACAATCATGAGAACAAAACAGTACTGACATCTTGTGGCCTACTTCTTAATTGCACCTTCATGTAACACATTTTTTCTTGTAATACAAATAATAAGCAGCAAGGTGGGAGTTTCTTACTTTCTTTTCTATTTAGGCCCCTGGGTGCCCCTGGCTAGGGCACACCTCATTCATGGATAACCAAGGCCTTTTTTCCTCCTGGAGCTTTTAAGTGTGCAAGATTCAAACACAAATTGGATATCTCCTTGGTGTAGTAGTGTCAATTGCTCAATCATACAGTGGTGGGGTTCGCCAGGTCCAAATAAACTTCAGGATACAAATAATAATAGTGCTTATGCATCTTCAATAAAACACAACACTGCATTGTATCCAGCTCTCCAGTGGAATTATTATTATTTGTATCATTTTAAGTGTGCAGCCTCATATGTCGATAAATGTTCTCAATTGCTTTGTTCACACAACTTTTTACAAGATGAAAATATCATATGGCAGATTGCCAGGATTTAGCTATAACTTGTTTAGTCACATTATAAAAATATGTATACATTTTTAATTGAGAATTTGAAAGCCCTAAACAGGTTTATCTTCACTCTTCCTCTCTCTGCATCAGTTTCTCTTCATTCTGTCTTTATTCAGGAGTTGGGTGACGGATGAATGATCCAATATATGTTATAGGGAGGCTTGTTTTGCTTAGAAGATGCATTAGAGCTCACTCTATTAAAATCACCAGACATCATGTCTCTCTACATGCAGAATTTGTGGAAAAGGCAGTTATTTTGTTAGATTTTGTTTGTACTGGAATCAGTTATTTGAGTGAGCTCTAATACATCTGCTAGGAAGAGAAGCCCACCTATAAGATATATTGGATCATTCATCTGACACCCAACTGCTGCATGAAGACTGAATGAAGAGAAACAGATGCTGAGAGAGTAATAGTGAATATTAACTTGATTTAAAAAAAAAAAAAAAGCAATGCAGAATATTTAATTGATTGTATTTAGAAAGTTTCTTACTTCAGTATGAGGAAGCTTATATTTCATTTTAATTTTCGTGATAGTTCCCCTTTAAGCTCATTTTGCCTGTACCATGTACCATCATTATAAAACCTTAACAGAGGTTCTCTGGATTAAGGAAACAAAAGAGGTACCGGCACGTGAGGCAATTCAAACAGGGGATAACCCCTTTTGTGTTTATTACGTCACAGCGTTTCGGGGGCATTACACCTTCGTCAGGTGATACCACCAACCAAGTATACAAGGCTTAAATAACCACACAACCCACCCCCTCATGAATATTTAATTGTCCAGTATCCAATACATCCGGAATGAAAAAGTTTTCCAAAGAAAGTTCCAATGTGTTATCCATATGGTAAACCATGTCCGTATCCAATACTGTCCATAAAGAATAATCCAAATACCCTATTGCAGATAGATTAACAAAAGTGAAAACACTACAAAAAAACATATTAATTAATAAAGAGAATACGCTCCATAAGAATGGGGAAAGAGGTATTACCTTGCCCTGGATGTAATTCTCATTTTTATATTATGTAAATGTTGGCTTAAGCCGGTGCCATGTTTGCACCCATTGCGCAGCCCTGTACTTGTAAATAAAAGAGACACATCACCTAAAAGGTACCCCACATAACACTAAGGGGCAAATTCACTAAGATGCAAAGCTGCGTCCGGCGCAACTTCGCCGCATTTCGCCAGGCGTATTTTTGCCAGCGCTCTGCAAATTCACTAAAATCCGAAGTTGCGCACAGGGGTAGCGTTAGTTTGCGAAGTTGCGCTAGCGTTAATTCGCCAAGCGAAGCGAAGTTTCGCTAGCGATGGCTAATTTGCATACGGCGCGAAATTCAAATTTCAATGGAGGAATACGTATCTGCACTACAAATGCCTAGAAAACCTTCAAATCAGCAAATATAAATGTTATTTTGCCCTACACATGTGCCCACTGTCTAGGTAAGTTGCCATGAGTCAGGAAATGTAGGGGGGAAGGAGGGGAGCCCCAAAAATTTTTTCGATGTTTTTCAGCCTATCACCCATCATGTAGAAAACACGCCAGCGTTTTTTGGGACTTAGAAAAAAATTTGACTTTTTTGGAAACAATCCCTATCTACTCTATTGCGCTTCGCCAGGTCTGAGGTGGCGAAGGAAGTCTAGCGTAAAAGGTAGCGTTCAGTACACTGCACAAGTTAGTGAATTTGCGTAGTAAGTGTGCGAAGTAACACTAGCGAATTTACGCCAGCGTTCATTAGTGAATTTGCGAAGTACCGAAAATGCCAAACTCTAGCGAATTAACGCTAGCGTTCGGCGCTTCGTGAATTTGCGCCTAAGGGTTTCCATACGTGTAACTCAAAGGGGGTTATATATTTTCTCAAATGCCCATGTGGCATGGCATATGTCGGCCAAACAGAGAGACCTATAAAGGCTTGCCTCAATGAACATAAATCGGTAATATGGAATTACAAACCAGACTGTGAGGACAAACAAAATAAGACAAAACTAGAAACAACCCTTGCAAAACACTTTTTTGATAATAAACATGGGATTTCACAATTGCTTTGTCAAATTCTGGAAAAGGTAAAAAGCAAGCCAGGACAGGATTTACTGCAGCGGGAGAGCTACTGGATATGAAAAAAATATACACGCACTCCTGCAGCCACATTGGTTGGAGGTAAAACTTGAAGCTTTATTTCATCTTGTTAAAAGAAATGCGTCCTAATGCGTTTCGTATTGTTGATAGGTAATCATAGGCCTATGATTAAGTATCAACGATACGAAACGCGTTAGGACGCATTTCTTTTAACAAGATGAGTGGAAGCTCTGCTGACTATTCTACAGTTTAAACTTCTAATTGGTTGTACACTAAAGTGCTGGACCTGGGGTCTGTACACCCAGGTCAAACTTCTTACCCGGTGAGCCATTACCTGGTAGTTTTGTCACTACTAATTTTAAGCACCACTATAGTTAGTGCTTTAGATGTTCAGATATAAATTGATTACTTTGATGAGAGCCAGCCGTTCCCCCTTACAAACACAGACTCCAAGGGGGCACAATGAAGAATTTAGCTTAACGTGCTATCTGTAATTATATGTACAATTTGCCTTTTCCTTGTGTAGTAAACTATTCTCTTTTACCTTCCAGTTATTAATATGAAAAATGAGAATTACATCCAGGGTAAGGTAATACCTCTTTCCCCATTCTTAGGGAGAGTATTCTCTTTATTGATTAATATGTTTTTTGTAGTGTTTTCCACCTGGAATAGGGTATTTGGATTATTCTTTATGGACAGTATTGGATACGGACATGGTTTACCATATGTTTAACACTTTGGGACTTTCTTTGTAACACTTTTTCATTCCTGATGTATTGGATATTGGACAATTAATTATTCATGAGGGGGTGTGTTATGTGGTTATTTAAACCTTGTATACTTGGTTGGTGGTATCACCTGACGAAGGTGGAACGCCCCCGAAACGTTGTGACATAATAAACACACATGGGTTTATCCCCTGTTTGATTTGCCTCGAGTGCCAGTACCTCTTTTGTTTCCTATTTCCTGTTTGGAAGTGCCGTCCACTTCACTTAAAAAAAAAATAATTTTTGCTCATGGAGCTTTTCTAAGCACTTATTTCAGAGTTTTTATGAGCTGCCAATATAATCAACTGCAACATCAGCACTGCCTGCTGGCCAGATCCTGTAACTGTACAGTGGGAGAGATTGGACAGAGATGCGTTCAGAACAGAGAACTATTATTATTAACATGTATTTATATAGCGCCAACATATTGCGTAGCACTGTATTACCATCGAAAAGCAAGTAAAGTGCCTACTTACAGCACTCTCCAAGATCTCACCATGAATTAAATTTTAAAAAGTGCATTTATATATTGGATATTTTTTTATCCAATTTAAAAACAAAAAAGGTTGCAAAATGAGACCCCCCCCCCCCCAGTAATCTATCTTGCATATGTAAAGCGTCCATCTCTATACTGGATTCTATCCTGCAGTTCAACCCCTACGTGGGCAGTAGCTTTCTCGTCTTTTTGCATCCGAACAGTTGTGTCACGTATCATCTGAACATAATTTAAACTGTAAAATAATTTAAAGACAATACAGGAGAAAAAGGCTTTTTTTTGATTACTTTCTATTTTTTATTTGTGACCGTGTTTCTAATAATGGCATTTAAAGGAGGACTAAACCTTAGAAATGAATATGGCTAAAAATGCCATATTTTATAAACTGAACTTATTGCATCAGCCTAAAGTTTCAGCTTGTCAATAGCAGCAATGGTCTAGGATTTCAAACTTGTCACAGGGGCAGGCCCGGACTAGCAATCTGTGAGTTCTGGCAAATGCTAGAGGGGCTGTTATAAGGTGCCTTAGAAAGTCATTATTTAGTTGGCTGGTTGGGGTTGTTTGGGCCTCTGTGTACCTGAAATGCCAGGGCCTAGTTTAATTCTCAGTCTGGACCTGCACAGGGGGTTACCATCTTGGAAAGTGTCTGTGATACATACTCAGTGGGCTCTGAGCAGCTGTTGAGAAGCTAAGCTTAGGGGTTGTTACAAATTATCCAGCAGAAAATGAGGTTTGCCTGTAATATAAGCTAATGCTACAGGGCTGCAGTGTAGTAATTATATGTATAAATTACTAATAAGTCTTATATTGTGACATTTATATTCTATGTGTACAGTATATTGTGAGTTGGTCCCTAAGCTCAGTAAGTGACAGCAGCACAGAGCATGTGCAGTGAATCAGTAGATAAGAAGATGGGGAGCTATTGGGGCATCTTTGGAGACACAGATCTTTCCTGCTAAAAGGCTATGGTTGCCTTGGGCTGGTACTAGGGTTGCCACCTCCCCATTATTTTACTGGCCTGGCCAGTAAAAATTATGGTTGATCCCAATGTTATTAATAGTGAAAAAAGATAAACATATAGGCCGGTATTTTTTTCCAGAAAAGATGGCAACCCTAGCTGGTACAGAGGCCCAAAACATCATACAAAACATTTCAAGCCTACTTCTTTAGTAAACTTTAGTTTTCCTTCAAAGCTTCATTTTTTTACCTTCTGATGACCTGATGACTCTCTGAAGTGGCTCTGGGGGGGGGGTCACCAACTCTGTTCTAAATTGATACATAAATTGATACATTTGTTATCTTTGGCCCTGCTGAGCAGAATCTCTAAGTTTCATTAAAGGCAGCATAATTGATAAAATAGTTGCTAATATTCCACAGATTTGCGACTTTATAGTAATTAAGCAAATTTGGAACTTTGAGTCCTCTTTGGGTATATAATCGTAAATGAACATTTATACTCACACTTCGGTACTTATTATGCCAGATAAACTGCAATATAGACCTTTGTAAATAAGATTTATCTTTCAATGAAAGTGTAATAGATAAATCAGAAAAAGGACCGTTTGAATGGGCACTATGAGGACCAACCATAAAAGGGAGAGGGAATAAAGCTAGGAAGACTCATCAGGGCTTGGTTATGGTGAGAAATATATCATCTGCATAAAGATGTATCGTATGTGGATGATTCTTAATCATGTTAAGGGTTAAGGGGATAGGGTTGCCATCTTTCGGCTTTAGAAAAGTCAGACGGGGCAGACGGTGACATCATGGGGTAGAGCAGGTGTCGCCAGAACAGGGAGCGGGATGTCAGAGGGCTGGGCTATGACATGGCAATCGACAATTGGTTGATTGCTGCATCAATCGCCTATTTTGGAAAACCAGGCAGGCAGTTTTGACCTGGACAACCCTTCCAAAAACTGGTCTGTCCTGGGCATCAGACAGGTGGCCACCCTATAAGGGACATCGCTGACAAGTCGCCCAAAAGTTTGTTTCCATAGAAATTTTGTATAGGCTGTGGATCCCTGTATATAAGACTCATAAAGCATCTAGAAAGGCACTCGAGATAATATATTTGTGAAGGATAATATATAAATATGGCCAAGATAATCGGGACTAGCAGTTTTGATTTAGTGTGATTTGCATAAGCTATAATGTTCACTTTGCCATAATTTACATTATAATGTATGTTCTGATATATCTCTCGCCAGGAAAGAAAGCAGAAATCTTAGATGGCTTGTCCAACCGCTTTCCTGAGCAGAGCAATGTCAGAAAAGTTCTTCGAATAGCTTAGGAAAGCACTCTGAGAAACGTTGCATTTATTTTTTTTAGGTTTACTTATCCTATAATGCAGTGATCCCCAACCAGAAGCTTGTGAGCAACATGTTGCTCTCCAACCCCTTGGATGTTGCTTCCCTTTGGTTGTATAAAAACCAGGTGCACTGTCAAACAGAGTCTCAATGTAGGTTGGCAATCCCCATATGGGCTACTACATGGCCAATCACAGCCCTTATTTGGCATGCCAGGTACATTTTTGATGCTAGTGTTGCTCCCCAACTCCTTTTACTTCTGAATGTTGCTCACGGATTCTAAAGGTTGGGGATCCCTGCTATAATGTATTGTTTTCACTACCCTGTAGGGGGGTACTATAGGTACCCTCTAGTGAGTAAAAGTTGAATTGAAATCAGCAAGAGTATTTCCCAGCAGTCCCATATGACCCTGTTTTGTTTGGTCCTTTGGGTGCCTACATGTTGCTGAACTACAATTTTCAGCATACCTTGCCTGATTTTATGATCGAGTATTATGGTAGTTGCCCCGGTAAAAAAAAAAAAAAAAAAAAAAAAGGCTTAAGGGGCTCCCTTATGCTCCCTTAACCTTTAGTATGATGTAAAGAGGCAATTTGCAATTGTTTTTCAATTTTCATTATTTGTGGTTTTTGAATTATTTACCTTTTTATTCAGCAGCTCTCCAGTAATTTCAGCAATCTGGTTGCTAGGGCCCAAATTACTATTAGCTACCATGCACTGATTTGAATAAGAATATAAATAGGAGAGGACCTGCATAGAAAAATGAGTAATAAAAAATAGCAGTAACAAAAAAATGTGTAACCTTACAGAGAATTTGTTTTTAGATGGGGTCAGTGACCCCCATTTGAAAACTGCAAAAGACTCAGAAGAAGGCAAATAATTGAAAAAACTATAGATAAATAATGAAGACCAAATGAAAACTTGCCTAGAATTTGTCATTCTATAACATATTAACATAAAGGTGAACCACCCCTTTAATGAGCCCTTGTGTTGCCTCTGAATTGCTCCCTCTTCTGGTGAAAGGCTTCTATAATTTGAACTTTTCCTATATAAGAACTAGAAGAGAGCTGTGCCCTTTACTGTGACTTTAAGGGGCCGATGCATCAAGGGTCGAATATCGAGGGTTAATTAACCCTCGATATTCGACTGGGAATGAAAATCCTTCGACTTCGAATATCGAAGTCGAAGGATTTGGCGCAAAAAAGTTTGATCTAACGATCGAAGGAATAATCCTTCGATCGAACGATTAAATCCTTCGAATCGAACTATTCAAAGGATTTTAATCCAACGATCGAAGGATTATCCTTCGACCAAATAAATTTAGCCAAGCCTATGGGGACCTTCCCCATAGGCTAACATTGGGTTCGGTAGCTTTTAGGTGGCGAACTAGGGGGTCAAAGTTTTTTCTTAAAGAGACAGTACTTCGACTATCGAATGGTCAAATAGTTGAACGATTTTTAGTTTGAATCCTTTGATTCAAAGTCGTAGTCGAAGGTTGAAGTAGCCCATTCCATGGTCGAAGTAGCCCAAAAAACACTTCGAAATTCGAAGTTTTTTTACTTCGAATCCTTCACTCGAAGTTAATGAATTGGCCCCATAGTGGTTGTTTTGCAGTGAATTCTATTTAATATATAGACTTTGCTTTTCAGCTTGGTCATCTCCTGCTGACAGTCTCTGTAACTGTTTATACCAGCCTGTTTATTGCCATCATTCTGCTTGCCACTGCCTCTCTGGAAATGCTTTTGTATGCTTACATCTGCACTATTGACTTTCCATTGCTCCCACTAAGTCTCATTACACAGGTAGAATTTTACTCCTGAACAAATTCACTGTTTGCAGAGATCAATTAATGCAAATATCATCTAGTAACTAAAGCAATTACAATAGACTGACGTTTAAAGGGTAAATATGCCTGTTATAGATGGAGTGTATCATCTATCATACAGGAATAGCCCATTGTGTGCCAAGAACATTCCTTCTCTGTATATTTATATGTTTATATATGGGAGGGAGGTGCCATATCAAGTGAAAGCATGTAAGCAGCAGTTAAAAGAAAGTGTGTGTTGTGAGGCAAGGTTTTATCACACTTGCGTTCATAGTGTAGATTGACACATAACATTGTGTAAATAAAAAAAAAATAGATCAAGTTGCTGGTAAAAAATGTATTTTTATTTGCACCCAGTCAGACCTGTTCTTGGCTGGATGCTGACACTCCCTGCTGGATACACGAGCATACATTTCTGCAGAGGGGACTTTTCTATCAGTGCTGTGAAATATGTTGGCACTCTATAAATACATGTTAATAATAATAATATCAGACGAAGGGGCCTATGAAATGCAGAAATGCTAAAGTAATTTATCTTCCAGTTATTGTCAGAATACAAGTCCCAACGACAGTCAATGGACTCAAGGCAGGATTTACACAGTGGGCACCCCTAGGCCCACTGCTGTTCATCTCCCCTGTACCTTCCCCCTTATTCATGCAAATCTTCATCATTGGGACCAGAGCAATGGAGATTGCGCACGGAACATTTTAAAAATCTAGCTTCTTACACCCAACAACAATTGGGGGACTATGCTCCAATTACCCTGCAGGAGGTTCGAGAGGCGATAGCTGCTCTTCCGTAGGGCAAAACACCAGGCCCAGACGGGTTTCCCGCAGCATGGTATAAACTCCAAATCGAAAATATATCTGGGCATCTCCATCAAACTTTCCTCGATGCAACAGTTCAAGGGTCCCTACCACCCTCATTCTATAAAGCAGTGATGGTACTGATACACAAAGAAGGAAAAGATCTTGAAGTCTGCGAGTCTTACCGGCCCATATCACTGATCAACACCAAGGTATTCGCCAAGATTCTGGCCACAAGATTGGCAAAAATAATAGATCTGATGATCAATCCGGTTTTATCCCTAGTAAATCAACAACTACCAACTTGAGGAGAGTCTACACCCACCTCCAAATCTAACACAACAACCCAGGATCCAGAGTACTGGTTTCCCTCGATGCCACAGAAGCTTTCGAATCTGTGGAGTGGCTGTATCTGTGGGAAATCATGCGAAGATTCGGGATTGGCCCTGGATTTATCGAATAGGTTAAACTTCTCTACCTGAAGCCGACAGCCAGAATTAAGACCGATGGCTCAGTCTCAGATCCATTCCCATTAGCCAGAGGAACGAGGCAGGGCTGTCCTCTATCTCCCCTCCTTTTCATGCTGGCCATCAAGCCTGTAGCAATTCTTATACGACAGTCTAACCAGGCTGCAGTGATTTCCCTTCAGACCTCACGCTACTTGGCTGATAATTTGGATCCCCTTCAACAACAGCTCAAATTGTCTCTTCCCAGATGGACCCCTTTAACGATCACTCTGTGGGGGAGAGTGAATCTCTACAAAATGATCTTCCTACCGAAGCTGCTGTACCGACTGCATAACTCACCGGTATGGGCTCCCCAAAAAATTTTCGCCCAGATCACATCTTTCCTTTGGGCCAATAAAGCTCCCCATTTGTCCTGGAAAAACCTGACAGCCCCAGTAGAACATGGTGGTCTGGCACTCCTGCATCTGCACTTTTACTTTCTGGCCGGCCAACTCTACCATATCCATACCTGGTTCCACCTGCAGGATGAGGATGCGGGAATGGTCCTCTTGGCAACCCTGATGGGCTCCTGGGCAGGGATTCAAAATCTTCCCTATAGAAGCCTTGCTGACTATACTAGGCTACCATCCACTATCACAACCCCCTTCAGGGCTTGGAGAGCTGCATGCAAGGTACTACAGTGCAACCCTCCCGCCCTCTCCCCCTTCTTGCCACTTTGGTTAAACAGTAACCTTACTCATCTCAGAGACTTGCAAGACTTTAGCTACTGGCCTCACCGGGGCATTAAGATACTGGGGGAGTTGCTAGTGGATATGCAGTTTCCCACTCTTTCTCATCTTAAAGACAGAACCGGACATCAAGATATCCAGTAGTATAGATACATGCAACTCCGGCACGCATTCCGTTCCCAATTCTCAGAGTTAACGCTGCAGTGTGTCACCCCCTCTTTCGAACTAGTCCTTAGAAATCCACAGCGCACAAAACTGACTTCCAGGATATATAAAGCCCTGCTCAAAACGGGCACTTCTCCCTTCGACATGGCCTTGCCCAAGTGGCAACCTATTCTTCCAACACTAACAGATGAGACATGGGAGGAGACTAAGGAATCGGTTTACTCTGGCCTGATTGCCTTGAAAGACAAACTTATCCAACTTAAATTCCTGCATCAAATTTATATCACGCCTAGCAAACTGGAGAAAATGGGCAGAAATCCAGGGGCCATCTGCCCTAAATGTGGGGAGGGTGAAGCGGGCTTCCTCCAAATGACCTGGTCGCGTCCTCGGATCCGGTCTTTTTGGGCCTCCATTGTGATATATATGACTGAGGAACTGGCCTTCCCGGGCCCATGTACGCCAGAAATCTGCCTGCTAGGGCTGGTAGACGAAATAATAACTCTCAACAAGTCGAGGCTCTTATTCCGAGCTCTCTTATTTTATGCTAAGAAACTGCTGCTGACTAAATGGATGGCCCCTCAATCACCCACGAAACAGGCATGGATCCAACTGATTAACAAAATGCTCCCCTTGATTAAACTGACCTATGAAGGCCAAGGGTGCCCGGAGAAGTTTGTACAGATTTGGACGCCCTGGCTTGATGTGAACCCTGATGTTTGTCATGATTAATTAGGAGCATGAGCTTTCCCCTTTTTGCAGTGATCCCACTGGTCCCCCAGTCCCTACAGATATCTTAACCCCACCCACTGAGCTATTCCTAATATAAGTCAGTACAAAATATTTAGCATATGCACCCATGTATAGTTGGTCAATGCAAAATGTGATGGTTCTCTTCTACTGTTTTTACTCTCTGCTGTAAGGATAAAATGCATAAATAAAAAGTTTAAAAAAAAATAATTTTATCTCCTGCGCATCCCCAGTGTTTTTGAACCAATGTGGGTGTGGCATGCATGCTGCCCCCTAAAATCCTGCCGCCCTAGGCTCGGGCCTTGGTGGCCTTTCCACAAATATGGGCATGAATGGACTGCACCTGTTAAAACTCTAGCACAGTGCTGTCCAACTTTTGTGGTACCGAGGGCCGTAATTTTTCTGACCTACATATTGGAGGGCCAATAATGGAAGCCAGTGTTAACCACTCCCTGTTTTTAAACCACACCCATGTTATCACAAGAACTTTTAAAACCATGTTTTAACAGTACCAGGCTTTAGGGGTGTGAACAATAGAGGTGTCACATGTATGAACGATGCAGGGGGTTTACAGGTGTGAACAATGCAGGGGGGATACAGGTGTGAACAATGCAGGATCTTACTGTCTGAATTTGAGGTGTAAACAATGCAGGGGCCCATTAACCTCAGTACTGAAAACTTTTAAATCTGATACAAGGTAATTAGACACAGCAGGTAGACTTTCATGTGGAGGGCCACACAAGGGGGTATCGTGGGCTGCCAGATGGACAGCACTGCTCTTGCAGATCACTAACATCTTTATATTCATGTCTGTGCTCCCAATTACTGCAGCACCCCCTGTAGTAACGTCCCTGCCAGCCGCAAATGCTTCCTAGACTTATTTCTTGCACCTCTTGGCTCTTGATTGCACATACTGTATATTGATCTGAGCATATTCTTTTCTGGATCAGAGCTACTCAGCATGTCGTCACTTGATAAATAAACCATGCTAAGCAAATATGTCATCTCTCAAAAAAAAAACAAATGGGTAAAGGAAAACACCTTTAAAAACAGCCCGTGTCCATTCCGTAGGGCTGCTATATGGTTTCTAAAGTACAACAGCCAGCTCAGAAAAAGCATTTGCTACAGGCTCCAAAGGGATTGCCACCCAGTTGGCTCATCATTATAATGTAAAAATAATGAATGGGTCCACTTGTTGAATTAAATAGCCCCACAGGGAAAGATCACATTGCCCAAGATGGGGACAGTTGAATGAGTTGGGGACAGTGGAGCAAGATGGAGACAGGAGGACACTATGACGACTGTAGGGCAAGATGGAGAAACAGCAAAATGGTGACAGTAGAACAAGATGGAAACAATAAGACAATTTAACCAAGATGGGTCAGGAGGACAAGATGGCAATGCTAGAGTAAGATGGAGTTGGAGGAAGATGGGAAATGTAAAGATGGCCATAGACGTACGAATCCGTGATTCATAAGATTTTAAGACCATGTGTGGAGTTTCCCGACATTTTTCGTGCCATGCCGATCGGAAGTTCAGTCGATCGGACAGGTTAGAACATTTCTGTCGGCTTTCAATACTATCTCTGCATGTATTGCCAATCTGATGATTTTCAGTGGGAGTTTTGTCGGACATAACTTTCGTATGATTGCTGTCAGGGCAGAACATCGGCTGATCTGTTCTTTTACTACTTTATTTAAACTAAAGGTTAGTGGCAGATCGGGAGATGGGGAAGTCCATTCGTTTGTCCGATATTGCAGGTAAACCTGCACGTCTATTGCCACCTTAAGGCTAGATGGGAAAGTAGGACAGGATGGAGACAATAAGACAAGATCACCTAAGGCAAGATGGTGACAGTATCACTACCTGCCCAGTATAAATTTAATACAATATCAATATATGGTGATGAAGATAAGGCAGCTATTTTATTGCCCCTAAAAAAGATGCAAAACCTAGTTGTTGAAGTACATATTTTACTGTGTAAACTACACCTTGGTTGCTAGGCTGACTTGCACCCAGGGCAGAAAGGCAAATCGTTACAATAAAGATACAAACTGAAGACAAATTATATATTATATTTCTGATTCCATGTCCATATAATGGTAATGTTTGCCACCCCTTTAATTCTTGTTGCCTTAATTCTCCTTGCTACTGTTGGATACTGAATTATAAAGCACTGCCACTTATGTTTTTATAGGGGTTAAAGTGCCACCTAGCCTTCCACAGGTACTAAATGTAGATAATAATTTACTGGTGACGGAGAGACACGGCTTCTTTGGACTTCAAAAAATCTGGTTTTACAGGCTTGGAACTCTATAACCAGTCGGGTGACGTTACAGCCCAAGGTGTATTGACCTCGCCATGCAGTCGTATTGTTATACAAGGTGTGGACTATTTAAAGAGCATCAATTCGTGTCATGAGACAGTAACAAGCAGGAGCCGTGGGAGATGTGACCGCTCACCTCTCAACAGATCATCTCACTCCCTTTGGCTCTTATTACATTTAGACCCACAATGAAGTTTGGAAAAGTGATTGGTCGCTGCTCGTTGCTCTTCATCATTGCCATCATATTTGATGTTGCCGGGATTATTCTGCTTCTCATCGGGATATTTGCCAGCCTTGCTGCCTTTGACTTTTATATATACACAGGCGCCCTTATCATTGCTCTGAGCCTAGTCTTGTGGATGCTGTGGTACACTGGCAATGTAGAGCTTTCCAACAAGGATCTAGAGCTCATGCTGTAACCTATCAGATATTTCATTTATTTGAACACTTTCACTATTATTCTGATAAAATCTGTGAATTCGGGATTATTTGGTGACACAGGAAGGGTGTTTGTTAATTGCCCCCCTTCTCCCATGGCACACACAAGGCTGAAGAAAAGGACAACTGGCATTAAATGGCTTTTTGAAGGTAGGAATGGGGGCTGCAATTATATTTGGCAGTATGGAATAGGTAAGTCATGAGACCAAAGATGGAGATTCATTTAATTGTAGTGTTTCTATAGAGAGAAGAATTTTAATTGTGTGCCAGTTAACTCAATTAATTGTGAGATGGTGTGTATAATAAGGCAATGTGATGTCGGGGAGGGTTTTTTAACAGTGGGGTGGTGTGTATACTGTGTATAGGAAGGTAACTTGTCAAGGTAAGTGGTTATAACTGTGGCACAGTGTGTATATGGTAAGGTGAGATAGTGGCAAGGTAGGTAGTGTAACAGGTAGAGATGGGCGAATCTGACATGTTTCGCTTAGCCAAAAAATTGCGAAACTGCATAAATTCACCAAACTGTATTAAAGGGGAACTATCGCAAAAATGAGAATTTAATATAAGCTTCAGCATTGTGAAATAAGAAACTTTCGAAATACAATCAATTAACAATTCTTTACTGTTTCTGAAATAATCAAGTTTATCTTCACTATTCCTCTCTCTGCATCTGTTTCTCTTCATGCAGCAGTTGGGTCTCAGATATTCAGTGACAGTTAGATCCAATATATCTTAAAGGGGGGCTCCTTTTGCCTAGAAGATGTACTAGAGCTCACTCTATTAAATCACAAGACATCATGGGGTATATTTATCAAAGAGTGAAGTTAATAGTGAAGTTCCGCCACTAGAGTGAAATTCCGCCACTCTCCATTCATTTCTATGGGATTTTTATAGGCGTATTTATCAAAGGGTGAACTTTCACTTCACCCATTGATAAATACGCCTTTCAAAATCCCATAGAGATGAATTGAGAGTTGCGGAATTTCACTCTAGTGGCGCAACTTCACTCTTTGATAAATTTTCCCCATATGTCTCTCTACATGCAGGATTTGTGCAAAAGGCAGTTATTTTGTTGAATTTTGTTTGCACTGGAATCAGTTATAATTCTAATAGTTCTTATAGTTATATTTCATCTGCTAGAAAAGGAAGCCCCCCCTATAAGATATATTGGATCTAACTGTCAATGACGATCTGATACCCAACTGCTGCATAAAGACAGAATGGAGAGAATCAGATGCTGAGAGAAGGATAGTAAACATAAACTTGATTATTTCAAAAACAGTACAGAATATTTAATTGATTGTTTTTATAAAGTTTCTTATTTCAGTATGCTTAAATTGTAATTTTTGCGACAGTTCCCCTTTTCCCCTTTAAAGTTTATGGGAGTCAAACTGTTTTGTGGTGCAACAATTTTTTTCACCCATTGAAGTCTATGGGCTTCTTTTTTGTGGCGAAAATTTGTAAAAAATTTAGCTCATCACTAGTGACAGGGGGGATTTATCCAGTGACGAAACTGTAATTGGGGCAAGGGATGCAATTGCACCCAAGGGGCCCACAGGGATTTTTTTTATAAGATCACACCACAGTATGAATTTTTCTTGGGGCTAGTTAGTTATGCCACCGGATGTCCTGTTCTGTCCACACAAACAGCAATGTGATCAGTATATACAGAATTAATACATAAAGTGAGGGGTGTTACTATATAGGAAGCCCCCAGAAAGTATAGGGGTCTAGTGACAGTTTCAGTATATGTTTCTGACAATTATTTTATTCCCAAAGTTTGGGGGGGCATTGAAATAATTATACTGTGGGGCCCAGTAACTTCTATTTATTCCACTGACCCCAAAAGTACCCTGCTCATGCGGAGTACATAACATCTTTTAGTATTTTTAGTTTTTGCAACTGAAAGCTTCCCCTTTAGAAATGGTCTCAAGGAGACACAGTTAAAGGGCAAGTGAGACAGCAGGTCAAAAGTGAGACAAACTATACAATTATGTAACCATTATATACTAAGTTTAGATACATTGTTTGAGCTTACCGCTGTATACGGTGGGCCCGGGTGCACACGCCCCAGACCTTCGGCAAGGGGAGCAAATATCAGGAAACTTCAAAATAGGCTGGCAAAATCCTGGACCCACGAAATAGTAGAGACGGAGTCAGATTGTAAAAGGGTTAAAAAGGCTTACATTTTATTTTCCATAATTAAGAACCAAGGCTGACGCGTTATCGCGTCTACCAAGGGATCTGGTAGACACGAAATGCGTCAGCCTTGGTTCTTAATTTACAATCTGACTCCGGCTCTACTATTTTGTGGGTCCAGGCTTATGCCAGTCTTTTTTGAAGTTTGAAGTTTCCAAAAGTGAGACAATATAGATTTCTCTGGAAGGAACTTCAGTTACATGTGAATAGTGAGAGAGAGAGAGAGAGAGAGAGAGAGGGTGTAGCCTTTAAGTGCACAACCTGGGGAGTAACATGTCAATAGGATTCAACCAAATAAAAGAAACTCTGAAACAATGAAAGTTTCGCCATGTTTATTTACCCTTTAGCTGTTACATCCTGCATATGACGTTTAACTCCTTCCTTAGGCCATGGGTACACTGAGTGTAGGCTTTTCAGCCTACGTATTTTTGCAGGCTGAGAGAAGCGAAGCTGCTCCATGACCCTGCTCCATTTACATTTAGCTGAGCTGCTTCAACTTGCATTCGCTCATACGAAGAGCTGGATTTACATAGTGGGCGCCCCTAGGCCCACTGCCGTTCGCCGCCCCTGTCCCCTCCCCTTTATTTGTGCAAATTTTCATCATCTGGAGCAATGGGGATTGTTGCACGGGAAATTTAAAAAATGATTGTATCTCCAGCGCTTCCCCAGTGTTTTTGAACCAATGTGGGTGTGGTTGAGCAGCATGTCGCCCCCCTAAAATCCTGCCGCCCTAGGCCCGGGCGGCTTTTCCACAAATCTTGGCCTGCTCACACACAGCGGAGCAGAGGTCAGTCTGAAGATGCCTCCTTTTTGTGTTTTTGGGCTGACCTTTGCTCCCACTCCACTGTGTGTTAACATTCAGCTCATATTGCAGATCTGTGGAGACCCGTTGGCATTAGAACACCTAAAATGTACCAGTATGGTCCTCTCCTGGTGAGATTTTCTAACCTTCACTTAAACCACATTAAGTATTGTAACTAAAGGTTCCTGGGTCTTCCCCCCCCCATAGTGTTACTCCCACCCCACACTAGTGAATGTTCCAAAAGTGCAGGTAGTAGGGAGGGTGTGGGTAAGATGTGGATCATTTCTGGCCACCCTGTCACATCCAGGGGGCTGCTAATGACAAATTAGGCCACTGTGCTCATTTGATCAGATTTTTACCCAGATATTTGGGGGGGGGCACAGGGAAAACCCGAAACACAGGCCAATAAGTTGCTGATTGCATCTAGAGGGGCTGAATTTACAGCTTTTATCGGCCTGTGCATGGCCAATTTAATGATATAGTTGTCTATCCCCACCCCCTTTTTATGTCCGGTAATGAAATCCTTCTCTCTAGTAAATTGGAGATTACATTTCTACCAGTAAAAGGGCATGAAATATAACACCCTCACAGCCAGCTCTGTCCCAATGATCTTACTCTGGATTTATTTTATTACTTATTATTGTCTGATGGGATCACTTGACTGCAGGATCTAGAAGGGAAAGCAGCACATTAACTTGGTACCATCCAAAACATTGTGCAGGGCACCCCACTGGTTACTCTTCTGCAGCAAAACCTTGTTCTTTGTCTATTTAGCCACAGGCATCACCAGCACCAGTGTAATAAATAAAGTTGATCCTGTTCTAAATCTCATTGGACAGTAGCTGTGTTTCAGGGAGTAATCAGGGTACATAATATCTTTCAGTATTTGTAGTTTCTGCAACAGAAGCTTCTCCTTTAGAGATGCTTTTAAAAAAGATAAAATTCTTCCAAACCTTATGTAAATCGATGATATCAAGAACAAGCTCATAAACATTTTACTTTTTTCTTTCTAGAAGAAATGGCAGAAGAGTTTACTACGTAAGATGTCTCATGGGCAACACAAGTTGGACTGATACCCAAAACACTGGAGAAATTATTAATCATGGCAACATCGGGTCATCCATTTGGTCACAAGCTGGTCTGCATTAGAACATTCTCCTGACTAAATCTGAAACATTCCGTTGATGTTCTTAGCATGACCTCATGTGCCAATCCTTCATCTCTGAAGTGAGAAGAAGGATGGACAATAACTGTGATAATCTTATAGTACAACATGGATAAACTCATCACTAAGAACGTTCCTAGATTGTTGGAGAACTGGTTGCTTTATGGACTGCTATGCACTTTTCTCTCTATTACCCTGTTCTTCTTGTATAAAAGGACCCTTTTGAATATCTCTGATGTGACCTACCTCACTCTGAAAATCTAAATATGAAGGATTTAGGACAATGAAGACACCCAAATCATGTGTGCATGTCTGAGGACTCTACATTTCTCATGTGACTTCTTTAATAAAATCACATGTTAGGATGGATGACATGGCAGATATCACTTCCATTTTTAGGATATTGTAATAAAAAGCTTGTCAAGGTCTATAAACCTTCGTAGCAGCAACCAATCAGGTATTGTTTTTAACACCTAACCAGCAAATGCTACCTGCTAAGTGGTTGCTATGGGTTATTAAACCAGTAGCAAACTTTGCATCTTTTTACATTACCCCCATGCATAATGCTCAGAGCAGTTTTTTAGGTAAGATTACAGAGGGCATTTATCCTGGGCACACTAGCAACATAGGCAGGGCCGTATTTAGGCCTGGTGTTGCCCTAAGCACCAGACCTCAGCCCTCTAAATCAGCACATTCTCAGAACATTCGTATTTGCATTATTTATATAAGCGCCCACCCACCGCCACCCCTAAATTTTCTGCTATAGGCACTGGTCCGTCAAGTGATTATTTAGAAAATATGACCCTGTAATTTATAATAGCAGTACAAAAATTGTGTTGTAGAATTTGGAAATATACATCAACAATGCTAAACCTACACCCTCCAAGGGGAATCTGCTGAATCATACACCTACTGAATTATTACACTCCAGGGTAATACAAATAAATAAGAATAAAATGTTTTTTTATCTCATTTCACCCACAGAAAGACATACTCCTAAAGTCATTGGCCATAGAGTATGTGCATGTTAGGGATCTTAGACAGGATGATGATAGAGTGCTGTGTAAAGGGTAAGATATGTATAAATAAAGAATAATGTAAGTACTATTAATAATAAATTAAAGAATAATCTCTATAGCTCAAATGTAAAAAAGAGTTGAGGAGTAACACAAGCCAAATAAGGGCTGTGGTTGGCTATCTGGTAGTTCCTATGTGGACTGGCAGCCTAGAGGAGGCTCTATTTGGCAGTGCATCTTTTATGCAACCAAAACTCGCCTCCAAGCCAGTAATTCAAAAAGAAGCACTTGCTTTAAGGCCACTGGGAGCAACATCCAAGGATTGATGGGTTGGTGAGCAACATGTTCACAAGCCACTAGTTAGGGATCACTGTTATAGAAAGCTCTTCCATATTGTTTCATCTGTGGGACTTTCCTTACTGCTTGTTTCATATGTCAGATGTTCCATGTGGTGCATTTTGCAACTTTTCTTGCCACCAGGGTTGTCCCATGGACTAAGATTGGGAGTAGGCAACTCATGAATGTGGTGGTGGTGCTACCGTCTAGAGATCTCTTCCACTTTGGTTCATCTGTGGAACTTTCTTCACTGCTTGTTTCATGAGTCTGATGTTCCATGTGGTGCTTTTTGAACCTTCCATGTCACCAGACTTGCCCATGGACTGGGATCAGAAGTAGGCCAACTCACTGCTTGTTTCCTCTTTCTGACCCTTCATGGGGTGCATGACTCAGTTCTACTATGTGCCTTATATCATGACCTGGATGAATGAAAATCTTCACTGATTTCTCAAACATCCTATACCACCACCCCCATTGCAGCATATAACATTAGAAAGAAGAATTGTTCATAGATTTGGGTATCTGGGTCTGATTTGTATATTTTGCCTTTGCACCTAAATATCTCAGTTACTGTACATAGCTGCTTTCTATTAGGGATGTACTAAATCCTTTGTGAAAGATTTGGCCCAATACCAAACCTAATCCAAACCCTAATTTGCATAAACAAATCAGGAGGAGGGGGAAATTTTTTTACTTCCTTGTTTTGTGACAAAAAGTCACATGATTTTAAGGATTCAGTTCTGCCTGAGGATTCGGCTGAATCCTGCTGAAAAGGGCTGAATTCTGGCCAAATACCAAATCCTGGATTCGGTGCATCCCTACTTTCTATATCACAGCGAATAGAATGCACGATGGCTTCTTATGAGCTCAACCAACTAGCAGGACTAGGATCTCTAATTGCACTAATTGCATAAGTTTGTCTGTGCAAGCAGCTAATAAATCCATCATCACTGTTTATTTATATACAGCCTGCAAGTTATTCATCACTTTGCAATGATTGCTATCAGAAGAGCTGATTCCGCTCAGTTTGAATTATCTTGCCGTATGGACTATTTCTCTAAGTACTATATCTGCACGGTCACACTTAGGGCACACCCATAATCAGCCAATAAGAACTCATCTGAACTCTCCCCATGTGAATAGATATTTCTGCCAATGGGTATGTGGGAGGGGAATAAGATTCATCAAATTCTGCAGAATGGAAAAGTCCATTAGTCGGAGTATTGTAACTCACCAAACAAGTTCCTGGGCATTCCTGCTGAGAGTTGACTTTAACAAAAACAAATCAGGGTCACAATAAAGGGGCATGTCTGTGTTTGCAGATACTCAGCTGAAGCATACCCTAAGTGGAATTAAAATGAAAGCGTGCGTTTTCCCAAAAATGCATTTTTTGGTATGTTTTAGGTTAATAATTTTCATCTGTATTAGTTAATTTTATGTTGTTTCGTAAATATTTTTACTTTCACACTTCTCTCCAGCCTGACATGTCAAATGCTAACTTAACTGGTTGCTAGGGTGAGAGGCAATATCCGGCTGGGTCAGCAGCTTTTAATCTAAGAACAGAGACCTGCCTTGATTTGGGCCGTACAGACAGCAAGTCAAAATTGCAACAATAACATAAGATGGCTACAGTAGGGTAGATGGTGACAGTACAACAATATAGAGACAGTAGAGCAAGATAGAGACAGTAGAAAAGCATGAAGAGTGCAAGACAAGATGGGGGCAGTAAGGCAGGATGGAGGCAGTAGGGTAGATGTGACAGCTGGTTAAGATCAGGGCCCCAACCTTTTTAACCCGTGAGCCACATTCAAATGAAAAAAAATCCATGGAAGTGCCAAATAAGGACTGTAATTGACTATTTGGTAGTCCCAATGAGGACTGGCTGCCTATATATATACATATTAGGGATGCACCGAATCCACAATTTCGCAAAAGATTCGGCCAAATACCAAACCGAATCCTAATGTGCATATGCAAATTAGTGGTGGGAAGCAGAAAGCATTTTTTACTTCCTTGTTTTCTGGCAAAAAGTCAATCAATTTCCTTCCCCGCCCCTAATTTGCATGTGCAAATTAGGATTAGGTTTGGCCGGGCAGAAGGATTCGGCCGAATCCGAATCCTGCTGAAAAAGGCAGAATCCTGGCAGAATCCCGAACCGAATCCTGGATTTGGTGCATCCCTAATATATATAAATATATATATATATATATATATATATATATATACCGTATATACTCGTGTATAAGCCGACCCACGTATAAGCCGAGGTACCTAATTTTACCTAGAAAAACTGGGTAAACTTATGGACTCGCGTATAAGCCTAGGCTGAGAAATGATGGACTGGGAGACTTGGCACTCTATTACTAAATACCCCCAGAGCTCACAAAAAGATGGCACAGCAGCAAGTACATGTATAATACCCCCAGATATCATAGCAGAATGGCACAGATTTAATGCCTGCACTGCTCTCTGGCTTTAACTAGAAAGTGGACCAGTAGCCAGCACAATAACCCAGGGACAACTTAACAGAGGCACTGACTGACCGTATGGGTGGGAAAGTGGTGAGAAGGCTGCAGACTGCAGTGCTAATGTGATAGTAGCAGCTCCTTCCTTGCTTCCATTTCTCCTGAGCTGAAAACCATTACACATATCCAGTGGCTTCAATGTTATTGATCACTAAATCCAGATGTGAGAATCAGCTGGATTGGGCTGCAGTGTGTCAGTAGTCATAAGCAGCAGTGCAGAATACAGACAAACATTACAAAGCTCGCTGTTGCTGCACGACTGGGCCGCTATGCTGTGTTGATTTAATTACAAGATTAGGGACGGTAATAGGTATTAGAATGTTTGTGCAACCAAACTAAACTTGCACGTGCAAACTTTAACTCCCAGCATCATCTAACAACCACAACCTGACCACACATGCTGAAAGTAGCCAGAGAGCTGCAAGCTGCGCTACAAAAACGCACCCAAGCAACACAAACAAGGATTTATTACCTGCAGCCCTCACTGAGCCAAGCCAGAGCCCCCGGGGTCGCACAGCCACAACTACAGACGTCACCACCAGCAGCCTCTGCCACTCTCCCCCACCCTATTAAAACAGCAAGGCCACGCCCACTCTCCAATCTCCACTATGCACTTGCAGTGAGGCAGGGATGATCCGATCATCATGTGGCAGAATATCTCCACTCCTCGGCAGGGCTAACCGGCTGGGCTGAAACTGAGATGCAAGATATATATATATATATATATATATATATATATATATATATATATATATATATATATATATATTTATATATATATATATATATATATATATAAAAAAAAATTATATATATATATATATATATATATATATATATATATATATATATATATATATATATATATAACAAACAAGGGAAAGTTGTGCTCACAACTATTTTTTAAAACCATTAGGCGGGGGTGCAATGAGGCTGTGACCACAAAATAGTGGTGAGCACAATTTTCCCTTGTTTGTTATAGTTTATACAGGAGCAATGACCAGCTCCATGTTGAAGCTCCCACCCTTCCCAGCTATAGTCACGTGATCCCACTGGTGTCTAATAAAAGGGCAGCCAAGTATGGAGGATTTACTTTGAAAGCAGCTAGTAAGTTGCAGGTAAAACTTAGTCCCTTTGTAAAATGTATAATGAAGCAATTGAATTCTTAATGAACCAGATGAAAATTAAGCGTAGGACTGGCCAGATATGGGATGACTTTGACGTAGTTGGCCAGCTTAAATATATTGCAATATATGGACAAACAATCCCTGTTTTGTTTAAAGGGTAAGGCATTTTTTAGTAGCAGTATGCACAAAATGTCGCTGTCTTAAATATATTGATAATGGGTTGAGTGCAGAGGACTCTTGTATTTGACTATATATATATATATATATATATATATATATATATATATATATATATATATATATATATATATATATATATATAAAACCAAACGGGTTGGTGCACTCAGAATACCAAAATAAAGCCTTGGTGCGAGAACAAAGTCAAGTATCTAAATAAACAAAAGGGAGTCCGCACTCGAAGGTCTTGTGAAGAAAAAAATGTGTTTAATCAACGTTTCGGCTCGAAAACGCGAGCCGTCTTCCTGAAGAGGGCTCACGTTTTTGAGCCGAAACGTTGATTAAACACATTTTTTTCTTCACAAGACCTTCGAGTGCGGACTCCCTTTTGTTTATTTATATATATATATATATATATATATATATATATAAACCAACAAAATGGAGTGGAGATTAACCCTGGTCTGTGACCTAGTCCAAAGGACAAATTATATATCAATCAAAAAAGTCCAGACAATTTGCTTGTTCATCAAGAAAAAATCTTTTATCAAGCAAGTAATAAGTACAACGTTTGGAAGCTCCCACTTCTTTATCAAGCAATAAAGTATTAAATGACATCACATCCTTTTAAAGCCATAAGTATAAGCCACACCCATAAGTGGGATGTGGTTTACCATGCAATATATATAGACCAATAACCATAGACTTAAACAATATAACACATCTGTGTCTATTAGAACATGATAATAGTATCATACAATTATTAGAGAAACATATTGGTCAAAGTTAACAATATGATAAACAAAAAAAGAGTTAGAAGGAATGTGTGGAATGTCATATTTAAATTGTCCCAACAACAACCCAATGAAGGTGTGTTACAAATTTTTTTTCCCATCACATGAAAGCATACAGATCATACTCTCTGTTAAGCCCTTTCGGGGACAATGTTTGCAATGTATGTATCCAAAATTTTTTTATTTTCTGGAGCTGTAGAAGTCTTTTGCCCCCCCCCCACGTGGGGGGGCAATAGACTCCAACACAAGAAATCTGAGGGTTGCTACGGAATGTCGTGCCAAATGGAAATGGGCTGTACTGAATTATTTATCAGCATAAAATTAAATATGACTTATCGGCATCTGGCGAGCCAACTTTCTAATGGGCGCATCATGGCTGCTCAATGTAAAGATGCCCACTCACCTCTGCTGATTGACTCCAGAAATGAACTGTTCAATTAACGCTGCATTTTCTGCCATTAATGTCAATTAGCATCAAAGTGTGAGGTGCTGAATTATTCAGAGGATCTGATTGTTACAGAAGAGATCGCTTAGATTGAGAGAGGGAGAGAAAGCAGGAAGGAAGGTATAGGCAGGGGTTGGTGAAAGAGACAGGGAGCATTAGAATGGAAAGTATGTACTGGCACCAATGATTTTTTCTCCACTCACAATGTGACCTACAACATCCTCACTGCATGAATTTGAATGTCCAACCCAATCTGATTGTTCTGATTGGTCAATAGGTTTGGTGTAGGATTCTAGAAGACACCCCTGCTGACCTGTCTTAACCCAAAGTGATCTGTGCAATGTGCTCATTAGCCCCATTGGCTCTAATAGTGCATTTACATAACGGCAATCTGGATACCCTAAATTCGAAGGGTGTTCAGGTGCGGAACATGGGTTTGCAGACATGGCCTGGGAATAAAATAGTTAATACTTTTGCACAAGCTTCTGCCTTGTGCAAATTGACTAGCTAATCTATGCCCTACTGATGTGCTTGATAAGAAACACTGAGGCTCATTTATCAACACTGGGCAAATTTGTCCATGAGCAGTAACTCATAACAACCAATCAGTAACTGGCTTTCTTCAGACAGTTGCAGGTAAAAGAATGAATGCAACAATTGGATTGGTTGCCATGGGTTACTGTCCATGGGCAAATTTGCCAAGTGTTGATAAATGACCCTCACTGCCTCTTGGAGCCAATCCATTATTCTTACAAGTGCCTTACTATAGTTCAATTAAATACATGACGCCAAACTGTATAACAAGCAGGCGTATATTGGAAGTGCACACTCCCTTTGAGCCATGAAATAAACACGAACATGAGAGCTGACTGTACAGTAGGATGTGAGGGGAGGGGTGGATTTGGGATATTTAACAAAGAATAACAAAGAAACAAATCAGATTGAAAACTCCCAAAGGGGGAAATGAGTCTGTTTGCGCTGATTCCATTAGTGCCAATTAGTGTTACTTTATTGTAATGGATTCTGAGCATCAAATTGCTCCTGTCTCTTTAACCCCCCCTGACTCCCACTATACATTCTGTGTCTGATTTACCACATCAGAGTCTCACTGGCTGGCATGGAATGCTGGTAGGTGTAGTCCTACTGTAAAAGTGTAGATATAGGCTATAACAAACACAAAAGTTGACAATAAAAAAACATGTGCAGTTAAAAAGATTCATATAGATGACAGACAGACATTACCTTTGCTGATCCTCTCCTCTGGGGCAGGCACTGATGGAATAAAGTATCTGTAAACCCGGAGAGTTGTAACCTGGGGGATCGGTGGCTTAGTGTCCCACCATCAAATTCCAGCACGGTCTCATGACATCACTGCGTACATTGAATTCGGAATGAGAAACTGGAAAACCTGTGGGAATAACATAATGTTGCATCAGTGGTTACGACAATGTCATTATTACCACATTACACACCACATGACTGTGGGGCACCCAGTCCTAGTAAGGATTCATCTTCTACTGTTACACTTACCTTACTACATGTGCATGTCCCTTTGCAACTTTCAGTGTTCAGGAATGGAGTGGTCAGGCTGGCGAAGGCACAGGTCATTGCCACTAAAAAGAGGTGGAGACATCCCTGGAGATTGTTTTGCTGGCTTGTCCCAGGTGACTCACACTAAACCAATGCTCATAGCATTTGCTCCCCATCCAGCTGCTTAGGCAAGTTACATGCAGGGTTCAGATGCACCTCTCATTTCCACACACTCCTGTGGGCACCATGCAGCTAAGAGGTAGATATAGAAAGTTGTGATATCATGTCCCCCACATTCCCTTTTTGTTTTGACCTGACTCTTCCAGCCCTCATCCACCCCTATCCATCTATAATAGGAAAAACTCCCCCTTATGCCAGAAGCCAGGTTCAGCCCAAAGTCACATGCCTCAGCTAAACTTTCTTATCTTTCACATTTGCACTGTTAAATCCATCACAGGCGTCTTCAGGCGGCAGTGATGTAGATGATAGCAATTATTTTCTTTCCATAATGGTACTATTGCATGGAAGGTTTGAATCAAACGAAGAACATTTCATTTCAAGCTAACTGTCAAATCTCGGGGCGAACAGCTGCAATTTGCTTTCCTGGGTGCTCAGGCGAGAATTGCTGGGTGTCTGGTAGAACAGTTTGCATTGTGTACCATTGATCTGTCCAAAACAACACTGGGAAACAACAGAATGTTTGGTTTATTGCTTATTTTCAGTGATTCACAACAAAAATAATGAGCATGAAACATATAAACCGCTAAAAGTTTTCCTTACCCATTATATGTCAGCTTTACTTCTAACAATAATACAGGAAGCCTTTCCTGCCACAAGATGGCACAACACTCCAATATATAGAACAACCCACTCTGATCCTGCCCACTGCTGTACTTCAGTATTACACAATATTTTACATGACAACATTTTCCACTGACATCATCTTCACTGGACAAAGCCGTTTTCTCACAAAGGGGTTGGGGGGGGGTGGCATTGTCAGCAGATTTAGGATGTTTTTAATCAAATCCTTATAATTTACAGTAGGGGTACGTTATCCCTTATAATACACAAATGATACTCAGAGTTCCCTGTATAACTCAGCCTACAGCCTTGTGCTTTTATATAGTCACAGAACCCCTCAGTGACGTCTAATATCCTTATAATTTACAGTAGGGGGTACATTATCCCTTATAATACATGAGTGATAGAGTTTTGTATGATCAAGGAACACTTCAGTGGGGTAGGGAGGAATGAAATGATACGAGGGGTGCCTCCCAGAAGGTGTCCTTCCTTTTGGACCTGTAATGGGAGGGATGCAAAACAATAGAAGATAACAAAACTCTAAGGGTAATGGCACATGGGACTTTTTGTTGGCCGTAATACATCTTGGTTATTGTGGTGACAAAACATCCCTTGTTTCCCTCCCACCAGCTAAAATGTCAATTATCTGTGGGAAAACATACATGGTACAAAGTTGCCCAAAGTTTCCTCACAAGGAAGCTTTAGAAAGTAGCTGCACTGTATACGTTTCCCCACTGAGGATTTACATTTTAGCCGTGGGTATGTCATTCGTAGTCGCCATGATTTATTGCAGGCAACAAGAACGACCCATGTGCCATAAGTCTTACAAAATGTGGAAGTTCTGTTTGTAGGAGCGGGTTATTGTGTTGTCATTTCAATCAAGGACAGATTATTCCACCTATGAAATTTAGAGTACAGTCACTGGGCAAAAAGCTTTGCCGAAACCCGGGATCGAACCAGGGACCTTTAGATCTTCAGTCTAACGCTCTCCCAACTGAGCTATTTCGGCTGCTGGAGGAGACCTTTAGCCCCACATGTGACAAATTCCAATGGCCAAGGCCCTAACATTCCAGTCTTTATATTGATTGCATGTATTTACTGGGACAATCTGAGTGGGTTCTACAATATAAAGAGTCCTAGGTATGTGTGCAACCCGACAGCTGTGTTATACTACAATCCCAGCACCCCCCCCCCCCCCCACAGCCAAAACAAGGAAAAAAAGCAACCCAGAGCTCCATTACACACCATAACTCTGTGGCTGCTATTATCATCATCCTCCAACAACCAAAGACAAGGGCCCACTAAATGTTGGACCTAGGACTTTTCAGTTGTCGGTGCTACAACTCCGATAATTGGACCAATGGACCCAGTGTCGGACTGGCCCACAGGGATACCAGGAAAAGTCCCGGTGGGCCAAGGTGTCAGTGGGCCCTCATGCTGCTAAACTTTTGGCCTATTTCATGGCCATTCCCTATTTCAATAAGAACAAATAGACTGAAAAGATGGAATAATAGATTATAGTATGTAAAGAAAAGGAGAATAGATGAGTGAGGAAAGGAAGAATGATAGTACCACTAATTGGTGGGCCCCTGGTCTAAGGTTTTTTTGGGTGGGCCCCTGGTGTTCCAGTCCAACACTGAATGGACCCCATACACTGCAACATGAGGGCTGTTTTGCTGTATGTACTAAGCTGCTACAGGGGGGAGGGGCAAATGCCACAGTACACTGCCCTGCTCTGCACTTACCACTTCATACGCAGTATTACAGGACAGTATTTTTTATATGCAATATAGATTATTAATTGTACTTCTTCGATAGGTCATTTTCTTATAACAGAGTTAATTTGAGGCAACTCATAGAATAAAGACTCCCCCATAATTTCCCGGCATGCCCCTGGAGTCTGGCCCCACGGTTCTAAAAAGACACGGTCGCTGCACGAACTACCACTGGATGGAACACGCTTGTTATTGTTGTTTACTCTGTCTCTGTCCTTCAGAATTGAGATACACCCCGCGGCCGCCATGCTACTCTCAAACTCCGCCTCACTTCTTTCGCAGACTCCTCCCCGCCCACATTTTAGGCCCGCTCCCCTCGGCAACCAAATCCCTCCTAAACCCGCTCAAACTCCGCCCTGCTCCGTCACAACGCAACTATCTATCTACCACGCCCCCTTCGCCGTGACACTTCTCAGCGCGTCTCAACCCAACATGAAAGCCACGCCCCTCCGCCTTCTCTCCCTGACATCTTCCCTAAGGCGGCCCCTCCTATTGGTTACCACTCGCTGTGCATGTTCGGTTGCGCCTGGACTGCCCCCATTTTTCCCTTTTCTCTTGCTGGCTTTGCGGGGTCGGAGCCGCCGCCGGAGCTCCCGTCACCTCCGGTCCCCTCCCTCCCCCCCGCGCGCAAGATGGCGGTCGCGGTTTGTGGGGCTGTGGTGCCGGTTGTGGCCCGGCTGGAGGGCCGCGAGTTCGAGTATTTGATGAAGAAGCGCTCGGTGACCATAGGCCGCAACTCGTCGCAGGGCTGTGTGGATGTGAGCATGGGCCACTCTAGTTTCATCTCCCGACGCCACCTGGAGATCTTCATTGGCGGCAGTGGAGACGGGGACGATGCGGACGTCGGCGACTTCTATCTGCGCTGTCTGGGCAAGAACGGAGTGTTCGTGGATGGGGTGTTCCAGAGGAGAGGGGCCCCACCGCTGCAACTGCCCCGAGTGTGAGTCACATGGAGGGGGGGCTGTTTGTAAGCAGAGGGGGAGGGCCCGTGACAGGAGAGGGAACTTGGTTGCGTCATTACGGGGTAAAAATAACTACCCGGCCGCTTAATTCGTGGGGTGCATTGGCATGACTGGGTGATACTGGCTGCCATAGCAACCTCATTTACGCCCCCTCCAAAAAAGTTCCATTGCTACCTGTATATAGTGCACGCTGCTTAGGGCCCTTAACATATCCGGGTCTACAGGGTAGAATTCCTCTCTTACCCCCCCCTGCACCCCACTTTTATCGGTCACTAACTTCCTACCCCCCCCCACACCCCTATTAATCTGGGGGAATTAGATCTGTGCCG